>JAWRVZ010000084.1:1850000-2450000 GCA_037043235.1 Rhodeus uyekii
TATTTTTCCAGGGCCTGCGTGAATTACGTGAATTATGACTGTGTTCATTTGTTTTTCATATCGCTATTTTAGAACATTCACATGTGAAATTCTTGCATAATTTTAAGCGTACTTTTGTATTAAACATATCTTCACTCCAGCCTCGCAGTGTCACGCTGCCCTTTTTTCACTTCCCTCTGTAAAAAGGATGTTTCCCTCTCAGCAGCAGTTGTGGTCCCAGATTCTGTGGAATGCAATTAGGAAGCTTAAATGAACTGGTAATGGAGAACCTGGTCTCCAAATCACGGTTGCTGTGGCAACAGCTGCACACAACACCGCCTCCAGTAGTTTTGTCACTTTATCTGCAAAATGCACAATTGAGCCCTAAACCAGCACTCTGCTGGGAAGAAACAGCTGTGTCTCTCTCTCTCTTTTTGGTGTTGCTCACACTCTCTCGCTCCCTCTTATTGAAGACAATCATCAAACACATCTACGCTCCCCCTCAGTTATGCCGGGGATGAGTGGGGGTCGCACGTGACGCCTTTAAACCCTATATAAGATTATCTGTATGTGTATATCGCTTTGGTCAGATTTGAACCTTCAGTCTGGGAGAAAGGGTTTTTATCAGAGTTGGAAACCTCTGTGCTCTTATAATACGAATGCTGCTGCTACTACTCCACACCAGTTCTAATAAATACTGGAAACGGTGACATGATGTACAAATTTGGAAAAATTCTTGAAAAGATAAACTACTTTGGTATTATCTTAATAACATTACTTATACTGGTACTAATTATTTATATATAAATACATAAACGGCTTGTTATGCTTTTTAATATTTCAAGAACTTTTGACTTTTGTACACATTAAGAAGTCAAAAAAACATTATATAAAGCAGGAAACTAGATCATAGAAAGGGCACCTGCAGATGCAGAGCCTCATTTCACAAAGTGCAACATGTTTTTTGAGGAAAAAATTTACAGTTTATGTCAAGTTTAGACTTACAACCAGGTTTAGATGCTTCTACATCAGTGTTATTAATTTCCCTCTGATGTGAAGGATAACTTATGGTTAGGGTATAAGTAGGGTTAGGTTTGGGGTAGGGATATTGTTAAAATTAAATTTTCAGACAGGAATGTTGTTCCAGAATAGATACAATTGATCCAGGAACATGTGCAGACCTTCATTACTGTGTGCCAATGTCAAAAACTCAAGGCAAGGCTAGTTCAGGTTGTAAAATGTCATGTGGCATGACTCAAAATATATATAATTAAAAAACACTTGATATTGAAAACTTTATGAAATGATATTTGTGACAAATTAATGAATACAATTAAATACATTTCAATATAATTATTTTCTAACTCTTTAGTTTTGGGTCCAATTCTGACTATTAACTAGTTACTTATTAATGTGCATAACAGTGTCATTGTGTGACTGCAGTCTGGTTCTTTAAAAAGCTGTGTTGGGGGAGTTGTGGTCTGATGGTTAAAAGATTCAGACAGGTAACCTGAAGCTTGCTGGTTCAATTCTCAATACTGTTAGGAAATGACTGAGGTTCCCTTGAGCAAGGAATCTAACCCCCAATTGCTCCCCATGCGCCAAAGCAAAAATTGCTGCCCATTGCTCCAGGTATGTATGTCCACAGTTTGCAGTAAGGGTTTGCTACTCCTAATGTGTGTGCACTATCTTGGATTGCTTAAATGCAGAGGACAAATTATGGGTTACCATCATTTTCACTACAATATTTTGGCTGTTTATTAACATGTATAAAGCACATATTAATCCCTTAATCGTACCCAAAACCTAAACTTAACAACATCTACCTAACTAACTATTAAGAAGCAGTAATTAGGAGTTTACTGAGTGAATAGTCATACAGTTAATAGTCAATATTAAGAATTGAAAATTAATCTAAAGTGTAACTAATTTATTGTGTACATTTATTTCTTTTCACATGTATTCAAGATGTGAGGGAAATATGTAATGGATTAATTTTGCCTTCTGAGGGTCCTCAGAAGTGGAAGCTGTTATGGTTTGGAGTAACTTTAATAGTGGTAAATTTAAAAAACGTGTCAAATATATTTTTTGCATTCTCATGTTCGTCAGAATAAAGAAATGTGTCAAATTTCCTGTCATCAGTTGTGTTAGAAACAGTGATGAATCAGTGGTAACTAGAAGTCAAGTAATGATTAATCGGGACAATCTGACTACCTTAGGATTTCCAATTTAAAGCAGCTTGCCCAACAGAAAGTTTCAGTCATGGCCTCGCACACTAGATCACGCTGCTGGAACTAGTCTCCGAAGAGCTTAGACCATATAACGGCAGCATGGATTAAAAAGGTTTCAGTATGTTACAGATGATTCTGTAAAACATTGTTTGGAGCTTAATCAAAAAGCAGTAAAGTAAAACATATCTGCATTTCCTGTTCTGGAGGAATGTGCTCACTGAATTGTGGTGTATTGTGGGTTGAATGGGGCCTCTTGGCAGGCACCACTTTTGAATCTGGCTGTTGCCGTGGTAATGAAGCAGTTCAATGCACACTCTCTCTCTCTCTCTCTCTCTCTAAACCAGCTCAGTCTGACAGAAGACCTTGGCAGCCAAGTTTGGCTCCACCAGAGCCTGCCGTGAGAACCTGTTTTCTGTCTCTTTTTTTCTGCAGGCAGGTAGGCAGCCACCTGCTGCAGGAGCTAGCTACAGTCTCAGAGCCAGGGACCCCGGCCAAATCTCAGGCACCAGCCTGGCTGCCTTATCCCTCCTCTGGGTGTGCTTACTGTTCTCTCTTCCCGTTAAACGGGCCCCCGTGCAGACGACCTGTGTTGGATGCCATTAGGGGGGGGTGAGTCCATAAGCACCGACTGGTACGAGTAAAGGATTTAGAGAGGATCACATTCAGGAACGTGGTTGCTGCGAGCAGGACTGAAATCAAGCATGTTTCTTTTCTCCAGCCCTGGCAGATTCTGTCAGTCAACAGGAACTTGGCGCTCAACTCACTCTCGCACCAATAACAGGTGTTGTTTTCACATCATATGTTTTTTCCTCTGCTTTAACAATTTGTCTATGAGAGCTCAGCCCAGTTAAGAGCGTGAAATGTAGCACATTCTCTACCCCCACCTCTCTTCTCCTGCCTAAAACAAGCCAGACATGGACAGAAATCTGTTAGCTGACACCTGAGGAGGTCCAGGTGATAGCAGAGAGATGTATTTTTCTCATGAGTGCCATATAAAAGCTTCATATACAGTAGGATCTTTGTGAGTGTCAAACAAATGTATCTCTCCCCACCTGGGGTGCATTTCCAAAAAGCATTGTTAGCCAACTATGGTCACATGTTCTAACGTTACCAGCATAGTTCATAGTTCAACACAGTCATTCTGTGTTTTTCTCAAACCATAGTTCAAATGAACATTCGCAATATAACGCACATAGTTGGAGCGATAGCTTTTTGAATGTTAAATACATGTATTTTTCCCCACCTGGACTGTGTTTCTCAAAAGTATCATTAGCTAACTATGGTCTCAAGTTACGATGTAACAAACAGCGATTTCAGCAGTTCAACGATTTTGCGTTTTCCGAAAACGTAGTTCAAATTAATATAACTAAAGTTCTCAACCTGTAGTACGACATGTGCACTTAAATATATTATGCTTTTGGGCACAGTAAGTTAGAAAACATGTGGTACATTTGATACTTTTCATTCCATTTAAATATTTTACAATCAACAATCCGTTTTAGACGAGTGTGCATGTGCGTAAAATGTACAAGGGTACTTGAATCAAGCATCAAATAAAGCAAAATAGGGAACAAAACATATTGCATTAATCAGGTACAGAAGCATATAAAGAAGCATCTCAGAAAAATGTGTGGAGAAAATTGCTGACTAAATGAACACATAAGTGCAGAACAACTGCATACTGTGTAATGTGATTAAAAAAAATGTATGGTTCTCTTTTCATATACATGAAATATAATAATCTGACTTTAATTGTCAGTGAACTGAATCGATTAATTAGTAGAAGTTATTACTCTACCACCTGCACATGACATCATTACGTCAATCCTATACTCCTGAACCAAAGTGGCTCAAACAATGTAGGTTTGACTGTTACTATGGTTTCTGGAGACTGACGTGACCAGTTGGTTAGTTCCTCCAGCAGCGAGTTATGTATAGCTGCACCCCACAACGCACCCCAGATTGTTTTTTATAGTCCTGCATGCCATATTTTGTTTTCCTCTCATTCTCTCTATTTTTAAGCAATTTACAAAGGAATCATTTCAGTCTCACATGTGCATTGTATTAGGTATACTTAACTCCTTTTCCCAGTAGTCAAAGGGCATTTTTGGAGGAAAACTGTTCTGTCCCTGAGTCACGCAGGGCTTATATTAAATAGCAAATCTGAGAAAACATATGTGGACCATACGCACATACGCTGGATACCTGATCATATCTTGGCAGTGATACAGTTGAGGGTTCACTCACCACCTGTGTTCAGAATTGCATCTTGC
The DNA here is from genome assembly GCA_037043235.1 of Rhodeus uyekii. NCBI lineage: Eukaryota > Metazoa > Chordata > Actinopteri > Cypriniformes > Acheilognathidae > Rhodeus > Rhodeus uyekii. The sequence continues at coordinate 1,854,484 of JAWRVZ010000084.1, forward strand.
GTGTGTGCATTTGTGATATGTGAACGGGGTGTAAATGTGTGTGTTTGTTTACATGAATGTATATGTGGCCATACAGTGTGCATCTGGATGAAACAGACGGTGCTCATGCAGCTGCAGGTCAGTAGTGAGGCCCGTGTGGGCTCTCCTGACAGTGGAAAGAGGGGATAAGTGCTCGGCCCACACAGAGCCGCCAATACCTGCACGCAGCATGTCAGCAGGTCAAACCAATCCCGCCTGCTTGCAGCCTACAGCTATCTGTCTCTATTCTGTTCATTTACACCTCATGTGATTGTGTGTGTGTGTCGAAGAAGGAGGTGGTATGTTGAAGATTGTTTGTACATCAACTGCTTGGAGCAGAGGCACAGCTGATGCTGTTTAAATGCAATGAGCTGGCAGATAAAAATAAAATTAAGCATCAAATTCACTGCAATGATTTTAAATTATTTTGGTGGGTTCAGGATCTTTGAGACAGTTCTTCTGCAGGTGTTACAGTTTGAATTTGTGCTGTAAACATTCCATCTGGCAAACCAGGAGATGACATTAGCATACTGTCCATGATAAAGGAAAGGCAAAAAATCTAGTGTACAATCATATTATATATTGTGTATCTGTAGCATATGATGTTTTATTAACAAAGTTCGGGAGGAGCACGTTCAAAGAATTAAAGCAATCAACTCACCATCAGCATTTACACCTCATCCTATCAGCATGAGAGGAAGCATGTGTATATATAGACATTTTTGACTCACCTACACCTCTTGACAGTTTACGGCATCCCTCCACCACCCCGACTCCTCACACTTAATTGTTCCTATCAAAGTTAGGAATATGGGGGGAGTGCTCCAGGTTCGGGGAAAAGCCCTCTCCTCGGACAGCACGCCAAATACGCTTTACCCTTTTACTGCTCCTGAATCATTGGTAAGTGTGAACTCGTGAAGTATCAGTACATTTCCTGTAACTCAAACAGTAGAGCGTGGCACTTGCAATTCCAAGGTCATGGGTTTGATTCCCAGGGAAAGCAAGATCTGATTAGAATATCAATGTGTATCTTGAATGCAATGTTAGTTGCTTTGGATAAAAGATTCTGCCAAATGTAAATATAGCAAAGTTCTTTTTTTGAATGTATGTATCTTTTAACACTACTTTGTGTTATATTACTTTGTTATTAAATTCAGAATAGTCAGGTTTTGGATTCATTGAATTAACTGATAATTGTTTTATTTTATTTTTTAGTTTATGCTTTGATTTTAATAAACTGTTAAAGGACTAAGTGCATCTTAACCATTACTTGGTATGTCAGGGTTTCGATTCATAAAACAACATGATTTTAAATGTTAAAATGACTCCAACAGGACTATTTAAGTGTTACTTGAAATGTCAGGGTGTGTGGCGTGTGGTGTGGGAGGATGAAGGAGGAGAAGAAGGCAGCAACTGCTGCAACTGAAGCTGCAACTTCACTTTATTGTGTTCTTCAAAAACACAAAAGAAACACTTTAACTAGAAAATAAACAAGCACGCACTTGCAAAACAGGAGATTATAAAGTTCACAGGGAAGAGTGCACCAACACAAAACTAAACGTTAAGTTCATCGACTGAGGAACACAAGTAGGCTAAATACACCTGGAATGATGAGGAACACGTGACAAGACTAACGAGGGAAATGATTACACGACAGGTGAGGTAAATGACACAGGGAAGCACACAGAAGGAAACAGAAAAGTGAGGAGACGTGGCATGACTTTGTCAAAAGGTTACCTTTGTTCGTTTAACTTATTTGGCTTAAAATTCAAAATAATAATAAAACTTATGATAATAGTAATAAGAATATAAGAAGAAGATTTTAAGTCTTAAAATAACTTAATATGTTCAATTAGTGTTGAGGGGAATAATACCCACAAAATCCCAAAACATGAGCATGGAGACGTTTAATTAGTTGTTAAGAATTCATAGATATTTTAGCATTTTTAAATTATTGATGTTGTTTTGTTGTAAATAGTTGTTTCATGTAATTTGTTTTACCAGTGAACGTGGACCCTTTTCAGTGCATTCCACTTCTTTTGCCACATGAAGGTGTATAAAACTTCTGCCATTTCTCTTTTTATATTCGTTTTAGTCTTTATGATTGTTTTCTAAATTTGAGCCAATATAATTAAAACTGGTTAGACATTTTAATTGTAAAGTGAATTTACGTATACCGGTACTTACAACTATAGAACATAAAGGGTTACATTCACTTATATTTTAGATAATACATTTATACATACATTTATATATTTTTGGGGGTTACAGATAAGCTACATATTTAAGGGAGTCAAGCTGCTTAATGAAGCAATTGAATAAGATGTATCAATGCCCCTTGGGGTGAGGACGTACTAAGGGAGTTCACACAAAATGTTCACTTGCCTGTGCTTCTAGTGGCTCTATATACCTGTGTGTCATACGACTGAAAACATACATTTAACTTAGTAGTATTGCAATATGTAGTGAAATACATCCCATTGTTAAACATGAGATCTCATACGTTTTTTTTATCATTTGGCACAGTTATCTGTATTGGACCTAAATAAGTGTGATGTCATCTTTGTCACATTCAAGAACATTTTTTACTGTAAATAGCTCCTGATAAATTAACATCACTACAAACACACGATGTCTTTGCCTGATCAAACTGTGAATTTGGATGTTCATCACTCCTACAATTTAACACCAACCCAATGACAGTATAAACAGACAGCTGCCCACCACACTGTCTCTGTCTATATCATACACTTTTCTTCAGACTTCACACTTATAACCTCATATCAAGGTGGCTTGGTCATTCCTGTTGAGGAGAAATTAAACCGTCCTTTAATGTATTTAATTTGAAATTTATGAAATAGAGTAGAATGTGTAAAGGCAAACAAGTAATACCATTAAAAATAGGTTTAAAAAGGTTTAAAAGTTTTTAAATATATATTCCTAAGGAAATTTTTTGTTTTAAAGATTTGTATTAGAGAAAGAACGAAGAAAAAAAATGTGTATCTCTAAAATAATTTAATTAATGTTAGATGTTGGTTTTTGTTGGTTGATATATATATATATATATATATATATATATATATATATATATATATATATATATATATATATATATATATATATATATATATATACCATATAGTATATAAACTAACAGTTATATGTTTGGGATAAAAGAAAACAAGCAATTAGTCATACATATTTTAAAAACGTGAGTTCATTAGGCATATATATATATATATATATATATATATATATATATATATATATATATATATATATATATATATATATATATATATATATATATATATATATATATACCATATAGTATATAAACTAACAGTTATATGTTTGGGATAAAAGAAAACAAGCAATTAGTCATACATATTTTAAAAACGTGAGTTCATTAGGCATATATATATATATATATATATATATATATATATATATATATATATATATATATATATACATGTATAATATATATATATATATATATATATATATATATATAAAGACATATTTCCAGAATTGTTGCGTCCATATCTGTGAATGTTCCACTCTGTTTTTTCCCTCCAAGTTGATGAGAGTTATTAGAACTATTTGGCCATACTGAGAAAATCTAAGGTTTCAACTGTAACCTTTGTTCAACGAGAAGGTAAGAAAATGTTGCGTCAATGACCCTTAGGGATTGCCTCTGCGTGATTGCGTCTGAAGCATGTGTGTCAACTAGTCCAATGGTGAGACAGAATCTCTCCAGGTACCAGGAAAGCAGAAAAGCACATTCGGAATGATGTTAACTTCAAATTAGCCAAGGCAAGGCATTCACAGTGATGAAGAAAGTATGGCAGGCCAATGCAGCATCTTGCTCCCTTCTCAGGGAACAAGGGTTGCTGAGACATTTCCTTTCGAGGTAACTCGTGCTGTGTCAGTGATACTTTGGGAATGATAATACATAGATGCCATACTTACAATTCCCTGTCTGTGTGAATACTGTAAGCACAACTAAGAAATGAGCACCTGTGGGCAGAATCAAGGTACAGGTTATAAAGCCTTACGAATGTGAGTGGAGAGGACCAGCCCGCTACATTACAAGCATCTTGAAGGGAAACACCCGAAATGAAGGCCTCGGAGGCTGCAATACACCTAGTGGAATGAGCCCTGACAGTCAAAAGTGATGGCTGCCCAGAAGTCTCATAAGCAAGAGAGATAGCCTCAACTATCTAAAATATCATATTTATCCAGCACTCTAACTGGACACAGACGGTTCACCTTTTCCTGGTCCTGATCTCTGAAAGGAGTAGGCCAGAAGGCCTGGAAAAAACCATAAGCCACAGTACATTGGTCTTCATCGTAGGCACATAGGCATGTTTTGGATAAAGGAAAGCCTTGACCGTCCCATTGCGAACTCAAGCCATGTAAGGGATACCTAGAGGGCCTGGAGATCTCCTGCTCTTTTTAAAGAAGATATGGCTAGAAGTAAAAACCTTTTTGAAGGTCAGAGGCTTTTCTGAAACAGACTCAAGGGGCTCAAAGGTACCAGCAGATAAACCTTCAAGCACAATAGCACAAGATCCCAAGCTGTAACTCTGGTATGAACTGCTCCAATAGCACTAGAATAAGTCGGCCGCCTGCCTCTGGAGAATTGACCACAACTTCTCAATGGGATTAAGGTGTAGGGAATTTCCTGGCCATGCACCCCAAATTTCAATGTTTCTTTCCTCAAACCACTTAGTTATCACTTTTGCCTGATAGTAAGGTTCTCTATCATGCTGAAAATGCATTTTTGTTCTTGGATGGTTGGGAGAAGTTGCTCTTGGAGGATGTTTCTGTACCATTTTTTATTCATGGCTGTGTTCTTAGTCAAATTTGTGAGTGAGTCCACTCCCTTGACAGAGAAGCAACCCCACACAAGAATGGTTTTAGGATGCTGCAATGTTGGCATGACAAAGGACTGATGGTAGCGCTCACTTTTTCTTCTGAGGACAAGATTGTCAAGTCAAGTCAAGTCAAGTCACCTTTATTTATATAGCGCTTTTTACAATGTAGATTGTTTCAAAGCAGCTTTACAGGAAAAACAATATAAACAAAGTTTGTTTGGCTGAACAGAAGCCCCAAAAGAGCAGGCGAATCAATTGTCCTCGTATGCCCCAAACAATCGGAAAGGAGATTCACCAGACAAAATTACATTACCCCAGTCCTCAGCAGTCCAGCAGTCTGTACCTTTTCAGAATACCAGTCTGTCCCTGATGTTTTTCCTGGAGAGAAGTGGCTTCTTTGTTGCCCTGCTAGACAGCAGGCCGTTCTCCAAAAGTCTTTGCTTGTTCTCCAAAAGTCTTTGCTGCACTGTGCATGCAGATACACTCATACCTGCCTGCTTCCATTCCTGAACAAGCTCTGCACTGGTGGTGCTCCATTCTCACATCTGAATGCACTTTAAGAGGTTGCTGTATTTTCTTGGGTGCACTGAAGCCTTCTTTACAACAGTTGAATCTCTCTCCTTGAAGTTCTTGATGCAATCTTACTAGTAGCAATAGCCTTGCCTGTGAATACCTTTTTATGCAAAGCAATGACGACTGTATGTATTTCCTTACAGGTAACCATGGTAAACAGAGGAAGAACAATGATTTCAAGCACCACCCTCCTTTCTAACTCAATCAGCAAGACAGAGTGATCTCCAGCCTTTTCCTCGTCAACACTCTCACTGTTAATGAGAGAATCTCTGACATGATATCAGCTGGTCCTTTTTTGGCAGGGCAGTGGAAATGTTTTTTGACACTAATTTCCTTTTCATAGTAAAGAGGGACTTTACAAAAATAATTTGTGTTTTTTTCTGAAAACCATGGCTCTATGAGTATACTGCAAAATTTTGGGACAGATAACAATAAATAGGACAAATAGTATGAACACAGAGGCCTTGTTGAGGTCTCAGATAGAGCACTTTCCTAGTAACATGATAGAGCACTTTCCTAGTGAAATCACTTGGCTGTGACTTTCCATCTCAACATTGGACTAGTTGACACAGGTGCTTCCGACGCAGTCACACAGAGGCATTCCCAAAACATCAGTGAGTTACCTCGAAGGGGATCCATAATTACCTTGTAATCATAACTATCACCATCCACAACATAGAAACAGGAAGTGGAGATTAAAGAGGAGAGGTTAGAGTCACAGGGAGACCGAAACAGAGAGAGATGGAGAGAGTGAGAGATCAGGCACTCTCTACTGTGGCCAGAGGCTGGTAAATAATGAATTTATGGCAGACACAGTGCCAGTTTGAAATGTAAATGTGACGTGTGTGTGTGTGTGTGTGTGTGTGTGTGTGTGTGTGTGTGTGTGTGTGTGTGTGTGTGTGTGTGTGTGTGTGTGTGTGTGTGTGTGTGTGTGTGTGTGTGTGTGTGTGTGTGTGTCATGGTTGTAACTGAAATGAAGATGGCTGTAGGGTCAAGAAAGTATTGGAGGAGATATGAAAAGTATAAGAACAGAGATACGGAGAGTGGGGGAGAGAAATGGGAAAATAGCGTTATGGATGAGGAAAAGCAAAGAAAATGTTCACCTTTGCTTCAACATATAGCATGTTTAAATGGTGTGCTACCCTAACTCATAAATTTCAGTCTCCACAAGCCAAATACTTCTTCTGTGTTTCTATGAGGTCCAAATTAATGATGCCCCCATGGAAATGTTTCTGAAGGACAGTATGTGTGAGGGGACGTCTGATCTCCTCTGCACCCTCACCATGGGACCAAGTCCAATGGATCTACTGGGCTGCAGGGTGGACCAGACAGCCACAGCGTTCCCACTCTATATCCAGGCTAATTTCATAAAAGATGGAGAATATTCCCACAGAAAGCACTGTAGGTCACACTGATCAAGGACACAAAAGAGTCTTATTATAGAGAAAGAGTGTAGCAATGATAGAATTGGTAGGGGAGATATGAGAGAGTACGGTATTTAGAAGAGACTTAGGAAACAAGACAGTGGATATATTAAAGATAAAACGTTTTTCTGTTTGGGCACAAGGCTGTTTGTGACATGTTTTTATAATATATTTTACACATTAAAGTATGATACCATACAAAGTGAATATTAATTTAAAACCGTTTTTTTATACAGATAGTGGTACAGTTATACTCCCACATAAATGCATTGTTTTGACAACAAACAAAAAATTTAAATCATAAAATTAAAATATTATATCTTAATTATACCGCTTCCATGATAAACATGCTTTTAATTTCTGTATTAAAATTATTTTGGGTATTTTTGGACAGGGCAAACAGCCAGAGTGAAACAAATGTTATATCATATTCCATAAAAAGTCTAATAATTTTTATTATATACAGTAGTACCTCAAGATACGAAAGGCTCAACTTACGAAAAATCCAAGTTACGAAAGCAAAGATGAAAATTTTTACTGCTCTACATAAGAAAAGTTTTCAAGATACGAAAGGTTTCTGAAAGTCCGAGATTCACCCCATAACAATTTTGAAACTCGCGCCGCCACCATCCTCCTGCTCTCCCATTGGTTCCTGATGCTAGCCAAGCCATGAGATCCTTCTCTCTAATTGGACAGCATCCATCTCATCATGCATCTTCTATACGTACGTGCTGTTGTGCTTTAGCTCTGGAGACAAAGATGGAGATCATAAAGAAAGTACGAAGCTGGTATCTGCCATTTGTCCTCCTCCTCCTCTGCCACCACTTTCGGAGATAGCCTCACTCGAAAGGTAAGCTTCGACTGTGGTAAGGTTCGTTAGTCACGGAGAAGGAAGGAGGCAGGGTCAGCTTACTGAGACTCACAAGCTTTTATTTCTTTAGAGTCTTAAATAAATCAAAACACAAAACAAAACATAAGCAGGTGCGTTTCACTCCCACTGTCCAGCTTCTCTCAGCTGAGCCACACTTCTCCCTCTGAGTTCCGTGTCACTCGCAATCTCTCTCGGTTTTGGTTTCACTTTCGTTTCGCTCGTGAACCTCGTGTTCACCGCTTCCGTGCCGACTCGCGTCTCGCCCGGATCTCTCTCTTCGTCTATATATATATATATATATATATATATATATATATATATAAACTTTAGCTTGGTACATCCAGTAGTGTTCAAACCAACAAAAGTGAAAAAGATTATTTACTATAGCTAGTGCCTCACTGGCATCTACACTGATATTAGTTTCTGTTTATTCCGAGGTTACCATGGTCAGCCAGATCCGGGCAGTATCCAGATCAGATGAAGGACCTGCACCTGGACACAAGCCCAACACAGCCCTGAAGTGTCTGCAGAGACAGTGACTCTACTAGACCCTCCCCTGTGAATATCATGAACCCATCTCCAACCAGACCAAACTGGATTTAATATTTGACATGAATTGTTGTCAACATAATAATCATGCACTGTTTGGCTGTTGGCCAGAGGAGAACTGGTCCCCCAACTGAGCCTGGTTTCTCCAAAGTTTTTTTTTTCTCCATTCTGTTCTATATTCATTCCGTCACATGCTACAGTTTTGGTTCGTTGCCACTGTCGCCTCGGGCTTGCTTAGTTGGGGACACGTAACACTTATTATTATTCAATTTTATTGATTCGCCTGCTCTTTTAGAGCTGCTGTACAGCCAAAACAAACTTTGTTTTTATTTGTTTTCGTGTGACCACTGTAAAGATGCTGTGAAACAATCTGTATTGTAAAAAGCGCTAAATAAATAAAGGTGACTTGACAGTGCTATTTGCATCACTGAAGGATCAAGAAGACACCAGGATAGCACCGGTGGCTCAGGGAGCTGCAGACAGTTCAGGGGGCCAGGGAGGAGCATCATCCATGGACTTGCCACAAGAGCTTGGCTAGGCCACTATAGCTGGTATGGGTTGTGAAATGGAGCAGACTCACAATGCTGGAGCCGACCCTGGTCTGTGCTCAGGGGCTGGAGCCGTACCTGGACTGTGTTTGATGTGTGTGTAACCCAAACACATAACAGCAGCAACATATCATGGAAAGGACCAACTCTTCAATCCCATCATGGAAGACTGGAAGGACAGGCTTTGGATTGTCTCACTGGAATGAACTCAGGACTGTACATCCATGGAGAATCCATCAGCCCCCTCTTTTGTGCCGAGGATAATTATGATATTACAATTAATATTTTTAATGATATTACAATTAATATAAATTAATATTAATATTACAAAATATTTACAGGCTTGAGGGAGTTCTAGAGTGGATTTTTGAACTGGAACGGACTGAAGAATGGGCTGGGGAAGCTGTGATAGAAGGGTGGTCGTATTTTCGTCCTCCACCTCACCAACCATGTAAGTTGAGTTGCACCATCTCAGTACCAAATCCAGATACAGCTTGAGGTGAAACTTTAATGCAATCTATCTTCCGTCTATCTTGATAAATAGAGCATAGCTTCTTCACTGGTAAGTCCTTGTTGAGGTCTTGGACTCTGTCACAGTTGGTGGCTGGGTTGAAAACGCACAACAGTGAAGGTACTGAAATTTTCTTTAAGCCAAGACTTCAAAACAATTACCATGGGATCGCTCAGAAAAATTGACAAACACATTAACATCAAACAATGCAATACAAAGAAATAACAGAATGTGAGGGCTTAAGTAGAAGGACAAACAATGGAGCTAATGAAGTAATTAATGAAAGACACCTGAACTGATTTAATTGTAACCAAGGAGACAAACAGGATAGTAACATAGGAGAATTTAACCAATTAACAAAATAACATCAAACACTAGAACAGAACAGGAAAGCTAAAAACAACACAAACTCAGACTCTGACATTTATATTGTGTCTCTTCTTTTTCAGATCATTCCTATGCCCCTGATTTTAAAGAAATAGATAATTAAACATCCAGAATTACTTTTAACAACTAATGAGAATAAAGCTAAATTTTAGCAAATTGTTAATTAATTGTTATGTAAGACATTTTTGGTGCTTCAGCTTTTCATTTCTTTTATGAGATTACTGTGACAGCCCAGTTTTAGTTGGCTTTTTCAGCTGGCCATACCACACTTTCATGCCTGTTCCACTAAGTGTGTGCGTGCCCCATCTCAAAGCCAATCCCTGAGCAGAGCAAAAAGGTGGGGGGTTAACAGGTGACAGTGGGGGGCAAAAGGCGGGCCAGGAGAGAACATGCTGGTGGCACAGTTTGAGCTCCAGAGAAATTTTGTCACTCTTGTCACTCTCTCCAAAAACCCTTGAATCAAGCTCACCCCCCTCCCTGCGTCCATCTGGACCCCTGCAGGAGACCAGCCGCACCCTGAGATATGCATGCATCCCTTCATACACGCACACACGGATACTTACTGACCACACCCACACACCAGTCATACACGCAGCTGTCTTTCCCTTCCTCCTGGCAGGTTACCCCCTAGTAGAGTGTCAGTCCACTGTATTCTCTTCCCCAGCCAGCTGGCAGCTCATCAGGGGCAGGGCGGCTCTCCGCTCCCTGCTCTCATCACTCGGCAGTTGGGAGGACAGGCTGACTGGCTGGCATATGCTGGATTCGACCTCCACATGCCACTGTGGTACTCTCCGTCTCTCAGCCCGGCTCAGTGTCCATCAGTCGTTACAGAGATCATAAAATGTACCTCTACTGTGAGTGTGGAACTGGGGTAGCTGTCAATCAAAACATCCCTTTAAAAGTTGACGACAGAGTGTAATAGGTAGTTGTTTATTCTCATTTTAGATGTAATAACAGTTTTTCCTGTATCAAATCAGCGTCAGAAGTCAAAAGGATTGATTCCTCCTTCCTCACAAGTGTTGGATTTTGTAGTGTAGAATTGTGTACAAAGTTCAATGCTATAGACTTCCAGAGGTGATATATCAGTCCAGGTGGGTGGCATTAGAGTAGATTATCGCCCCACACATGGCTCTGTTTGCACAGCATACCCACCATGTAAATGGCATGGTCATGGTAGACCTTTCATCTGCATGACTGGCAGCCGTATTTCATCACAGTTGGGCCTGAATGAGATATCCAGGTGTAGCCAGGGGAGACTTTCCCTAAATTAAGCCCACAGTGGGGGGAGATCCCTCGCAGGTGTCTCCCTGGTTAGTGGAGGGCATGTTTGGCGATGTCGAATGCCCCAAGCACTGCCAGGCTATTTACATCCTCTGTGCATGTCCAATCAGAGTGGGCTTCCAGGGAATCACATTCTGCATCCAGCCTGGTGCTCAGTAGGCAGTGCTCTCTGACTGATGTAATTCTCCCAGAGCTTTGCCAGCGAGGAACACACACAAACACTGCTGCAAGATTCCTGCAGTCTCAGTGCAAGTACTGCCAGAACAAAGGGAAAAAATAAACATATTCATTTAAATCGGAAGGTTTCTGTTTACTGTTATCCGTCTCATAAACCATCAGTAGTTGTTAGAACTTAAACAATGATTTAACTGTTTTAAATTAATGGTATGTATGTTTCCTTGTTTTTCTTAAAAGAAATAGTTCAACTTAAATAAAAAATGTTAACATAATTTACCCACTATTATCTCTGACAAGGCTGCTGCTTTAAAAAAAAAAAAGTGGACAGTGATTTATTCTTTCAAGATCCCAAAAAAAGAAAGCACCTGTATATGACTTCATGTCATGTACAATTGCTTTGTGTGATAAAAACAAAAACAAATATGTATCATGTTTGTATGTAATTACTGAATGGCTCTTTTAGATGCTGCACATCAGGATTGTAGCCCTAAATGACAAATAGCGATGTTGTTTTTCTGCTTCACGTGACTAAGCACAGCCCAGTTTGAATATGTGTGACCTCAATGAGTTGCTGTTTCTACAGAACACTTCATATAATAGCCTAATTTAAGAACTTAAATGTATATTCCTCTCACAAGTCTATAGATTCGTAAGACAACACACACTTCATATGGACCTTCATGGTGCTCTTTTTTTGAACTCATCTATTTTCCCTCTGTGGAAAACAACAACTCAGACATTGTGCCTTACATCATCTTTTGTGATTCAGGCAAGAAAAAAAATGAACTCATTTTTGGAATGACATGAGGGTGAGTAAATGATAACATGAACTTGTTCATTTTTGGGTAAACTTACTTTTAAGAAAATCACACGCAAACGAAAACACATAAACATTGTCATTGGAAACACGACGTACAATCTCTCCTGTGCAGCCGTGGTAGACAGACTTCCAACACACAGAGGATTAGGTCTGCTTTTACTGTTCAGTGTGGCATAGTAATTATCCCTTCTGTATGTGTGTCTCTCAGAACACAGAACACTGATCTAAGAACCCATGCTGTTGCTCCACCACTGCAGGACCCTACTGATCCAGAAGAGGAAGGAAAGTAAGAGAGAGAGAGAGGGGTGGATTGAGCCTCAGCCTTGTCAGGATGGATTAAAGGAAAGACTTTGAGGGTTTTTTCAGAAATGCTGAAACTGAGCTTCCTGCTCTCCACAGTTCTTTTACTCCTGGCTCTCGCTTTTATCGTTTATTTTATCTCAAGCCATTCATTAATAGTCCCTGAAATTAACGAGCACGTCATACATCTGTGAACACCTTCAATAAACCATCAGGGAGGCTGCAGAATGACAGATGACATCCGTCCGTTTCTATACGGGATGCTCGACCTGACAGGCTGAAAAAGAAGATGTCACTCACATAATAGAATGCTTTAGCCCTGCCCACTTCTGTAAGCAATAAACAGGTAAACGTGCAAAGAAACACTCGGGTCACACACAGGACATACACATGCATGCAAACACAACCCATTCACGCAATCACACTCATCTCCTCATGAGGAAATTATTGGAAATTTTGCAGGAAATATCACTTCAGACCTGAGGAATAAGATGGAGAAGATGGTTTGGCAAAAGGCAGCTGGTAACCTGCTTGGATTATTTTAACCTGCCTTTAGTCCTTGTTTTCATGCAATAAAAACGTCTCGGGTTACTTATGTAACCCTGGTTCCCTGAGGGGAACGAGACGCTGTGTCGAAGCACTAGGGGAAATAGCCTTGCGTGAGTCACGTGAAGATCTATGCAACCAATGAGAAGCGAACGCGTGTGAATGCGTCACTGCCGGCCGCAGCCGGTGACGTCATGAGGAAGAGCATAAAGCGCGTCTGAAACCGGGGCGCGTCAGCCATGAATGCCTGAAGCGGGCCCGGATGCGCCCGGAGCTGAGGCCAAGACACAGCGTCTCGTTCCCCTCAGGGAACCAGGGTTACATAAGTAACCCGAGACGTTCCCTTTCAGGGAACTCGAGCTGTGTCGAAGCACTAGGGGAACGCTATGCCAACGCCACCTCAGCGAGGTCAGCATCCGGGTGTGTCCCAGCTCACTGAGAGAGCACCCTGGTTCCCGGGGCGGCATCGAGGTCTAGCTGGTAGAACCTCATGAATGTGTGCGGCGAGGACCAGCCAGCCGCAGCACAAACGTCAGGCAAGGAGACTCCGGAGAGGAGAGCCTTGGATGCCGCCATGCTCCTAGTGGAGTGGGCTCGGACCCTCAAAGGAGAAGCATGTCCGGCCGACTCATAAGCTAGACAGATAGCCTCGACTATCCACCTGCTCAGAGTTTGCTTGGAAGCTGGGGCACCCTCGGGGGCCCCAAAGCAAACGAACAGTTGGTCCGACTTACGCCACGTGGCAGTCTTGTGAACGTAAGCGTCCAGTGCTCGCACTGGACAGACCTTGTTCTTGTGCTCCTGCTCATGATCGTCAAATGGGGGAGGGCAGAAGGCCTGCAGCGTGACAGACCGAGCCACATTAGTGGGAACCTTGGGGACGTAGCCCGGCCTCGGGTGGAGGAAAGCTTTCGCCATCCCGGGCGCAAACTCAAGACATGATGGGGCCACTGAGAGGGCCTGAAGGTCCCCGACCCTCTTAAGCGAAGTGATAGCCAGCAAAAGAAGGGTTTTTAGCGAGAGGTACTTGATAGAGATACCCTCTAGAGGTTCAAAGGGTGGCTGGGACAAGCCTAGGAGTACCATGGACAAGTCCCAGGCAGGCACCCTGGTCTGTGCCGCAGGTCTCAGCCTTAATGTACCACGGAGGAAACGAGTGACTAGGGGGTCCCTGCCCAAGGACACCCCACCCAGAGGTACGTGGCAAGCCGCTATAGCAGCCACGTAGACCTTCAAGGTGGAGGGGGACAGCCCTGCCACAAATCTTTCTTGCAGGAACTCCAGTACTTTGCCAATTTGGCAGGTTACTGGGTTCAGCTGCCTTTCACTACACCAAGAAGTGAAGAGCTTCCACTTCAAGGCGTAGAGTTTCCTCGTGGAGGGAGCTCTGGACTGCAGGATGGTCTCAACAACCTCGGCTGAGAGACCGGCCTCTATGAGCTGGGCCCCCTCAGGGGCCAGACCCACAGTTTCAACGGCCCTGGTTGCGGGTGAAGAATGCAACCTTCCGCCTGGGACAGAAGGTCCCTCCTGATCGGGATCTCCCAGGGGACCCCGTCGAGGAGGGACACAAGGTCCGCGAACCATATTCTGGACGGCCAGTGGGGGGCCACTAGCGTGAGACGGACCTTGTCCCGGCGAACCTTGGCCAGAACTCCCGGGAGCAGAGCGATCGGGGGAAAAGCATACAGGCGTAACCTCGGCCATGCCTGCGTCACGGCATCCCGCCCCAGAGGCGCTGGATGTGTGAGTGAAAACCACAGAGGGCAATGGGAGTTTTCTACCGAGGCAAACAGGTCGACCTGTGCCTTTCCGAACCTTTCCCAAATTTGCTCCACCACCTCGGGGTGGAGTCGCCATTCCCCTGGTCTCGCCCCCTGTCTCGACAGGGCGTCTGCTCCCACATTCTGGACCCCCGGGATATAAGCCGCCCGGATGGAGAGCAGCTTTCCCTGGGCCCAGAGGAGGATCTGTCGCGCCATCTTGTAAAGTGGTCGCGAACGCAGACCCCCCTGGTGATTGATATACGCAACCGCAGTCATGCTGTCGGTGAAAACAGTGACATGGTGGTCGCGAAGGTCCGGTAGGAACGCACGGAGTGCTTTGCGGATCGCCAGTAACTCTAACATGTTTATGTGCCAGGTTTGGTGCCGACTGTTCCATAGACCTTGTGAGGAGCGGTCTCTCAAGACCGCCCCCCAGCCCGAGAGGGAGGCATCTGTCGAGAGAGAGACTCTCCGAGCCAGAGCCCCTAGCACTGGGCCTTGAGACAGAAACCAAGGATTCTTCCACATACTCAAGGCGCGTAGGCATCGCCCCGTGACCTTGATAATGCGAAGCGGGTTCCCTTTCGGGGAAAACCCCTTGGTCTTTAGCCACCACTGCAGGGGTCTCATGTGCAGCAGGCCCAACGGGATGACGCAGGAAGCCGCTGCCATGAGCCCTAACACCCTCTGGAAGTGTCTGACAGTGAGTGGCTGGCCTAACTTGATGCTCTTGACGGCTGAACAGATAACTTGGATGCGCCCGGGGGAAAGCCGGGCCGACATCGCTACTGAGTCCCAGACGACTCCCAAGAAGGTGGTTCTCTGAGCAGGAGAAAGGACACTCTTCTTGGCGTTCAGCCTCAACCCCAGCTCCTTTATGTGTGCGAGCACTACATCTCGATGTTGCTCCGCCAACTGCGGCGACTGGGCCAGAATAAGCCAGTCGTCTATATAGTTTAAGACACGGATGCCCCGTGACCGCAGGGGAGCTAGAGCAGCGTCCACGACTTTCGTAAACGTGCGGGGTGAGAGCGCTAGGCCGAAAGGAAGCACCCGATACTGGTACGCCTTTCCCCCAAAGGCGAACCTCAGGAACTTCCTGTGTTGCGGAAGGATGGAGACATGGAAATAAGCGTCCTTGAGGTCGACTGTGACAAACCAATCCTCGGATCTGATCTGCACTACGATCTGTTTGAGCGTTAGCATTTTGAACTTTAGACGCTTGGCCGCACGATTCAAGAGACGTAAATCCAGAATGGGCCGCAACCCTCCATCCTTCTTTGGAACTATGAAGTACCGGCTGTAGAACCCGGACTTGCTCTCTGCGAGGGGTAAATACTCGATGGCCCCTTTCGCCAGCAAAGTGTCTACTTCTTGTTCCATGACCAGAGCCTGCTGAGGGCCTACAGCAGACTGTAGGACCCCCGAGAACTGGGGTGGTGAGACCCCGAACTGAATGGCGTACCCTAAGGTGACCGTGCGCAGGACCCACTGAGAGATACCGGGTAGCCGTGACCACGCATCCCGGAATTCTACTAGGGGAACCAGCCTCCCGGGGCTGGCCTCTGGTGCTGATGGCATGTCCACCACTGGGCCGGGATTTCCGGATTCCCGGGTGGAGTGCTCTAGGACCCTCCTCAGAGGGGGTGGTTTTCCCATGGCGGGCTGACTGGTCAGCTGCTCCAGGGATACACCACCTTGTTGCGGCTTGGCGTCAGGGCCGCTTGCTCTTAGCCTTCTTAGCGCTCAGGACAGCCCTCAGATCGCCCCTCTTGCCAGAGGCTTGAGCCTGTCGCCCCGACCCCCCGGGATTAGCCGGAGGAAGACGGGTGGCGACACTTCGTTTTTGAGCGGCCCTGTGTGAAGAGCTCTGAGACCCCCTTTGACTGGCGGTCTCACGTGGAGGGCGGCGGGGAATAACTTTACTGAACGCCACCTGCTGTCGTGCAGCCTCCTGAAACTTGTCGACAACGCTTTTTACGGCGTCGCCGAACAAGCCCGAAGGGGACAGAGGAGCGTCCAGCAAAACAAATTTGTCCCTATCTTTGATGGAAGACAAATTGAGCCAAAGATGTCTCTCCGTAGCCACCAGAGCTGCCATGGAGCGACCGACAGAGTAGGCCGTCTCCCTAGTGGCCCGGAGAGACAGATCCACGGTCCGGCGCAGCTCTGCCACTGTCTCCGGACCGATACCGCCGCCCTCGTTGAGGTCCCCCAGCAACTCAGCCTGATAAGCCTGCAGCAGAGCCGTGGTGTGCAGGCACGCTGCGGCTTGACTAGAGGCTGAGTACGCTCTCCCCACCAAAGACGACGTGACGCGCATCGGCTTGGAGGGGAGCGCCGGAGCTTTAATGGAGGACGCAGATTGGGGCACAAGGTAGCTCGCAAGCGCCTCATCCACCTTCTGCATCCCCCCATAGCAATAGCTTTGAGCCCCTGCGAGATTCGTATACATCGAACTGTTCCGTGTATGAACTCTCTCAGAGGCTGGCTTTTCCCACGATCTGGATACCTCGGCATGCAAATCGGGAAGGAAAGGCATAGCTCGGCGCGGGGGAGTGACGCGAGCCGGCAGATAACGCTCGTCCAACATACTTCTTTTAGGACGGGCGCTTCTGGTCTCCGCCGGCCATTCAATATCCAGACGAGAGACAGCTCGCGCCACAACCTCAACTAGCTCTTCAAACGCCGGCGAGGAGAGTGGCGAAGCCTCCTCTGCCGGGTCAACACTAGCTAAGTCCATCTCACTATCGGAACTCGACAAAGCTAATGTTGGAGTCACAGCACGAACATCTCCCGAGGAGTGCCCGTGACTGGAACCCGTTTGGTCTCGTGAGGGCTGAGGTAAGGACGGACCCACCCCAGCAGCCTCAGCGAGATCCATTTGTGAACCCCAGGACTGAGAGCGCCGCAACGCCTCGGCCGCTGCAGGTCCCGAACCCCGGGGAACACTAGCCTGGGCGGCCTCGTTACAGACCGCCAGGCGGGAGCGGAGAACATGCAGAGAAAACTGCTCACAGTCTTTACAGCCGGCGCCCTCAAGAGCCGACCGTGCATGTTCCACTCCTAAACAGATAACACACATTACATGTGTATCCCTGCCCGTTATAAAACGAGGACAGGGATAAACACACGGTCTGAAACTCTGTTCATCTCTCGCCACACTTTTCACACTCATTCTTTGATTTTTTAAGCTATCAAGTCTCAAAAACCACTCTCGCACAGACACAGCACGCTGAAGGCATTCAGAGCTGACGCGCCCCGGTTTCAGACGCGCTTTATGCTCTTCCTCATGACGTCACCGGCTGCGGCCGGCAGTGACGCATTCACACGCGTTCGCTTCTCATTGGTTGCATAGATCTTCACGTGACTCACGCAAGGCTATTTCCCCTAGTGCTTCGACACAGCTCGAGTTCCCTGAAAGGGAACTTATTTTTTTATGAGTAAGTATGAGTGGTACCTGTCAAAAAAAAAAACTTGTTTAGAGGTTCTCCTAACCCCCTCTCTACCCCAGTCTGATTTATGTTCTAAGGAGGCATTAACACTTCTCTCCATGCCTGTACTGAAGTTAATGCATGGGAAAGATGGATTACGCTATGTAATGGCGATGGCTTCCAGAAAGATGGCTCAGGAATCAATAATGAGTTTGTCCTCCCCTCTTTCTTCTCCGTGCTAGTCGCTTGCTTCGCTGCAATTAAATAAAACCACATTTGCATATGGAAAAATAATTAAAACAAACAAACCGCTAGGACTGCACCCTCTCTCCCACAGGAGAGAAAGCCAGAGATGAGGAGGACCCAAAAATGAAAAATGCCCCTCACTGAAGGGTGTAATTGCACTGCTCAGCTCCTCGTCCATTAATCCTGTCAATTCAGCTCTTCACCAGTTCTTCCTGCTCTGCTTTACAGCTTCAGCACCGTCATGAGGCATGAATGCACAGATGATCTGTGTCTTGATGAACAAGTTTAACGAGTGAAACTACAGACCAACTTTACTCATTAGAACAAATGTGAGTGATCCATTAAGACTTGTTTGTAATATACGCTAATGTTGAAGCATATATGTGGAAGGCTATTGAGGACTTCAATCATAAAGACACTAACTTGTGCGCACATGCATAATCTTCCTCCGAGAACTCGAGAATAAACTTTCTCTTTTCCCAAATGTGCATGAAAGTTATTCGTAGAGTGTCGTCTGCCTGCCTGCCTGTGTCTAGGAGCTAAAAAAGAATGTGTGTGTGGTGTGTATGTGTGTGTGTCTTTTTGCATACATGCGTTCTTGAATTTGCAGTGTTTGAGTCTTTGAAAGGACTCCCTGCTGATGCTGTAGGCAAGGAGCCATTGCTCAAGAGTCATGCAAGCAAGAGAGAGAAACCGGCTAAAAACTCAATTTCAACTTCATTTGAAGCCCGGGGATAAAAGATAGACAATCTCCCAGAATTCCCGCAGCCTCATTGAGGCCCTATCAGTGCACAGACGCATGATCCCTGGCACGGTCTGCGCGGTATTGGGCAGGGTACCAGCCACAGAAACACATGTTTGTCCAGAGAGAGTATCACCTCCTGGAGAGGCTCTGCCATGCCATGGCCAGGTTGGCAGCTCATGGGCAAGGCACACAGTCCAAAGGGGGCAACTTGGGTGTAATCCTCCATAGTCATGGTATTTCTTGCCATGCCTGGTTCCTCAAGTGCTGACTGTAGATGCCAATAGTTCTTTTGGAATCTCTGGATGGGAAAATGTGTACTAAAGTTTAGGTTAAATACATAAATTCATGAATAAATTATCATGATTAAATTTTCATTTTAAGGGTGAGGGGATACATCATCTAGGTCCTTTTGAAAGCTCATCAATTATATTTTCCCTTAACCGAGAGTAAAAGTAACACTTCATGTCAGGGATTGTGTATTATTCAGAGATGCCCACATCAGACACCCACTCCTAAACGGGCAACTGTGCTTCCAAGCCCCATCAAGATGCCTGCTAGATACACAAGGAACATTTGCATTCATCGAGGCCTGCCATGTTTTCTCTTCCTCCCCTGAAAGAGCTCAACATGATCCAGTGGGCTGTAGCCCCAGGCTAGAACAACACTGCTTAAAAACGCGTGCTTTCTGACGAGGAAACACTTCCAGGATTGCAAAACTTGCTCTGATCTGTCCGTCCTCTGTGCTGTCAATAGATACTGCCTCATCGTCTCTGTTTGAAGACTCTCTCAGCTTTCAAAGAAGAAAGCTGCAGGTTGAGTTGGACACTGAGTAGGATCACAATGTTACAGTTTTTGACTTTACATTTTTGTCAAGGTTGACTGCGCATCAAACATGTTTGGCAACATTGTTTAAATTAGCAGAAAATATACCCCTGTAGCACAACAGAGAAAGATTCTAGTAATGCCATGGTCATGGGTTCAGTCCCAGGGAATGCATGAACTGGTTGAACGTACACCTTGAATGCAATGTAAGGTAAATAGGATAAAAGCGTCTGCCAAATGTAAATTCACTGAAAAGTGTTCAGTGTCTCAGAATAACTTTCAGATCAGCTTAAGTTGGGCTTGCTGTGTTTCACATCTTGAGCATCTGTGGCCGAATTAACTGAAGCCCAGCACTTGAATGAATGTTTAAAGTGGAGGAGACCTTAAGCAGAGAAGACGTTGACCAGTGGTTCCCCTGATGCTCATGAGCTTAATCTCTTGTACAAGAAGCATAAGCACAGAAAAGTTATGCATGTTATGCATAAGAAAAAGAAGAAACTGTTCTTGTATTACATAATGGAGGGATTCAAACTCATCTTTGAAAGCAGATGGGGTGTGTGAGGTATAACGGCCCCCCTGCAGTAAATAACTTGTTGACTGTTTTGACCTCCCTTTGTGCTGTTCTGGATGAGTAGACCTGCGGTGAACATGTGCTTGGGAGAGTAAAAGAACAGCGAAGAAGGGGGGGGAGGTTGTTGGGAGGGCATATGGCAGCAGCCTCTTCTTCAGAACTCAACGTAGTCTGCTCTGACACGCCATCTTGCCCCCACCCCTCCTCGACCAAGGCTGTGCTCCGTCCTGGGCTGCAGATTGCTCATGACAGCCACACTATTTCAAGTGTAGATTTGAGCTAAATTGAAATGAGCAGTACCACCTGTGCCGGTGGGGGCCTGTGCTCAAGTATCCTGCAGTGGTGCAGAGAAAAACCTGCTACCTACAACCTTCAAAGCCACCGCCTTCTCCTGCAATCTGCTTCCGCTCCCCCACCCCCCCATTCCTTCAGCTGCCCCACAAGGATCCTTTCCCAGGAGCACATCTCTCGAGCAGTCTGCTTTCAGATATTTCTCACGCTGCTATACTCATATGGTGTTCGTTAGCATGTTACAGACCCATTTCCTTCAAGAATCCAAGGATGAAACCTGAAGGGAAGAAAACAAACTGGTGATATCGTAATATGACACTTCAAACGCAGAATTCATTGCCCGTTTATAGTCAGAGGTACTGACAGACGGGAAGTTACTCGTTGCAGGCAGGATGTAGTTGTGTCAGTCAGCCATGAGAGTGGTGAGGGTGGTGTGAGGACAGACATGGGGTCAAACACTCACCGCCTCATCGACTTCATTTCCACACTGTCCTCTGCAGGGTGCTTCCCCTCTGAGGGACTCACTAGAGAAACGCTTCATTCACTCACTGATCAGTGGCCTTTTCCTCCTCCTCCTCCTCCTACCCCCTCCCTGCCCCCTCCTCTTTTTTCACTGTCTCTTTCTCACACACACATACATATAGTGAGGTGGTGCGAGGCTCTGAACTGGAAGCCATGCTTTCTAATAGCGCAACAGGAGGTGAGCAGTGTCACTCGCAGGCTTTCAGCAGTGGGTGTTGGACTAGTGTAAACTGTATCGTCAGTGGGATTGTACTGGCAGATTCACCTGCCAACTGTTCTGCATACGGACATCTGCTAAACCATCAGATATGAGTTACATTTCCTCATAAAAAAATCCATGTTAGACCCTTTCAGAATCGCACAAGCCCGAAGGATCCATAGCAGTCGATGAAACAGCTCACAGCTGGGTGTAGTTATCTTAACGCTGTTGGCCTGCAGTGACTATTATGGGTCAATGAGAAGGTCTGGTCACTCGATGGCTGTTCGTTAAAGAGGTCAGATGTTTTACGTTGGAGTTAACAGACTTTGTGGCTATGTTGCCACTCAGCTGGTCACTCCTAATGATTAGACAATCAATAGGGCCTGCAGTTCTCTGTGACCAAGCTGTCAAAAGAACAAACACACACCACACACACTCTTGGCATGAGGCGGTGTGTAGCAGTCAAGCACAATGATGTCAGATGATTATCCGTAAGAGACTAGTCAGTGGGAGTTTCTGCTACTGTTGAAAGAGACATTGGAAAGCTTGTCTGGAAGAATTAGACAAACGTTTGACAAGATATTAAAAAGTAGAATGTTCAATATGCTTAGATTTTTAACTCCCTAATGCAATATATGAAAGGAATTAAGAAATGTTAGCATTTCATTTTGATTAAAAAAGTCTGCAAAAATGTGCATAGCTTGGCACAGTCACTGTCTTTGATCATAATGCTTAAATAATGTTGACTTTGGTCATTTTTCAGGAATACATTTTTAGCTTATTTATCTTGTAGCCTATCAGGGGTTTGTCTCTTCCACCCAAATAATGATTTACAGTGTGTTTGTTGGTTGGGAATGGCAGTGTGTAGTACCTGTCTGGAATCATTCTCTGTATGTGTGTGTGCTGTCTCATGGTTAAGTGCACAGGAAGACTCATTGTAGTCCACTGGGCTGGCAGATAAAAGCGGATTCATTCTCTGTGTCTGGCGACACAAGAAGTTCCTCCGAGTGGCTGGCTAGCCCGCCCCATCTGCTGTCCACACTGAAAGGCCCGTTTGTTGGCTGCTCTTCAGAGACTGGGCCACTCGGAACCCGAGGGTTCTGGAAGTGATCCAGAGAAGACTGTACCAAGCGGTTAGTCTGAGAGAGGCGCTGAGTGGCACCGTAAACAGGAGGCAAAGAGGGGACTTGCTGTCACACACTTTATTGTTTCACATCAGCACCACTGCGGCACCACAAAACAGTAAATACACTGACAAAAGCAAAACTTTTAATTAATTGACCATACAATTTGAAAGAAATGGGTTCAAGAACAGAACAATTTCAAGATGGCAGCCTGTTAACCCATCAACACATGTTGACATGCTAACCGGTTCTGTATATGTGCATGATATTACATGTATTTGTAAATTCTATTATATAACTTTACAAAATAAAATCATTAATAATACTGTTGTTGTTTTGTGCTGAGCTATTTCCTATAGTGTTAGCAAAACACTGAGCTAAATGTAAATGGCCGTCTGTCTTCAGGGCTAATGGAGCCAATGATGGACATTTGTTACAATGCTGCCTAGCAGTTATGCACAGCAGAGCACATAATTATATAAAAATATCTTCTCTTTTTTCCACTTCTGATGGTTTCTTTGTAAAGGATTTAGACAATTCTGGCAGTTCATTTAATACATTTGATATGTTGAATACAATGGAAATTATTAAATATAATGAGGTTATATGGCGATCCATTTTTTTAAACATATTGCAAGGATTTTTTCATTTTTCCCTCATCTCCCTAACGCCGATAATTAATATCTACCTGTAAATGTTTCGCTAATCTCCTCGGTTATATCGGTGCGGTTCAGTCTGAAAACTCTAATCCCATATTTACTTTCCAGCCGTTTTCTGTCCCCTGATAATCTGTTTATGCGTGAGTGTGGCGTTGCGTTCTGCCGGGTGCTTGAGGGGTGTGAGCTGTGTTGTACGGAGGGCTCTGTGCGATTACAGGGGCTCAGTCTTGGCGGGCACTCAGAGTTGTCAAAGCCTTTGATCTGAACTGTCTTCATAATCACTTCAAAAAGTGTTCGCAGCACCGTGAGGGGTTTACAAATTCACCCTGTACTTTTTCTGCACTCTTAAAGCAGTTGATGCTCTGTGTTTAAGGCCTGTCCGCCATGCTGAGAGGTAGAGAGAATGAAGGAGTGCATTTTATATTCGCTCTCTCTGCGATGACATATAACTGGCATGAGTAAAGCAGGATTTTTTTTTACTACATGGTCATTTCAAATGTGTGTATGATGTGTCTGTAACTGTTGCACTCCTTTAATTCTTTCTGTGTTTCTATAAACAAAGTGAGGGACAAAAGTGAAATCCTTCCGCCTTTTGCTCTACAGGCTCACAAGGGGCGCAAGCAGAGGGAAAAAAAACTCGACTGTTCTCTTTAACAACAGCATTTGCATATTTTTATAGTCTCTCAAAGAAAAATAGCCGGCAGGCTAGTAGCTCCAGCAGAAAACGGAAGCAGTGAGATCTATGTGCGTTTGTGCGCGCATGTGTGTGTGTATTTGTGTGTGTCTGCTCTCACAGCGTGGCCACTCTGTCCCTCTGCAGCAGAATGAGTCTGGGTCCAATGTGGAAAAAGGCCCCTCTCACTGGAGAAGGGAAGGAAGGGTGGAGAGTTGAAGCTCCGTTTCTGCAAGAGGAATACCATAACATTAGAATAAGACACAACTGCACTTTGAACATTATTTATATGACACGCAATACACATTTTGTCTCTAGGCGTCTTTTTTAAAGCTTGTGTTGATATCTGATCACATCACTTTGACCTTTTTTATCAAGGGCAGTGACTGATCCTTGAATTTAGTGGAAATTCATTTTCTGTAAAAGCCAATAGATAGATAGATAGAGATAGGAATAGATAAAACCTGGTGTTAAAATAAACCTATTGAGCCTCTTTTAGTGAAGTTTTGACACGTCACTTATGTTTGCAAATTCTAAAATAGCAGTCCATAAATGTTAACACATATAGGTTTACTGTTACCTATATCCTCTCACATCACTATGGCCACCATTATGAATTATGTTACCTTCGAATTTTTTTCCGTATATGCTATAAGAGGATCGTTTGCATGTAAACATGAAATATCCAACTCTATCACCCCTGCAAGTGAACTGTATAGGCATTATCGTGCATAAGAAAAGAAATTACACTCATTGACCGTTCCACCTTACACATGAGACACATATGTTTCCTTAGCTTAGCCATTATTCAGCCTCTAAGCAGTGCACCCTTAGCAAGCACGTTTTAATAAAAGTGAGTGAGAGCAAACTGGAGGAGTTTAGAATGATACATAGCATGTTGCCTGAGTTGAGGGCAGCATTTTAGCTGTGGGGCTGTCCGTGTGCCCGGCCTGAGTAATGAGTAATGTGTGGTAGGCAGTTTGGCAGAAGGTCAGGCCACTTCTAGCAGGCTGGTGAACGTTGCTTTTTTTGACCCTGCGGGCTGAATGCGTGAGTGGACCAAAAGGGAGAGAATTAGGGGAGGAGACAAAGCAAGGTAGAAATGGTTGAGACAGAGACTGAGGAAAGGCCCAGAGGTTTGGGGAAACATATAGGATGCCAATATAAGTGTACAGATGTACGTAAACACGTTTTCTCCTGCTGTGGGTGGGAACGTAATTAAGATGACACACACAGATGATTTTCTGACAACCAAGTGTGCCCACACATACAAAAACAGAAGATTTTATATAGTTGCTAACACGCTTACACTGTCATTTGTCAGTCACACAGACTTCGTTCAGTTTTACAGCTAAAAATAAAGACACAAAGGTGCTTTTTTATACAACCTTTTACCCTTTTAAAGCTAAGCGTAACTATATGACTTGTATACATCAAAAATAAAAGTATCTACAGCATAATGCTCCTATATCCATCACCTCTTAGCGTTCGCGTCTGGTAACCCACTCCAGGACAGGCTCCATCATTTATCCCTGATCGGGCTGAAAGCAGCAGAGCTGAATTTGTGTTTCGTTGTGCCATAAACAGCCTCACATTTTCATCCCATTTTCATCATGAATGTCAAACGGCGCACACCAGTTACATTAAAACAACGTATAAGAAAAATTACAGCTGTATTATTTTATTTGCAATACCTGTAATAGGTCTCGTATTGCAAGCAATATTTATTGAGCTACACAGCTTTGCCGTGGATTTATTGTTTTGACAGTTTTGCAGTACTTGAGTATAAAAAAACTATTTCATCTGCATATGTTATTCTTTTTTTTAAACTAAGGGGTGAGACAGATCTCAACCAGCGGGATTGTCTAACCTAACAGACAGCACTTTCTGTCTGCAACCAACAGCAAATCCTTAAATCCATAGATATACTCTGTTGAAACCAAACATCTATGTTTCATTGCTAAAAAAAAAACACACTGTGCCTGGCCAATGGCATACGATTTCCATGCGCTATGCTACTCGCAGTCAACATAACACCCTCAACTATTGAAACTCTTCACCTCTCCTGTATCACAGAGATAGACACTTTTTCTTTTGTGATTGATGCTAAAATATCAGGAGACCTGTTTTCTCACAAAACGAGCGACAGAAAAAGCAGAGAGGTCACTACCATTGCGTGGTTCCTCTGTTATTCAATTTGATTGGGATTTTGGGTGATTTGTGTTGTGCATCTCTGGGGAAATAAATGCTTTGATTAATGTAATCCTGAGCAGAGAGGTACCACAAACCTCACTCCTCAGGGAACGGTGCTGTTTGACAAACAAAAACACGCAGGGCACCACTTCAGTCCGCACACAATGGAAACATTTTAAATGGTAAAGGGCACGTCACAGAGCTCGTGCAACTTTTTCAGCAGATTAATATGTTGATGCATAATTACGATGGAATATCAGATAATCCTATCTTGTATATAATCAAGTGTTTCATCAAAGTGCTCCTGACCCGTAATGGGACAGTAGGAGTTAGATTATTGCTGTGGCCCGCAGCAGTAATCAGTGCAATGTCTGTTATATGTCCTGGAGATATTGTTAGTCCACATGGGACAGTTAAGAGGAAACTGACAGAGAGAGAGAAAAAGAAGACTAGCATCCACATCACGAAACAGACAGCTGCGTGTCACATCACACATATCTTGAGATGGATGAAATTAGAGGCTGTGGTCCTGACTGATTTCTAAGGGGATAACATGTCTGATGTGATTTATGTATTTTCAAGTGATTATTATTTTATTTTACTGATTTGAGTGTATTTACATATTTGTGTGTGTGTGTGTGGGGGGGGGGGGGGGGTGTTGAATCCTACATTATGAGGACAAAATGTCCCTGCAGAGATGGCAATATCCAAAATCCTTGTCCACATGGAGACATTTTTGGTCCCCATGAAGCTTATTAATAAGACTAAATTATGTTTTTTGGTTGTTGTTGTTTTTTGTTTTTTTTCAGAATGTAAAAATGCAGGAAGTTTTCTGTGATGGGTAGGTTTAGGAATAGGTTCAGGGTTAGTGTAAGTGGATAAAATATATACAGTTTGTACAGTATGAACATCATTATGAAAGTCCCCATAAAATATGAAAACATAGCATGAGTTTGTGTGTGTATGTCTGTGTGTGTGTGTGTGTGTACCACATAATTCTACTACATATGTATAATGTTGAATCACATATCATTTAAAGCACATTATGGCATTTGCATTGATTTCCAATGGGAGAGAGCACAATCAATAAGAGGCTGGCTAGAATGTTTACGAATAATGAAGCTCGGATAATCTTCGTGTAAGACATAGAGCTCTTAAAACATTTTTCGTCATTTCGGTCACGAGCTGCGCGCCTCCTGGGCCGGTGCTATGGGAAATGATGCACAAGGGAGCAGTGGAACAAACAAGGCGGAACGACGTGACGTACTCTATGGGCTTCCATGTATAGAACAAGGGTTTGAAATAATGTCATCCCCACATTCCCTTCAGTCACAAATTATGAAATAACATCGGGCAGTCGATTACTCTTCCTCTCTGACCGACTATAACTAAAGGTTTTAGATTTATCCTATGTAGTTATCCCAATTTATGGAGGGGGGAGGGGATTGGGGGGGATATATAAATGCATGAATATGTAAATGATTATAAATAAATAAATAAAAATATTTCGATGATTATCTTTCTTCCCAGTAACATTTTTTTTTTTCAAATGATTTCGCAATTTAAGCTGTGTATTAAAATGTGGTAACTGAAAGCCCAAAACTGTCTATTACAGGGAGTGACATATGCTCAAACCCTTCTTTTCCTCTCGATGAAGAAATGGCAGCAGTTAAACAACTTGAAATAAAATAAAATAAAAATATAATTATAAAATTATAATGATAATTAATTTGTAATGTTTTATTTCTTATTTTAGTAATAAGATAATACACGTGGCATTCAGTTATGACATTTTATCTTCCAGAGTTAAGAGAAAATAAGGCAGATCGCATTCTCTCTTTTTTTCTGCTTTTTTTGGGAGGAAGCCAGAGCTCTGGCCTACAATTTCACGCTGTCAGACATGAGCTTAGCGCTTTGAAGGTTTGTTTCTCTAATTAATGACAGTTCAGCAGTATGTGTCTGTTACATATATTGTCTGTCTTCAAATGAGCAGATTCATTTCATTATAATAAAAGCAATATAAATATTTTCTTTCTTATAATTAAAAATATATTTTAATCATGAGAAATTTTCGATATAAAAAATCGTGTATTCAGTGGGTTTTGTCTTTCTTCGTTATGTTAAAATCACGGAATTTTTAATTTAAATGAGTGATCAAACACGCGCGCATCTTTTTATAATGATTTTGCAGAAACGTTATTAATTTTGTTTTATTTTTTGTGGAACGCATTTTTCCTTAATAACAACGGGTTAAGTCTGGATGATAAGTTTTTGAAATGTAGGCTATTTAAAAACTGTCGTTATATCAGCATTTGTACGCAACAATATTTAATCAAATGTGTGCCAAATATAATTAAAAAGATCTCTTTAAAACGTTTTTATTTATTAACTTCCCTTAACGAAACCTTTCTGTAAAAATAAAAAATATATATATAATTTGTAAAAATGCAACTCTACGCTAAGTTAGAAGGGAAGGGCTTGCAAGGTAGGGTTAAAAAACGTTTGAAAACTACACGAAGTCTTTTTCTTTTCTTGTTTTTTTTAAAAGCATGTTACTAGCAAAATCTACATTGTTTCTTTGAGCAATGAAAATAATTTGAATGCATGCCTTAGGAATCAATTAATTGTGCGAAGTTGTTTATGGCATTATGATTTCAACAGGTATCCGTTTACAATATCAGCACCCTGTGCTTCTCCTAAAAAAAATAAGAATAAATCAATAATCAAGGACAATAGCCCAATTACTCACCATTAGAGCTTTTACCATACTGACTAAGCGCGACACCTGCTGGTGACAAAATCCTCCCCCATACGTTGCTGTCAAGCTTGGGAGAGTGGAATCTAATCTTTATGGTTGTGCTGCTTCCAGTTATATTATGTATACATCTAATGGAGACGCTTGTATTTATATAGACATGTACGAATTTGAGATGTGCGTTTGGCGCAATGGTAGATGTTCTTGGCTTGACTGTGGCTCTTTCATCTCGACTCCAGTGCACAAACATATAGCTTAATGCGACCAGTGTTCCCTCTTTTATTCCACTCACCATAGCAACCGAGAGGAAGGCTTCAGAAATGCTTTGCCCATGAATGAAACAAACGGTCTTAGTGGGGCTGCGAGAGAGATGGCATCTTCGACCGGGAGGGCACACAAAGTTAACCCAAGAAATATCGCGAGGAGAGGTTTTTGTTTTCTTTGCATAGGCTATATTACACTTTCATACATTAATCTTTTGCCATTTAATTCTAATTCAATCTAAATGTGTTTTGGTAGCCTAACCGCGTGTGCTTCTCCAGTCTCGTTTAATTTATAATCATACCTTGCGCCGACCACTTGATTATTTTCATTGGCATGGGTCGTGATCGGCTAGACTAGTTTCTGCTCAGTTTGCCGTCGTGTGCTGCGTTGTATTTCACGGTCGTTCTGTAACAACTCAAATCCTCGCCTTATAGCCTGCGTCGCTCGCTCCAAAATAAGTCAGTGCAGCACACCGAGTTTCATCAAACTTTGGCACAGAAGTAAAAGATCGATTTATGTAAACGACCTGATATCCACTTGTACGCGACTCCACTGACAATTCCACCGAGGGTCTCCTGTTTGAATTTGATTGATTGCACATTCTCCACTGGACATTCACTGCAAAACAGCAGCTTAACCGTCTGCGCGCTATTTATAAAGCTAAACAGCCTCATTGATTTTACACGAAAAAAAGGACTTCGCAATCACACAGACACATGCATGCATATATATATATATATATATATATATATATATATATATATATATATATATATATAGGAGGTAGGTATTGCTATAATGATAGATATTGTTCAGCTAATAGTATGCCTTGTAATACAGTTTAATAATCTCGCCGAATACTGATTTATTTTCACTTACCGTGAGATTCCATGATAACTGGAAAAATGTCTCAAATACTGCATTGTTCGTTCATCACTGACCGACTCTCTCCCTCCGTTTTGGTCCTTCCTAAGATTTTCTTCCCTCTGACTCAACTGAGCGGAGCTCTCCTCTGCACCGCTATTATTTTCACTAAAATATATGAAAATTTATGCAAATGAAAATCAGCACTAACTGTTCGTCTCTTGTTATACTTGGGGATTTTTCCCTCTCTACTTGCACAGAAAACAAATGATCTCCCCAGCAGGGAACACGGGGACCTTGTTACATAAACAAATAAATAATAAACAGCCTACTTAGATAAAAAACATTAAACTTCAAAAGTTGAAGACTTGAACGTTTGAAATTGCTCTGACTCCTTAGAGTGAGTGAATCCCTTTTCTCATACTGGCTATCGGGTTTCTTATGGCCGTACGAGAGGTCTTTTGAAAGTGAGCAATATGAAATGCATAGTTGTAATTTATACCAAAATCTGCTGGAAATTAATGAATAGACAGCCCCGTGGCGGTGGCACTACTTTGCCATTCAATGTAAACAAATCCACGAGGTTCTCGAGTTTTGAGTCTGATCCAAATGAAATCTTCTGGGAAGGGGAGTGCGTAGTCCTCTCTTGGGTTTTCTGCAAAACCTGATTCGGTGTTCTATTTTACCCTATAAACTAATAGTAATGAAATAAGATGAGCTTTTCTATCACCGTGCACTTATTGTTGTACAGTGACTTTTTATGCACCTAATACTTACTTTTAGCTGTAGTTCATGAGCAAGGAGATCCAGTTTGACACCAAGTGGAACACCTGAAGCAAGGGGGCTCTGTGTCCACCACTCTAAACTTCACTTTAAACTTCCACTTTTATTTATACCTCTGGGTGAATCCATATGTTGTAGGGGTCTGGTGGGATGTCTAAACAATTCAGCGCGAGATTTGAAAATGAATTTTGTGTTTGGCCTATGGTAAGTTGGTATTGGTAGATACATCAGAAAATATTTCTTGCAAATCCCCAAAGGACTGCTCAGTTTGCATGCGTTTTGGTTGCCACTTTCTCCCCATGCCTTTCTTGTGTTTAGCTGCCTTGCACTCTCAGTTTCCGCTTGGAAGCATCGCATAGTCATCTCGTTAACTCTTGAGAGGCCGAGGTTTCAGAAAATGTAGTAGTAGTCAATGTGATGCAATTAGGTTAATTAGACGATATATTTATATTATCTTGGTTGGCTGCGTTCAAAAATGGTAACAGACAAGCTATATTTTAGGACTTATTTTATCAATAAGAATGAACCAATGCAAGCCATTGCGATTTTTCAAAATACATAATTAGAAATGTTAATAAAAACAAGATCGAATGTTTTTTGTCAGAAGTCACTGTTTATCACTCTTATCTAAATTTAACCCACAGCTTGGTAAGATAACTATATGTTGTGTTATTTTCTTTGTGTGTGTGTGTGTTGTTCTTTTTATTTGCATTTTTGCCTCGAGAAATAGCCCACTAGCAGTCACACTGACTCGTCAATAATTCACCAAAACTATGGGAAATTGTACTTAAATTGGGATTCATTCATATATTCCCGCATTCTTTAGAGTTTTCAGTCATTTATCTTGATTTATTTATTTAAATTCAAAAGCAACCAATTGGAATAGCCGGAAGGGGGGTCTAAGTGCCCGAAGCGAGTTCTCTTGACCTGTCAATCTTGCCAGTACTATCCAATCAACGAGAGCCGTACACCCGACTTCCTTGCATTTGGGGAAAAGACGTGGACGATGTACGCAGCACAGGGTAAACACTCGTGTGTCCTCGAGCTCTGAGGGAGGGACGGACCTAACTGTCAGAGAGAGAGAGAGAGCGAGAGAGAGAGAGAGAGAGAGAGAGAGAGAGAGAGAGAGAGAGAGAGGGAGAGAGGGAGAGAGAGAGAGAGAGAGAGAGAGAGAGAGAGAGGGAGAGAACAAGCGAATGAGAAAGAAGGCATGCAACACTGCTTTGCACTGTAATACTGGATTGTACTTCAACTGGAGCGGTTTGGCAGGTTTAAACACATCAAAACAGAACAAAGAGACAGACTTTACAGCACCATAAAAGAATCTGCAAAAGAAAAGAAATAAAGGAACGGAGCAAGTGAAATCGCTGCGGCTAAATAACAAAAGAATTGAAGAAGAACTTCGTTTAATATTTTTCCACTCGGTAACGGAACATACGTTTGGACTTATTATTTTTAAGGGCATATTACAACTTCTTCAAGCGCCAGAACTTTCTTGCGGGACAAAGTTTTTGAAACAATTTTGAATCTTTCTTTTTCTTCTTCTTCTTCCTTTTTATTAAGCAGAAAATCCAGACTGAAGGACTGTTTGACTTCCGAGGTGTTTTCAACGCTGACATAAAAGTGGAATTTATCGTTCTAATCATTCATATGTTCGAATTATATGAATGCGCAAAATATTCAAGAGACGGATTTCGTCTTCTCGCCTACAGTCTCTTTATCTTTGCTTTTTGTTGATGGTGTTTGCCAAAACACAAGCCAGACTTTTAAAGTTTGAATAATTCATGAGATATAATTTGCCTGCATTAAAAAAGTTTCTGCAAAAGGGAGGGGGTGATCAGCAAACATATTCATAAGATTAGCGGAATGGCCACAGCGGCTTCCAACCCTTATCTACCGAGCAGTAGTATATTATCGTCCGGCTCGATCGTGCACTCGGACTCCGGGGGTGGGATGCAGCAGGGCAGTGCTGCGGTAACCTCAGTCTCCGGTGGGTACAGAGGAGACCCAACGGTTAAAATGGTACAAAGTGATTTTATGCAGGGCGCGATGGCAGCGAGCAACGGGGGACATATGCTGAGCCACGCTCACCAGTGGGTGACGTCCTTGCCTCACGCTGCAGCGGCGGCTGCAGCTGCCGCAGTTGCCGCAGCTGAAGCCGGATCGCCGTGGTCGTCTAGTCCGGTTGGAATGACAGGCAGCCCGCAACAGCAGCAGGACGTGAAAAATAACTCGGGGAGAGACGATTTGCACTCTGGGACTGCGCTGCATCACAGGCCCCCACATTTAGGTCCCCACCAGACTCACGCGGGTGCCTGGGGTAGCACAACCGCTGCCCACATCCCGTCTCTAACCGGGAGCCAACAGCAGCAGCAGTCCCTCATATACTCGCAGCCTGGCGGCTTCACGGTGAACGGCATGCTCAGTCCGCCGGGCAGCCAAAGCCTAGTTCACCCGGGTCTGGTGCGTGGCGACACCCCGGAGCTCGATCACAACAGCCACCACCACCATCATCACCACCAGCATCAACATCACCAGCAAGCGCACCACGGAGTGAACAGCCACGACCCGCACTCCGACGAGGACACGCCGACGTCGGACGACTTAGAGCACTTTGCCAAGCAGTTCAAACAACGCCGGATCAAGCTGGGCTTCACGCAGGCGGACGTGGGCTTGGCGTTGGGCACTCTGTACGGGAACGTCTTCTCGCAGACCACAATCTGTCGCTTCGAAGCTCTCCAGCTCAGCTTTAAGAACATGTGCAAGCTGAAGCCGTTGCTTAACAAATGGCTGGAGGAGGCAGACTCTTCCACGGGCAGTCCCACCAGCATCGACAAGATAGCGGCTCAGGGCAGGAAGCGCAAGAAGCGCACCTCCATCGAAGTGAGCGTCAAAGGTGCGTTGGAGAGTCACTTCTTGAAATGTCCCAAGCCTTCGGCCCAAGAGATAACCAGCCTAGCGGACAACCTGCAGCTGGAGAAAGAGGTGGTGAGAGTTTGGTTTTGCAATCGGAGACAGAAGGAGAAAAGGATGACGCCACCAGGAGTGCCGCAGACGCCGGAGGATGTATATTCTCAGGTCGGCAATGTGAGTGCAGATACACCGCCCCCCTCCATGGACTGCAAACGAATGTTCAGTGAGACATAGAACAGCATACAAGACTAAAAATATTTTATATATGACTAATCTGATAAAACACAGACTATCATGAAGATAGCAAAGCATTTTGATACTGTGATTGTGAGGGAATATTGAGACTGCAGATGTGTTATATATTTTTTTCACAAGAAAAAAAAATCACCCCTCTTCCTTCCCAACCCTAAACCGCCCGCTAATCTTCTTCCAGGCCCTCAAATGTCTTATCCTAAAAGGTTGTGTCTGCTCTTTCTTTCAGGGACATTTTTTAGTAGATTACTTAAAAGATGCAAGTTTAACTGGGCCGAGCGAACCGGGCGACCAGAGGGTGACAACTACAAGTTCGTTCCACCAGGTAATTTTGGCGCATTAACTTCAACTGAAAAATTTCAGAAATTAGAAATGAACATCAAAATCTTTGCCCCCTCCTACCCTGTTACACCAATGTCTTGTTTGAGAGGCAAAAGACGCAGGCAATTGTGTATGTTGTTATGGGACATTAAACCTCAAACAAAGGGATGAAATTCAACTGAAACAATGCGAAGAACAGTGGCATCCACGAAGCTTCCATCCAACCTGGCAGAGAAGACTGCATGGTTTTGTTATTATCCAAAAATATGGAATGGATTTTTTTTTCTGGCCTTCCAATCCTTACAAAAAAACAACAACAAAAGACTGCCCCCAGTTTCTGATCTCCAAGATCACATCTTTTGAAATTGTTTTTTTTCTTTTTTATGTAAAGAACTGAATCTTACGTGGATTTTTGAGGACAAAATTAAATCAAAGATGACTTTTGAAAAGACTGATTATTCCGCAGCTGCACCTCTTTGAAAATCTTCTTTGCGAACATCCGTTGCCAAGTGGGCCAGAGCTGGTGCTGTGGATGTTTTCATGTGCTGCCATTTCCAAGCAGTATTCTTTGGTAGGTTTTAATAAACAAGACTATGTAAATCCGGCAATATAGATTCATTAGATCAGATGCTGATCGGAATTATTTACTTAATATTTTTCATTCAAATGCTTTGTTTTAATATTTTATTCGGGATACATACGAACTATTCCAAACAGTTATTTATTTCCCCCCAGACTTGTGTAAAATGTTTTTTTTCTTCCCCTGTTTCGTTGTTGACCTTATTTGTTTTGTTTAATTTTGTATTCTCATTTTTAAAAAGAGCACAAATCTACACGAGCTGACTTTGACAGTAGGTAATAAGGGTATATTTTGATGTGATGATTTGATTGTAATTTAATTTCAGTAGTGATTCCTTAAGAGATGATCGAGAACAATAAATTTGTTAGAATGAAACAAGATTGTGTGTTGTGCCTAAAATCGTAGCTGTCTGTAATTTTTTTTAGGATGCTCTCAGAGCAAATATTCAGCCAAATGCATTTTAAAACGACGACTGCTGAATATGAATGGCCTTATGTTATGACACGCAGAATAGAAATAACAGAACAAAAACGTTTTATTCCCACGACAACAAAATAGAGATGTTTGCTTAAATACAATATTTCACACAATGCATGTTTTTTTTTCTAAATTAAATAAACAGAAACAGGTCAGTGTAACGTAGCAATCATTTAGGCCCGATGGGAAGCATTTACGGCAGTTCAGCATTTCTAGAACTTTTAGCATTTCTGTTAAGCTCACATTCTCCTCTTAGACAAACCAGCAAAGGTGCCACCGCTGTAAAATACTTCAGTGGATTGGCTACAATCATTTTGTGACAGATAAGATTTCTCCCGAGAGAAAGCTCAGAAAAGTTGATCGCTTTTGGAGGTGGAGTGTTTACAGTGTCACGCGCTTTTGTTTAGGGACTTGCTTATCGTCCAAATCATCGCGTTTTGGGACATTTTTTTTCAGAGTTACATGGTTTGCTTTTTTGCATCTATCTATCTATCTATCTATCTATCTATCTATCTATCTATCTATCTATCTATCTATCTATCTATCTATCTATCTATCTATCTATCTATCTATCTATCTATCTATCTATCTATCTATTGCTAAATAATTATTACAAAATTGCATTGTCCCCGTATGTATCCCTGTAAACTAAAACACGTGTTTACAGACTTCCCTCTGCATATCTTTTATTTTATTTTTTTATTATTCGATCAGTCGAGGTGTTAGCTGAATTGTTACTGTGACATTTTTTTTTTACAAAGTTCTCAGCAAATTAATTTGTAATTAATTTCGCGTTTGCTACATGCATTGTGTGATGACCTAAATATGGAATTTTATTTGGCTATTATTATTACTGTTGTTATTATCCGAGTGTCGCAAACACAAGTTTATACAGATTCTGTTTTTCTTGTTAAAATAAACCAGAATACCTGATTTTCCAACAGATTGCTTATGCCCTCCAGACTTACAAAGATAGACCTGTATTATAATTCATGCCGTAATCTTTAGTCGTATAAACCTGTCATAAATTGACTTTATGTTATATACCTAACATTATTAATGTAAGCCAAATATTGGAGATGAAATTATCCTGAGCTAGGCCTCATAAATAAAACGGACGAAGTGTTTCGTCAGCGGGCGAAAAACGACACTGTGATCGCTTCAACTTTTTCTTTAGGATGACTATTCAGCAAAACGCGCAATTCCCTCTCTCTCTCCCTCTCTCCCTCTCTCCCTCTCTCACTCTCTCTCCCTCTCTCGCTCTCTCTCCAAGATTTAAATTTCGCGGATGAATTCCCATACACTAGTTGCTTAGCAACTAAATTCAATCAATGTTATAGAAGTATGCATCCCTTCTCTTTGTCCCCAATAATAAGGGTGCTAGTCTGACATTCAGACTGATTTTGTATGACCCGAGTTAAATAAATGCTGTCATTGAGAAGTAGGCACAATTTAATTCATTATTAAAGTGTCGAAAATTTGGACGGGGAGAAAAATTGTGGGGGGAAATCAGCTCATGTGTATGATTGGTGTGTAAATATTTAAATATCGAGTTGTTTTTCAGTATCGATTATTAAAAACAGATTTAGAGGAATATGTTTAAAAACTATTTGGGGTCTGTATTCAACAGCATGTTCGATGCTCAATGACCCTGGTTTCCTTTCAGTGAGCAGAATGACATAAATATATAATGTAGTTTTTTAATTTACTAAAATATATTTCATTATACATTTTAAGAAACATTAGAGATTTCTGTAGTATACAGGGAGGCCTGGAATATGTTCAGCAAGCAGATGACATAAAGTGCACTAAACTCCCTGGTCTACTGTCACATGACTTTCGACCCACGTGTTCAGATCTATCCACTACTGATAAAATACTAGCAAAAACTCTTATGAACGTTTAAAACAACAACAAAACACATTCAAAGTCCGTAAAGTCTACCGCAAAACTATTTGGATATTAAAAGCAGCTCAAATTATTGTTACCATTTAAATTTTGTAGCAATAATGGGGATCCTTCTTAAAATACACGTGTAGCCGCATTTTAAATCTTTTTTGTCAACACGTTTAAGTCCAAACAATATTTGTTTCATTACATTTATGCTTTCTAACCAAGCGTTCCTAGAGAAACTGCACCGTGTCACTGTTAAATAACCCATAACTCTCAACCTAAATTCAAAGTAGCATTAATATATTTGTACACTTGTAATAGTATCGCCTATAACATTTTAAAAGAAGCTCCATGCTTTAACTTGACTAGTGACTTAAAAAAGTCAGAATGCTAACGTGTCAGCGCCATAAACTTTTCCAGAACTTACATCGAAAAAAAGTACATCAGTGAGGAAATAAATCAATAAATAATAGTGTGGATGGCGTTGCACAGGGAATTCTGTTTGCAGTGTACTATACAATCAAAGTTTGATCTAAATCATATTCATAAATATATGCTCATTTGAGGCCATTATTTTGTCAAAAAGATAAGTCATTTTTAATAGAATATCACAGAATATCCCAACCAACAGGGTATTTTAAATAGAATTAACAAACGAACACAAACACTTATTTCGATCATTGTTCAAAAAGTTCATGTTCATGTAATCGAGGATGTTTCCGCAACTGATTGTTTACTCTCTATCTTTAGTCAAACATGCCGGGCTATTCGAGTTTCATATTTAGTTGTTGTTCGTGTTTCTTTTTGTCTCTTAACCCCTCGTGCTGTGCACATAATGCTCTTACATGGGACATTTCTCAGTGGGGAGACGTCCTGCCTTTGTTAACCCATGTTCTATTGCAATTATGCTGGTAATAAGCAGCAGATATTGTTGTTGTAGATCTTTTAAACATCTGTATTGTTCTAATCCACATTCGCAGAACTTTAGTCATTTGGAAATAATCCTTAAATGAGTCGCTTGTCTTTAATTTCATTTATAAAAATTGTATCACAATGCAAAATTATTGTTTTCGCTCTTGGATGCAGACTTATTTAAATTGTCTTATTTTTTTACTATTATTAGTGGTTTTAAAAACGTTAAAAACGAAGTGAACACGTCTCAAAGTAGCCGGTCAGTTAACTTTGAATGAGGAAAAGTTAGGAACGCGCAAGTGATCTTTCACAGAATTCTGCGTAGTAATGCATTTCTTATTGTTGTAATTTACATATATCCTTTTTTGCATGCTCCTTACACAGGAAAATAGTGTGTGGAAATATGAAGGCAGAAAAATGTGAACGATAATAATAATAATAATAAAAATAAAAATAATAATAAGCGTAAGCCAGCTGGTTATTCCCATTTAACAACTGCTCTTACTTGAATTAAAACCTATAAATAGCCTATTTAGAATAATAAACAGGATCCAGAGCACACAGGCTCAAACTCAGCCATCATTCATGCAATAATGCAGTGCGTAGACTAACTGTTCAGCAGCCGCGGTGTGTCATAAGTAAAGGCCCTCAGAACTCTATGGAAGTCCCCAGTTGTGCTGTCTGGAGGACCAGCCACTCTCTCTCTCCCTCTGGAGACACACTGTAAACGCCGTTCATGTTAATCGGGCGCAGGTGCTACTCCCCTCTGCAAACCAGAGATTATATTTCCATCCATACCTCCTGAAGTCATGTGAAACAATATCCATAAAGATTTACGCAACACTCAAGCCACGCATGTAGTGTCTTTATTGTTAAGTTGCAGCAAAGACATATATTTAAACTTTATTATTTGATCATCCGTGCATTTTATTCTACTGGCGTTATTCTGTGTATTGGAATCATGTAATAATTTAAAATGATTGAGAACCTATAGGCCCCATCGTCTGTGCCCCCTCCCAATGCTGTATGGTAACGATTTGCATTACTTGTATGACGTCTCATCGAGATCCCAGTCTGTTTAGACAGAAAATTGTGCAGACTTTGCTGCTGTCACTCGAGTCCCTTGGTGGTGTCTAATGAGTTCTTAAGTGCTGACTGCTATACCGTAAATGGATGTATATAGCAAAACACAAACACGTAAATAAATTAGAATAGTCTCTATTCATAAATAACACGAAGGGCAACATTGAGAAATCGCAGTAAGACTGGACCATCCGGACCACTGGTGAAACTGATCGCTCCGGATCATATGCCCAAGCGGGATGCAGTGCGCGCTGGGCACCGCGTGCCCTCCGCCGCTCTCCAGCGCGAGAATAGAGCTTAATGAAATATGTATGCAGAGTGACGTGACGTGTGGGGTTTCCTTTCTATAGAATGAGAAGTTCAATTCTCTGTGCTTTTAGGGACAGACGAGGAGACGGACAGGTGAGGGAAAGGGCCTTCATTTTAATGACTTAAAATAACCTTCAATCAGTTCATAAACTGGCGACATCTAACAGCAAGAGCCTAAAAGGTTTCTAATGCGGAATATATTGTAGGGATATTTAGTCAAAATAAAGCGCCTTTTATTTAATAACAAATATAAGATGTATTTATTTACTTACAAATAAATGCAGGCCTGTAGACTACTTTAATTTGTTAATTATGTTGTTGCTTTGTAAACTCTAATATACTGCTATTTTATTTAATTAGGCTAACCATGAATTATTCACAATACAGAATTCTGTAGCCTTTACGTTTATACTCAACTATACTCAAAAGACTGACGTGACAGTAAATTAATCATATAATGATGACCTTTAATCGTGGATGTTTAGTTTTAGTTTTTTTTAAATACTGTGTTCAGATGAATATAAGCATTAATGTTGATGGTAGTATATTTGTAGAAGTTACATTATTTAAAAAATGTATAAAAGTGCCATATTGTATATAGACTATTCATTGATTATACAAAACATGAGACGTTTTTTGTTGTCTATCCTAGGCCTACTTATATATTTTTAACACTTGAGCACTTGAGCAAGAGTGGTCAAGGTAATGTCTATGATGTTGGGAAAAATAATTGTGTGGGCTGACTACAACTAACAAACATGAAGGAATTGCCGGTGTTTGGTTTATTTATTTATATATTATATATATATATTGTCTTTTTATTTCTCCAAGTCACTGCATCCTTGTGAGCTCAACAGCACATAAATCTACAATGGACAGCGCAGCTGGGCGGAACACTTCCGCGGCCCAACAGCGCCATCTGCTGTTTCGTGCAGAGGTTTTGTATCACAGTTACAAAAATCATGCGGCCAAGGAATTGTTTTCTCTTTCACAAATGAATTAAATACAAAAGGATTAACATAGGCTACCTTCGTCGGTAAAATAGCATTTTTACGACTAAGTAGATAGGCCTGGACTTGAAATACATTTCAAGACTTTAAATAAAGTTGACACTAAACGATTTGTAATTTTTTACAGTCTCTATCAAAGTCAACGTGCCTTTTACTGTAGCTGTGTTTTACGTTTTACTGCGCGACGTTCTGCTGGCTAATATAGGGCGTTACAGCGCATACATTGTCTTTAATGTTTATGACACGTTTCTCAAAATGAAACTTATTTTAGTAGGCTAGTTACAGTAAAAATGTTAGTGAATTGATGAAAGCCTTCGGCCACTCGTGTGCAGGCTCTTTTACTTGCTTCATAGTTTATTGGATGCAAAAAATTACAAAAGAAAGTACGTTAATGCGTTTTGATTTTTGCAAAGCCACTGAATGATTAAATTAAGTGTTGGTAAAATCACCTTTAAAACGATACTTCGCAGTGTGTATGCCACGCGAAATTATTATGGGTAACCTATATATTTTAGGCCAACTTTAAAAAGCAACTAACTAATTGCGTTAGAGAGATGATATATTCTTAATATTGATATTAATTTAACAAGAAACAAGACCTGCAACATTCTGTAGACTTGTAGGTATAATTAAGTACTAAAGGCCCATGTTAACATGAGATTTGAGCAACGTTGTCTAACTTCATTTACATAAATATTTATCCTATAAAAAATATATCTGATTTATTTCATAGAGCCAACATTTTCTATTAAAATTATTTTTATTTTGTTTTTGTTAAGTATAATGTATTTTAATTAGTTCCAATTAA
Source organism: Rhodeus uyekii (assembly GCA_037043235.1). Lineage (NCBI taxonomy): Eukaryota > Metazoa > Chordata > Actinopteri > Cypriniformes > Acheilognathidae > Rhodeus > Rhodeus uyekii. Next base: position 1,895,841 of record JAWRVZ010000084.1, read on the forward strand.
TCGTTCAATACTGACATATCATATCTGAGAGAGTATTCCAATGACCAAATCTAAATTTTAATTATATGATATAATTTTGTATGACCATGTGATGTTGTCAAAAAAATGCTGTCAATGTAATTTTGGTTTGTTGTTTGTATATAATGTTTGCTAGTAATATGTAACATTTATTTATTTACTCTATAACTAGTCCAAACTACAGAGAGGAATTTAATAATATTAACAATATTAGAAGTAAAACTTATGAGTTAACGTTTATGGTTTATTGCCATTTTCAGTGATGAAGTGCTTCTCAGTTACAAAATGTAACTTTCTATTAGTCCCAGACTCTCTAGTTTTGAGGATCTCCGTGCTTTGCATCCCCCTCCCAGACAGAGGATAATTGGAATTCCATTAATCACTCAAATCCATGGCTTCCACATGCCGTCCGATCACAAATGTTAAGTTGCGACACTCTTGTTTGAGAGGAATAAATTTAGCCTGAATAAGGATGGATGGTTGTGATGTTGGGAGGGGAATCAATGGTCCTCAGGGGTCTGGTGACATCTCCAGCCACACGCCTGCCTTTGCGCCATGGCGGTCCGCCAACAGAGGTCAGCTATCCCAGCAGGCCATTCACTTCAGCAGCAGTTACCAAGGTGACAGCATGTCAGAGATTTGGCTGCTTGGAACGGGCTTGTAGGGAGCTGATGCATCACCTCCGTGATGGATTTGTCAATAGTGCTTAGACCAGGTGGAGCAGCAACCCGCATGACATCCACTGTCCCAAAACACACGCAGTATCCCATCCACAGACCATCCTTTGGTTTGGTCCTTTCCCATTGATTAAGCAATTTGCAGCTCTTGGACAAGAAGGAATATGGAATTACAGTACCCTCAGAGGCCCTGGGAGGGGGGCAGAGGAGCTGGAAGAGGGGCTGTTGGGTTCAATGTCTCATTAACCAGGTAGGGATTTAGAGCATAGAACATCTGAGCCATCTTTAGCTCAGAAGGTTGCAGTGTAACCATTTATAGGTTTCAGGGTTTAATAGATTACTAATAATTGGACCCACATATCCTAGGTTAGGTATTAGTGCCTGAAGCCAATAAATAGATCACTGTAAACGGATGCCACAGCTCTTTTGCTTAAACAGAGATCAGTAATGGAGCACTGGAAAATCCTTTCCACAAAAGAAAAGCAAGTGTGACAGACCAAGTGAATGTTTGGTTGCATGCATGTGCAGCGGGTTCAGAGGGATTTCCACAGGGTACATCGCCAATAAAACAGAAATCACTATTGACTGCTTTGATCTTGTTGTGAAATAAAGTTAGCCATACCCTAAATGGCTTCTGTAACTCTTTTGAGGGATAAAGGGCTCAAAGGTGCTCTACAGCAGCCCTCATTAGGACACCTCCAGGTGTGGGAGAGTTTACACCTGGTCACTCATTCACCACCCCCAGATGGCAGAGATTCAACTAATCCACTCAACACTGGGCAGACAGACAGTGTAAACTCACTCACCGAGGGTTTGATACGAGAGTGATTAACCTGAAACATCAAAGGTGACCTGCCAGAAACACATGAAGACGAACAGAAGAAATGGAGAAAACTTGATGAGACATCTGTAGTGCACTCGCAAGCATTGTATGTGCAAATTCTCAAGTCATTAAAGGCTTTACTCTCAGAAATAATAGTAATTAATTGGTGTAATACACAAAGGACATAATTATCTTTTTTTTCTGTACTGGCCCATATTTAATTACCCGTAATTGTTCCCCAAGCCTCGTTCAAAAGGGGTGTAGACTAGACAATCATAATGCATTATGCTCTAATCCTATATTTGGTTTTGCACAGAGGATATCACTACGGTATATCAAAGAATATATAGAGCGTCTACTTCACAATGCTCAAACAAAAACACCATGGAACTGATTTTCAGGTTAGGTTTCCATCATCAGCAGACCGTCTTATGTGGAGAGCATTATAGATGTTAATAACTGCCAGATTTATCCCTTTTCTCTCACAGAGCACAGAACAAAACTACTGATTAACGTGAATTCTTGTGAAATGTGGCGATATCTGAGAGTGTTGGGAGCTAAATTTGCCCCCTGTGCAGAGGGCTGAGGGCAACCTCGCGGCTCCTTGAACACAAGATGGAGTTTAATAAGTAAACAGAACAGCGAGAGGACAGAGACTCTGATCATGGACCCGTTCGCCCACCCCGGCCCCCTGCAAGCCAGGCGAGCTGATTAGCTCTGCCGATTGTACCTAGTAATTGCAGTGCCATGACCCCCTCCAGGCAAATATTAGATTTTAGTGGTTTAACCTTTGCAGTCTACAGTGGGTTTAAATTGCCTGTGCAGATGTTGGGAAGCCCAGCGGTAGCCGGAGAGCCAGTGTCCTCTCATCAGTGAAGGGAGATGTCTCAAGACTCCCGGTACTTATTATCCCTGTCTCATTTAGAGCAACTCTTTATGTCTGATTGGTAGCATCATTTCTTGCTGAGACTTTTCACCGATATCATCGCTGGAATCAACTTTGTTGTTTAAAGTGTTTATAATTGTGTGCACCAAAGCTGCTGCGCACTAGCGATTAAAACAAAATGCAAACATTATGAACAAATCCTCAAAGTTAAGATATTGGTTCAAAGAGGGATATTATGCTGGGAATGTAGTTCAAGGTAGCAGAACGAGAGGGTGCCCCTTGCAGGGCAAGTCCATTAGCGGGAAATGTTCATGAGATGAAGCGGTAGGAAGTTTTTCTAAGGTCAGTCTCAGCTACTCCAGAGGGTCGTATTACTCCCGTCCTGTCTGGGGTCTTGAACCTCTTCCTCCCATGTGACGGGCAGCCGCATCCCACGGCCCCTTTCTCCGCAGTCTGTAGTAATGGTTTCCTTCCTGTACTCGCCACCGGGACCCCACCTCAGATGCTTACCTGGGGAAAAAAAGACAGACACAAATTGAGGGAGGGGGAAAAAAGACACTGGTCTTTTCATCCATGGGAAGCAGGGAAGGAACCCTTCAACTTGTCTCAGGCTGGAAACCCAATACAGCTGCTCCACTGGTGTGTGTGTGTGTGTGTGTTGGGGGGGTGTGGGGGGGTGGCTACAAAGTGGTTCCATCTGAGAGTGAGAGAGGCTCACACGGGATACTGCCTACACACATAACGCAAAGCTGACAGATCCGTGTACTGATCTATCATTACTGCCCTTGTAACAAATATTGTGTCGATGAACGGAGGTGTACAACATGAGATGGATGAGATAGAAATACACAGAGAAAAATGATGTTCTGGCTGTAGCCCCATGACCACATAAGCCTGCAAAGGAGGCATTAGCGGAGCTGGCAGAGGCAAAGCACTTCACTGATCTAAATCGCCCTATTCTTTCTTATCAGCAGTGTGTGGGGAGCAATACTCAGGTAGCCCCCCACAGGCCCATCGCTAAAAGCCCTAATATCTGTGGACGTCCGTGGCCACGGCCCAATCTGCCACGGCGGTCGATTTGTTTCACGCACTGCCAGAAGTGCTTTGTAATTAGGCTGATATTGATGAGGCCTGATTCCAGCAGGTAATCACTGGCAGTTCAGCTTCTCTCCGCTCCTCAGCAAAACGTCTCTATTTATTACAGAGCTTTTGCCATCAATTAAAGGCCACTCAACACATGGCTCTCTGATAATCAGTCGGATGATTTCCGTGGCTGTCAGAGGGCAGATATGAAATCTGGACAAGCATTCTCCACAGATGCCTCGGGAGCATTGCGTTATAACAGTACTGGAGAAATTGGCATTAGAAAGGGTTTGCTTGAAGGACTGTTTCATTAAAAGTCCATTTCATAAATAAGCCTGTTCTAGAAAAAAAAACAATGCAAATAAAACAGTGAGGGTTACGCTTTCATGCCTTGCTTTCACTTCTGTATAATCATTGTTGAGGCTTAGTTGTGTAGGGGAATTACAGTTAAGACACAAGTGACAGAAGTGCAGTCAATAGAAGACATTTTAGTGAAGTTTGCAGTTTCATCAGCAGAAGCCAGCTTCAGGTCTCACAAGGAGTTCGTAGGCCGCCCCAAATACAATAACATTGTTACAGCAATTATACTCTAACAGAGGCTACTAACTACGTCAATGATGACGGTTAAATGATTCTGATTGGCTAAGAAAGAAAGAAAGAAAGATAAACAAAACTAGTAATTTTCCACACAAGAGCAGACAGTCTGAAGCATATCTTCGTTGGTCACATGGTTGACGGGTTAGTGACGTGGCTTGAACAACAAGTCATTCCGTCTCCTTATGGTGCCAGTTAATCACCTCACCAATACAGACCATATTAACACACACACAGATACACCGCTTCTCCAAGGCTGAACTCGGCTCAGGCTCCAGCTATCAACAGAAACACTCTCAAAACAATCTGATAACATGTTCTATCTGGTGAGAAGTGCTGACAATATTCATCCTTACTCTATGGAAAAATACAGAAAAGTAAAGAAAGGCTTTAAGAAATAATTGGTTGTGTAAGTGCACTGAAGTGTATGAAAAATAAAAGAAATATATATATATATATATATATATATATATATATACAAATAAAAAATACATACAATATATACAAGCTGCAATGGATTTCTGAATCGTCCTTTTCAGTTGATTGTACTGTATGTACGCTACATGTATTTGCATCGTACTGCTCTGTCTGCGTCCCTCGGTCATGCGTATTCTGTGTGGATTACAGCTCCCCTGGATTCTGTCTGTGTCTCTTAGGAGAGGACACCATTTGGGCCCCACTCGTGTCCTCCGGCTGCTTTTCCAATCACTGCCTCTCTACCTCTTCTTTCTCCCTACAGATAAGCAGCCAATCAGTGCAGGTGCTAGTTCATGAAGGGTAGGGGCATAAGGGCGGGTTCCATGGCCCCGGGGCATGAAAGGAGCACTGGCACCCATGACAAAGACACACACACACAGATACTCACACATTTGCACCCGAACGCAAGTGTGTATTCAAGGGGGAAAAGAGAAATCTGTTGTTTTTCTTTCACTCTTTCACCACCCTTACTCCCCTCCAGCTGTTGTGCCTTAGTATCGATCAATGGTGTTCCCTGCATCGACAAACTATTCATTTCTGATTCGTTATTGTGATGTCAGTCTGTGTTGCACCTTCCTAAATTGTGGTTATAAGCAAATGGGTGAAAAAGTCACTTTTATGCCTTTCTACTGTATATTAACAGTGATTTAAATAACCAGTTTGCATCACATTATGCAAACTCAATAAAACGCATTTGTTGTGTTTGTCGGAATATATCCTTTTGTTTTTAAAAGCCTATTTCAAAAATCTCTGGACAGTTGCCATTTACTTTGGCACTGGCCCTGAGTAAACAAAATCATTAGACCAAGTCTTAACAGAAAGCATGTGCTGTTTGTAACCACTAAGATGTTTTCACATAAATCCCTCGTGAATGGAGTGAGAGATACAGCGTGCAAAATACCAGAGGAAAAGCAGTTTTACGCAGACTGCCCCTATGGCTGATTGTGTCAGCCACAATGGACGCTCTAAGCAGTGTGAAAGCTTTAAGGTGAAAACGACACACGCTGTGAGATGTGCTTATCCCATCACGAGCCAGTAAGGATATTAGAAAAAGCATGATGGAAATTATGACTGCATAAGCCTATATCTTACCAAGCTTAAAGAATCCAGGCCCATCTCTCTCTCTTTTCCCCTTTCTTCGCCCTCTCATGCCCTGCCACTACTAACCCATTTTTTTCCTGCAGTGTTAAACTGTATTTCAAAAACAGACACTATTTCCACGTTTCAGCCTGTGGAATATGCTATTCCTTTCTTGTTCTCTAAAATCAAACAGCTCTTTTAACTTTCAAGGAACCTTTTTCTTCTGGACTACAGCCACTTTCCAAAATTCCTGGAAAGGAGGAGGACATTTATTAAACTTTTGAAAAGACAACAAAACCATCTTCACGGGAGTGTGGTGAAGTCATGCTGTACAGTTAGGGACAATAAAGCAGCCACACTTTGTTGGTCTTGCAATAATAATTACGACATATTTCAGGTTCAGTACAAGCTAACTGCATTTATGTGCTATTGTAAATGCCTCACGGTAAGCCAAATCTTTTTTTTGTAATCAATTGAGCTGAGTTGTAGCTGTTGAATGTGGACTATTTCTTTAATTTAACGAAATTAACATTTTGACACTTCACTGACTGAAGTGCGAGTATGATAGAGAACAGAAGAATGTTAAAAGTGTTTACATCTTAAAAACAAAAAAAAATTCAATTGAATAGAATTCTTCAGTCTTAAGCTGTAGACCTTTGTGGCACTTGACATTTTTCATATTTGTGAGGGTGGTTCACAGAAACACCTCCAGCAAGAGTGTTAGCCCCGAGTTAGCTGAGTTAGGCCAGAGCCAGTATGTGATTAATGTGATGCTCACTAACCCCCATGGTGAATTGGAGACTGGGGTCGAGTCTATTTTTCTTTGTGAACGCTTGTGGCTAAACCTGAGCACAAACGTTGTTCATCATTGCTCCACATTAGCTCGCCAGAGCATTGACTGGCACAAACCAGAAGCGTGTGTCCCTTCACTTTGATTAATGTTCAAAAACACTCACTCCAACTCTATCATGAGTGAAGACATGGCTTCCAGTAGAAACAGTGCACACATGGAATTATACACCCTGGAATAAATGTTGGCCTGTGGCTCTGCCCTCTCATCTGATTTGTTCATACATAGGATATTGTGAAGGAGATGGATTTTTTAAAATTCATTAAAGGTGTTCTCAGCTCAAATAGTTCTGCTTCCAGAGTATGTGACAAGTAGTATGTCAAATGAGATGTACAGGTTTTGTAACTGTATTTGAAAAATACCCGAATGCTAGTTAATATTTTGATTCTGAAGTACACCACTGACAGACATTTTACTATCCCATGAGGCAATGGGAGAGGATTTGTCAAAGGCTGACATTTTATGTCACATTACACATTCTACTTGGCATATGCATATCCAGATATTAATACTCAACATATGAATACTTAAATAATATACCTATTTAACAGTTTAGAAGTAGGCTACAGTAGATTATTTAAAGTGCAACATAAGTTTAAGTTAATAAGTTACAGTTTAATTACATGGCTCATATTGATCACAATAGCACCACCAAGGATGCTGGATTTTATTAACACCTATCAGCCTTGATTGTTACAACTATAAGCTAACTCTGTTCTTTTCTGTTTGTATGTGAGACTACAGAGACCATACTGAGCATTATTATTATTTTCCATTCACATATATACAGTGGGTACTGAAAATAAATGTTTCACTCTTTGTTATATTGCAGCCATTTGAAAAAAAGAAAAACTGAAATATCTCATGGCTTAAGTATTCAGACCCTTTGCAGTATTTAATAGAAGCACCCTTTTGCTCTAATAGAGCCATGAGACTTTTTGGGAAAGATGCAACAAGTTTTTCACACCTGGATTTGGGGATCCTCTGCCATTCCTCCTTGCAGATCCTCTCCAGTTCTGTCAGGTTGGATGGTAAACGTTGGTGGACAGCCATGTTTAGGTCTCTCCAGAGATGCTCAATTGGGTTTAAGTCAGAGCTCTGATTGGGCCATTCAAGAACAGTCACTGAGTTGTTGTGAAGCCACTCCTTCGTTATTTTAGCTGTGTGCTTAGGGTCATTGTCTTATTGGAAGGTAAACCTTCAGCTCAGTCTGAGGTCCTGAGCCCTCTGGAGAAGGTTTTTATATCCCTGTACTTGGCCACATTCATCTTTCCCTCCATTGCAACCAGTCGTCTTATCCCTGCAGCTGAAAAACTCTCCCACAGCATGATGCTGCCACCACCATGCTTCACTGTTGGGAGTGTATTGGACAGGTGATGAGCAGTTCACCATGGTTCTCTACACATGCACCTTAGAATTAAGGCCAAAAAGATATATCTTGGTCTCATCAGACCAGATAATCTTCTTTCTCACCATCTTGCAGTCCTTCAAGTGTTTTTTTTTTTTTTAGCAAACTCCACGCGGGCTTTCATGTGTACTGCACTGAGGAGAGGCTTCTGTCGGGCCACTCTGCCATAAAGCCCTTACTGGTGGAGGGCTGCAGCGATGGTTGACTTTCTGCAATTTCTTCCATCTCCCAACTGCACCTCTGGAGCTCAGCCACAGTGATCTTTGGGTTCTTCTTTACGTCTCTCCCCAAGGCTCTTCTCATCCGAGAGGAAGGGTTCTGGTCTTGCCAAACATATTCCATTTAAGGATTATGGAGGCCACTGTGCTCTTAGGAACCTTACGTGCAGCAGACATTTTTTTGTAACCGTGGCTAGATCTGTACCTTGCCACAATTCTGTCTCTGAGTTCTTCAGGCAGTTCCTTTGACCTCATGATTATCATTTTCTCTGACATGCACTGTGAGCTGTAAGGTCTTGTATAGACAGGTGTGTGGCTTTCCTAATCAAGTCCAATCAGTAATCAAACACAGCTGGACTCAAGTGAAGGTGTAGAACCATCTCAAGGATGATCAGAAGAAATGGACAGCACCTGGGTTAATTTATGAGTGTCACAGCAAAGGGTCTGAACACTTAGATACTGATATTTCAGTTTTTCTTTTTTAATAAATCTGCAAAAATGTCAACAATTATGTTTTTCTGTGTGTACATTAATGAAGAAAAAATTAACTTAAATGATTTTAGTAAATGGCTGCAATATAACAAAGAGTGAAAAATGTAAGGGGGTCTGAATACTTTCCGTACCCACTGTAGACTTCTCTTTTAATCTGTACAAATGTACAGATTGTTTTTCTTCTAAATATATTTAGAATAGCCTATTTTAGGATTTATTTAGTTTAGTAAACAATTGTTTAGTTAAAAAAGTACCATTATGCTACAATGTGGAAAAGTATTTTGTGAGTGACGAATACGCTTGCTTCCAGGATATGACGTAATCATCACTTCCTGTCTAAGAGCGTGTCGGCGAGCAAACATGGCTGCCTCCTGTTGCAGAGGCGTGAGATCGATTTTATGGAAGTATGGGAGCTGCGGGAAGAGTTTATGTGTGTCGCGGTCAAACACGGTTTCTCAGGTGAAATGCATTATTAGGGGGTTTTACTGTTACAAAGCTGTTTTGCGAGTAGTTCGTTGTAATAGGTAGTGGTACTATAGAGAACAGTCTGTCCTTGTTGCCGAATGCTGGTCCAGTGTTTAGTGAATCTGTGCAAAACGTGCAGATTAGCAAGATGGAGTGAACCGTTCTTCCGTTGCACTGCATACGTGTTGAGTTAATAACCCGAAAGAGTTTTAACAACATCATATCATGACATTTTGTCGATTGTAAAAGTCAGCTAATAGGTAATACAAATGCAAGTACTTTATTATTGTTACTTAGAATATTTCCAAGATTCCTTGTTCTTAGTCACCATTAAATCTACAATTATTGTTTTTTTTAAATATTGCTGCATTTATTATAAACTACAAATTATTAACTATAAACAATAACTACCCGTGATCATCAGCATTATTAATTAATGTGCTCATAATCTTTTCTCTTGGAATAGTCACTTGTTGTTGTACCAGTTTTCATTGGCCGTGGACCACAACATTTGACTGACATGCAAAACAACCAAGTTAATTTTGTTCAGTTTCATTTTTAGTTGAAGTGGACATGTAAAACGATGTCCTGACAATAACAGTTCGGCGTGTAAAAGTCTTGGACGTCTTTAAAAAGTCTGAAATGATTGCAATTCTGTTTCTAATTTGTGTGCCTTATGCATCAGCCCAATGGTCTGGTGGCGTGATGTCAGGCTGAGACTACACTCGGTTAAACGTCACAGTAGGGAAGCAAAGACATGTTTTTTTACATGCCCACTTTAACAATAGTGTTTGACTGAAATGTGTTATTTTCTTTCTTAATTCCAGCTGCCGTTCAGAGAGATTTGTGTCTCATCCCCTTTGTGGAAGAAGAACCTGGCAGCGGCAGGCCCAGAGAAATTTACACAGGAGTTCATCAATAAACAGGTGGAGGAATTTGAAGTTGGTAAACGTCACTTGGCCAACATGATGGGAGAAGACCCGGAGACATTTACACAGGAGGATATTGATGTGAGTTCCTTCACCACACTATTCCATTCTTTATCCATATTCAGCCTTTTTCTGTTATGTGTGTATATGACGTGTTTTTTTGTAAAATTCAAATGTTTTTGTCCGATAAAGTCACCACAAATTATTTTTGGGCAGACAGACCTTTACCTCAGTCTTTATGCAACCACACTGACAGCTCTGATTGGGTTTATATATTTAATTTATATATTTGTAGTAGCAGTAATTATTTATTTATAACAAGTAGAGTTTATAGCAAGTGTCAGAAACTGTTTACAGTGAGTTTTAAAGCTTAGTTATCATTGCTCTACTGGTGTTTCTATGAATCAGAACATCCTCTGATTCATTGTCATCCAGTGACTGCGTTGCTTGATATGGCACTGTGAACTGTTCATATTGTATGTCATCTTCCACGTGAAAATATATGCATGTCAATAACAGCATTGATCAAGCAGCACATCTGATCGTGAATCAATTGGTTATTTAAAAAAAAATAAATAAGTGATTTAAATGTTCATTTAGTTTTGACTTTGTCTTTACCATAGGGAAGCTAAAAAGAGACTCACTTAAATGTACATGTGCCACTCAAAACAGTAACAGTAAAGAGTAAACAATCATCTAAATTAGGCTGTGTTTTGACTGTATTTTGCTGTTTGGTTTATAGTTTATTCTCATGTAAATTTGTGTTATGTTAAGAAAACAGAGAAAATAAAAATATGCTGTATACGAAACATAATTTTATATGAAGAATTTAACCATTTATTTTAAATATGGAAAGCAATTTGGAATGAGGTTTGGAAATTTGAGGAAATTTTACAAAATAGAATTTTGAAATGTGTAGGAACCCTCAATATAGACTTTAGAGGATATTTCAAATGCAATTTTTAAAATTTATTATTGATTAGTGATTAGTAGGTCTGCAATTATAAAATGTATACGTATAGTGTACATACTTTGACGGGTGTTAATATAATGCTTAATTTTAAAGTATGACAAATTAAAAGCTATGTTTGTAATAAAGACATTTGTAATAAATCTCTCCGAGGATGAGAACTCAGACGGTCTTATGTAGTTTTAAAAAATGTGTCTCAAATGTCCAGGTCTTTGATTTGGTATTTGTTTTCTCTCAAATCCTCTTACACATTTGTGTAATGATTTGGTGTAAAGGAATTCTGACAAATAACTTACTGTGCATCATGATCAATTTCTAATTAAAAGTGTCACTTAAAAGATATATAAAATTTTTTTTTTTTTTTTACCTCTCTGGATTGTGTATAATAAAATAGTTGATATTCTAGAACAATGGTCAACCTTTTTGACTCTAAGGGCCTCTTTACTCCACAATAATATTTAAAGACTAAAGGCAGACACGCACTATGTGACACTCGGGAGGTTATGAGCCATTGCCATTGTGAAGCAGTTGGTACACAGCTTGACTGAACTGCAATGCGACCAATCGCATGAGCTTTCACACTAAATGCAGAGACTGGAGCTTTCAATGTTGCTGCTATAGCTTTTTCTATAGAAAAATTAAAGAAAATAAGTGTGCAAAGGATTTAGTGAAAAGTGAATGGCACAGCCATACCTTGAGTGGCTACCTTAAGTGACGAGGTTGTGTGATTTGGCACCATGTACATCCTATGCATTGGTCAAAATTGTGCCAATTCTCTGTCAGAGAGGAGATATCAAAGCCGGGTATACCCAGCAGGTATTGGTGTATCGATACTGTGGGAAATGCGTATTGGGACAGTTTCAGATAATTCAGTATCAGTACATATTGAAAAATCCATATTTTTGACAACACTCAAGGGCGGTAATATAAAATTACCACACTGGACGCCATGCATCAGAGGGGTAATATTGCCATATACCTCCTTGTCTAGTTTATTGCATAAAGTTTGCCTTATGAATTTGTATTGGAAATCTGATCTGTATACTGTAGGGGATTTACAGTTAAGACCCGAAGACCAGATATGTTGAATGAAGACCAGGAGTCAGAAGTGCAGTCAATAGAAGAAATTTTAGTGAAGTTTAGTTTGCAGTTTCATCAGCAGAAGCTTCAGGTCTCACAAGGAGTTCGTAGGCCGCCCCACATACAATAACATTGTTACAGCAGTATGCTCTAACAGAGGGTGCTAACTACGTCAATGATGACGGTTAAATGATTCTGATTGGCTAAGAAAGATAAAACTAGTAATTTTCCACACAAGAGCAGACAGTCTGAAGCATATCTTCGTTGATCACATGGTTAATGGGTTAGTGATGTGGCTTTTCGAGAACAACAAGTCATTCCGTCTCCTTATGGTGCCAGTTAATCACCTCACCAATACAGACCATATTAACACACACAGATACACAGCTTCTCCAAGGCTGAACTCGGCTCAGGCTCCAACTATCAACAGAAACACTCTCAAAACATTCTGATAACATGTTCTATCTGGTGAGAAGTGAGACAATATTCATCCTTACTCTATGGAAAAATACAGAAAAGCAAAGAAAGGCTTTAAGTAATAATTGGTTACATAGGTGATAGACTGAAGTGTACAAATAAGGAAAAGTATATACAAAATAAGAAATAAACAATATATACAAGCAGCAATGGATTTCCGAATCGTCTCTATCAGTACGTTAGATCCATCCATATGGTCTTAATGCAAATACTTGCTGTTGTCTGTCATTAAAACAAAAGACAAAAATCACTCTCTGAAAATCAATAACTTCAGTAGTTTAAATAAGAATCAATGTATATTTTATTCATGTAGTGAGGACTATGCAGTGCTTTAAAGTTTAACTCTGAGATTAATGACTATTTTGACAACTGATTGTTTAATGCAATTCTGTATTTTAAAATATGCAAATAGTCATCAACTTTCTGCAGGTGTCACACAGAACTTTTCAAACTGTTTTTATGTCCAATATTTCATTCTGTGCTAGAATGAAATGGCCGTAATTGATTTATCTCACTAATTTGGTCCAATTTCTCGATTCTTAGCATTATTCCCCAATCTCTGTCACCATTAATGAATTGAGTCCTCAGAGTAAGTGTGGCTAAAAGAAGCTGACACGAACCGTCCCTCTGCCAGCTGATCAGTGGGTAAGGGGTGGAAAATGGCTGCGACTGCAGGGCACAGAGCAAGTGCAGGATGGGGCGTCTGTGCCTGAGCTGGCACCGGTGTGTCTGCCAAGCGCTTCAACCGACATGACGTTCCCGTGAATGCGCTGAAGGTGTGAAACAGCTGCACAGCAAGCGCTGCCAGGAGGAAGTAATTAATAAAGACTGCAAGCCTCACCTGCTTTCTCCCGCTGTCTTTCATCTACTCGCGCACACACATCGCGTTTGCACCCGTCAGGTGGGCTCTGACGTTCACAGAGCCATGCTACTGAAATTGGGAAGAAATTTGCTGAGTTTTTGACAATTCCAACTTGAGTCGAAGTTTTGGAGGGGAGTGTCATTGAGGCTTTAGACGTTTTGGGACATAGCGCAAGTTATATGATCTGCGTTTATGTTGTGTATTTTGGGAGCTTGGCAGTGTATGAGTCCATGAATAAAATCAGTATTCTGCAAAATAAAACTTTGTTCCACAAATAATAATACTGTAGAAAGTAGGTTTTTTTTTTTCTTGAGAAATATTCCTTTAACACAGTGGTCATTGACAGATATGGATGTCCAAAATAAAGAAAAGAGGAATAAAGATACAAAAAACTGTTTTTAGAAATGTTGGTTTCATATGGTTTTGAAACAAAATTAAGGAAAAAAAATGAAGCTACTTTTTAATATCTGAAATCCTTTTGTTGAACTAAACTTTTATTGAATTTTAGTTCAGAATTAAAAGTGTTTAGTTTTGAAATTAGAAAGTGTATTTATGAATTTAGTCTAAGATATTTAATGATTTTAATGTAAAGTCTCTAATGCTCACTAGGCTGTGTTTATTTTACCAGTAATATAATATATTACAATCATTTTAATTATTACCATTTGAAATGAATATGCATTTCTTACTGTGATTGCAAAGCTGAATTTTCAGCGGTCATTATTTCATTGATGTATTTACACTTTACATTTATGCATTTAGCAGAAACTTTTTTTCAAAAGTGGAGCAAAAGCAATTTGGAGCAAACAGTGTGTTCGTTTTATAACAGTCTTTTGTGGAATTATAAATGGCTGTATTATAAGATTTGATGCATTTTGATCAAAGCTTAATTTATAATATTTTATATATTACTGTTCCCAAATGTATGAACTGTTGTGTATAGATCCGGCCAAAAAAATTAGTATCAATTCATTGAGTCATGATGTCTTGGATTACAACAACTATTCAGTTTTTTGCAACATGGCCCCAGGGAGGGAGAGGTGGACTATTACTTTAAATATGCTGTATGTAAGGGTCAGCGAGAGGGTACAAATGTCATGTAAAATTAAATTACACCTTGGTGCAGGAAGCCTTGACTAACTACAGGGGAAATAAATTATGCTACAAAAGAGATGGGATGGCAGGATCGGCATAAACATGTATGCCTTTGTCAACTGAGAAGGTCAAACACTGTTAGATTTTTGATGCTGCGTTTTCTGTGCCGCATGAAATGAGTGGTCAGATGTCTCAAAAAAAAAATGTTTTGAGGGAGTGCGAGTAGCAAGTTTACTTTCCCAGATTGGGTTTGTGTGAAGTGTAGGCAGCAGAGGTTTCTAGAACACTATGACGAGGCTAAACCTCCCTGAGGGAGTTGGGCCATATTGCTTTTCAAGGTATGAACAGGTGCTGCCTTCATCTGTCACTGCATCTTGCACCGTTTGTCTGTTCTTCTCTTTGTGTTGCTTTATTTCACTCAGATTCTCTCGCCCTTTGTTTTTGATGGCCCAATACATGGATATCTGTTCTCTTGGAGTGCATCTGCCATCACCTTACTCTTTTTTTTTCTTTCATCTGTTCTGTCTCTTTATCCTGGAAAACAGGGTCAAAGACCCAAAGTTTGCCATTCTGAATGTCTCATGTTATGCAAATGGTTTTATGCCCCATTCAATGGTATCTCTGGAATCATTTAGTTGTTTATGTGAGTATTTGAAGAAGAGAATATTGTGCTATGTTGCAGTAATGACGTAATTTTTGTAGGCCAACTTGGAAGTTAGCATCTCACTTGTTCCCTTGACAAAATTCCAATCGGATTTTGCTTTTGAATTATCGAAAAGGGAAAAAAAAGCTCTGTAATCAACAACATTTTTTGTCTCTTAAGATAATTTCCACAAATTAACACA
Source organism: Rhodeus uyekii (assembly GCA_037043235.1). Lineage (NCBI taxonomy): Eukaryota > Metazoa > Chordata > Actinopteri > Cypriniformes > Acheilognathidae > Rhodeus > Rhodeus uyekii. The sequence goes on from JAWRVZ010000084.1 coordinate 1,911,170, forward strand.
ATTTTGAAGCCTAAATATAATCGGCAGAAGTAAAAAGCAAACCTTAGACTAGAAACAAACTTTCCCACTGTCGTTCGACCTCAACTTCACAACCACTAAGATCTTTAGCTAAATAAATTTTAAGCAATTCTCTGAAAGTTTGCAAGAGCTTGATTTTAAACAACGATGCTATGAAAGCAGACTAGTGTATAGATGAGTTTACCTGTTGGGTGTGATCTTTAATGTCCTTGTTAGTAAACGTCTTTTTCAAGGCACGTAAAAGCTTTAAAAACATGGAGAATACCTCAGTTTATGAGTTTAATGCGAATAAGAGCTCGTAACTCAAAATTATTGTATGCCAAAACAATTTTCCCCATAAGAATGCAATAAACATCACTCAATTTGTTCCACATGACCATAAATGCCCATTTTAAATATTTTTTATTTACCCTTTTAATTTCAGTTAAAATTATAACCATTAAGATCTCATATAAATACTAATTAGTAATGGACAATTAAACTAAAATACTTGAGTGGCATTGCTGCTGGCGTGATGGAGACGAGAGGGGGGGGGGTTACTGCTTACTCCTCTTGAGGGCCGTTGTCTATATGCTGTACTGTACGTATATATTTCACTATGTGAACAATAGCGATCACAATTAATGTTAACAACACAAGGTTAAAACCGCTGTAAATCACTTATAAAAGTATGCACAGTGGTGAATGATGCAACCAAACTGGGAGATGCTGAAAGAACGAGTTAACGTAGGCTTTGTGAGAGGCTGTCGTTAGGATATTTCCAGTAAAAATGCGCGTGAAGATGCTGAGCGTTAGGACTTTTGCACAAAAAAAATGCGCGTGGGCGAGAGAAATATTCTCGCACTCCGGTACAGTGCTCGTACATAGATTTGCTCGTATTCAAAGTCACAATGTTATCCCTGAACCACTCTATAGAAATGTAGTCACCTGGGGTGCACAATACAGTAAATACCTCGAGTATCTAGAATCATATTTTCCCATAAGAAATAATAGAAAACAAATTAATCCGTTCCAGATCCGTAATAATGGAAAAAAAATGTTTTTATTGGTTTAGACACACGCACACAATTAAAGTACATACAGTATAAGGATTCTTGTGATTTCAAATAAAATGTGGTTTTAATTATACATATTTACACTCAGTAGTGGCAGGTGCGTAGGAGGGAGGAAGGGAGGGGGTTGGTGCGGAGACTCTTCGTATCATAACTTACAAGAACACTACATAACTTGCGTAAACTTAAATGAATATAACTGAACTTAGCTTACATTATTTTATAGTATTATTTTATATTTTATAGTATTGTTTTGCTTTTTTCGATTAGTTTTCGTATCTTTCTTACCTTTTTTTTCACCTGACCACTTTCACTTGGCGCAGATCTGTTAACAAAATACCAATCGAGGGAGATTGGCTTCTGCCTCCCTTTAAAAACCTTCTGCCACATAGCCATCACTTCCTTAATTTCAGTTGTAGAAATGTTTTCCTCCGGTTCCTCCTCCTCCTTGCAACTACTGAGCTCTTGCAACACCTGAGTATGATCCATGTCTGCAGCTCGATCAGCGATCGACAGATCTTCCTGCTGCTCGATTACTCGAGCAGGCACCGCACTCATATTCATCCACAATTTCATGCTTCATTTCCATGTTCATCATGCGTTTCTTCTTCTCACTACTATCCTTACCACTCACTTTCTTAAGGGCCAGTCACACAGCGAAAACGCATGAATCACGTACAAATTACGCACAGATTTTCGTTTCTGCGCGGAGCGTGCGTTGTATGCAGAATTCGTTGGTGGAACGAATGTGGACCGTCAGTGATTGTAAATGGATGTGCATCGAAGGCGGTTTGGGTGTGATTTTAGAGTTTTGAACGGGAAAAAAATTGTTTCTGTGTGCGTTATGAGTCGGCGTGCGTAGTTTATGCGTCGAGTATGCGTGACTATGCACGGGACACGCGTCGGAACTGGTTCGAAACCGTGTACGTCCACGTCCGTCCACTGACGCCCCACCTTCATATCACGCACGTATCACGTTCATTCCACTGACAATGTGGATTCTGAAAGTGCTTGTACGTGGAACGTTCGCGAAGCGTGCTTGTTTGGACGTGCTCCGTCAGTGATTCATGCGACGGGCGTGCGGCGAATGTTCGTGGAATACTTTGGTCAATTTCTTGACGCACAAACCCGATCTGTGCGTGATTTGTGAGTGATTTGTGTGTGATCGGCTGTGTGACTGGCCCTTTAGGAATCATCGCTATTATGAAGATTATGCACCGTACGGAAGTTAGTGAACACTGAAATGAACGAGCGTCGGCATGCTCATATCTTGAAAATGTACTCGTATTTAGAAGCAAAAATCTGCCCCAAGGCTTGCTCGTGTCTTGGAATACTCGTATGTAGAGACGCTCGTATTTTGAGGTATTACTGTATAAACATTCTGCTGTCAAACTATTGCATGTGTTTTTAAAATTGCAATAATCATTTCCCATCGATCTCTACATTATTTCTTAAAATGTTAATTTACACTTCATAATCACATTAATAAAAAAATCCGAATTCTAATGTTAAAATAAAGTTCTAAATTTAGAGTCATTAAATTTGTCATTAAAAAAAAGTGTGCATTTTTTGTTTTTGTTTAGAGGAGTATTGCATACCTTTTCCCCTCTGGACTCTTTGAAAAGCGAGCAAGACCTTTAATGAAGGTGAGATTGTTTTTTTGGGTTTTTTTTGATAACACTGTCAATATGTTCCTTACAGTACCTTACTATTTCTTTCTTTAGCACCCAGACCAAATATTCCCAAAACAGACAGGTATGGAAAAGCTTATTTTTATCTCTCTTTGCTTTTTGACGTCAAATATAATCATGATGATATCTAGTAATTACTCATAGCCTGTTCTCTCTTTTAGCTGTCCAGTGGGATGCAGAAGGACGACCTTTTCACTTTCTGTTCTACACAGGGAAACAGTCCTACTATTCTCTCTTGCATGTGAGTTCATGCCTTTTAATGTATTTTTTAAGTGCTTACTTACAATGCCAAAGTGTTCTATATATTTTTGATTAATTGTTGTAGAGATAAACAATATAGGTCCCATATCAAATATGTAAGACATCCCATATTGATCATTTATCTTCCATAAATATTTACAGAAGTACTGAAATTTCAGCCAATTAAAATATTCAGCCGAAAATTAATTTTTGGTTTGGGAATGGTGACGTTTAATTAACTCCAGTGTTCTGTTTTAAAGTGTCTGTTTTGTCTTTTAATCAATCTTCATTTGGATTTAACCTTTTAGTCTTTTGCTTTCAGTTGTGTGAACAAAACTTCACCAAACATAATTTGCAGATTGCTTCCCATCCAGTATTCACAATTAATTGGTGTTTTGTTGCTTTTAATATAAAACAAAGTTTGAGCTTTCAGATTCTGTGGATTGTATTGCAAAATTCAAACAATAAATATGTTTTTTGGTGCTCTTTAATGTGGTGTGACAGATCGCCTTAGTTCAAGCAGAACTAAAGGAATTACTTCAGTCTTCAGTGCCACTTTATCCTTTGTAAATCAATCCTAATATGCCGATTTTCTGCTTAAGAAACATTTATTATTATTATTACAGTTAACAAAAGCAGCTATTTATATTTATATTTTTTGTATTCCATTTTTAAATGTATTAAAGTAGAAAAGTCACTTTATATTGTAATAATATTTCACAATACTGCTGTTTATTGAATTTTGAACCAATAAATGCAGCTGTCGTGAGATTAAAAGAAATCTTAAAAAATCAAATCATTAAAAAATCTTAGCAATCCCAAACTTTTGATTGGTAGTGTATATTATTTAAAAAAGCTGATATAAAAACTGCCCTATGTGCAGTTTTTATTTTTAAATACAGTGGAATCCAGTTATGTTGACGACCTCGGGGGTTGCAAAAAAGCGTTGAGATAACCGATGATCGAGATGACCAACGATATGGCGATTTATTTGATGAAGCGATCGGCATGCTTTAAAAATGTACTTGCACTCTATATGTTTGCTAACAACAAAAGGCATATGTGCACCAACTAACAGCAGAGATTTACCAGTGTACAATAATAAACGCCTTTTCTCGATACAAACATTCTCCAACATTGCAAACACAATATCGCTCACAGCGTAAACAGTCACATAAACACATTTGCTCATAACACAGTCATTTCGCTCTGACACAGTTCTGAAAGTATTGTACACGCGGTTACTATGGTTTCTTTACAAAGTCTAAAATGCTTTGCTGCTTTTTGCCTTTAACAGTCTGCTTGAAAACAAATGCTTCTATTAGTAACGACGTCTTTGTCGATGTCAATGTAATCTGGGAATTCCTGGGCAATGATGCTAACTTCTGCGCCTCTTCCAAGATGGCATTTGCAAGGCTTTATTTTTCCGCCACTTCCGCGAGTTAGTCTTAGTCGAGTTAGTCCGCGGCACTGTGAGTGAAGCGTAATTGGAGAGCGACCATATGGACCGCGATCCACGTGCAACGCGAACTCAGCGCATGCGCAGTGAACTCGGTACTATCATTAGTCACGAGATAAATTCACCCCTTCACATGGTTCTCCTCTTTTGTGCTCGAGATATTAGGCTTCAGCGACATAACCAATAAGAAAATGCTAAGACAAATAGGTAGTTTGGCGATTCCACTTCAATAACGTTGACATAATAGGATTGGCGAGTTAACCGAGGTCGAGATAAGTGGACTCCACTGTACTTGGGTGTTGCTCAGAAATCGCTTACTGCACTTTTAATTGATAATTAACTTTTTTTTATGGGCTTAATGAAATTGTGTAAAAGAAAAAGGAAAAAGGGGAACACAAAAAGTTAATCACTCGATTTATTGGCATCAGCCAAGATGTAAATATCGTTGCTTCTTAAAATGTTTTATGAAGAGTTTCTGCTTTGTCTGGTCTGTGACTGAAGGGAGTGGCACAGACGGTGTAGGTGGGGGGAACATTGCAGAGAGGTGGGATAGAAGGAGGGGCACCGACAGAGAGAGGTGATCCCCTAAAAAGGCCCTGGATGGGGTGATGTGCGGGGGAACAGCCCCTGCTCAGAGAGAGGCTTTGTTTGACATTTTACACTTAGTGTGCTAAATCAAATGAAATGGAATTGTTGTTGTTAAAACAAACCAGTTTAATTTAGAGATTGGAATGATTAAGAAATGCTAATGGCAGGTTTGGATTTGTAAGAAGAGGAATGGGAGTTAGGAAGATGAGTGTGACGGAGCTCTTTCTCCTCCTCAAATCCCATTTACAACAGGGAGCATCACACACTTCACTAGGCACGCCGGGGCTTTGTGATATTAGGTGTGCGTGCAAGTGTGTATGCGTGCACACGTGCTGTTCTTTGTGTGTAGGTGTGTGTGTGCACATCAGCCTCAGGGGTTTTACTGCGATGGGAAGAGCCCCAGAGAGCCTCCTGTGTTAACCGGCTCTTTGTCACCACAGCTAATTCCTTTTCAAAGTTTGTTTGTTTTAGCTTATTTTTCCCTTCTCTACCATTCATCTCTGGACTCGACCTTGGGCTAAGACGTCTCTCAGTAGCAGTAGTTGTGTGTGCGTGTATGCGAGTTGACTAATGCGCCATTGTCCTCGGTATGCCCAAGCCCCTCATCCTCCCCTTTGCCCTGCAGTGGCTGGGACCCCTGCTGCTAATTTAAATAGGTATGTCAAATCTGCCGGCGTGCACCGGCTCTCTCATCCAGCTTCGAACCGCACGGAGGTACTCCGCATTCAGAAACCCTGCAGTGTGCAGAAAATAGTGTACAACTCTCCTTCCTGCAGACAGCAATTTTTCTAGCATGAGCAAAAGGAAGCATCCAAACTGTCTGAAGATATTCTTAAATATGGACATTTACTAAGGAGACCTATATTCTGTGCCCTAATATAGTCTTTTATAGCTATCAAACTAACCCACTTGCACACTTGATTCAAGGAACCAAGTGTTCTAGTATGGCAGTAGTCCGGTTTTAAAACACATTAATTGCATAACTCTTTTTATTGCATCAAATTAGAAATGTCATGTTTAAAGTTATTTTATGACTATGTAAATGCTAAAATAGTTTTGGGTGGTGATATATTTTTGATAGGTGGGATGCTATTTTGCTGTATATTTACTTATTTGCTAATGTTTTCTCTGTCTCCAACCACATATATTTTAATTTCATAATTTTATTTGTCATAATAACTTATTAAAATTTTAAAAAATCATTTAAAATAATGTCTGGAAGTTATGGAAGTAGCTAAAATGTAACTTAATACTTTGTTGTTATTATTAATAATACATTTGCATTAATGTGACAGTAAATAGGACGGGATTTTGATTCACAAGTTTGTGGTTCGAATGAAGTCCGATTTGATTCAATTCGACATCAATTAATTTGGGTAAGTATTACAAAAACAAAATGATCAAATAATGCTGTCATATACAGGCAACCCCAGTTGGTGCATCAGTGAAATATTAAACCTTAAAGCTAATTGATTTGTATAGGCTACTTTTGCATTTAAGTTAGTCATAAGGAAGTTTTTCTAATCACAACATTAGAATAACCTTTTAATGACATTGTTTCTTCTCGTTTCTGAAAATGTTATAAAAATGGATTTGTTCAAACATTAAGTATTGAAGAACAGGTTAAGTAAAAAATATAATGAATATATGTAATAGTGCATGTATTTAGAGAAATGCTCCTCTCTAGAGTAAATTTTTCTAGCTGACTAATGAGTTTAGGGACATTGAAGGGGTTTTACGAGGCAAATGTAACTACAAGCTGTCTTACTGAAGTCTTTCCACGGTTGAAACACCGTTTACGTGTGACGATACGAATTTCAGTAAGTTGGGGTCTATCGCTCTGATGTTCATTCATGTTATTTTTGTGCTGTAACTAGTAGTAAAGCGGAAGAGATGATTAGTTCACGTTCATTTGAACTGAGGCGCTGTGTGTCACGGCACATTAAAGAGCAGCAAAACGGTATTTATTGTTTGAATTTAGTAATAGAATTGACAATTGGAAAGCTGAAACTTTTTCACATCAAAAGTAATAAAGCAATTATTGGATGGGAGGCATGATACAATGTTTTGTTTAATCATCAATAGAAAATCGCGTATACAGTAAAATCTATTTTTGCAGTTTATGAATCTAGGTTCTGAGAATGAGAGTCAATTAAAATTGATCCTTTTAACGCAGCTGTAGAAAAGACTGTTCTTTATAACTCTCTATTCTATAAAAGAATCCTGGGGAAAGAAAACTGTAAAAATAAGAAATATTAAATATTAGACTTATATCTGTAGGATCGTGTGACTGAATGCTAGACTAATGGCTGCTGAAAAATGTTTTAACATATATTATTTGAGTTATTTAAATTGTTGTAATACTTTTGTGAGTTACAAAAATGAAATGGTTTTGCGAGACTTTTTCAAAAACCTGATAATTTCTATAATATTTGGCATATGATGGAAAATTTTACTGATTTTAATAAACTTCATTCTTACATTTTGAAGAAAAAAGTTTGTTAAATTGTCAGTGAAAGAAAAAGAAATTTAATGTGTAGTGATAATTTAGAATCAGACAGTTTTTCTTTCGTTTATCAACTGGCTTGGAAATCCCTCACACACGCGCATTTTTAACACTATAGTCCTGCTTTACAGTTTAAAAAGTCTTTCACCTTTTTATAGATATTGCCCTTTTGTTTATTCTTAAATGTGCATTAGCTGGACTATCTTAAATTATTTAGTTTTGCATAATTTAATCTAAAGAATCACACATTTCTGACACTGTTGTCAGATTTAATTTCTGATTCTGTAATCATTTAAAATTTCAGTCTTTCCCCATCACCTGCCCATATGCGTGACCAAGATGACTGCTGAGCGGACTGACTGGCAGACGCATTTATACCAATAATTCTTCACAAAAAACATAGACAAGGTCATAAAACAGACTCGTGACGTTTGTACTTGCTGCTTTCAACCGTAGGCCCTTCAACTTTGATCTTGTGTTCATTATACTGTATTTTCGACTTAACCTTCAACAAAAACCCCATGTGCGCTTTGGGAGGAGCGAGTCTGTACAATTTAACCATGATTTGTTGAATACAAGGAGCCCCGGCCAACCAAAAGGCAACATTGAAAGTTCATATTAAAAGCTGAGATCGAGGAGCCTCTCTCCCCTCCTAAAGGCATTTGAATTTCTCTGGATTCGTTATGGCGCTGTGATCACGAACGTGTAACGCGCATTCCCCCGCTTTTTTCCTCCCTCCTCCTTTCTTTTCTATTACTCCTCCTTTTTTGTGCTGAAAATTGGTTTTTGCCCGATGTTTGCTTTTTTGGCGAGTAGCGGTGGATTATACGCACTCTATCAGGACCGAATTAAACAAACAGCTGTGGGATAATTGAGGGGGAAATGAATTCTCGCACAGGCGTGAGGAAGGTGCCGACGTGAGCTGCATGCCAGCATCGGGCCCCGCGTCAGACCCGTGCTACGCAGCGCTCCAGCACCACCACGCCTGACGGGCACTCCAGGCTCACGGGCGCGATGCCAATTTAGACAAGTGTGCCCGAGGATGCCATCCTGCTCCGCATGGCAGATTCCCCTGTCAGGAGGACGTGCAAGTGTACGTGTGTGTGTGTATTAGAAAGGAGAGAGAAAGTGTGCGGGGGGTTACGGCCCAAGTGCTCCCCAATTCAATTTTCCCTCCACACACACACACACACACACAATTAAATTCAGCCAGAGCTGAAGAGAGAGAGAGAGAGATGAGATCTGCCTTCATAATAGAGATTCTGTGTGTGTGTGTCGGAGGGGATTTTCAAATCCCTGCTTTTGCTTCACTGCATCTTTTCTTTTGAGGGATTCCTGAATATCTATGAAGAATACCTCGTCCTTCATTCGCTGTATTCATTGACTTATTAGTCAACAGAGACTTGCGCTCAGAGGATTCTTTCTTTCTTTTTGTGTGTTGTTTCTGCTCTTACTGAAATGTTATTAAAATTGACCATTTTACTTTTCTCTTGCCATTCTAGGATCTGTATGAGAAGATTCTGGCCATAGAGAGACATCAGGACATGATGAGAAATAAAGGTCTATTTACATCAGATACCAAACAAATGTGAGAACTTCAAAACGTCCTACAAGAAATACATTTACCTTTCTGTGTTTAGCAGATGTTTTTATCTGAAGCAGTTTGTCAAAGAACCAACAATGTTTGTAACACAATGCTTTTGCTTTCCTAAACTGTGTTTGTTTCCTCTCAGTGTGCTGGGTGGGAGCAGGTGGCTGTTAAAAGAGGAAATGGAGGAGCATCTGGTTGAGAACATTTCAGATCAAGATGTAAGAACTGATACGTTGTCCGAATCCTGTAAAGTGTGTAGTTCAGGATGAAAACACAGGAGGGTGCTGTTGGCAAACTAAGTGACGTGTCTTGTTTTGTGTAGTACACGCGGTTGATCCAGCTGATGGAGAGGTTGTTGTCTATGCCGTACTCTTCTCTGGAGGAGGAGTTTGTGCTGAAGTTCCGCAGGCAGCTGGAGGTTCTGTCCAGCAAGCAGGAGATTCCTGTGATTCAGTACGACCCACAGGGAGTCGGTTTCAGCGTTGCTGATGGTATGCCATGTTTTGACATCTGACACACTGACTGATTTAAGTGTTAAAATGTTATTTGATTTTTGCAAACACCCTAATAGCCTTTTTAGCCAAGTCTGCTGTAACTCAGATCTTAACTCAGACGTCAAATGTGTATAGGCCTGATAATAATTCAGAATCTGGTTGTGAATACTGGCGATGACTGCATTTATGTACTTTTAATAACAATGATAGCCATTCAAATAAGGGAATTTATGAGTATACTTTTTTTTTGTCTCTCTGGTGCAATAGTGCATTATATGAGTTCTCAAAATTAAGTGAGACGCATGAAAAATGGGAACGTAAAGAGTTTAGGACATGAAGAGTTTAGGACTATTGCGTCTACTATATTTACTATTTACTATGTTCACAATTACTGTAATATTGTGGTGGATTGGCTTCCGGAACACATTGTTAATTGAAAGTAATATTCAAGTTTAATATTGAAATATTAATTGTCTTTCCACCTGTGTGCAGAATTTGTTTGTAAATAATCATATTGTAATTTTTGTTGTTGTTTTTTTTCTTTAGCGTTTTTATATATCTTACATTTTACATATGTGTTTTATTTATTTATATGTTGAATTGGCTTTTTTCTTTTTTTGTAATTTTAGTTAAACTTATTTTCAGTTAGTTGCCAAGGCAGTTTCAACTAATCTAATATTATTATTATTATTTAATTTTATATTAACGAGACATTTTTATTTTATTATTTCAGCTTTAATGGTGTGTTAAGATTCATTGTCAAGTTTGACTTCAAGCATCGTGTGTGTGTGTTTGTGTGTGTGCGTGATCCATCTGTATTCAAATGCAATTTTAGTGTCAGTGAGATACTATTATAGTTTATCATTTTGAATTATGCTTTTTTTTTTGCGGGGATTTCTCAAGTGAATTTTATTAGTGTAATTTTATTTTAATAATTATTGTTTTTTTTAAAAAAAAAAAATTTTCAATATAGTTTTATACATTTTTAATTTCAGTTTTAGTTTATTTTAGTACATCAAGTTAAACTAAAATAGCAAATATGGCTTTGCCTAATATTTTAACTAAAGTTAACAAAAAAAACTTAAATAAAAATAGTTAACTATAGTAATAACTGTGGTGGTTCAAAGAAGATTTGAGAGCTTCTCACAGGATGAGTTACCGTAAATGGTGAGCTGTTCCTTTAAGTCTTGTGTTCCTGTGAGTAAGAGGTGAATATCTGAGAGGTGAATCATTTTTACCCTGCAAGGATCCTTTCTTAAAACTCTCGCTGTTTCTTCTGTATGCACTTACTTAATTCCCACATCACTTTAGCTTAGTCTTTCTCTCCCTCTCTTCTTCCCACAGGCAGAAGGAAGTCAGCCAAAGCCAGTATCATCCTCAGAGACAGCGGCTCTGGGAACGTTACAGTCAACGGCAAGAGCTACCTCCACTACTTCCCCATTCTACAAGACAGGTGTGTGCGTGGGTGCCTCCGTTATACACTCATCTTTACGAAAAGATTATTTCAGCATATCAAGAGCTTGAATATTTGTTTTTACTCTAGTTAGTATGCCATAAATGAGACCCACACCAAAAATGTTCAAATCCAGCATTTGTGGTCCAGGGTGAGTGTGTTGAGTTTTTTTAATGTGGTTGAAAAGTTAATTACACAGATGAGTGAGCCGGAGACTTGGCGCTGTCAGCATGCGGCCGGCTGCCCGCCCTTATCACTCCGTCCGCTTCACACAAGCCTAATTGGAGCAGAAGTGGAGTGTTGCTCTGTGTCAGCACTGTGGGCCGTCCTGAGAGCGAGCGCACACGCTTGCATCGCGTCCTCTCAATAGTTCTTACAGAGGCGGGATTATCACTTTGTCTAAATATGATGATACAGTCCTGAATGGGGGATTTGCAGGAGTGTCATTCATACAGATGTTGAAGGCTTGAGTAGTCCAGTGGAGAGAAACATGTTCTTAATTCTGACTTGCCACACATTTCACACGTCTCTTTTACTTGTTTCTTTCTTTCAGGGAGCAGCTGCTGTTTCCTTTGCACTTTGTGGGCATGCTGGGCCGGTTTGACATCGAAGGCAGTGTGGAGGGCAGTGGTCGCTCAGCTCAGGCTGGCGCTCTACGATTGGCCATCTCAAGGGCGTTGCTCAGCTTTGTGTCTGAGGTAGAAGTGGAAAAGATGAGACAAGGTGTGTAAGGCATCTTTAGGTGTAAGGTGTGTGTGTGTGGCAAGAAGCCCATAACATTAGTGTGATAAACCATAGAAAATGGGCAACACATATAATTCAATGATAGAAGTTTTAGTAATGGGTAATTATTTTTAGTATAATATCGTTTTTTTTTTTTGTTTGTTTTTTTATATATATATATATGAGTACAGTGGTACCTCGAGATACGAAATTAATCTGTTCCGAGGCGGCCTTCTTATGAGTTTTTCATATCTTGGAACACATTTTACATGTAAAATGGCTAATCCGTTCCAAGCCCTCCAAAGACACCCCATTACATTTCATAATAAAGCTATATTGACCTATAAACAATGAAATAACGTAAAATGTCGAAGCTTGCCTTTCGAGTGAGGCTATCTCCGAAAGTGGCGGCAGAGGAGGAGGACAAACAGCAGATAACGTACGTACACTTAACTTTACGAAAACGCATAAAAAAATTTAAGGAAAACTATAAAAATAACATTTATCGTTGGAGCGAACGAATGCGTACGGTAAAGTTTCGGGTGCGGAGTGGCTGAGCTAAAGCACGCCAGCACGTACGTATAGAAGATGCATGATGGGAGAGATGCTGTCCAATTAGAGAGAAGGATCTCATGGCTTGGCTAGCATCAGGAACCAATGGGAGAGCAGGAGGATGGTGGCGAGTCTACTATAACTAAGATGGCGGCGTGCGGCGCGAGTTTCAAAATTGTTATGGGGCGAATCTCAGACTTTCAGAAACCTTTCGTATCTTGAAAACTTTACTTATGTAGAGCAGTAAAATTATTCGTCTTTGCTTTCGTAACTTGGATTTTTCGTAAGTTGAGCCTTTCGTATCTTGAGGTACTACTGTATATCTATATATGTTATTTTAAAGCACAGGTCCAATGAATTTATTTTTTTACATTTTTCTGATTATTTTTTTTTTCCTTTTTTTGTCTCATGTCATATATGCTGTTAGTAGGCTTGAAGTAGTAGAAATCTTTATAGTCAAATGTTTTCTCTGATGACCCAAACAGCTGGCCTGTTGACCGCTGATCCGAGGATCAAGGAGAGGAAGAAACCGGGGCAGGAAGGAGCACGGAGAAAGTTCACATGGAATAAGCGCTGAACAGGAAAGGGGCAATGCAACACTGGAAACCTGAGAAACATATCGATCACGAGCATAAACCAGCCCTATTGTTATCCGTTAAAATTGACAAAATGGATTACTGTTGGACTTCTGTGAGCTGAAAGGAAACCTCTCTGTTGCTGACATTTAATTCTCCTTTTCTGTGTGTTGTGCATGTTAATGTTGATTTGAACATGTTAATATAAACCTTTCAATAAACTCTTTTATTTTTCATATGTGAATATTCCCAGTCTCCCCTCCCAGCTGCCATGGCAGAGTGATAATAGTAAGATTTTAGTGCTACTAATTGCCACAAGAGGGCAGCAAAAATGCTTTGAAATAAATTCACCCTTACACATTCGGTCTTGGAAGTTATGCATTTTGCTCTTTTCAGATTTAATTTGAAAATAATATTTAGTATTAGGATATAAGTTGGTACAGATACTACATTTTTCACGTTTCAGAAATTTGCATAGTGAGAAGTACGCTCCTGCATCAACATTCAGATTTCAGAGAAAAGTTTATATTTTGTCAGGTTATATATAATATTTTGGGGCTTGGTCAAAAACATAAGGGTGATGCACTATGTAGACTAAAGTATTGAGACACTGGCCATTACACCCACAAGGATGTTAATGACATTGCATTACCAAACATTACCAATATGGAGTTGGTACCATACAAGGGTGTCAAACGTACGGCCCGCCAGGGGGTTCAGTCCGGTCCTGGAGATAAATCTGCAATATGAAAAAATTTATTTTTATTTTCGGCAGAACTAACAGCAGATGGCAGCATTGAGCTTCAGGGTCTGAGTGGCGTTTAGTTCCGTCAGTTTACACGCTTTCCTGTTGGCCCTGGCAACCTCATCATCGGAATATCTTTGTCAGAAAAGAGAAAAGTGGACACAAAGTGGTGGATTTATCAAGAAAAATTGACCTCTTCCTATATGTTCACAGAGGTGAATGGGAAACCCGTGTGCAGCAGCAAGTTTAGGTGCTTAAGGAATATAATATTCGGCGCCACTATAAAACCGGTAAGCATGGAGTTTAGGTGCATATATTCAAAAAACACTAAATAAGCAATAAGATTTAAAGATAATCATACATGGTCAAAGAAAGCAACAAAACAGTTTTGACCCAACATCTACACGGGATAATTGGCAGCTATAGCAGATAATGCTGCTGCAAACGTCATCGTTTCGCAATCGATTTCGGAACACAAACTCGTGAGGATGGAAATAGATCCACACGAACAACGTCGAGAATATGTGAATGCGTGCCAAACGCAAACTTAAAACACAGTTTGGCACGTCACGCATCCACATATTCTCGACGTTGTTCGTGTGGATCTCTCTGTCGTTCGGATCTAAGAAGTTATGCCAGCCTTCTGAAATTACGCGATCTGTGACCGTTTGAATATAGGCACCTAAACTGCATGATTACCATAAAACTCAGCATGGCGAGAAATACAACAGCTTGCACGGACAACTGAGAATACAGAAAGTAAATGAAATGTTGGTGGGTCTGAGGAAACAGCGATCTGTTTTCACCCGGAGAGGCCAGTGATGCTGCAGTGAAAGCAGAAGCGTTCATCCTGACGACAGGTCTTTAGCGAACTCTAATTGCAAATTGCAGTTTTTGCAAAGTGATAAATTTAATTTGTTTACATAAAAAAAACACACATACTTATGTATAAACTTGCAAATTTTACAAAACTTTAAAAAAAAAAAAGTTTTTTTTTTTAACGGCTGCCACTTAAGATTTTAAGTGTGTGAAATTAATTCATGTGTTCAGAATTGCTTCCAGAGTTGGAAATTGAATTTTAAATAATTGATAATTGATTTTTGTCAACATGCAGGACAGTGTTTTTAAATGACTAAATGCTTTGCATCATTGTAAAATAATAGACACTTTTTTATGCATAATGCACTTAAATAAATGTTAAACTGAGTAAACTGTGTTTTTGAAATTGCACATACTATACGTAGGTTGTTTGTAATATATTTTGTAAAAGGACAATTCATTAAATTTAAAGATTTTTATAATTTAATATAATTTATAATATAATACACTAATATAATAGTCCACAAAAAAGCTGACTTGTTAGTTCTATGTAATTTTGCTATGAGTTTAGTGCTCGGCCCCCTTGACATCAGATTAAGCAGTGTGCGGCCCCCCCGACCAAAATGAGTTTGACACCCCTGATCTATAACTGCTTGCACACTTCTGAGAAGGCTTTCCATGAGATTTTGGAGTGTTTCTGTGGGAAATAATTCTCATCAAATAAAGCATTTTTGAGGGCAGGCACCGAAGTTAGATGAGAAGGCCTAGTTTGCATTCACCATTCTAGTTTCCCTTCATTGGAAATAAGGGGCCTAGCCCACCCCCTGAAAAACAAACCTAACCCATTATGCAATCCTGACAATGCAGTCAGATAGGTAACATTCTCCTGACACCCTCCAAACCCAGACTCGCCCATAAAACTGCCATTAGACGAGTGTGATTCATCACTCTACAGAACACATTTCCATTTGCTCCAGAGTCGTGCTTTGAAATGCTTTGGCATGCTTTACATGACACTTGGCATTGTTCTCCGTGATGTGAGGCTTGCATGCAGCTGTTTGGCCATGAAAACCCGTTCCGTGAAGCTCCTGCCGCACTGGTGTTAATGCCAGAGGAAGTTTGGAAGAACTTTTCAGCTGAGCGCTGGCGCCTTTACACACCACGCACCTCAGCACTTGACTCAATGATGTTGGACTGATAAACGCACAAGAAAACAAATGGAACAGAACCAGCCCTTTGGTTCTTCTGTCTTTTTCTTGGACTCTATATACAAAATACATCAAAACAGTATGGTATATTCATGTAGGCATTTATTTATTAAAATGGACGTCTTTACATTCTGTACATTCCACCCACACTGGCATTGATTTACAAAGCAACAAACGAGTATTAATACAGTATGTACACACCAGTATCCATGTATAAAATACTTTAAGTGGATATACAGAGATGGAGCAATACAGAGGATTTCCATTTAGTTGCTCAAGCTGAAAAGTTTACAGTCTCATTTCAGACAGGAAGAGGAACAAATTGGTTGCACGTGTGACGAATGGAACTTTTTCTGGGAGAAACGCATCAGCAAAGACCAAATAGCGCACATAAATATCCCTACACCTGCATTTTAAGTGTGGAACTGGTGCTGGATCCACATCCCAAGATATTGGGTACAATAGCATTCAAATTATTTAACTGATTTTGATTCAACTTACCCATATCCTTTTCACTACTTAAACCATTGCTGTAAAAACATCAAGGCAACCAGTCATTCCACCATTCCCTGGTTATAGCCAAGGACATTTTTTTGTATTTAATAAGCAGGCAGTGTTTATTCATTTATTCCACCTTTAAAATCGAAACACTTTCCACTTTCACCAAGATTTCAAATATGAGGTTTCCGATTATTCTCAAACAAAACTCATGCTTCCCTAAAAACCACACAATGTAAATGATCATGTTAAAATATTTTTTTTTTATCTTTAAGATCACAGCTTAGCATTAAGACATGAAGACTCATATCCACATCACCACATGCATATGAGAAACAAACATTTTGATGTAATAAGCAACTTTAGCATTTAGTTATATCATTTACACAAACACAGCCTGAGTCCATTGGTTTGTTTCATATGGCTACCATTTTTTGACTATATATCACTTTGTATCTTAAAATGTGACTTCAAAGCTTAATATCAAGCCCAATAAACCTTGGGAAAGAGGGATTAATTGTGCTGACCAATCAAACTTTTCATATAACACTGTGATGAAAACTTTGAAGTTACTGTTCGGACTGTAGCCAGAAGATGAACATGGAAATTCTGGAAAATCTTCCCTTTTTCATTTCAGAAAATGACTATTAAATGGTTTAAAAGAGCTATGATGACCACAAACCATATTCATGATGAGATTATGAAAATAACTGTCCTCTCTTTAAGCATTTCTCCCTCACATTAAACGAATCCTGATGCAATCACTTAAGGCTATAACCCGCCACTCTCTGAGAACAGAGCAAGTAACTTTGGTGTTTAACTATTGACCGGCGAAATCTTATAAACCAATTTTTGATAAGTCTTCTCACATAGAACAGATGGTCAAGACACTAATATTTTGACCCTAAACAGTTTGCAAATAATAGTTACCACCAATTTAAAAGCTAAATATTTCAAGACAGTCACTGGACCAGTCATAAGGCAATGCTAAAAAGATCAACCAGTAGACAATGTGTCTCTTTTTTGGATTTTAGTTTCATGTTCATTAAAAAGTTCATATTCATTGTCAGTGTTGCGTGTATGGAATAAATAGCGTCGCAAACGGCCAAACCCTTATTTGTTGACCGACTCCCTCCCACACAGAGAAAGCATGTCCTGCTCGCACCACGTGCTCTCGCGTGGGCTCTGAACAGTTGCCCTATGCACTCAGCCTTCTCACGCGTGCGGTACAGGTGCAATGCCAGCATTTGTCGCCTGCCCCACAGTAACGATCAGCTTCATGTGTGGTTACTGCGGTGAGCATTTTCATGTTGCCGTTCTTTTGGAAAGTCCAGGGTTTTCTTGACGACACAGTGAATGTGGACCGGTGTTCCACCAGGCAAGCAGGCGCAATCTGGCTCGCTGAAGGTATTGTGGCACAGCTGGCATCCCTTCTTTTCAGATACTAATATTGGGCCACCTCGATACTTCAGCTGTGCAACACAGAATGCAATGGTTAGTGGGTCAATGACATCCACTGTAAGAGTGTTCAAGTGTATATATAGAGTAATACCTCGGTTTACGAGCTTAATTCATTCCTAGAGCGAGCTTGTAACAAAATTCTCGTACACCCAAATTTTCCCCATAAGAATGCAATAAAAAAAAAAAATCAATCGATATATAAAAATCACTCTATTCGTTCCACAACCATAAATGCCCATTTTAAATATTTTTGGGGTTTTACCCTATTAATTACAGATAAAATTATAACCATTAAGATCTCATATAAATACTAACTTATAATTGACAATTAAACTCTAAAAATACATGGCAATTTACTGTATTGCACACTTTAGCTTTGAGTAGCGTCGCTGCTGGCGTGAAGGAGAAGAGAGGAGGGTTTTACTGCTTACAGGGAGAATTTCGTACCTTCTTTCTTACTTATCTTGGGGACCATTGTCTATATGCTGTACTGTACGTATATATTTCACAACGTGAACAATAGTGATCACAATTAATGATAATGTAAAACCGCTGTAAATCACTTATAAAAGTATCACTGTGGTGAATGATGCAACCAAACCGAGCGACGCTGAGAGAAGGGGTGATAGGCTTTATGAGAGGCTGTCGTCAGGATATTTCCAGTAAAAATGCGCGCGAAGCAGCAGAGCATTAAGACTTTTCCACACAAAAAATGCGCATGGGTGAGGGAAAATGTATCTCACACTCCAATACAATGCTTGTACACCGATTTGCTCGTATACACTCACTCGTAAACCGAGGTATTACTGATATATATAAGTAATACCTCAGTTTACGAGCGACTTGGTATACGAGCAAATCGGTGTATTGCTTGGTTTGGCATTATCATTCACCACAGTGATACGTGATAAGTGATTTCCAGCGGTTTTACCTCCTGTTGTTAACATTAATTAATTGTTCACGTAGTGAAATATACATGTACAGTACCTCTAAGCAGTAACTGTCACGGTTCATGAATTCATTGTCTCCTAGTTCTGCCTTTGAGTGTGCGTGTGTGTGAGAGAGCACTAACACACCTGATTCTCATATCATCTGCCTATTTAGTTCACTTCTCTCCACTCTTGTCTTGTCGAGTCCTTCATTAGCGGCTCTCGCGCGCTCGTTCACGGCTCCCGTGTGTGATACACCTCTGGATTATCACTTCGTTTGTTTTCTGCACTATTATAATAAATTCACTCATTTGCACTTGAATCCTTGGTTTCCCCACTCCCCCCTCCTTCCTCCTCTTGTCTCCTCCACTTCTGAAAGCTGAAGTGCATTACAGTAAATTGTAAAAAAAAAAAAAAAAATTTATAGTTTAATTGTTAATTACTAATTAGTATTTATACGAGATCTTAATGGTTATAATTTTAACTGTAATTAATAGGGTAAAAGCAAAAAAAAATTAAAATGGGCATTTATGGTCGTCTGGAACGAATTAATTGATTTTTAGTGCATTCCTATGGGGACAATTGTTTTGGTGTACGAGCATTTTGGTTTACGAGCTCGCTCTTGGAACGAATTAAACTCGTAAACCGAGGGATTACTGTATATATGTATGCATGTATAAAAATGTATTCATGTTGGTTTCACTTGGTTTTGAAAAACAAAAATGTGTACATCAAAATAAATCTACTGTTCAAAAGTGTTGGGTGGGCATTACATTTACCAAAAGTGACAGTAAAGAATATTAAGCCAAAAAATATTAAGCAGTTGTTGTTTTCAGCATTGATAATAGCAAGACATTTTTCTCGAAACACCAAATCAGCATATTATAATAATTTCAGAAGGATCATGTGACACTGAAGACCGAGTCCCCAATACTTTGAAAGGTAGTATATAAGAGAACACAGAGCAATAATTTTAAAAATGTAAAAAAATATATTTAATTTTACACAAATATTATGAATTATTAAATTAATTCATTTTTGGGGAGTCACACCACATGACATTTTTTGCAACCTGAACTAACAAATATTAATAAGCAGTCTTATTTTTATTAATATAAAATAATATAAGAATTATGTCAAACTACTATTTAGGTTCTATAAGAATGTCATTCTTCTGTTTGTTTTTCTCTTTTTTTCTCACATTTGAATTTAGAAATTACATGCATAAATACACACAGACATGCATATTTTTTATGTTTTTGCCTTTGAGATAGGGCAGCACAGAGAACTGATAAGAAGAGAACTGGGGGAAAGAGAGGGAGACAGGACTCAAACTCGGGTCACCAGAAGCGCAATGCAACTGCGCTCCATGCCAAAGTGCTGCCCACAAGATAATTAGCACTGACATAAAAATATAATTCATGAGAACTCACCCTGTCATGCTTAAGCTGGAGGTTTTGTGACCGGGCCAGCCCCACTGCAACCTGAGAAGTGCAACGTGCATGCACACTAGCCCTCAGCGCCCCGCAAAGGAAAGGACGGAGTAATGGTAGAGACCACTCCTCTGGCAGAAGCTTTAACACACGCACTGCATCGAAATCCTCAGCATGACGGTTTAGCAGGTCAACTGCAGCTATTGTTTGTGCCCCTCCCGGTAAATCTGGGTCCAAATAAACGCTCAAGAGTTGGTGGAAAAGGTTCTGACGGTAGGTCCGGTCCTGAGATGCAGAGGCCCAAGAGCAGTATTCTTCAGCCGCAGGCGAATCTTTGAGCTGGTGCACTAGAATGTGCAAGGCCTTATCATGTTCTTCTAACTTCCCATGTAGTGTAGCTTGCTCAAGTAGCAGCAGCCCAGAGTCCTGAATTTTACCTACAAGCACAAGTAGATGAAACCATATTTATAACTCTCAACACTACGCATACACTGCTAAAAAAAACATTTAGGCAACACTTAAATCACAGTACAGCGATCCCTTGTTTATCGCGGTTAATAGGGACCGGAACACATATATAATATGTTATGCAATATGAGGCCTTTAAATCAGTTCGGGAAGCGCCTCATCGTCAGATATCAGCGCAAGATCGTCAACATTTGCTTCTGAGAGAGGCAAAGAGGATCCCACTCCACTCGTGCTCTCATTCGTCGATCTCACGCCGGGAACCAATCACGTGTCTTGTCTGAGTGCCCCGTGGGTGTGTACAAAGCCTCTGAGAGAGTTTCTCTCTTTGTCTGGCATCCTGGGAAACCGTTTCTCTTGCATCATGATGAAGCAAGGCTGCTTTCCGCAATACGGCTGCTGATATGGCAGTATTTTAGAATTTTTATTTTTCGATGAATATTTTTGAAAAATGTGTGATGCACCGAGGCCGAGAAACTTGAACCGCGAAGTGGCGAGGGATTACTGTATAACATTAAATCAATTAAACTTCAGATCTGTCCAGTTAGGAAGCATAAGTGATTGTAAATCAGTTTCACCTGCTTTGGTGCAAATGAAAGGGACAAGAGGTGCACTGACGAGGCAACAGCAAGACCACCGCCAAAAAGGGAATGATTTAGCATAAGGTGGATATGGACAATTTAATTGCTCTCCTTATTCTTCCTGACTGATTTGTCTTAGGTTTTGTGTTTTGTTACGGTTCTTGTCACTCTCTGTAACATGAGGCAGTACCTGCAACCCAATCAGGTTGCACAGGCAGTCCTGTTCCTTCAGGACGGCATATCCATATGTTGCCTTCGCAAGCAGGATTGTTGTGTCTCTGCAGTTTCAAGAGCATGGAGGAGATTCCGGGAGATGGGACGTTACATGAGCAGGACAGGGACATAGAACGGCAACAACCCAGCAGTAGGACGAGTATTTGCTCCTTTGTGCAAGGAGGAACAGAAGAAACGCTGCCAGAGTCCTACTAAATGACCTCCAGCAGACTACTGGAGTGTCTCTAGTGGCACCTGTGCTCACAGCTCAGCACCTTGCAGCTCTATTAGTATTTGTCAGAACACCCCAATTCAAGTCCACCATTGGTGCCCGACTCTTCACAGATGAGAGCAGGTTTACACTGAGCACATGTGACACATGAAACGAGGAACTGTTGCGTGCAACATCATTCAGCATGACTGGTTGGCTGGTGGGTTAGTAATGGTCTGGGGAGGAATATCTTAGGAGGGTCGCACAGAACGCTGTTGCAGTGGGCCTTGGATTCCTGATAAAACTCAGCTTCAAGTGGCTAAAGTGTGTACGCAGTTTTTAGATGCCCTTCACTGACCCTCACGTTCTCCAGACCTCTGTCAAATTATGTATTGGAGCATCCGCAGCTCCCAAATAGGTTGTTGTGAGTGCATATAGCCACCCACGTTAGCGTTATTATCATCATCATCACCCTAATTATAAAACATTAGGCAAGGAAAGAAGTTACATTTCTAATATAATATTTGTGTACCATGCAAATTATTAGTCTATATTGCATTTTTTGTTTTACTTTACAGTAACAAAATATTTGTCTATATAATTGCCTTAACTTTCATGCATTATTTTGCAGTAAAAATAGTGTACTGTATTTTCCTGCATACAACCCGCGGGTTATACCAGATTTTACAAACTCCGCATGGGGTGCGGGTTATATCACACTTTTTTACACTTAAAATTTCAATATATTTGTTACGTCCTTAAGGACGTAATTTTTATTTATTTTTTTGCTGTATTTTCTTTCTTGCGAGTGTTGTTGTCTCTGGCCCTTGTACTATCACTCTGACAGCTGGCGCTGATAGGCTGTCTAATCTGTCAATCATGCAAGAAGACGTGATTGGCTGTACTGCCATGAGGGCGTGCTCTTCTCATCTCATCCGATGATCAACACCTGTAGAATACGCTCTTAAGGGACGTGCTGCTGCACAACGTGAGAGACTGCTTTTTCTTTTTGTTCTGATTCTGACTTTTGTTCGTTGTCTTATCGTTTGAATTTCGCGCACAAGCACTGTGTATCGAGCCTGCACAGTTATAGATAACTGACGTCATGCAAGCAACATTCGAAATTCGAATGTGAAATGTGAACTTACACAAAAAAAGTTAATCAATCTATGGGTGCAGTTATACCAACAAATTTTTTTACACAAAACCCCAAAACCTGCGGGCTATATGAGGGTGCGGATTATCTGCGTTTGCGCGTTATATGCAGGAAAATACAGTATTTCCAATGTATTATTGACAATGGATTTAATATGTTTCTCACTACAAATGTAGTGAAATGCCACAAACCGCTGTTTATACATTTTATCTAAACATTATGGACAAAGTGTTTTCTCAATGCACAGAATAGGCGACAGAGCTTGTGTTTAGCACCATTAACGGCAAAGTATTAATTGTAATTTCATAACACAAAACCTGAACACTAAGAAACTATTATTATCAACATTCAAATGCAACAAGACATATCTGCAAACCAAATAAAGAACGCTAGAGTTTTATGAACAGAACAACAACTATCTGCTCAACTCTAACCTCTTTTCTCAAGGGGGACAATTAATTATACTGCAATCAAAAGGTCAAAACTCTTAAGTCTAATGGAGAAGATGCACAGTCATCCAAGTACTGGGTACCTACCTAGTAGTAACTGGACTTTGTAGAGACTGGACTCTTTCAGTAACCGTTGTAGTTTCTGGCGGGCAGCAGAAAGTTGTTCTTCATTGGCTGAAGGTTGTGATATCAGGCCCAGGACTTTGTCTGTATATAGCACGGCCAGATGTGTATGATACTTCTCTTTCTGTAATAACAGAGAAACAACACACAAAAGAGCTTTTCATACCGCGCTTAACCCCAGGATATCATCGTTCTAACCAGAGCAAGATTAGCATTGCTTTCAAGTGTTTACCATGCACTGCAGTGCCAAACAAGTACAGTGTACAGCTGTATAAAATGAGGATGCGCAATCCTAGGGCCAATCAGTAATAATTTTGTTATGCAAATAAAGATGACGTTTACCCAGGGTTTAGGAATTTAAGGTGTGAAACGTCAGTTTATAAATCCCCTGGATTAATTGTTAACCCTGGGTAAATTATGTGCAACGTGAAGATAACCCAGGAGTACTTCTCTGTACTTTGTTAAACCTTATTCATATAGTCTACAGTTTACCTCACTTTATTCCACTTATTTTTATTTTTTGCTTGATTTATTTATAATTCTACATATGTATAGTACTTTTTATTCTATTTCTATCTTAATTTCCTCGTGTTTTTTGTAACTTATTTTGCACTGTCCATAGAGCGAACCCGTTTACATTTCACTGCCGGTTGTATATCCTGTATATAACTGTGTATGTGACAAATAAAACTCTTGAATCTTGAGTTCATTTACCCAGGGTTTGGAATGACCCAGGATTATTAGTCTATATTGCATTTTTTTGTTTTACTTTACAGTAACAAAATATTTGTCTATATAATTGCCTTAACTTTCATGCATTATTTTGCAGTAAAAATATAGTACTGTATTTTCCTGCATACAACCTGCGAGTTATACTAGATTTTACAAACCCTGCATGGGGGTGCGGGCTATATAGGGGTGCGGGCTATATCACACAAAAATTACACTTACTATTTCAATATATTTGTTACGTCCTTAAGGACGTACGTTTTTTTTGTTTTTTTTTGCAAGGGTTAACTACTTCAAGTGTGAAAAGTCCTAAAGAGCAACCTTAGCGTATGTAAAGAGCTTGACTAAAGAATAAATAATGCTTTGGCAGTGGTGCTCTTACCTGCAATCTCTTCTCTAGCACCAGGTGTTCCAGGTAGAACAGAAGGGCCTGACTGTGCTTCTCCAAATACACAATTACATCATTTGGGTTTAACTGCCCCATCTTCTCTGAGGTAGACCTTTTGGTGAAGATCTGAACACCAATCTGTAGGAGATGCAAAATATAGAGACACCAAATCAATTACACCCAATGATTACCCTGTAGGTAAACGATAGTGCTCCCTCTCATCTAAAATAGTTAATTAAAATGAGGATGCAGTACACACCTTTTGATCTTTCTGTAGTGCCCAGTCGGCATATCGCCACACAAGGTCTAGGTTGGAGCAGTAACTAAGAAAATCCACAACGTATTCAAACAGATCTGGTCGTGTTGAGTCTTGGAGATCGCCATTGACAATCTTAACCCACATCTATCACAGGACAGGACCAAAAAACAAAAAAACTTAATCCATTACCTGAGATACATGCCATTGTAAGGCTCTCAAAAAGAACCAACAAACAGTTGATGGACACCATTGGCTTCAATAGTATGGAGGACAATACTATGAAAGTCAGTGGGGCCCATCCACTGTTTGGTTACTTACATTCTTCCAAAAATATCTTAATTTGTGTTCGGGCAGAAGAAAGAAATTCATAAAGGTTTGGCACAACTCTGATTTGTGGGTGAACTATATTTGAAAGTCCTAGTCAAAAAAAAAAAACTGGGGGAAAAAATGGATCATGTAGCTGCTTTTCCACCGTTAGGGCAAACGCTTAACTGTTCCATTCCATGGTGATCCAGCCCAGCCAGTATGGATAAGGTTTCATTTTCCACCATGGTTGTGATAACAGAGCTTTTTGGAATGTACTACAAATGCGTCAGTCGTTGCCTTGGTAATGCAAGAGTTTACAGAAGGTATGAGATACAAATAGCGACAGCGTTACGGAGGAAGATCAGATATTTCTATTATTAACTTGTGTTTACGTCACTCAAATAGCACGCATGGCAGACAACAGAGAAATTGGTAGCCAGGCAACAGACAAGTGACCAATCCTGAGTGGTGGAATCCTACACGAATTCTATTAGCACAGTTGAGAATTCTGGCCAAAGTACACTTTGTAATCATGCCATGCCGAATCAAGTTCAAGTGGAAATATAACCATATCATTTCTTAACGTTCTTGGAACCGTTCAGCCAGACGGTGGAAAAGTGGCTATGATTTCCACAAATATATTTAGCAGCACAACTGTTTTCAACATTGATAATAACAGATGTACAAATGAATGAAAAAGCTAAAATAAATGTTACTTAAGCACCAAATCATTTAAGAATGACTTCTGGAGTATTGATGCTGAAAATTCAGCTTATTAGATCTTAAAATATATATTTGATACATATACAGTGGAACCCACTTATCTCAAGCTCCGTTAACTCACCAACCCTATTATGTCGACGTTTTTGAAGTGGAACCACCAAACTCCCTATTTGTCTTAGCATTTTCTTATTGGTTATGTCGGTTCTTTTGTCGCCGAACCCTAATATCTCGAGCACAAAAGAGGGACAAAGTCGCCACTTAACATCAGTTATCTTGATCCCCGAGCCTAATGATAGTACCGAGTTCACTGCGCATGTTCTGAGTTTGTGTTGCACGTGCGTCGCGGTCCTTATGGTCGCTCACTCCAATGACGGTTCACTCCCTCTTGCGGCCAGATTACATTGACAAAGACGTTGTTACTGATAGAAGCATTTGTTTTCAAGCAGACCGTTAAAGGCAAAAAGCAACAGACTTTGTAAAGAAACCATAGTAACCGTGTGAACAATACTTTTCAGAACTGCGTCCGAGCGAAATGACTGTTATGAGCGAATGTGTTTATGTGTGTTGTGACTGTTTAAGCTGTGAGCAAAATTGTGTTTGCAATTTTGGAGAATATAATTAAAGTTTTGTTTCAAGAATTGAAGGTGGTTTTATTGTATACTGGTAAATCTTGTAATGGCCGTCACAGAGTGGTTGACGACTGCCAAGACATTAAATGGAAACGAAAGAAAACTCGATTAAACTGGATGCATTAAAATATTTTTTCTGTGGTAATCAACAGCATGTATTTTAACCAAGGATACCCTTTTTAAAACGGGCAGAAAACATTTCCTAGCTTGTCACCACAATCAGAATTTTCAATCAGATCCCACCTGTAAAGCAGCAGAATCCTGACCATTGTAGCGATATAGAAGCCCGAGCGCATAATACCTGAAGAGAGAAAAACACCATTAACAGTCAAATCACACACACACACACACACACACACACTAAGGAATGTAGCAAGTTATTCAAACATTGTCATTTTTATTCATGTACTGGCATGACAATTGTCATTATAAGACAACAACCAAAACACTACTACCGTATTTATTCGAGTATAACGCGCAAAATTTTCTACCAAAAAAATAAATCAAAGTTAGAGATGCACGCGCACGAGGGCTGGGCTGGGCTGGGGTTTGTTCTTTGAGGGCGCCGGCGAATTGTGAGTTCGTGCTGCGCATTTTACAGGCTGTTTAAGTAGCAATATATGCATAAAATAAAAGGCAGACTCGTGAGTGCAATTCAGCAACTGTATTCAAACATAAACCGCGGCAACAACCGCAACATAGCCCAAAGCAATCGATTGCCGATTGCATGATACATTACATCCCGTAACACAGGCTGCAGCCTCTCACTGTATGTGAGGGCGAAGAAAAAAATAACGTCCCCTCGCCGCTTCATTTCCTCACCCACACGTTACGGAGAAGACAGGCATTTTGTGTTTTTTGTGAAGACATCAGCAATAAAATGGACGGCACAGAAGACGACCTGCTGTGGAATTCAGATGCAGAAGAAAGCGAAGAAACCGGAGAAACAGATGTTCCTGCCAACTGGGACACTGATCAAAAATTAACTCCAGAAGAATGGGAGCAACTCTTTAGTGTCTCTGATGAGGAATCTGACGTCGAAGGATTTTAAATAAATATTTTTACCGGTAATTCTATTTCGGTATTGTGTTCATTAGTTTATGTTGTCAATAAATATATGTTATATATGTTATACAAGTTATATAAGTATATCTTTTACAATAAATAAATGTTTTTTTATCATGGCGGCACGTGTTCAACAACGTTTTTTGTCAATTACAATGCTTGGTGTGAAACAACATTTTACACCGATTTTTAATCGAAAATTAGCGGTGCGCGTTATACACGTGTGCGCGATATACTCGAATAAATACGGTAAGTGTGAACATCATAATCCTAATCTTGCAAAAATAAACTGTCAAAACTTTTCTTACATGATTACTCAAAGAAATACAAAAGCGAGTACCCACTTGTGATGCTTCTCCAACCAGGGGGCACTGTCTGCCAGAAGACAGGCATTTTCGTTGGCCAGCAAGTCCAGGAGACTCTCGTGTCCAGTCTCTGCGTACAGCTTCAGCAATGCCGTATCTACGTCTTCACGGAAACCATTAGCGCTGTCGCTGCTGCGCACCTCGTGTAGGTAGCTAATGAGAAAACGTTTGAAGCGCTGTACCTTCTCCTGGTCCCCCTGAGTCAGGTGGTTCAGGTCAGCAAATTCATGAAGTGGTGGATGGCACCGTGTGAAAGAGGAAGAAGTGGGCAAGAGCAGCGGATAAAGAGAGATCAGCTCCCGTACGTCCAGCTGTCCTTTCCTAAGATGGGCATCAGGTAAAGCAACATTTTTATGATTATTATTGGAGTATCACTTTTTACAGTTTTATAAAAAACTAATTTTAAAATAAAATGTAAAAATAAAAATCCTGTGTTGTTACCGTTAATTCAAACCCTAACCACTAAAACGGTTTTGTTAAATGAAATAAAATATAAATATTTGATTAAAATACTTAAAACAAAAATTAGAAATGTTGCCTGGACAACAAACTGAAATAAATTAAGTTTAAGATGAACTACTACAATGTATGGACACTTTTTTCTGCTGTGGAATAAAAAAGAAAAAAGCTTTTCACCCTCACAATTCAGATTTTTCTTCTCGCAATAGCCAGTTTACAAAAAAGTCAGAATTACATGATATAATAACTTCAAGTATAACAGTCCATTTGCTCAATTATGTTTCAGTTTTTAAAGATAAAAGGCCATGTTTTTACATAGTAAATAATTCCATATGCACCTTCTCCTTGCCATCTGAAATATTACTGTAGTACTTGCAGTCTGCGATTCAAATGGGTTAATGGGTCTTGCCATATGAAAGATGTAGCAACTTAAAATACATGCCGAATTCAACATGGTGCATCTGCTGATATTTATATCAGCCATTTATTCAGCTATAAGACAAGTTTCTGTTCTCCATCCTTTAGCATATGGTGATTAGGGTCAGGTGCACAGAGGGAAAAGAAGCAATTAGCAAAGAAGCTAATTAACTCCATTCAGTCATCCTCTAAAACATCTGGGCCCGAGCAGAAATTAACAGTTAATTGCATGACAAAAGGATGCACTTCACCTAAAATGCTCTTTTGCTTCTAAAAACTGAAGCTGGCCAAATTGGATGAATCCTGCTTGTTGGAGAATTCTTTTGTGCAATATCTACAACACAAAAAGAAAATGATCAATTAAAATCCTCTCAATTAGGAGAAACACTTGTATCATTCTACCATTGTCAGAACAGTTCGGTGTACCTGATATTTTTCTTTGGGAATGTTTCTTTGTGCTGCCTCTGTGAGGGTCAGGGCCTCTTCGACTCGATGGCTTGCCAACAGGTCTTGGATCTGACGCTCTAGAGGGAGAGGCACCAGCACATACACCGCTTTTGATGAAGCCAGCACCACCTTACCTGAGGCAGGGTACCAAAAATAAAGAGAGGTTTAAAAATTAGAGTTTTTTTTATAAAGTTGACAAACATTCTCAGGCTGTTCTGTTCTTTGAACACCACATTACTTGAAAGCCGTAGCTGATGCTTCATTCCATCGAGTTGCAATGGGGAACGTTGAGTGATGTAAAATAGATAACATACATAAAAACAGGTAAAACATACCTATAAAAACATAGGTATGGTGTTTTACACAAAACACTAGTTTCACATCCATGGAAATAAAGCCACATTCATGGAAATACAGAACAGCACATTCACTGCACTGCTTGCTTTATTAAATGTGAATGTGTCTGGTTTTCACCATCCTGATTCAAGCACTAATCGAGCTTTAGCAAGACTTGATGGGAGCTGCTTTGTAGGGAAATTTACCTCAGCACTTCAGAGAAATCAATACTTGTAAACACTAGACTGCAGCACTAGCAATCTAAAGGAATACCAACTAAGACACTGGAGATCTTTATTTACAACCGCTTAAATCAGTGATTTTTCAGCTGGTTCTTTACCAAGTGTCCTACAGAATTTTGCTCTGAAACCATGTTCTTAAAGAATGGGAAATAAGTCAGGCTAATTTTTACTAACTTTAAAAAAAATGGATCTTTAACATTGCTTTCAAAAATAACTTCTCAAAGTCAGATGCAAACCATTTCAGCCAGATGACAATTGAGATTAAGGATGACAGTCTAATTTGCTAGTCAACTAATCAATATTGTGTAAAAAGGCATAGATATACATTTCTGCTCATATCTACTGCAAAATGTTTTTATTAATATTATTATTCTTGAGGGACCATAAATATTGCTCTTTTTGGTTTTTTTTTAGCTAACTGACAAAACATTTATGTATTTGACAGAATAATTTGTGCAGTAATTTAATATGCAGTATAGGAGGTTGGAGGTGTGTTAGCTCTGACACTTTATGGCCATTAACTAACTAGCAACATTATTAGCACAATGCACCATTCAAAAAGGAAACAAAAATGAAGCAAAAATGGAAAGTGAAAGAGCCCAAAATACAAACTCGTATCAACACTGCAATGGGCTTTCAGAGACTGTGTCGACTCAATTCAAAGAGTTTAAAATCAACACAGATATGGACATTTTCTTATTTGACATGCAAAATACCTATAGCCATCATTATGTTGAAGGGGCTTTCAATGGGTCAAAACAAAAGTGGAAAAATTCAAAAGACATTATTTTCATATACAGTGATCCCTCGTTTATCGCAGTTAATGTGGACCGGAATCCCTGTAATATGTGAAAATCCGCAAAGTAGGATCAGCCAAGAAGCTCACGGGATACATCCACTCGTTCTCTCATTCGTCGATCTCGTGCCGGGAAACAACGCCTGGGAAACAACGCCTTTGTCTAGCATCCCGGGAAACCGTTTCTCTCGCGCATCTCGATAAAACAACGCTGTTTTCCGCAATACGGCTGCCGATATGGCGGTATTTTTGAACTTTTTTTTCCCGATAAATATTTTTGAAATATCCACGATTCACTGAGGCCGCGAAACTTGACCCGCGAAGTGGCGAGGGATTACTGTATACCTATATATTTATTATATACATTTATTTTTATACAATGATCACCTGCAACCATGGGTACACCAGTATGCCTCAAACCATCAAACCACCAATCTTCACTGAAAATCTGATGTACTTCTACACCACGAGAGAAGTCTTGTATGTCACCAGAGGCTTGTCATTTTCACTGATATTTTGATTAAAAATGGGAATACAATTAAACATGCATGGATTAATCGTTCACAAGAAGATCTATGAAAGTAAATCTTGCCCAGAATTGTACAAACAGCTACTGTTTTGGCATTAAAATTTTTTTTTTACTAAAGACATCTAATGAAAAACTAGCGAGTTTCCCTTTCAGACACAAAATTTATGGGAGGAGAGTATTTAAATGAATCATGCAAGGTACACAGGTTTGCTTTAGTCAATTTACTATTATTTGCACCATTATTTCCCATCCAAAAGAAACACGTCTTAAACCAGACACTAATTTAAGCTGCTCTTGGTAGATTGCATTGGTCACTATGTACACTACATGTGCGGCTGCATCAGTGTTCTTTAACTTGTACGTAGTAAATCACACATAGAACTTTCCACTCCCATCAAAACTTTTTGGGAATGCGCTCACGCTAATTTGCCCTGTAAATCAGTTAGTTAATCTGGCTCTTTTTCTTTTTTTTATGATGAAATCATACAGACTCTGCAAAACATGAAAAGTGAAGAGAATAAGTGTAGGGTTAGGCTACCCTAACCCTAACTTAAAACTCCAGAGACTCCAGAGCATGACTTGCTCAACTATGAAAGTGACTATATAGACACTATAAATGAAGCACACGCCACTCACTTTAACTTGGCATAATTGAAAATATGGTTATGAGAAAAAGTGGTACACTACGTTGACATGCTGGACCATCTTAAGAACCTAGATCCCATCTAACGGTTAATAAATCTTTTCCAACTCTAGATTTGGATACATTTTCAACATTTTGTTTACTGAATAAATGTCATTTAGATCCACTATTAAACAAACTGTATTTTTCGCCATTCTATCTCTATCATTTGAGACAATTTAAATATGGCAGAACGTTGACTATGTGAGGAGATATGAAGGAAGCAACCATCATCCCCTTAAAATAGGCACGGCAAACTTACCTTTATATTCCAAACAATGTTCTTTTTTAACCACAAATACAGTTTAAAGGGCCTTTCATCCAGAACGCATTTTTTCCATTCCACTGTGCTACTTTTCCATTGTCTTTCAATGTAAATGTGATAGACAAACATCTTAAACCGTTGCACTCGAGGCTTCTGCAGTGTCTGGCGCATGAAACAACATTATAAAGAAAAAAAAATTCTGCTCACCGACCTCCGTCTCATGTTTTTAACAGCATAAATGTGTTCTGTGTGAACTGGCCCTAAGGGTGAAATAATGCTAAATGTATAGGGCAGCACTATTACCTTCAAAATCCTGCAGAACGTGTCCATCTCTGAATGACAGTGTCTGTTTGAGCTGCTGGTCCAACATGCTGTGAACGGTCACAAATTTTTCATCCAGCGCGACTACATACGGGAAACACACAGCCGCCGCAATCACGCTCTCGGACCAGCTCACCGGAGCACGCTGAGATATGCCTTCTGCATTAGCAAACATCCCTGAGAGATAAAGATACAGAGAGATGTATGACTCACCACAAATAATCACCATGACTACAGTCACAGCAGTGAAGACAGGTTCATATTTCAGGTGGGGTGCAGCTGAACTTATAATTTAAAAAAAACACAAACAAACAAAAATAACAGACACATTCGCCATATAACAATTTACGATACGATAATATTTGCATCTCATCTCAGAGTGCTGCAGGATGACATTTTTGTAGACCAATTAATGTTTTCCAGTTCCATCATCCTGAAATCAATCAACAATGCTGAGCAAGTGACGCGATTTATGTAATCAAATGTATTTTCTATTTTTCAAATGACAAGTAGCATTACTTTTAAATTTACTGAAAGGTTTGTTTGAGGTGTGCCTTCTACTGTATAGACAGTTTGAATTTCCTTCAGCCTGAGACTTATGTCACTTTTGGTGTGAAAGGATCTTCATAATGGCAAAATATATAACTTTGTTATTAATAAACAAACAAGCAAGCCCAGCCCAGGTAAAGAAACGTAATGCATTGCTTTCCATAATCAGATAAAGATTTAAAAAAAGGTAAAGCCTGACTGACATAATACAAAACTAACATTTATGGTTGTTCTAATTGTTTGGCTTCCAAACATTAAACCATTTAGATCTTATTTTGGAAAACCACAGGGAGACCTTAAAGGGTTAGTTCACCCAAAAATGAAAATTATGTATATGACTTTCTTCTTTCAGTCAAATACAATCCAAGTTATATTCAAAAATGTCCTGGCTCTTCCAAGCAATGGGAAACAAGACTGAAACAGTTGTGGGAATCTTAACTGCAGTGACGTGGTGTAGTTCATTTATAATCTACATTTAGCTTTTTACTTGATTTGTGAAGATTATCATGATGAACACAATGTGTAAGAATCATAAACTGTCACAGAGCTTATTTTCTGTAAAAATATAGAAGTAAATGGAAGACGTTTTAATGTTTTTGTTGAGGGAACCAGGACAATGCCATCACTGCACTATAACAAAGTCAATAAAATTTCACTAAAACCAAATTATAGAATGAGAGTAATTCATATATTATTTATATGAACATAAATGTATAATTTATATTAATATCTCCTGAACCATTAAACTGATGATGGCAAAGAAAGTCAGTATAATTTTTTTGTTTTAAATCAATTCACATACACATCTAAATCCTCCAAACTGAGTGTAGATCTTCTGAATGTTATCGATGACTAAAATGCTACAGTAGGGCAAAGAAAAACCTCATGATTGTGCTAGCTTACAATGAAATGGGAATAAAACTGGTGTAAAAAATGAACACATGCACTGGTCAGTGTTGCGTTTGGTCATTTAACTCACCAAGCCCGCCTGGGCCAGCCAGAAGAAACTCTTCCCGTCCGATCCTCTTAACAATGGGTTTCCTTTCTGCACAGTCATAAGGGAACAGGTCCTGAGAGGCTCCTGTGCTGTAGTTCAGAATCATATACTGTGTGGACAGGGCAAGACAGATGTTGTATCCGTCCAGGCTCAGGGCACAGGGCTGCTCTGGTGTGGTCACTTCCTTCAACATTTGCACTCTGTCCTCATGGACCGTACAGATCTGGACAGCCCGTCTGCGTGACAAAACCACCGCCATTTCCACACAGAACGCGTCCCCTGTTACCGGATTCTCGTTGATACAAAACGCAGTCACACCTTTGAGCTTAGCGCCCCCGAAGGGCACGGGCTCCAGGGTAACCATGTCCACAACAGTGATGGTGGAATCACAGAGGACGATTAGACGTTCCAAAGCAGAGGCGGCCTTCAGTTCTGCCACTGGCTTCTTCAGGCCCAGGTATTTCTGAAGGAGCTTCTGGGCATTGTAGGCCAGCTTACCTTTGGCTGTCGTGTGCTCCTCAAGTATGAAGTGATGGATGAAGCAGTCGTTAGTGCCCAGGTACAGATGTTTGCCACAGCACTCTATGCATTCGATGTTTATCCGCACTTTTTCGCCCATCACCTGCTCCCGCCCAACGGCGGGAACCAGCTCAAAAGCTTTCACACTCATGGTGACAACCACATCTACAGTGGGAGAGAAAACAGAAACAAGAGCTTAAACTTTCACTGGCAACAAGTTTGTGCAATATTATAAAGAATATTACATAATAATATTGCAGTGCAAGCATATAAAAGTTGTTTCTGTTTCCTCTCTTCAGAAAGAGAGAGAACAGAAACAAAACCTTCAGTTTAGACACACACTGACAACAAATAAGAGCAAAATTATGAAGAGGTTACATTAATCACAATACAAAGTAGACAAAATATATTATAAAGAACACTTCCTTCAAATAGTAAGATTTTTTACATTTACATTTATGGATTTGGCAGACGTTTTTATACAAGGCGACTTACATTGCATTCAAGGAACACATTAAATCGGTTCTTGCTTTCCCTGGGATCGAACCCATGACCTTTGTGTTGTAAACACCAATGCTCTACTGATTGAGCTACAGGAAAGATATGCCTTTATACATCCACGTAACAAAAAAGCAAAAATGCTCTCTTAATGTCACTTTATTACATTATAGAATACTGTAAAGCAAGAAATCACAGCTCTGACAGTCCAGCACAAAAACAGGTGCTTATTAACCTGTGGTTTGTATCACACACAGGTGCATTTGTACTTACTGACCTGTCCTTTAAAGCAAATAAGGCATGTAATTTCAGTATAACAAAGTTATTTACAAAATCGTTTTCTGTCCAACCAGGCAAAGGCCACGCAAGCAAATCCATCATAAAATGCATCAACACAAACACATACTCGATTCCACTTTCAAGCACCAGCTCCTGCCTAACAGCCCAGTACGAGCATTTATACGAGCGACAGACAGTGCTTTGATAACCGGTGACAGTAGGAGCGTGTTTCAAAACCTAGTAAGATGCCTATCTAGACAGCATTTCTGGGGAGAGTTTTCCAAACGTGCGCATCTATTATGACATAAAAGCTGTGTTGGAAGACAGCTCGCTAGGCTTTAAAACACAGCCTGTGTTTGGTCGTGTGTATGTGTGTTGCGGCATGCAGTCAACACAGGTGATGTGAAAAAAAGCCGAGCGCATATCGTACCCCAACCTTGGCCAGTACGGTCCTGGTTTGAGAGATGGCAGCGTTTTCACGGCCTGCCAGTTTCATTCAAGAGTCCCACTCCTCCCTCTCTCTCTCTACCTCTCTCTCTCCTCTTCTATCCCCGCTGTAGCGCTTCCTGTTTCTCCGCCGAAATACATCCGGTCACGTGATGAGGGTGGGTTCTGGCTTTTCGAATTAAAAGCTTTGACGAAAAGGAAATCTCAAAGCGACATTGGTTATAATTTAGCTTTTGCACGAATGTCGTTAAATATTAATAATAGTAATGAAAAAATCAACACATTATGCTTGGTTTGTGGCGCTTGGTTAGAATATTAGATTTTAGACTACGTTTATTGTCCTGATACCCGAAAGAACATATTTTCGAGTTATGGGCTTTCTCTGGAAGCTATGATGGGTTTTCGAAGAAATAAAAAATAATTTAATGTGTGTTCATGCATTCAACAGATGAAAATGTAATTTTGATTTTTACCACAAGGCAGAGCCATAGGACAGATTATTTTAGTCCAACAGCTAACGACATCCATATTATATTACTGCTAATATTCATTCATTCATTTAAGTGACTCCATTCTCAATATTTCTTTGTTTATTTATTATTATTATTATACATTTCTATACAAATGTTAGCTATGAAGTCTCAACATTTCTCAATACTTAAGTCACTTCTACAAAACTCTACAAAACAGCAGTCTATGTGAGCTAAACCGTGAATCATTTATCACTGTGTTGGCACAAAATGTATTCAAAGATGACATATTTTAATTTAGGTTAATTATTTTCTCACTTAGACCAGTAAAACTTCATGTACCTACAGGTCAATTTGCACATGATTACACACTCTTTTCAAAACTGATACAACACAAAAAAAGTGAATAAGACAGACATTTTCAAAACATTTCTACGGTAATACCATATTGAAATATATTCTGAATCTAAAAAAAATCTAAATATTATCAAAGCAACTTGATGTAACTCAACACCTACGCAATGATCAGTCTTTCAATTTCATTACCATCCATTCGAAAGGGGAAATCTTAGAAAAAATGCTGTACTGTAATCTAAAAATGGGCTGTGTGACATATACTGCTCTGAGTTGTAAGCACTAAAGAGTCATTCTTGTTTTGTATAGGAATTTTACAAAATAAATAGTTTAATGCAACCTGATGCTAGTGTGTTTTATGATTCATGAAACCTTTGCTAGTGTTCTGGAAGAATGATTTGATCTGACTCATGTATGAAGTGTCTTGGTAGGTTTAGTGTATTTTGCATGTGAAACATTAACTGCCGTGCCAAAATGTTGGTTAAGAGAATTGTGTGAAGGATTGGGGGAAAAAAACATCAAATTATTGAGAAATAATGATTTTAAAAAATGTAATAAGCTACAGAGACAGTTGCATGATTAATTATACAATTGGGTTCTGTTTTAGGTTACACTGAAAGATAAGAAAGGACAACTGCGGCATATTTAGAGTAAATGTGTTGAATGCAAGTCATTTTTTATTATAGTGATCTCTTGTAAGCAGTACTGAGGATTGCATGAATGCCTTTTCAAGAAGTTTATTATAAGCTACAGCAAATTCTTCACACAGTCTATAAATTACAAATATTTACTGATGAGTTGAAATCAAATGTTAGTTTTAAACCAGGTAAATAGGCAATAACACTTTTGTGCTTTATGTCTTTTTGTCTACAATTGTCTATAATTTTCACTCTACATATGTTTCTTTTGGTTAGCAAAATTTTAAACCCTGACCACAAGAACATGTCACAATATTATATAATAGGCCTTGGTACACACACACCCCTTTAACATTATCTAAAGAGAACCTTTATTAGACAAATATATTAGCTATGATAAAAGCTTTTATTGCTATTCAACTTTGGCAAAATATTAAAATGTTAGGAACTGCAGTGTTGTGTGATCAGATGTCTTTGCCACATTCAGGACACAAAATGTCATCTCTTTCCGTCAAGAAGCCACGGCCCACCAGAGACACCAAGCACTTCTTGCAGTTGAAGCAGTCGTTGTGCCACTGTCTCTCTTCAAAGGAGATGTATTTGCTTCCTCCCAGACCTACAAAAGAAAAGACAGAAGCAAATAGCAAAGCTCCTGATCATTAGCAATGATGTCATGGGAAAATGGCTATTATTTGCTAAAGTGTGCACAAGAAGATTGCTGGGAGACTCATACAGATCCGGAGGTCAGAAAGGTCATTCCAAACCTGTATGACTCTCTTTTTTTCCTCTGTGTTTAAAGGTGATTTTTGGATGCAATGTGTTCAATAAGAATAGGGATTGTCAAAAGCACTAAAATGCAAAAATCACAACAAAAATATCATAAAAGGCATACATTTCGGTCTGTTTCTCACATAATTTCCATTGTATGGCTTCGGAATACTAGCAATATTTCACATTTCTCAAACATACGTCTTTTAGAATACCTTTATGGAGTTTTCGTGTTAATTTGAGCTTTATAGCCTAAATCCTGATTCATTTTTACTGGAAAAAAGTGGCCAGGATATTCATCAAAAAATTCTGTTTTTGTGTAATAAACAAAGTCAACTGGAAAATAATGAATTTTCTTTTTTGAGTATACTATTCCTTTAGTAGGGTGATTTTTATGTGTACTTGAAAGTCAGCATGAAATGAAAACTCTATCCCTATTTTCATCCATGCACATGTTTCATTTAAAA
Organism: Rhodeus uyekii; assembly: GCA_037043235.1. Lineage (NCBI taxonomy): Eukaryota > Metazoa > Chordata > Actinopteri > Cypriniformes > Acheilognathidae > Rhodeus > Rhodeus uyekii. The sequence continues at coordinate 1,949,347 of JAWRVZ010000084.1, forward strand.
CGGGTTTTTTCTTCTTCAATATTCCAGTGAATATTCTGGAGACATGCTGGACTTTAGTCCTCTTAAACCCCGCCCCTTCTACAATTTAATTTGGAAATTCATGACAATAGATAAGAAAAGATCTGTGACTACATCTGTTGCATTGCAACTTTCAGTACAAAGATGTTAATTGTGTTTAAATACTGATTTATATGCTTGCATTTGACTCTGATGAGCACCTTCCAAACATAAGGAGATGTAAATGTGCTGGAGGTTCATACCGCTGATAGGGGTGGTGCAGGCAGCACATTTCTTGGCATACAGATTGCAGAAGCAGTTGAGGCAATAGGGAAAGTCATCACGAGAGGTGAAGCGTTGGCCGGACAGCTGCTGCTTACAGCCAGTACACAGGAAGCAGTCCTTGTGCCATGGCTGATCATGGTAGGTCACGCCCCCAGTGGTGATTGGCTGAGAGGAAACAAATAAGGTTTGATATCATTTTAATACTTTTCATATATATTCAAAGTCAAAAGTTGAATTTTAGCTGTTCTTACCTTCTTGCAGTGCACACACTGCAGTGCAAATTGCTTCTCATAGCAGGGAACGCAGTAGTTAAGGTTGTCTTTAGGAATGAAGCTCTTGGTTCCAATAGGCTGCTGACAGCGCTGGCAGGCAAAGCAGGTCTCATGCCAGCTGTTCCCCTTATGCTCCATCTTCCTGGAGCCTGAGAAACAGGAAAATACAAACAGACAAGCAAACATCCCATGACTTCGCTGGATAGTGAGGATGGATTCAAGGCTATATAGCCTATGCATTAAACGTAGTTACAGTCAGTTCACCCAAAAATTAAAATCATCAAACAGTACTCCTGGGGAAGTTTATATTTATGAGTTGGGAAGTCTATATTTATGATTGGGAAGTCATAATAATAAGAAAACTTTTAACTCTGCATGTACAAAATGATAAATAAACAGTGCGCATCTGTGTGTTTTTGCTTTTTAATGTTTTTAATCCATTTATGAAGGTGTTGTAAATTGAAAAGTTGAATATTGGTATAGTATTTTGTACATGAAACCTGTAAAAGACACAACAAAGACAACAAACAAATTTACTTTGTGTTTGTTATGATTACGAGCTTCGTGCTTCCCCCCTCTGGCCACCAGTGGGAGCTCCCACACATATTCTGACACACACACACACACACACACACACTACATTTCCCATGATGCCGTTTATTGGTCTGATTATCGCACCAGCTGTGAACCATTACTAGAACCATAAAAGACTCACACACATGCACTGTGATTGCGAAGTCTTGTTTTTTCTATTATGCGCAATTCTGAGTGTTTATTATCCTGCCTGTTGTTCTGTTACCGATTCTACTGACTAGCCATCATTGAACCTGTCTGCCTGCCTTTTGACCCTTGCCTGGAATACAGTAGTTAAATGTTCTCTGCATGTCCTGATTATCCACCTGTACGACCATTCTCATTAAAGACACGCTATTGGATCTCTGTGTGTGAGTCCTTCCGTTACAGTGTTGATGTTCATGTGTGTTCAAATCGTAATTACTCAACGATCGTTCCAAGTTGAAACCTGAGAGATTTCTGTAGCTCCATTGAATGTCTATTCCATTGACACATAAAAAAGTTGATAAATACATTGCAAAAGAAATCCAACGAGTTTTGTCCTTGTGTGTCATGCAAACAGTTTTGACTTTCCGCAAGAATCAGTGAAGTTTGTTTCTGCACATCAAGCACAAACGGTCAAGCTTCCGTTCACCATATTTGATGAGCTCAATGTATGTATGTTTATCCATATTTCTATGTGAATAAAACCAATCTGTTCATTATAGAAAGCAATCATGTCTTTACTGAAGAATTGAACTGTGAACTTTTAAAAACATCAAAGTCTGGTGGAGTGGACTTTCAAAGGATGTAAAGAAATCCCTCAGGTTTCATTAATTTCTCCAATTGTGTTTTGAACATGAGAGTGAGTAATTGTTAACAAATTTGATTTAATTTCTGGGTCATCTGTCCCGTTAAATTGATTCATATGTCTCAAATGCCTTAAAAATGCCTCATTGTGATGAATTTGATGCATCAATCAGGTTTCTAAAGGACTAAGAATGTGTGAAGAGCATGACAAGCAAATGATTCACTTACCTGGCATGATTGTCTTCTTGCACTCATAACATTTAGAGGAATACTCATTGGAATAACACTCAGTACACAGTAATTGTTCGTCCTTGGTGGAGAATGGCTTGTCCACCAGAGAACGGTGACATTTGAGGCAGTGGAAGCAGTCATCGTGCCAGTGACGGTCCTTATAAGAGAGATCCTGAGGACAAACGCGTACAGGTAAGGACAATTTGAACCACCACTGTCTCGCATGGATTCAATTTGGGGTTGAGAAAAACTGTGCTTGGCCTCAGTAGTCTTTTCCAGCCTTTGAACTGCTAATTAGGGAGAGAGGGAGGGTAAAGGGCTCCTCAATGTCAGCTTCACAGCAGGTCACTCTCCAATGAGAGCCGCAGGTGCAGTGTCTGCGACCAATCACAGTGTGATCTGCCAATTGGTGTGTGCTAGTGAGAGTCTGTCCTGGGCTGTGAGCACACTTCGCCTCAGGATGCATGTATGACACCACTGGTTTAATTATCCACCAATTTGGAGAGAGAGAAAGTGTGTGCTCATTAAATTGCTGGCCCAAGGTGCTATGAGGTCATGCTGATTGGCTGCTACTACAGGGGGGAGCGGTGGCTAACTGGGCCAAGGACATGCCACACAGATGTGGTCCCACCCCAGGCCTGTCCTGAAAACTGGTGACAACCTCCTCATCAGTACTAATGACCATGTAATGTGACACTAACGACAGAAACTCACAGGAGCCTGTAGAGAGAAGTGCACCACACATCTAAATATATTTCTATTTTCTTTGCTTTTTTCTTACAAGAAAAATGGTTTTAGGGCATTGCTATGCTGTGGTTTAAGTGTTCTTATTGGCTTTTAGCTCTGTCCCATACTGTCATTATTGTAGTCCCTTAAGATCAGATCCCTAACTTAATAAAAGTGGATAGGATTTGTGATGAAAATCTATATTTATTTCTAAATGTATATTTTTATATCAATAGGTTTGAAATACAAGAGCACACTTCTCAACAGGCTGCAAGACTTCATCTCTAGTTTAAAGGGAAAGTTCACCCAAACATGACATTTTTGTCACCCTGTTGTTCCAAACCCATAAGCCTTCCACACACTTAAAGGTCTGGCTTCACAGCCAGAGCTTACATTAAGTCGGGATAGGCCTTAGTTCAATAAGGACATTTACGGGGCTTTTATAAATGTGCATCTCGAGACAAAACAATGGTTTAAATTGTTAAAAATACATTTATTTGTGTTCCAAAGATGATCTGATGTTCTATGGATTTGGAAAAAACTACAGTGTGTAAATGATGACATAATTCTAATTTTGGGGGGAACTGACCTTAACGTTCCTGGAGTTGAATGGTAAAAGTTTTCAAAATAAGCAAAATATATTTAAAGTTGTTCTAATAAATGATAATAATCCCAACGATTTAACAAATTTTAAATTAAAGAATATTTTAAGTGTTAAATAGCTATTATTAAATAAATTATTCTAAAAACATTATTTTGAAATTACATATTTTATCTTCAGTCTTTATATTTTAGTATGTAAAAGCTTTAATTAGTCTTTGAAATGGCAACAGAGGTCTGTGTTTCTGTCTCTAAGGTGATTGAGTGCTGGTAATCCCACAAAAGCTCATCTGGTCTCTTTGTTTGGTTTTGGACTCACTCTCCAGCGCTGATTTCCTGCTGGGTTCAGTCCAGAGCACATGAGCTGGCACTCATACTATTCTTCACTGCTCTCCTGGTGATCTCTCAGCTTTCAGAGGGTCACACAGAGCTCCAAATCATTGTGTACAGTGTTACTAAATAAAAACGCTCTAATGGTCAGCACTAGTCCTGTTCTGGATACTGAGCTCTGCTACGATCAGTCCACTACTTCTGTAAGGAAAGTAAGTTCACTTAATTCCAATGAATATACTTGAAATATTATATAATATATATATAATGCAGATAATAAACAAATATGAAATAATTTTTTGACTGCTTCAACACAATTAAGTATACTTTATCGTTTAAATCATTAAATCATTGACTAACATTAAAATACATTTAAAATACTACGGTAATTATAATTTTAACTGGAATTAAATTTAAAGTGAATACATTTTAATAGTGCTATATTATTATTATAAGTATAGGGCAATATTAGTACTATACTACACCGTTACAATACTTAAAATATATTTAAATGCATGACAAGTTTCAGTAGAAATTACATTAAAGTATATTTTAGTTTTCCATAAATGCTTGTATGTAGTTTTGATGGTACACTTTAGACAACTGAAAACATTAGCCCTACTTAGGAGGGTAAAAAATTAATTGCATTTAATATAATACATTTTCATGTATAATACATGTGATGTCATGCAATGAAGATGCAATTAAATGTCTGAAAACATTCTGTTAAATATATACTAATTTAAAGCAGATTATTTCCCCATTCACATTCCAGCTGTTTGGATTGTGTCTTTTAGTAAAAATGATTTGGTAAAGTAGAAAATGGGAAGATTCACATACTCTGTTGTTGCAGCCAATGGGTTTCTTGCACTCCTCACAGGTGTTGGAGTACAGGCTCTCATAGCACTTCACACAGTATGGATTTTCATCACGCAGAACATACTTCTTCCCATACAGAGACTCCTTGCAGTAGTGGCAGTCGTAGCGCTCCGCCATCTTGGGTTTAAACAGGTCCTAAAGGATAAACTTGTTTTAAATGGTGCAGACAGGTTGAGGGGCGTCATTGAAAATCCCATTCAGTTGAAAGTTTGAAGACATGAAACTTAACTAGTAGGCCCATAATACCAGCACTTAACCTCTTCTAGATAGAGGCTAACATATGACGCAAACTTTCTAAAGCAAGAGTGGAAGGCGTGCCAATGTATTAGTCCCAGCTGTTGTGTCTTCCTCAGAAAAGCCTTATTCATATCCTTCAGAACTGTGTCCATTTGTGCACTCAAAGCTATCCCGCTCTGAGCTCAACACCAATCCTGTAGCTTATTTTCTCTGAGAGTCTCTGTAAAGCTTGTCACAGACACGTCATAAAACTTGGTAAAGTATACCTCAAGTTTCTTTACTATGCCGTATTCAATTACTATCACCAATAAGGTTGAATTCTTATGAAAGTTAGGAAAATTATTAGTTTGCCAAGTTCATACTTTTATTAAAATATCACAGGCAAACGGGATAGGTCAAATGGGTCCTCAGATATGAGAGCTGGAAAGAATCCACACAATGAAACGCTGGAACCAACTCATAATGTTGGGTGTTGTTGTGCGGTTGCTAAGGTATTCTAGGTGGATGGTTCAATGCAAGCCTATCTGAGATTTTCATGAGATTTTTTTTCTCTTCATTTTATTCTATTAATAAACATAATTTCTCTTAAGTTTTAGAAATCTAAAAGTACTGTGTATTTAGAAAATATCAACTGATATTAACTGTAATTTTACTTATGTATATACATATACAATACATTTTCATATACATTTATACTTTTTTACAAAATAAAATGTATAGCTGCCTTGATATTTTAGAAAGGGCATCTTATTTGGTCTTTGACTTAAAAAATGTTTATACCCTTTTTTTTCCCCAAAATTATTTAAAATACTGGGCTCGTTGTGAAAACAAAAAAAAAGGAAAGAAAGAAAAAGCGCCTGTGTGACATTTTTGAAAAAACATGTTCCTTCTTGCATTTCTTACAATTTCAAAGTGAAATGTCCAGCGAGTGGGGTTGAAAGCATGTAAAATGTTTTGCCGAAACAGACACATTTTACTGTGTAAACATTTTATTATGATAGTTGTTTTGCATATCATGACAGTTTGGGAATTAAATGTCTTGTAAGTTGGGCTAAAAGGTAAATTTTCTATCATGTTCCCAAACAATGTACCACATTAAACCGTACGATAGTGGATGGTCTAAGCCTAAGCGATAGTGCTGAAGCTATAATGCCAAATTAGCTTGCTTCTACAAGTCTTTTATAATGAACATCCTAAGTCATGTTTCAGGGGAATCGTACCTGAATTTTCTGATTTAAAAGTGCCATACTGTACCAGGTAAACTACAGAGCATATTTACACCATCAGAAAAGCCTTACAAATGGAGATAGTTAGGTGAGGCAAACATGAAATTATATTAGTTTACAAATCGTGCATTAGTAAAAGTGTGTTTTGAGGTTATTATAATGAAACTTGAGTTCATCTTAGCTGGAAGCTGCAGTAAACTGTATGGGTTTTGCAAAAATATTGGTTAAAATTTAGGAGGCACATTGAGGTATTGTTGGAAATTATACTTATTATTATTACAATACTTCCTAAGCAACCTATGTTTGTCTTGCTCAGAAACAATGGTGGTAGCTTTGGTCTTATTTGTTGCAATGCTAGTAGCCTTCAATTTATTGTGCAGTATTAGTAGACTATCAACTTAATAAATTCTAACACTTTATTCTGATGATTCCACAAAATACATTCTATAGTTATTCTCCTATAAGTAACTTTGCAACTACATTTCATCTTATTCTACTAACCTTAAGTCTACTAATACTCAAATACTACTCTAACTAGAGTTGGCAGACATGTAGGAGCAATATTGGTCACATTAACAGAATGTAAAAAGGGATCATCAAATAAAGAGTAACTGCCTTCAGTTGACTAATCCTGAGTGATAACCACTTTGTCACATGAAAGTGAGGTCATGATCTCATTGTGTGCTTCTGACTTTCATTATAACTTCATAGACTCATTTATGTTTTGTCTCCTATAGTGGAGTCAGCTAAATCTGCACTGTGAACGCTTGTCAGATCAGACTGTTGTTTCTGAATGGATTCTTTGATCTGCCCTCAGCCTTGCAGGCTGGCACCAACACTGGGCACCAGATCAAGAGAAGCCTCTGTGGTTCCAGCTGTCCCCGATGTGTCCCTTACTATCAGTAAAGAGACATATCTCCCTCAGCTCCTTCAGTCTCAAAAAGACATAGACAAACAGCACCCAGGGATTAGATAAGACTTACACAAGCAGGAGCTTAACTGGAGAATCTTTTGAGTCATGTGAATTACCTCAATGAATTCCCAAACCAACCCACTCATTTACAATTAAACTTTGAGTAATGCATTGAAACGTGCAGCTAATTAAAGACAACTGGGCCCTTGTTTGTGGAACCTTTCAGCCATAACTAAATGAAGGACTGACAGGTGGCTGTGGAGATGCCTGATAAATGCATTTATCCCCATACCAACAAGGAGGACCCGAAAAGAAACGAATAAAAACATTAAATACAAGTATTTCAAGTCTAAATCTCAAACCCAGAAGATTTTATTGAAACCACATAAATTACAAAAATACAGACTGTCTCATCTTGGCATGCCCACAACTGGCCTTATATTTCAGTAATCATGCCAGATTTAAAATGCAGCCTAATTTCCACTGTAAATACTTAGCACATATTCAACTCTGCTGTGTTTTAATTTAATAAATAAACCACAGTGAGCCATTAAAACATGTTTCAGTGAAAAGTCTTTGGCTCAGAAGCAACTGAAACTATCTTCCCTGAAACTAAACCATCTGCACATAGACAATTAGAAATTAATTTGTATTTAAATCATAATTGCTCAGAATAGACAGGATAGACAATAGAAAGAAAGGGGAAATGTGAAACAGCTATTTGTGCATTGGAATAATTTATGTACATTAAATACAGTAAATCGACTGATAACGATAACATCAGATGTTTTCTGAAAAGAGAAGAGAAGAGAAGAGAAGAGAAGAGAAGAGAAGAGAAGAGAAGAGAAGAGAAGAGAAGAGAAGAGAAGAATAGAGAAGAGAGTTTTCTTGATGCCCAACTTGCCTGTCCTGTGCCGGGATGTCCTGTGCGTCTTTGGTTCTTGACAAAGAGATGGAGGAGCGACTCTTGTGCTCCTCTTTATTGGATTACTGCCCCTTTGGAAGGGCAATGGGGTGATTGAAAAGGGTTGGACACTTTATCAGGAACTATAAATACACAGACACTACTAATCCATGAAATCAACTGCATGCACCCTGTGCTTGACCATACTTGATTTAATGTGACAATTCAGTAAACATCTATTTCCACTGAATCATTTTAGATGTTGCAAGCAAAATACATTTTAGATTCATAAAATACATGCATATTGTAAGCCATGCATTTTTCCTGAAAACTGATGTGCATCTAATAATAAGTGTCTAATGCATCACCTTAATAGGATAGTTTACCCCAAAAATGACAATTCTGTCAATAATTACTCCCCCTCATGTTGTTCTAAACCTGTAAGACTAAACCTGTTCACCTTCCGAACACGAATAAAGATATGTTTTGCTTTCAGTCCCTCCATTGTTCAACTACACATCTACTACTCAGACAATTCAAAAATTTCATAGATTGTAAAACTAATCCTATCATAAATTGAGTGGTTTATTAAAACATTTCTGAAGAGATAAAACAGCTTTATATGATTTTATGAACAGATTGAATTTAGGCTTTTATTGTCATGGATAATTAAGGGAGGACTCAAATGCAGGGAAAAGTGGGTTTATTAATGATAACAAAATAAACAAACACACAAAAGAAAACACCCACGTGGGGGAAAACATTAACTTAAAAATTTAACTAAACGGAAACGAAGAACACAAACAAACAAACCGGCTGGACCGGTAAACACAGAACCAGGAACATCACAGGAACAGACAGCCATAGAATGACAACGACACCACACAGGACAGCAAACACACCAGGATTAAATAGGGAACACATGAGGAAGGTAACGAGTAGAGACAGATGGGATCAATTAAGGACAATCACAAGACACAACAAAGGGGGACACTAGAAACCCAGACTGGAGTGACAGAACCCTGACATTTATACACATATAAGCATTCATCAACTCTTAATGAAATGTTTTAGTTACCACAAGAACCAATGAGGTTCATTCATATGTTACACAGCACGTCTAAGCTTCAGCAAGACCCAATGAGGTTCATTCTTGTGTTATGCAGCATGTCTGAGATTGAGCAAGACCCAATGAGGTTCATTTTTGTATGTTATGAAGCACGTTTGAGCTTCAGCAAGTACCAGGGAGGTTCATTCTCATGTTACGCAGCACGTCTGAGCTTCAGTAAGAACCAATGAGGTTCAGTCTTGGGTGTTATGCAGCACGTTTTAGCTTCCGCAAGAACCAATTAGTTTCATTCTTATGTGTTATGCAGCATGTTTGAGCTTCCGCAAGAACCACTGAGGTTCCTTCTCGTGTTTCGCAGAATGTTAGAGTTTGAGTAATAGTAATACTAGAGTAAAAACAAATCAGTAAAACAAAAGGTCCCCCGCTACATTTGAGATGTATATTTTGTATTCAGCGACGTTAATTATCCAAACCGCTACCACCAGAGGTTCCTGGATGAAAAGAGCAAGCCGCTCTCAGCCTTCATGGTCCATAGCAGCAGTTTTGAAGATCATTTGGCCATCCGTTATAAGGAGCATGGTCTAAAGCTCACCCTGAAAAAATGTGACCTCTTCAAACACAAAGTGAGGTTCCTGAGGAAGATGGTGTCTGGTGTAGGTTATACGATGGACCTAGCGAAGATCGCGCCAGTGCAGGCCTTGAAGGGAAGGACACCATCCACAGCGGATGACCTAAGGAAGATGCTAGGATTCCTGTCTTATACCGTTCTAATATCCCTACTTTTTGACACATCGCCCAGCCACTATACCAGCTATTGACAGTAAGAGAATCAGGAAGGAAGGAAATCAATTCAAGTGAATCAGGAAGGAAGGAAAAACTAACCCAGAAGAGGAAAGAATGTAATTTGGCATCACAGACACCCATTGAGTGGACACAAACCCATCAGGTGACACTTAGCAACCTGATAGATAATCTCGCAACCCCCCAAACCTGGGTTTCCCAGATTTCACTCAACCCTTTGTGTTACACTGTGATGCATGCCAGGAAGAGTTGGGTGCAGTATTGTATGAACGTCAGGGTGGAAAGATAACTTATGGGTCCAGAACACTAAGTACCTCCGAGAAGAATTACCACATGCATTCTGGAAAGCTTGAATTTCTGGCATTGAAGTGGGCTGTGTGTGAGCGTTTCTGCCATTACTTGTACTATGCACCATCGTTTGTGGTCTTTACCGATAACAATCCTCTTACCTATGTGCTCACCACCGCTAAACTGAATGCCACCGGCAACAGATGGGTTGCGCAGCTTGCCGACTTACATTTTTCCATAAAAACCGGCACTGTAAAAGTAATGCTAATGCAGAAGGTCTGTCACGCATGCCGCTGAACATCGACAAGTTTATGGAAAAGTGCACAGAAAAATTGCAACCAGAGACCTTGGTGGTGGAGTTTGAAAATCCCTCGCAAGGGACAGGGTTGATTCACTTGAATACCTTGAGTCTCATAACAGAAAGCAACCAGGGTGACCTTGGTCCACCACTGACCCCAGCCCAGATTTGAGAGGCTCAAGAGAACAACAGTACCATTGGGAAAGTTTAAAGGCCAACGACCAAGTAGAGAGGCAGTAAAAAGAGAACATCCTGATGTGGCAATGTTGTTAAAACAATGGTTCAAACTCTGAGTGGGTGAAGATAAAGTACTGTACAGAAAAAAAGGAAAAGAGAACAGTTGCTGCTGCCAAAGTCTTACCACTCCCTAATTCTAATGGAACTACACAAAAAGATGGGCCACCTGGGTATGGCGAGAACCCTCTAGTGATTTTACTGGCCAAGAATGTAGAAATACGTGGAGCACTTTGTCACCAAGGTATGGATGTGTCTGAAAAAGAAACAGCCAGTCAGACAAACTCAAGCACCTTTAACCATGATTCACACCACATACCCATTTGAAATGGTCTCAATCGACTTCCTTAATTTAAAGACCTGCAAGCAAGGTTTTGAAAACATTCTCGTGGTGATGGATCACTTCACTAGATTCGCACAGGCTTATGCAATCAAAGATAAATCAGCAAAGACTGTTGCCGAGAAGTTTTCCAGTGTCTTAACAGTGAAGTTTGGGTTTCCCTGTAAAATCCATCATGACCTGGGCATCATGACCTTTTTAATGTTCTGTACTCTCGCAGATGAGGAAAAAAATGAACTGGAAGAATCCCTTGGTCAAAGTGGTCCATGTCTACAACTGCACCAGGAGTGAAGCAACCGGATTCTCTCCGTACTACTTGTTGTGTGGAAGATCCCCTTGCTTACCAATTGATGGTCTCTTGGTCTCAACCTGAAGACAGATGAAGTGTATGGCACTTACCAGGACTATGTGTCTTGTAGGAAGGAAAGGATGAGTGAGGCGTAGCAATTGCTGCAAATACCGCTTCAAAATAAGCCACCCGTGGGAAAGCTCATTATGATCGGAAGGTTCAGGGAAGATATGGCCATACTGGGAAGATAAGGTACATGTGGTTAAGGAGAGGAAGCACGCTGAAATTACCCTCAAAAGACGTCTAATGGAGATAGGATGAAAAGAGACAAAAAGAGACAGTTCCCATTAAATTCTGAGAGTGAATCAGAGGAGTATGTTCTTAGCTGTCAGTGGCAAGAGAAGGATCGCACACTGCATACTGCATAGCCGGCAGCAATGGTACCCTGTAGCCTAAGACCGGTTACCCACTGAAGCTAAGCAGGGCTGAGGCTGGTTATTTCCTGGATGGGAGACTCCTTGGAATGACTTGGTTGCTGCTGGAAGTGGTGTTAGGAGGCCAGCAGGGTGTGCTCTCCCTGCAGTCTGTGGGGGTCCTAATGCCCCAGTATAGTGACGGGGACACTATACTGTAACAAGCACCTTCCTTCGGATGAGACGTTAAACTGAGATCCTGACACTCTGGTCATTAAAAATCCCAAGATGTCCTTCGCAAGAGTAAGGGTGTAACCCCGGTATCCTGGCCAAATTTGTCCATCATGGTTTCCTAACCATCCCCATACTCTGATTGACTTCATCACTCCACCAATAAGCTGGGGTGTGGTGAGCGTTCTGGTGCAATATGCAATATGGCTGCTGTTGCATCATCCAGTTGGATGCTGCACTCTGGTGGCAGTTGAGGAGATTCCCCCTTCCATGTGAGTGCTTTGAGTGTCTATATAAATGTAATGAATTATTATTATTATTAGTAGTATACCTCTCAATCCAAGAGCAATGCCTTTCAAACCTCAAGATGGAACCCTTCAGTGTTAAGATGATTTGTCCCTTCAAAGAGAAGAAGATTTGCCCCTTCAAAATAGTTCTGTAGGACATGGCTTGCCCCGTAACTGTGTGAAGACTGTTCACAAATCAACTCATGACATAGATATTGACAATGACAATGGTGTGTCAGAAAATGAGCCTTAACTCTTGAAAAGTTATGAGACTTTATCCAAAGATACAGAGACAGAAATCAATGGTATTCTCTTATGATACTTGAGGCCAACCTACTTTGGTTCAAAGAGACTTCTCAGCTGACATAAAGCAGTCACCTGTCTATAACGTTAATTTCTGGAGACCCTGGAGCATAGTGGCAGGATGTTAAAGATTCCTGTTGAGTAACTATCAAATGTGCTCCAAGTTATAGTTGAAATGTCAGGAGACATTATGTTTTGTTTTCATTAAATTTTGTGGCAGAGAGTGTGACACTAGAGTAAAGGAAAATCAGTCAAACAGAAGATCCCCCCTCCATTTGAGATGTATGTTTTGTATGCAGCAACGTAAATTGTGCGCAGACCACTAGAGAGAGCTCTCACCAAGGTCCGCTCAAGTTTGCAAACTACTACAGTCAACACAGAAAGGAGTAGATGACGCACAGCGATTGAGATGCTCCATTTGTTATTTGACTTTATGCTGTTATCTTTCCTTGCAGAGTTATGGGAATACAACCCCGACCCCATTAAATGTATTGCACCAAAAGAGACATTGGCTCCTTTATTATATGTGTAACATTATGCAGCACGTTTGAGCTTCACCAAAGAGATAGAACCAAAGAGGTTCATTCTTGCCAAGCAAATTTGGTTGAGCTTCTGTTTATGTTCTGATGTGTTTAAATATGAATAAAAGCCTAAATAATCTTTATCATATAAAGAGATTAAGTCTTTTCCGAACATTTGGACGAAACTGCTCAATTCATATGAATTTTTTTCACAAAAATACTTTCATGAACTTTACATTGCATTCAAGGAACACATTGAATCAGTTCTTGCTTTCCCTGGGATCAAACCCATGACCTTGACATTGTGAGCACCAAGTCTCCTACAGGAAAGACTTAAAGTGTCAAAAATATCAACATTTGTGTTCCGAAGATGAGGTCTCATGGATTTGGAATGAAATGAGTAATTAATGACAGATGTTTCATTTTTAAGTGATCTATCCCTTTAAGAACGATGTGCATGTATCACAAAAGTGATCTTTCAAGCTGAAAAGACCATCTTAGACTATAATCATTTTTCATTAACATTCTAACCAACTAATTTGTTAAACAATAAGGCTTCCTTTGTCAACCTGCTCCACCCGAAATACCATACTGGATGATGAAAAATGTTTTGAAAGTTCTAAAGTGTGTGGGGATGCCAAAACACTAGCTTCCCATGAAAAACATGACATGCAAAACATTGCTGGTCTTTTCAGTAGTGTTTACACTACAAAGGTCAACATGAACATATAGGAAATATGTATATTCTGAATGTTTTTCCAAGTAATATTGAACCAATTATGTAGAATTATACAGTTTTATTCAATTCAAATTGAACCTTTACATCACATGCCATAGATTCCATTTGCACACAAGAAACAAATAATAACATTTGTGTTGGGCAACTGTGAATTTGGGTTAGAAGTTTAATAAGTGCTACTTAAATGTTTCCAAGCATCAGCTGGGTTTTACCTTTGATGTCACATGAAGTGTATTGAAGCAACACAGTTCTTGCTCAGTGTCATGTGAATGTGCAGTAGTGACAGTACAAGAGGCAATTTGTCAATTTGAAAGCACAGACTAGTTTTGTTCTGTCAAAAATGATCTATGGATTATCTTTAGTGAGAACATTCTGGCAAAGGTGACACAGATGCATTAGAGACAGAAACCTTCTGTCTCACTGACACAGAAACCATGCAAAATTCACAAATTAAATATAAAAGAAACTCTTAAACTTAAGTCTGTACATGCCTTCATTGAATGGATGTTGTAAGGTGATGATTGGGTCTTAAAAGTATGAAAGCCACTTGAGAAAATGTTTAACCCATGTTTCTCTAGTCTAGATGCTTCTCAAACTACTACCCACAAACTACTACCTCACTTGTTTTAAATCTATTCATTTGTTAGATGCTTTTATCCAAAACAGCTTCTAATGCATTCGTTCATGCATTCTCTGGGACTTAAATCCATGACCTTTGCTTTGCTTAACTTTTTCAGCTACATGATATTGTTTTTTCTGATAGAATACCCACACAGAATGCTATATTTGAGTAGGTTTTTTTTGTAGGTTTTGGATTTCCATCATGCCCTTGATTGGATTTCCTTGCCCCACCTTGGCTTGCCTCCATCCCTCTGGACATTGTGCCCACTGAATGAGCAGAGACCTGTGTGCGATACTGTAAAGTTGCTTAGTGACCGAGTGGAGGAATAGAAGGGAACTCTGCGAAGCTTGCGTCATTGTGGCTGATGGTTCACAATGAGATGGTGAGACCCAACACCTGTTTGCTGCAGACTTTGCCTTCTCTCATCTTTCACTCCCATGGGTACTAAGATTTCCTTATGGCTAGAGCTCAAATCTTCTTCCAGTCATCAGTTAACACTTCAATTCCCATGATCAGGTTGCAAACGGAGGTTCTATTTATCACTGGTCATGACTATTATTTCTAGGGGATATAATTAGGCTTCACAAAATTCATTACCATTCTACACTGCCCTGTTTTATATACAGTGTAGTTCACTTATCTCGACTCACGGTAAACTCGCCAATCCTATTATGTCGACGTTTTTGAAGTGGAACCGCCAAACTCCCTATTTGTCTAAGCCTTTTCTTGTGGGTTTTGTCAATTCTTTAATGTTGCCAAAATCTAATATCTCGAGCACAAAAGAGGGACAAATTCACCACTTCACATGGTTATTTTGTGACTAATTTGCGTACCTAGTTCACTGCGCATGCGCTGAGTTTGCCTTGCACGTGGATCACGGTCCGCTCACGGTTCACTCCCTGTCGCTGATCTCGTCTGAGGGATAACACGCTGTAGCATCCCACACATTTTTGTGATTTTGTGAACAATCTTTGTGTTTGCATTGTTGGAGAATATAATTAAAGGTTTGTATCAAGAATCGTTGGTGGTTTTTATTGTGTTTTTTTACATATACCTTTTGTTGTTAGCAAACGTATACACAGTACAGTGTACGTACATTTTTTTAGATGAATACCGATCGCTTCATCAAACAAATTGCGGCAACACTGTTGTATAAAAAGACACCAAAAACACGAGCATGTACATTCTCATTTAATAACTCACATCATGTACATCAATAAATGTTCATTTTTCGTTCTTGCAAGGGTTGTTATCTTTGGCGCTTGTACTGTCACTCTGACAGCTGCGCTGATAGGCTGTCTGACCTGTCAATCATACAAGAAGACGTGATTGGCTGTGCTGCAATGAGGGCTGGCTCTTCTCATCTCATTTGATGATGAACACAACACACTTCTTAAAGGGATGTGCTGCTGGAGCCGGAGAGACTGCTTTTTCTTTTTCTTCTGATTCTGACTTGTGTTTGTTTTCATATTGTGTGAATTTCGTGCACAAGCACTGTGTACTGAGTCTGAACAGTTATGGATAATTGACGTCATTTGAAACATTTGAAATTCGAAATGTGATCTTACACAAAAAAGTTCATCAGTTTATGGGTGTGGGTTATACCCACGATTTTTTACACAAAACACAAAACCCGCTGGCTATATGAGTGTGCGGATTATCTGCGTCTGTGGGTTATATGTGGGAAAATCGGTAATATATGTTATTTGGGTCATCTCGTTCATCGGTTATCTCGATGCTTTTTTGCAACCTCCTGAGGCCGTCGACATAACCGAACTCCACTGTATGTATAAACATTACAATATTGACAGTGTCATCCTGGATAATGGCCATTATTTGTCTTTCTACATGGTTAAGAAATAAAACTCTACACACTTCACCAGTCAGGGTTAGAAAAACTGTTGCCAAACACATAACATGCTAGAAATATAATAAATACCTGTAATAATGGTTCAATCATCATAATCATTTGCCTATTTAAATTCAAACAGATGCCTTTTTTGGCCAGGCAGTGTATATTGCTAATGATAATTATTTATATGTGACACATTTCTGTGCAACAAAACTGACATGTTTAATGTTTATTGTACAATCTAAATTACATTATATCATCTCTGTCTAACAAAAAGCACCGTAGACAGAAAAAACAGCTAACGGTTATTTTTACGAGAAACATAGATACCTTTCCAAGAAAATCCATTTCCAAGAAAATCCATACATAGAAGTGGTTTTGTAGTAGAAAATTAAAGTCATCCATTGTACATTATGATGTTTTGATGCATATTTCCGCTTTAAAATTGAACTTAAGATGACTGTTAACACAAGTCTTTACAATGTGCTGGCCAAATATAGCCTTAATGTCATAAAGAAATTAAGAGAGATATTCATTTCAGTGATGCACTAACCGTTTGAGCATTTCTAGCTGATTGTTTCCACTGCAGACCAGAGGGAAACCCAAGTTCTTGAGCTTTGTGGTGTTGATAGTTCATACCATTAATACAACACGAGAATGTGAAGACAGAATCATGGATGCAAACAAAAGTGCACAGGCCAGGCTCACATACGCATACAGAGCTGGCAGTGCCACACACCTCAGTCTCTCTGCCCAGTGACAAGGCCTTGGATAAATCCAGCAACTGTCTAGATTACAGTATGAGTGGTACAGCTCAAGCTCAATAAGGTCAGCGGTGATCCTCCTGGTCCATCAAACTGGCTGTAAATCATACAACCCTGCCAGATCTGACCGGTCAAAACAAGTGCACAAAACTAAAAAAGATGTGTTAATGTCATGATGTAATGTACTTTTATAGTGTAGAGTTATTTGGTTCATAACACGTCAGTGTAACTCTGTGTATGTGCCCATAGTTTAATCTTAGTTCCCAAAACAAGATGAGCTCTTCTGAGAAAATAAATCTTTTATCGTGGTAGAACGAACATTTCTGCAGCAATCCTATAGCAGAACGAACATTTCTGCAGCAAACCAATAGCATAAGGGTAACACTATGGCAACACAGTGTGCTTGTTACATTTGTGTACTTTCTGTAGTAATAATTGTTAATTATGCATAAGTACATGCATCTAACCCAATTCCTAACCCTGTGGTAATTACCGTATTTTCCCGCATATAACCCACGGGTTATACCAGATTTTACAAACCCCGCGGGGGTGCGGTTTATATAAGGGTGCGGGATATACCACAAATATTTTACACGTAATAATATTTCAATATATTTGTTACGTCCCTAGGGACATATTGTTTTTTTTTGCGGTATTTTCTTTCTGCTTTTCTTTCTTGCGAGGGTTGTTGTCTCTGGTGTTTGTCCTATCACTCTGACAGCTGGTGGTGATAGGCTGTCTGACCTGTCAATCATGCAAGAAGACGTGATTGGCTGTGCTGCCATGAGGGCGTGCTCTTCTCATCTCATCAACACCTGTAGAATCGCTTCTTAAGGGACGTGCTGCTGCACAGCGGGAGAGACTGCTTTTTCTTTTTGTTCTGATTCTGACTTGTGTTTGTTTTCTTATTATTTTTGAACTTATTTTATGGATAATTGACGTCATGCGAGCAACATTCTAAATTCTAAATGTGAACTTACACAAAAAAGTAAAAAAAAAAAATCAATCTATGGTTGGGGGTTATATAAAGGTGTGTGTTATACCAATGATTTTTTTACACAAAACCCGCGGGCTATATGAGGTTGCGGATTATCTGCGTCTGCAGGTTATATGCGGGAAAATACGATGCATGTTTTTGCTTAATACTATTCAGCACCTTGTAACGAAGCTGGGTGCTGAGCGGAGACGAGGAGACAGGCAAGGCAGGATTTCCAAACTAAAGTCACTTTAATCATAAACAAAACAAAAGACTTTAAATAACAAAACAAGCACGCATGTGCATAGAACTGAACTAAACCAAAACCCTGAACTAGAACCAGACTACAGCAGGGGAACAGGTATAACATCCACTCACAGCAAACATAAACTTCATTAACAACTGACAAATTGTGATATATACACAAGGGGAAATCACAAACACCTGGGGGACTAACGAGTAAGTGATTACAAGACAGGTGCAGGGAGTGAAACAATAACCCGAGAGACAGGAAGTGAAACAAAGACAAGACTGACAGGAAGTGACAAAGAAGACCCAGACAGACAGGAACAGTGTTACATAACGCCCCCCCTCCGGTAGGCGCGACCTCGCGCCGTCAAGGTAACAACTGCGGAGGGTGGGCGGGGGACAGAATGAGACTCGACAGACATGAAACCAGAAGGAACCCAAAGGAGACAGAACAAGAACCAAGGCAAAAGAGTGTGAAAAACTAAGTGAAAATGCTAATAAAAAAATAAACAGTCCTAGAAGAAAAATAATAACTCAAAACACAGTCCTGACACATGAAAAAAAATAAGAATACAGAGTCCATGGAGGAGCGGGAAGGGTGAGCCAGGGTGGCTCAAGTAAGGCCGGTGGGTCAGGTGGTGCCGGGGGGGTGAGCCAGGAAGCCTTGGGCAGGACCGGCAGATCAGGCGGTACCGGCGGGTTGAGCGAGGTGGCCTCTGGCAGGGCCGGCGGATCAGGAGGATCCGGTGGGTCAGACGGGCAGAGTTCAGACGGGCAGAGTTCAGACGGGCAAAGTTCAGACGGGCAAAGTTCAGACGGGCAAAGTTCAGACGGGCAAAGTTCAGACGGGCAAAGTTCAGACGGGCAAAGTTCAGACGGCGGTGGCTCGGAGACCACCGGAGGGTCTGGCAGGGTGAGCAGTCTCGGGGGCGCCGGCAGGGTGAGCAGTCTCGGGGGCGCCGGCAGGGCGAGGCGCACGGGTGGCGCCGGCAGGGCGAGAGTCTCTGGGACGGCGGCCTCCGGGCCTCTCACGGGCTCTGGGACGGCGGCCTCCAACGGGCTCTGGGACGGCGGCCTCCGGGCCTCTCACGGGCTCTGGGACGGCGGCCTCCGGGCCTCTCCGCGGCCTCCTTTTGCGGCGGCGGGTGGACCCGGTCGTTGCGGGCTCTGGTAGGTGGGTCGTTGCGGACTCTGGCTCTGGCAGGCGGGTCGTCGCTGCTGAAGGCTTAGGCTGACTGGTTCGGAGCCAGACACTCACCTGACACTCATGCACTGCTTGCTGCCAGCTCATGCCGGTAGTGTCAGGGAGGTCTCGAAGCTGGAGATGATTGGCTCCGAACCAGAACAACTTCTTCAGCATTTCATCATCCAAAGATGAGAATATGGCAAATAGGCGGAACTTTGTGGAAAAGTCATTAAAGTCCGGGTTCTCTCTGGCAATCTGGAGGACCCTTTCAAGATGCTCCATAGTTCCTCAAAGTCTTTTTAGGCGACAAACCTGGTCGGTTGTAGGTGACCAGCCTGGTCAGTTGTTCTGTAACGAAGCTGGGTGCTGAGCGGAGACAGGCAAGGCAGGATTTCCAAACTAAAGTCACTTTAATCATAAACAAAACAAAAGACTTTAAATAACAAAACAAAACAAGCACGCATGTGCATAGAACTGAACTAAACCAAAACTCTGAACTAGAACCAAACTACAGCAGGGGAACAGGTATAACATCCACTCACAGCAAACATAAACTTCATTAACAACTGACAAATTGTGATATATACACAAGGGGAAATCACAAACACCTGGGGGACTAACGAGTAAGTGATTACAAGACAGGTGCAGGGAGTGAAACAATAACCCGAGAGACAGGAAGTGAAACAAAGACAAGACTGACAGGAAGTGACAAAGAAGACCCAGACAGACAGGAACAGTGTTACACACCTCTACTCTACAAATTACTGGGTTGTTTCAACCCATGTTTAGGTAAAATTAAAACTCAACTACTAGGTTTAAAATTTTTATTGAAAATATGAGTTTGTTAATAAATGGGTTGAAACAACCCAGGATTTTTAGAGTGTTAATGTTTAACAAGAAAACCTTAAAAGAAAATACTTATGTTCTATATGTTACGTCATATGCTGGTGTTTCGGTTCTTTGCCACTGTCTTATCTGGCTTGCTTAGTTTGGGACATTTTACACTTAATATTCATCAACATTATTGATTGGCCTGCTCTTCTAGAGCTGCTGTACAGCCAAAACAAACTTTGTTGCATTATTTTCCTGTTATCTCTATACAGCTGCTTTGAAACTATCTCTATTGTAAAAAGCGCTACATAAATAAAGGTGTCTTGATGTGACTATAGTAATAACAGTACATTTTTAACACTAAACCATTCCCTAACCTTAAACATTTTTATGTCCATTATTATGACCCAGTACTTATATAATTACAGTCTAAAAAGGACACATTAAATAAAGTGTGATAACACCAATAACATCGTCCTTTAATTGACCTAAACTTTTCTATTCTACTTTTATACTTTTCTATGCTACACTCTTCAATGCTAAGGAATGTCACATGAATCTTACGGGAAGTTCCTTTCTAAGGCTTTTAAGGGTTACTATGAAACATGCAACAAATTAACATCTAAAATGCCATCTAAAAGCACCTGAAAGCAATCAAATCAGATGTCCGACCAACATTGCATACCAACAGTGCAAACTTTGTACATTTCCATTTTAATGATTTATACATAGCAACTGTATTATCTTTTATTTTGAAATAATGTTGCTTCTCATCAGAGCCAGCACAAGCAAGAGGTCTCTGATGCATGAAATAGACCCCCATAGAGGCTTGGTCTGGTGTCCAGCAACAATATCTAAATCTCTCAGAGACTATACAAACCACCAGAGCTTACAACTCCTTAATATAAGACATTGATATATTTGACGTACATAGCATAACATCATTAGAGTCATAATTTTTCCCATTAACCTCTGTGTCGTGAAAAGTACCATAAACACTGTCTGGAGTCAATGCAAATTGAGTTAAGAGAGGTTTAGCTGCTCATGACATTCTTCCCCCCTGAAACTTTATAGTGTCATGAGACTTTCAAAAGAAACACATTTAGGCTTATGCATTTTTTTCCATGCTCAGTACTGTTCATTGTACATGCTAAGTAAATTGATTTGTAAATATGCGTTTCATACTTAACTTAAAATTGTAAATATATTGGCATGTCACTTCATTACAGGGATTTGCATAAGATATGAGATTTATTTTCAGACAAACCAAATTAATATCATCCAAACATTGGTTCCTCATTAAAAAATAACAAAAAGGTTAATGGAAGTCTGTGTTTTTCCATGCAAGCACTAGGTTTTCTGTTTTAAATCCACACAATCTTATATTTGGATAATCTTTCCTGGCAGATACATTCTTACAAAACTATGTGTTTAGTGGATATTACTCGTTGTGACATTAAATTATCATATAGTATAAATCAGGGGTCGGCAACCTTTAATGTTGAAAGAGCCATATTTAACAAAAAAAATAATAATCAAATATGTCCGGAGCCGCAATCTAAGGTTATACAGTGGTACCTCGAGATACGAAATTAATCCGTTCCGAGGCGGCCTTCGTATAATGAGTTTTTCGTATCTTGGAACACATTTTACATGTAAAATGGCTAATCCGTTCCAAGCCCTCCAAAAACACCCCATTAAATTTCATAATGAAGCTAAATTGACCTATAAACAATGAAATAACGTAAAAAGTCGAAGCTTACCTTTCGAGTGAGGCTATATCCGAAAATGGCGGCAAAGGAGGAGGACAAAAGGCAAATAAGGTACGTGCATAACATTGTCGGCAGGATTCGAACCTGCAAGGGAAAACCCCAATGGATTTCCTGTTCGTCGCCTTAACCTCTCAGCCACGACTCACATGCAGAATAACTGAGCTAAAGATGATCTCATGGTCTTCTGTGGGCGGAGCGATAGCGCACCGAGCGCGGATAGCGGGAGCACTGCTACAAGTTACGTCCAGGGGATAAAAGAGCCGCAGCACAGGGGTGAAAGAGCCCCATGCGGCTCCAGAGCCGCGGGTTGCCGACCCCTGGTATAAATCTACGTGGAGGTCTGCAGAAATATTTCAGACCTTGATAGTTTTAGGGCAGTCAAAATAACATATCACATCCTTCATTTTTAACATTGACAAAAAATATACATACATACATAAACATATTATTGGTTTAAAGGTTTAGATAATATAGTAAGGTATTAAATGTAAATATAAAAATCATGTAAAATGATTGATAGGCTGAATAATTTAGGTCAGCCGGACCCGGGAACGTTCCCATAACATCTGATGTACTCGATACATGGATACTTCGATAAGAATGGCATCTACGCTGATATTAGTCTCTGTTTATTCCGAGGTTACTGTGGTCAGCCAGATCCGGGCCGTATCCAGATTGTCACAGTCTTGTCGCGTCTGTCACATCCGGGTTCCTCTGTGTTTCCCAGATCCTCCCCACTCCTGTCTTGTTAGTGATTACCCTGTTAATTATGACAACTGTTCCCCATTTCCTTGTGTATAAATCCTTTTCCTGTTCCCCGTGTCCTTGTCGGTGATTGTGGTGTTTATGTGGAAGTTGACGGTGTTGTGGATGTTCCCCTAGTTCTGAGTTTTTGCACCCCTGAGTTTGTAGTTAAAGTGTTTTTGTTTTCGTTATTAAATCTGTGCTTTGATCCTGTCTCTGGCCGACTTTGTCACACGAACATCGTTACACAGATCAAATGAAGGACCTGCACCTGAACACGAGCACAGCACTGCCCTGAAGTGTCTGCGGAGACCGTGACTCTACCAGACCCTCCCCTGTGACGATCATGAACCCATCTCCAACCGGACCAAATTGGACTTAATATTGGACTTGAATTGAGTCAATATAATAATCATGTACTGTTTGGCTGTTGGCCAGAGGAGAACTGGTCCCCCGACTGAGCCTGGTTTCTCCCAAGGTTTTTTCTCCATTCTGTTCTTCATTCATTCCATCACCTGCTGGAGTTTTGGTTCCTTGCCGCTGTCGCCTATGGCTTGCTCAGTTGGGAAAACTCAACACTTAATATTCATCAATTGTATTAATTCACCTGCTCTTTTAGGGCTGCTGTTGTCAGGGTTCTGCTACATTTGGTCTAGTAATTTCTTGTTGTTGTGGCAAAGCTCTGACACTACCGTAATGTCTCGATTTGTGTGTGCATGCACGTGGCTTTGGGTGTTCGAATCGCGTCCACGCTTGTCTGTGTAACATCTTGTGTGCGGGTTATAGTGTCCGATCCCCATACAGTCTTGTCTTGTTTCGGTTTGTGTCAGGGTTCGGACATTCATGACCCGTGTGTTCGTCCTTGTTGTTAGCGCACGAGAACAGATGTTTGCTTGTTCTCGCACCTTCTGTTGTGTGAGTGGGCACGGTTTTGGGCTTGCTTGATTCCGTGTCCCCTCGTGTCTGTGTGCAGTGTTGTAAGCATGCGGTTCGTGTTTTCATCGGCCGTGTGCTTTCATGTTGTGTTTTCTTGTCACGCACAGTTTGGTTGTCACCAGCTGCGCGTCGTCTTTGTTTAATGTGAACATGCAGCAATGCGCGTCCGCATTGGCTGCGTGTTCCTGTCTTGTCTGTTACCCCGCCCGTCTTGTTTCATTGTCATTACTTTGATTTCTCCCAGCTGTGTTCTCATCAATTACCTTCCCCATGTGCTCCCTTTATAATCCCCGCGTGCTTGCTGTCCTGTGCTGCTTCATTGTCTTCTGCTGTCTGTCCTGATGTCTAGTTGAGTCCTTGTTAATTTCTAGTTGAGACCTTGTAGTATCCTAGTTGATTTCTAGCGAATCCTTGTCTGTATAAAATAAATAATAAAATATTTAAAGATAATGTTATTAATTTGCTTTTGGTATCAGTACATTAGTGTTCCATAAGAAGACACCTGTGAGATAAATCTGAACAACGTGAGTGCAGTCCTAATTGGTAGTACATACATACTTGCACACCGTTTGACAGGATTTCAGCCAAAAGTCACATGCGCTTGGAATTCTGTGACCTAAGATCTCCTAACCCATGATGTAATTTGAAAGTGCATGTTCTGTCCCTTCTTCTAAAATACAATATGGATGTTAACCACAAAGATGTTAAGTTACTAATAAAATTACATTATCCAATTCCTTGCTGTTCTGTGTATTCATATTGAATTATTTGCGGGTGGAGCAAGCTTCCATACTGACTAACAAAGACATCATGGATTACTTTAACAACTGTGTTAACTTAAGACTGAGGCTTAATTATTAACAAGGGCACATGACAGATGGCAGAAACTTAGTTTGAATGACTTCTTTACTGAAAGGTAAAAGGTCAAAACAATATGAGGCATGTGAAAAAAATTCTACACTTTAAAAAAAATTAAGGTTTCCAATGTTGAATGCAAGGTCAATGACAAGGTCAATTACAGATTTTCATTTGAGCTTATTGAAATAATTTGTTCTTGTGTTAAAGGTCACCAGAATATTATACAGAGAAGCATTAACCTATTTTGCTCAAACAAATTCAGAATGCAAATTAAGTGACCTTAAATGATTCTTTACATTAACATCTGAGCCCATAGCTTGCTATATCGTTTGCCAAGGTGAAGAAAGACATCTTGTGTTTGTGCATATTATCCTTAAGTGTTTTGTGAGACTCAAGCATTGCTTTTGTAGTCAATAGCACTTAAATCCAACTTTAACCAAGCTTTTGAAGATTAATCAGGTCCTAATTTACAAACAAATCCCTCCTGACACCCATTATACAATTACTTCATCAGAGTATCTTCTCACTCTTTTCACCGTAAACAACTCTCCTCTGTATTTGTGTTCTGTGTACACAGAAGCTCTGTGACTTACATAAAAGTCTTTCGAGGATTTGAGTCTCTTCCTGTTGCCTCAGAAAAGATGATCCAGTGTGTTTTCTATAGGTAATTTAGGAGTAGAAAGTGGTAAAATCACCTGGCAAATTAAATCAATCAATCAATCAATGTAAAGATGATTGAAAGGCTATTCCAAAATTTCTGTCAAGCAGTATTGAAAGTGTGGTGGCCTTTCTAAGTTTAACTCTAGGTACAGTGAATAATCCAAGGTCACATCAACAAAATACAGTGGAACCCACTTATCTCGAATTCGGTTATCTCACCAACCCTGTTATGTCAAAGTTTTTGAAGTGGAACCGCCAAACTCCCTATTTTTCTTAGCATTTTCTTATCGGTTATGTCGATTCTTTTATATCGCCGTACCCTGATATCTCGAGCACAAAAGAGGGACAAAGTCGCCACTTTACATCGGTTATCTCGATCCCCATGACTAAGTGTAACCCTTATTTCTGGATGCCGTGTCGGCGAGGACTCCAGTCTCTTCCGCGGGTACCGTCAAATAAACACGGGTCACAATGGTGATGATTTTGTTACTTTAATAGGAAGCGTCGGCATAAAAGCAGGAGCAGCCACCTAACTCATGTACAACTCTCTATCTCCTCTCTATCTCCTATTACCCAGCATGCTCTGCCTTAAAGGGGCCGGCGCACAAAAACTCACTAATATAACAAATTTGCATAAAACAAACAAAACGTATTAAAGCATTTTTAAAGTATATTACCCCTAAAATAAATTATCACTAACATTCTTTTCCTCAAAATAAAAAGTATTTAACAAATAATAAAACAAGTGAAAATAAATGAACATCACAATTCAAGGTTACAATAGTATCAAGTTCACTGCGCATGCGCCTAGTTTGCGTTGCATGTGCATCACGGTCACTCTCCAATGACGCTTCACTAACTCTTGCAGCACAGTGTCATGCAGCCACAAAACCATAGTAACCGTGTGTGCAATACTTCTCAGAACTGTCCGAGCGAAATGACTGTGTTATGAGCGAGTGTGTTTATGTGTGACTGTGTTTACGCTGTGAGCGAAATTGTGTTTGCAATGTTGGAGAATATAATTAAAGGTATTCGAAGGTGGTTTTTATTGTATACTTGAAATATTGCACTGGCTGTCAGACGACTGCCCAGATTACGAGCTTTATAGATGGGTTTCACACTCTTCTCAAACATGTAAAGAGTGTAAGTACAAACCAGGAAAAAGAAAACACTCTGACAAACATCACAAATAAATGAAGGAAAATAGAAAAAGTTGATTATGCTATATAACAGTCAGCGGTAGAGCGGCCATCTCTCTCCTCACTCAAAAACACTCTCCTCCCTGTGCGCGCATGCTCACACCAGAACAGTGCGCACACAACAGCATACGCCGTCTTAAAGGTATATTCCAAACATAAAGTAGCCTTTACAATCTCTGCTGTTAGTTGGTGCACATATGCCTTTTGTTGTTAGCAAACATATACAGTATATGTACATTTTTACAGCAAGCCGATCGCTTCATCAAACAAATCGCCATATTGGCTTTGGTTTTCTCGATCCTCGGGTTATCTCGACGTTTTCTTATCTTGAGTCAGGGTTAAGTCGCCAATAGTATTATGTCGACGTTTTTGAAGTGGAACCGCCAAACTCCCTATTTGTCTCAGTATTTTCTTGTGGGTTATGTCGATTCTGTTATGTTGCCGAATCCTAGTATCTCGAGCAAAAACGAGGGACAAATACGGCACTTCACATGTTTATCTCGTGACTGAGAGTTCACTGCGCATGCGCTGAGTTCGCGTTGCACGCAGTAGATCCGCCCAGATATTGTTCACTCCTCCACGTGCAAATAAATCATGCATGTCCGGCAAGCTGGCTGATTATGCAATGGCAGTACGGGTTGTCAAATGTTCTTTGTCTAAAAAATAAATCACTGCACAAATATAAATCGCTGCATTTGTTTCGCTGCACTAACATTCTTTTCCTCAAAATAAAAAGTATTTAACAAATAATAAAACAAGTGAAAATAAATGAACATCACAATTCAAGGTTACAGTCTTCCCCTGCTTATCAAAGAAACGTCCTCGTTTCTCTCAATATAATACTGAATTATTCAACAACCTCAATAAACAACCTATCAACCTAACCCCAACATTTTACAGTAGTGTAACAAAATGTATACAATCATGTGGCATACCAATTTACTCTAACAACATAGCATATCACATTGATGTATAAAACAATTTAAGTGAATTACTCAACAAACAAAATCTTTAAATTTCTCAGGTTTCTTAACCATGCGCCCACTACGAGTCATTTGCGGTGGATCTCCTGAGGATATTTCTGTCCTTGTGCCTTGAGGGCAAACATTAGATTGTGGCGCACATTCTGGCTGAGCCAGAGTTTGAGCTGAACTTCCAGCTCTTTCACCAAGCACAATCTGTTTTGGAGGTTGGTTAGGCACATAAGGTGGTGTAGGGGGTCGAAAAGGCAAAGCTCCTGACAATGCAGTGAGTGGAGCAGAATGAGGGGCCTCTACACTATCTACAACAGAAGGTACAACCACTGGAGAGGAACAACCAGGCAAAGTCCATAAGGAACCCTTGTAAGGTTTTAGGTGGTTGTGATGAACCACCCACCTTCTTGACTGTGGATTCCGTGGATCTGTAATCTCGTAGGTTACACCTAGGCTATTATCTTTGTCCATTCTCCTCAAAATTTGGTATGGTCCTTTCCATTTAGGAGCCAGCTTATTCTGTTTCTGTGCTGGGTCATCCAAAAACACAAAGTCACCTGGTTCATGTGGATGGAAAAATGTCTTTTTGTCATACTGCCCTTTCTGCTTAAGCGTAGCTGTGGTGGATTGTGCAGCAGCATCTCTGAAAGCATAGGACAAACGTGTGGTTAGGTCTCGAGCATAGTCCGCAGGGGTACCTGATGTACATGAAGTGACAACTGGACTACAGTTCAAAAGGATGTCAGCAGGTAAACGTGGTTTTCTCAATGCCTAGTTGACTGCACAGATGTTTAATCAAATCTGACTCAAACTGTCTACCTTGGTCCGTATGGATTATCTCAGGGACTCCGTGCTGTTTAATGTAATCCTCAAAAATACACTGTGCCACCGTTGTTGCGCGCTGGTCTTTCAGGGGGTACAGATTGCCAAAACGTGTAAAATAGTCCATCACAACCAAAACATACCTATTTCCTAGGGAAGTAACAGGTAGCTCTGTGATATCTGCAGCAATTCTTTGGAATGGTCTTTCTGCACTGATTGACTGTAACGGGGCCCTTTCATGAGGTGTGGTAGAACTACAAGATTGACAAGATAAACACTCAGCACAGAATTTCTGAATATCACGAGCCATGTAAGGCCAGTAGCACATTTTCCTGGCTTTCAACAAAGTACGCTCGGCACCCAAATGTCCACTAAATTTCTCTCCATGAAAACACTTAAGAGCTGTTAAAATAAGTGCCTCCGGTAAGACTACCTGGTAACTGGAAGGGCTATGCGGAGATGATTTCACTCTACGACACAATATACCTTCTTGAACTGATAATTTAGGAAATTCATGCCAGAGTTTTCTCAGTGTGGCAGGGGAACGTTTGAGTCTGCCTAATGGGGGCCTTTGATTACTGTTCTCTTTCCAGTCTATGACAGTACTAAGACAAAGGTCAGCCCTCTGCTGAGCTTGCAATTCTGCCAAATCAACTGACAATGTTGGAGTCAGGTCAGGAAGAAGTCCACCATCGTTCGGTGCTTCAGCAGCAACGGGGACTCTTTCAGTGGTGGTATGGCTGGAAATGACACACTGTACTGATTTTGTTTCTGTCACCGGCGAGCTAGGACGCTGTGACAAGGAATCAGCATTACTATGCTGCTTTCCTTCTCTATAAAGAATAGTAAAATCATAAACATCCATTTCAAGTATCCAACGTGCTCTTCTACCAGTTGGATCATTATCAACAGAGGCCTTTTTCAGATGTAATAATGGTTTGTGGTCAGTAACAATTTTGAATGGGGCCCCTGACAAGAAATGTCTGAAATGCCGAACCGGCCATACCACAGCCCAGAACTCACGGTCATAAGTTGACCATTTCCTCTCAGAAGGAGTCAATGTATGACTGGCATATGCAATTACACGTTCCTTCCCATCCTGCATCTGAGCAAGCACTGAACCTACACAGTCATGAGAAGCATCAGTGTGGAGTCGAAAAGGCTGTGTGAAGATAGGGTGAGCTACAATGGGAGGATTAGTGAGAACATACTTCAGTGATCTAAAAGCATCTTCACATTCACTCGACCACTTGAAAACAGCACCTTTTTGAGTTAGAGCATGAAGGGGTGTAGCAACTATAGCAAAGTTTCTGACAAACTTCCTATAATAGGAGCACAAACCGACAAATGCTCTCACCTCGGTGACAGTTTTTGGGACAGGCCATGACCGGACCTTCTCCAGGTTCTTTTCATCTGGCTGAAGACCTTGACTGGAAACAACATGACCCAAGTAAGAAACTTCACTGCGAGCAAAATGACACTTACTACCCTTCAATTTAAGACCGGCTGATCGGAATCGCCTGAAAACATATATATTCCAAACATAAAGTAGCCTTTACAATCTCTGCTGTTAGTTGGTGCACATATGCCTTTTGTTGTTAGCAAACATATACAGTATATGTACATTTTTACAGCAAGCCGATCGCTTCATCAAACAAATCGCCATATTGGCTTTGGTTTTCTCGATCCTCGGGTTATCTCGACGTTTTCTTATCTTGAGTCAGGGTTAAGTCGCCAATAGTATTATGTCGACGTTTTTGAAGTGGAACCGCCAAACTCCCTATTTGTCTCAGTATTTTCTTGTGGGTTATGTCGATTCTGTTATGTTGCCGAATCCTAGTATCTCGAGCAAAAACGAGGGACAAATACGGCACTTCACATGTTTATCTCGTGACTGAGAGTTCACTGCGCATGCGCTGAGTTCGCGTTGCACGCAGTAGATCCGCCCAGATATTGTTCACTCCTCCACGTGCAAATAAATCATGCATGTCCGGCAAGCCGCGGCTGGCTGATTATGCAATGGCAGTACGGGTTGTCAAATGTTCTTTGTCTAAAAAATAAATCACTGCACAAATATAAATCGCTGCATTTGTTTGACTCACACAGCCTCAGTGACATACTCTCGTCCACTGTGTGTGTGTGTGTGTGTGCCTGTCTGTGACAAAAGCTAACTAGCTGGCTTGTTTATCATGTCTCAGTCCAAACTGTACACCCAAAAATACAGGAAGGAGTGGGAATCAAACCCTGAATTCCAAGGCTGATTAAAGCCGTTTATTGGTGATAATACACGGGCATACTTGTTAGACAGAAAGAACGCAAGAAAAATGCAATCTAGTACAGCCACACAACGCGCACGCACACACACACACACACACACACACACACACAAACACACACGTATACGCAAACACGCACGCACACACACACACAAACATATCCCTGTTTCTGAAAGGCGCTCTGCTCAGCGCCGCTGCGGATTGAAGAACAGTTATTAAAAGACGGGACGAAGCTGAATTTGTTGAGAAAGCACATTAGACCGGCAGAATGCAAGAAAGTATGCAATCTAGTACAGAGTGATGACCTCACGAATATGTTATGACTGTTTACGCTGTGAGCGAAATTGTGCTTGCAATGTTGGAGAATATAATTAAGGGTTTGTATCGAGAATCGAAAGTGTTTTTATTGTATACTGGTAAATGTCTGTTGTTAGTTGGTGCACATATGCTTTTTGTTGTTAGCAAACATATACAGTGTATGAACATTTTTATAGCACGCCGATCGCTTCATCTAATACAGGGGTGTCAAACTCATTTTGGTCGGGCAGCCGCATACTACTTAATCTGATGTCAAGGGGGCCAGACCAGTGAACTCGTAGCAAAATTACATAGAACTAACAATAAGTCCGCTTTTTTGTATTAGTGCATTATATTATAAATTATATTACATTAAAAAAATCTTTAAATTAAATGAATGATGATTGTCCTTTTACTAAATATATTATGAACAACCTATGTATTAAGTGCAATTTCAAAAACAACATTACTCAGTTTAACATTTATTTAAGTGCATTATGCATAAAACATTTGTCAGTTATTTTACAATGATGATGTTTCAGTTTTGTGGAACTTAAAAACACTGTCCTGCATGTTAACATAAATCAAAAATCAATTATTTAAAATTAATTTTCCAACTCTGGGAAGCAATTCTGAACGAATTGACTTCACACACTTAAAATCTTAAGTGGCAGCTGTTTTAAATTTTTTTTTTTTTTTGTAAAATTTGCAAGTTTATACATATGTGTGTTTTTTTCATGTAAACAAATTAACTTTATCAATTTGCGAAAACTGCAATTTGCTAAAGACCTGAAATCGTTTCTCAAACTCCCTGAGCAACTCTGAAATCTTGTCTTTGTACTGCCTCACGTCAGGATGAACGCTTGCTGCACGTAACTGGCTTTCACTGCAGCTTCACTGAACTCTCAGCTTCGGGTGAAAACAGATCGCTTTTTCCTCAGACCTACCAACATTTCATTTACCTTCTGTATTCTCAGTTTCCCAATCATCTCCGTGGATAGGAAGAAGTCAATTTTTCTTGAAAAATCCGACACTTTGTGTCCACTTTCTCTTTTTTGACAAAGACATTTCGACGATGAGGTTGCCAGGGCCAACAGGAAAGCGCGTAAACTGACAGAACTAAACGCCACTCAGACCCTGAAGCTCAGTGCTGCCATCTGCTGTTAGTTCCGCGGAAAATGAAAATATTTTTTTTTCCATATTGCCGATTTATCTCCCGGGCCGGACTGACCCCCTGGCGGACCAGATCCGTACGTTTGACACCCCTGAATATTGGGTATAGGTTATCTCGCTAAACGGTAATCTAAGCGCTTTTTTGCAACCCCCGAGGCTGTCGACATAACCAAACTCTACTGTATTAGTATTTTGCAAAATGTACTCCAAAAACATTTATTTATAACAAGAAACTTACAGTATAAACAATGAAACATGTGGTAGAGTGGTTGATGTTTTTGGTACATGTTGACTATTGTTATCTTTAATGGAGGCATGAACTACTATGATACTATACATGACTAAACTTAAAGAGAACGTCCTCTTGACATCTGTACAGGAGCTGTATTTGGATCATGCAGAAGGAGAATGATCCAACACACAGAATAAATTGTGCATCTGAATGACTTAGTAGATCTTAATGAGAAAAGAAACAAAAATTGAAAGAACAGTTCTCTCTCAAGAAGTTCTGCAAAGAAGTATGGGCCTAAATGACTTCAGAAACAGCTGAGCTCATTTCATAGGTAGTGTTTCAGTTTTTGCAGTCCAACTGGTTTAAGTTGGGGCATTTACTTGTTCACAGAGGCGATATGATCCACTGTTGATGATGTGCTCTGAAAGAAGAAAATAAAACATAAAAAGACTGCATTGTGTCATTACTATGGTTCATATAATGAAAATTTGCATTTTGCTTGATAATATGCATCTAACAACTAACATGCATTCAAGATTTAATATCAAATGCTTTTCGTGGCACCATCATTTTTGCATGTATTCTTTTGAAACCCTAGTTCTTGGGAAACATATTTTTCTCTTTTCTTATGTCCTCAAATAGCCCAAGTCTATTTGATCAATTAATCCATTTACATTGCTAGAATGAATACTTGTCTCTGAGCCTTTGCTCCGGTTTTGTCATGGAGACTCAGTGAACCGTAAGTGAAACCTTAAAATCACAAAATCTAATACAATACTAAACTAAATTCTTTCCCAAAATTGCAACATTGGATTTTCTGAGAATTTGGAATGTTTTTTGAAAACATGGGAGGAGTGAAACCCTCTTGCCAAGTAAAGACTTGATTGCCAAAAAATAAGCTGTACAGATCTTGTGTACAGTACATGTGATTCAAGTAAGAAAGAACATATTCAGATAAACATTGGCTTCAGTAGCCCACCTTTTACAGATTTGTGCAATGCAGTGTGTCTTTACTGGTTACATTTTTATATAATATAATTTTAATAGTATGTTAAATTAAACATACATTAAGGTGCTAAAATATTGTTCCTGATATTGCTTAAAGTTCATTTGTAACACTTCAACTGGGAATTGAATGTGCAATGCATTGCAAAGTATATGTGTATAGGCTAAGCGTGGTAGCTATCCTATTTCAACATAATCTAAGTCAGTGACTTAAATGGAAGCAAATCTTGCGTTAACTGGATCATGCATGACTGGGTAACATTGCCTGCAGGGTGAATATCCCTCTGGGTACTGAAAACCCCAGTCGAGGTCAACTGTAATGTTGCAGAAAACCATTTACTGCACTCATGCTATCAGACCCGTGCGGCATCGGGTGGATATAAATTTGTCTCCTCCTGGTGGCTAAATCGTGAATATCTGTTTATTGTAATTCGCTGCCCTCCACGTCACAATTGTGCGACACTTGTGTCACAGTGGCTGCATGTTGAATCAGCACCGGCGAGGGATTTTAATCAGTAACTGATTTAAAATGACTGTGTTTCACGACGAGGTTGAAATAGAGGATTTTGAGTATGATGAAGAAACAGAAACATATTATTTTCCATGTCCATGTGGTGACAGATTCGCGATAACGAAGGCAAGTTGTTCTAGCAGTCTATAGATTTACTACTTGATTACAGAGAGAGAATTATTATTATTATTACACACACACAAATATATATATATGTATGTATATATATTTGTGTGTGTGTGAGAGAGAGAGAGAGAGAGAGAGAGATAATATATAATAATAATTCTCTCTCTGTATATATGTGTGTATATATATATATATATATATATATATATATATATATATATATATATATATATATAAGAATTGTATTTGAATCTGTAATCGTTATTGCTTTTAACATTGTTAGCGGATAAAGGTTTGTGTGAGAGTTTAACTAAAGGCAATTATCTATAGGTGAATGAAAAATACCTACTGTTTTGTTCAGATGTGACCTCTGTTTTTCAGGAAGATCTTGAGAATGGTGAAGAAGTGGCTACCTGTCCGAGCTGCTCACTAATTGTAAAAGTAATCTATGATAAGGTAAGATGTTTATTATGCTCTGATATGTGTGTATAACCATAACATGGATTTATAAACAATAACTATAAAATTTGGTTCTGAAGTGAATCCTGAAAACAGAAGAATGATAGCTAAAAAGAGTTGACAGAATACGGCTGTATTCATTATAAAAGATTCTCCTGTGTTAAAAGATTAAGTTCATGTGCTCTTGGATTCTGTAATAAAAATAATTTCCCTCCCTCTTGCAACATATCTCTTTTTCTCTTGCCTGATTTCACGACTCAATGATCCAATCAATTCACAATGGACAAAATCAAGGCTCATTCTTTGACCCTTTTTTTCTTGATTGAAAAGCCTTTTACTCGAATATGTCACAGTAGGGAAGAAAAGACTATCACAACTCCCATTCCATACGTACATGTCGAACTAAGACCTTTATTACAGTATCCGTTTAAAATTTGTTCTCAATAGTCTTGAAGTCATAATGAAGTGGAAGTTGCAATAGTATTTTCTTAGGCGGCATCCGGAAGCTTAAATATGATGCCTTCGGCGGATAAATTCTAAGGTTGGAAGTCATTAAGGCATGTCCAAATCAAATGTTAGCTTCACTTCTTGTCATCTTAAAAACCTTCATCTGATTGATTTTAGAAGGCAGCATCAAGGCGTCCTTTGAATTCCCACAATCCTGTGCTTTCCTTTCTGTGACAGCTGAGCTGAAAAAAGCATGGATTTATTATGATGTTACATGTCTTACTCGACCGTTTACCTTCATTTAAAACCCACTGCATTTACATGAATACTCGCCAAGACCGGCATGATGACATTTTGTGTATTTGACTGTTTAAGCATAATAAGCAGTGAACTTAGTACTTAGAGGGTGTGAGCACAAAATTTGTAGAAATTTGTCAAATTATGTGAAATGCATGCAATCCTACTCTGAAATTCAAGCCCTGCATCACCAACATTAATCATCTGGTGCGTGTGAATGAGGGAGGGGAGGCGGGATTGTGTCTCACTGTCGGAGAGAGAGAAAGCGCAGTTGATATTGTGTATTCTGTGGAAACTGATTATTAGACGTTTTTCAGATGTTTGAGTATTGAAAAATCTAAATTTGAAGTACAGTGGAGTTTGGTTATGTCGACGGCCTCGGGGGTTGCAAAAAAGCATCGAGATAACCCATATATTTTCCAGGAGATAATCCGCATGCTCATATAGCCAGCGAGTTTTGGGTTTTGTGTAAAAAATCGTTGGCGTAACCCACACCCATAGATTGATTAACTTTTTTTTGTGTAAGATCACATTTCGAATTTCATATGTTGCTCGCATGGCTTCAATTATCCATAACTGTTCAGGCTCGGTACACAGTGCGTGAAATTCTCACAATAAAAAAACAAACACAAGTCAGAATCAGAAGGAAAAAAGGCAGTCTTTCTCCGCTGTGCAGCTCGTCCCTTTAAGAAGTGTGTTGTGTTGATTATCGGATGAGATGAGAAGAGCCCGCCCTCATAGCAGCACAGCCATTCACTACTTCTTGCATGATTGACAGGTCAGACAGCCTATCAGCGCAGCTGTCAGAGTGATAGTACAAGCGCAAAAGATAACACTCGCAAGAACGAAAAAGGAACATTTATTGTTGTACATGATGTGAGTTATTAAATGAGAATGTACATGCTTGTGTTTTCGGTGTCTTTTTATACAACAGTGTTGCCGCGATTTGTTTGATGAAGCGATCGGCATTCATCTAAAAAAAATTACATATACACAGTACAGTGTATGTTTGCTAACAACAAAAGGTATATGTAAAACCACCACAATAAAAAACACCTCCAATTCTTGATACAAACCTTTAATTATATTCTCCAACAATGCAAACACAAAGATTGCTCACAAAATCACAAAAAGCGTGCGGGATGCTACAGCGTGTTATCCCTCAGACGAGATCAATGACCGTGAGCGGACCGCGATCCACGTGCAACGCAAACTCAGCACATGCGCAGTGAACTACGTACACTAATTAGTCACAAAATAACAATGTGAAGTGAGATTTTGTCGCTTTTTTTTTTTTGCTCGATATTAGATTTCTGCAACAAAACAGAATCGGCATAACCCACAAGAAAATAATAAGACAAATAGGGAGTTTGGCGGTTCCACTTCAAAATGTAGACATAATAGTATTGGTGGGTTAACCGTGACTTGAGATATGTGAACTCCACTGTATATATGAAATATATACACTAATACCTCTAGATACGAGCGTAATCCATTCAAGGGCGGAGCCCGTAACTCAAATTGTTCGTATCTCGAATCATGTTTTCCCATAAGAAATAATAGAAAACAAATTAATCCATTCCAGATCTGTAACAATAGAAAAAATATTTATTGGTATAGACACACACACACACATACAATTATAGTACATGTATACAGTGTGATATCAACTAAAATGTGATTTTAATACATTTTTACAGACCGTAGCGGGAGGGAAGGAGGGGGTTGGTACGCAGACACTTGATTCCATGAACACTACATAACTTAGCATAACTTGGCTCACGTATTTTTTTGTACTTTTCTATTTTAGATTATTGTTTTGATTTTTGACTACCCTCACTTTCACTTGGCGCAGACCTTTTAAAGAAATGTCTATCGAGGGACATCTGCTTCTCCTTTATCCACAACAACGGAAGCCTCTCCATCTCATCATTTATTTTCGAACATAACTTCGATATAATCGTCACGTACAGAAGTCATTCGAACACGTGAAGTGAACATTCGTCGGCATCGGTGTCAGTACTCGTGCTCGTATTTAGAATATTTACTCGTATCTATAAGCAAAAATGTGCCGGAAGGCTTGCTCATATCTTAGAATACTCGTATGTAGAGACGCTCGTATCTTGAGGTATTACTGTATTTTACACTTACGGTACTCTGTTTCAGATGCCTTTTTAAAAGATTACAATTCAAATTTTTGTATATTGTATATAAAATTCAACCGGCCAAAAGTGGCTAGTAGGAGTGACTGTTACACGCCACTTCTGAAATCTACTTGCATTTTGCGGTTGTAAATGTCTGTTTGTGCATTTGTAATAAATACTGCAATATCCTGTGAAAAAAAGAATTGTCAATTGTTTTCATAGTGATTAAATGTTCTGAGAAATATTACTCAAAATCATGTTAGTTTGTTTAAAAGCTTTTGTTTTTGTTGTAGGAGCAGTTCATGTGTGGAGAAGTAATTGAAGCACCGAAAACGTCAGACAACAAACTAGAGCTGGCCCAGAGCTGAGATATCGACATGACTACTCCACTTGTTTCTTTTCTCTGAGAATGGACTTAATACGCACATCTGTCACACAGTTACTCACTATCTTTTGTGAGGAAACTGACTGGATCTCATTGACTGATACATTTTGCGCCAAGACTTTGCACATGAAATACTATTCAGTTAAAGCTATTTATTTTTTTAAAACCTTTTTAAAATATGCTCTGTTGTTTGAAAATAAAATTCTCAGGAATTGAGAAGACTGTAATACTGAGTGAATTAATTGATCACTTTATGATCAATAGGTGGCTTTTGGTTCTACTGTATGTGATTTTGTGCTCTTCGGGAAATGCCAAGTGCTGCTCCTTTTCAACTCACTCTTATACTATTTTGCACCATTTTATATACCGTATGTTTTACCAGGTCTCTCCCTTTAGCATTTTCAGAACTGAGAATGACTAAGAACTGTGCATGTGTTTCTGTACATCCAATATCCAGCCAAAGTCAATGAAATTAAGCTAACACGAACTGCAAGGGTTGAAAACGCTAATAATTGATATAAAGTCTTGCTTGCACACTCTTAGAAGAAAATGTTCTATATAGAGACTTAAATGGTTCTGACGTGTGCATGTAGACCATTTTTATATCTTTCCATCATGGGATCATTTAATGGATTTACTTTTGACAAATTATTTTGGTTTTAATAATCACTAGAAAGCCTTGTTAAAAATACTACTGTTGAAGTGTTATGTAATCTTATAAGACGTTTCTCCTTAGTACCTTTTTGGCAAAAAGGGTTCTTTAAAATTTAGTCACGAACCTTAATCCAATTAACCCTTTCCCCCCATAAATTGTGTTAAAATATAAATTCTTGGTATAATCTTTGGACACCAGAGTGTGCTATTTGTTCAA
Source organism: Rhodeus uyekii (assembly GCA_037043235.1). Lineage (NCBI taxonomy): Eukaryota > Metazoa > Chordata > Actinopteri > Cypriniformes > Acheilognathidae > Rhodeus > Rhodeus uyekii. Next base: position 1,987,790 of record JAWRVZ010000084.1, read on the forward strand.
CAACAAAGATAAAACATTACAAAATAATTTTTGTATTTTCGTTTATTGTAGGTAAGATGCCAAATATTTTTTTATGAATTTGTTTGTAATTTAACACTGAAGTGGCTTTAGAACATAAGACATGGCCAAGATGTCATTGCAAACTAAAATCTGTAGTTCTGTTAACAATTGTGGAGCAAACCAGCCTGAAGGAATGAGTTGATATCGACTCATCAATAGTTTTCAGTTTAAAGTAGTTTTAAAGCTTAAGATAGAAAACAGGATGTATGAATGGAGGTGCAACAACACAACTGACACGGAACATCCGGTTTACATTCATACTAAAGACATTCATATTATATAGAATGTATTTTCTGAAAGGTTGCAACGCAAGTTCAAATTCAAATGTAGTACCTACTCGGTATGCAATTTCTGACAGACCAACATTGTTAGCATTTTAATTAGTTTTAGCGCATTGTTAATGTGTTAGCATGTTGATAGTATGAATTAACACATTGTTAGCATGTCTTAACACATTGTTAACATTAATTACCAAGTTGTTCATATGAATTAGCACAATGCTAACGTGAATGTGCAATATTTTTTACACAATGTTGCTAGCAGGAATCAGCATGTTGCTAAATTGATTAGCAGAATAGATAGAGCTACGTAACTAAATTATAGTTCTGCACTCAAAAAAGCATGCTACAGTATATTATTAACGATTTGCATCTATTTGATTTAATTTAAAAATGCATTTTTATTTAGTTTGTTAAAATTGTACTCCAAATGAATGAAAATGTTATAAGCAAATAAAATATATGCATCTTAAATGTAGGCCTAAATATTGTGTGTGTGTTTTGGAATCCTATAACTGTATGTTATAATGACTTTTTAACATGGTTGAATGGTTGGGATTTGTGAGTGTTTGTCTCATTTACCAATTTGAAACTGAAAGTGTCTACTCTTTCAGAAAGTTTTGAATCTAAACTTTCAAAAGTAACTTCTGAAAACTCTGAAAATCTAAGTTAAGATGTGTGTCTTTTGCATGACTGAGCCAACCCTGGAACAATGCCATGAATTAATCCTTTTAGTGTTTCCATCCGGTGAATTCACAAATCATAATTTGGCTTTCATTGATTTCCTGTCATCTATTTTTTTTTATTTAGCCTGTCAGCAGTTTGTGTGTGTGTGTGTGAGAGAGAGAGAGAGAGAGAGAGAGAGAGATGGACAGCAGTTTCCTGTCCTTCAGATGACATTGAAAGGCCCATATCTCTAATGGCTGTAGCTTCCCTCATGAGCCAGCAGCAGGAACACTGCACTCAGTCAATAGCATTTCGACTCACTCTTTCACTGAGCTGATCAGAGATTGGATATGGGCTGCCAGCCACACACACACACACACACACACACATACGTGCTTCTCTTGTTATCCTTATTTGTAAATCGCTTTGGATTAAAAGTTCTGTTCAATATAAATTATATATTTACAGTTTTCTCATTTGCTAAGGCATTTTCTGAAACATATTCTCTCTAACCATTCAACGTTTAATCTCATTCAGCCGTTGCTATCAAATGCTCACAGAAGCACCAAATTATTATTACACACTTTTAGATTAAAAACAATAGATTATTACCTTTCATTTATAGAAGGCATTTTGAAAGTTATAACAGTACTTTTGTAATGTACATAGACTGCAGAAAGTATGAAAGAAAAATTCCTGAAACAAAGTATTTTTGTTTTCATGTTTACAATATTGTGTTTAGGAAAATCAAGCCTCATTTGCATTTTTCCACTGGAAGAAAAATAAATAAATTTGGACATGAACAAACATCATCAAATGTCAAGAAAAATCCTGAATGTGCTACTGTAAACTGAAGTTAATATTTGAATATTTGTCTAAAACTCTAAAAATATTCAGCCAAGTATACACTAAGAGAAAGAAAAACAATGTATAGGCCCACATGTGAATTTATATTGAATCGACATTAGGAATCTCTTAATGATTGAAATCTTATGAACTCCAAAGCTCATTTATGTTTCTGTCTTACATATTTCACATTGCATAATTATCAACAGTAACATCTCATTAGGGTAAGACAATCTTTTTTATGAGATTTCTGTTAACAAGGACTAAGTTCTAACTTATTATCTGTTAAGTTATATCTACTGTATATAGATATATATAACTCTTACTGAGCTATAAATGTCAATACATTGACATGTTGTGCATAGTCGATATGTTGTACATAGCCTATTATACAATATGTTAAATTGTATAATTTACATATTTTACATTACAATAATTGACATATTGTACATATTATACAATATGTTTAAGATGTACATGTTGACATTTTAAGCCATTCTTGCTCTCCCTGGGAACCACTCTACAGTTTGAGCTACAGTAATGGGGGTCCCTGGGTTGGTTGAGAAATATATTGCAAACAATCAAATTACCAATACATGTGAATCTTGTTGTCTTTCGCTTTTGAATCGCGAACAGTGCTCGCCCTGGGCAGTCCATCTCTGGCAGCGGTGACGTCATCGAGCAGCCAGCAGTGAGAGAGAAAGAGAGAGAGCGAGAGAGAGAGAGAGAGAGAGAGAGAGCGAGAACGCTGCGGCGGAGTTCCTATAGGAAGGGCCTGCGAACGACGGACTAGGGGGACAACGAAAAGCACTCTGAACGGGATTTCCATTGCCCTCTTCTGCATGCACCCACAGCAAAAGGCCGTTTCCATCCGCATCCCTTCTTCCCCCCCGGTCTGTCCAGAGGCAACCTGTAAAGGTAAAGAACGACGAGCGCGTAAAGTTGGTGCGCGAGCGTGTTTGGCAGATTAACTGGAGGTGTGTATGTGTAAGTTTGGTGTTTCGTGGTTCACTGCAATAGAGGTTTCGAGAGGAAAAAGTCTTGCCGAAAAGCAAAAGCCCTATTTAGTTCGCTTATAACCCCACACAAAACTCTTAAAGTCACACACACAAAGTCTTCTGAATTTGCCGCTGCTTACTACGGAATGACGCTTTTGTGTGCCCACACCAGTACAATAAGAGCGAGGTCAGTAAGAGTCGAGTCTTTGATTCTTTCTAGCGAGTCAGAGCGCATAGCTGTTGTGGTGGTGGTACCGCAATCACTTGACTTTTTACGTTATTGTTTGTTTTTCTGTGTCAGAGCACATGCTTTACTTGTCAGTGTAGAATTTATTTTTATCATCGTAATATATGGGAGATTGCTGAGAAAGACCAATCGTTGAACGGTGCAGACTTTGGATGTTTTTGGATCACTGAAGGAAGACAAAACATGTGAGTCCTACAATTGTTAAAAACAAATGTGTGTGTGTGTGTCATTTTAATGTTTAAAAAACAATAGATAATTCAACAGATAATATAATGAACAAATAGAAAAAAATCAAAAAAGTTATTATTAAGTGGTCAATATTATACTGATTTTATTCCCCTAGGTTTTTGGCAATGAAAACTAGGGCTAATTATTATGGTACAAAAATAAATACATATGCTATATAATCATAACTTGATTGGTTGTAAAGATCACATCAATTCCTGAAACGGTTGTTTAGTTTCTGCTCTGTGTAAACCATTGTCATTTAAATTATATAATTAGCCTCAATAAGTCTCAACCTCATCTAAAAATAATTATTGCTTAAAAAAAACGTGCTTAAAGCGAAAAAGTCAAAAATATAAATGGTCATCATACTTATCCTCATTCCAAACCTGCAGGCATTTAATTATTTTGTGCAATATAAAATATGACATTTCGAGGAACATTGGCACCAAAACAACTTTGGACCCTTATTAATTTAATGGATTAAAAAATTGAATCTGTTGTGTTCAACAATAGTAAGAAAGCAGTCTGGACACAATGGTGACTAAATGATGACTATTTTACGTTAGGGTGAATTGCTTGAATGGCAATTAAATCAAATACGAAATGCGAAAAACAATTAATATTGATATAAGTTTTAAATGATTGACCTTGCTTCCTGTTGAATACAATTGTGTTAATGCTGTTGCTTGGTGGTGGTGTTGTTGTTTAGGAACCCACCAGATGGAATTGATCGATAGACCCAACAGTTTAGGTAGAAAAGTTTGAATATCGAACTACAATATCTGTCAATATTCTCTGTTTTTCTCCCTCTTTAGCATCTGTTACTCAGCCTCTACCCGCTTGTGATATTTCTGTGGAACAGAGCATCCCTGGCTCTCTCTGCAGTATTATAGACCGTGTGTATGCCAGAGATAACAGAATTGGACTCTTTCTCTAAATCCTGTAGTTCTTTCATTTGCTATGAACAGTGCAAGCACAATGAGCTGGCACCATTTCTCTTGGTATTTTCATTTGTGGGCTCCAGTAGAAATCCGGTTGGTCATACATGCATTAAGTTTGTCAATATCATAGGATGAGTTAGCTAAATTTGTCAACTACAGCTTATTAGGGGATGTGAGATTTACCCTCCCTCACTCGGCATCAGGGTCGGATGCCGTTCAGCCCTCTTAAAGGCTCTCGATGAAATTGAAGCTCAATTTAAATTTGTGAGTAAATGTAAAAATGTCATACAAGATTAATGTGCTTGTCATGTATTGGAGTAATAATACACATTTATATACATTCTATAATTTAAGAGCAAAATTATGTGACAACAGTCAGTGGAAACCAAAATCATCAGCACATCCAGAGGCCTGGATTCAAAATCATCCCAGTGTATAATTAGTGTAAAAACAGAAGTCACAGGTTGATCCAACTTGCATGAAGTTCATCACAGCAATGCATAATGTAAGTCATAATGTATGCACTCATGACACCGTCTGGGTATGCTCCTGATGAGATGGAGGATTGTGTCCTGATGGAGCTCTTCCCAGACCTAGATCAGGGCATCAGTGAGCTCCTGGATAGTCTGTGGTGCTACTTGGCAGCTTCAGATACTCCGATGCCTAATGTCTCAGAGGTTCTCAATTGGATTCAGGTTTGGGGAATGTGAGAGGGCAGTCAATGCATCAATGCCAATCAAAGTCAATGTCTTCGTTATCTAAAAACTGCCAACACGCTCTAGCCACATGAGGGCGGGCATTATTGTGTACCAGGAGGAACCCAATGCCCACTGTTTTAGCATAAGGTCCGACTCTGAGGATTTAATTCCGGTACCTAACAGCATTAAGGGATCCATTTGCTAACACATGCGACCCTCCATGGAGGTATATTCCTCCCCAGGTTATTACTGACCCACCGTCAAACCGGTCACATTGGATGATATTCCATGCAGCATAATGTTCCCCACGACATCTCCAGACATGTCTGTCATGCTCAGTGTGAACCTGCTCTCATCCGTGAAGATCCTTGAAGAGACATCAGATCATCTGGATCATCAGATCTTTCTGTCCACCCTCTTATCACTGGGCATCACAGGAACTCCACTTCACTGGTTTGATTCCTATCACACATCTAAGTCCTTCAGGGTTGTGTGGTGCGGGGAGATCTCCAAAGAATGATCTCTGGGGTTCCTCAGGGTTCAGTTCTTGGACCCCTTCTCTTCTCCATATACACCACATCACTCTGTCCCATCATACAGGCACACAGTTTCTCCTATCACTGCTATGCCGATGACGCACAGCTTAACTATCATTTCAACCAGATGATCTTCATGGTAGCTGTGCGAATCACAAGCTGTCTGATGGACATCTCAGCATGGATGAAAGAGCATCACCTGCAGCTCAACTTGGCAAAGAATTGTGGTGTTCTCTGGCAAATGTCAGACTAGAGGACGATGGGCCCTCATCCTACCCACATGAACTCTGTTTCTGACAGTTTGTTCAGAAACATGCACACTAGTAGCCTGCTGGAGGTAATTTTGTAGGACTCTGGCAGTGCTCCTCCTGTTCCTCCTCGCAAAAAGGAGCAGACACCTGCTACTGGGTTGTTACCCTTCTACATCCCTGTCCAGCTCTACTCATGTAACAGCTCTCTCCCACGGCATGTATGAATGTGCCATCTTGGAGGAGCAGGTCTACCTTTGCATGCTGATTTGGTTGCGGGTCTTGCCTCATGCTACAGACAGTGGCAAGGACCCAAACAAAACACAAAACTACAAATGAATCAGGAGAGAACAATGCTCTCTAGTGCACCTGTTATCACTTTCATTTGCAACAAAGAAATTGATTCACAATCACTTTAATTGACTTGGTGTTATATTGTGATGATTAAGTATTCCCTTTTGCTTGTTTTCTTTGAGCAGTGTAGTTTGCTGTATAATCCATCTCCATCAGTTTTGGATATTAATAAAACACATTATCACTCCAAGCAAGATAATTAGCTGTGGCTCTTAACAGAATTTTTACATTGACATTTCAGCCATACATACACAAGTGCAAATAAAAGTGCAAATAAAGTTCTGTTCCATCACTGTCAGTATCACCTTAGTCGAGGGAGTGTGTGGAAAAATTATGCTTTCAATCTCTGTTGATGCGCTTGTTGTGGTTTCTGTTGGGGTCAGCTCTGCCAAAAATAACATCCTCTCCCCAGATTTGAACTCTGAAATCATGCCTCATTAATTGCTCATCATGAATTTCAATTTCAAAGAATTTGTGATTTGTGATTCCCTAAGAACTACTTAAAAGACAAGGATCTCAAGGCATTTAGTGTATGTGAATTTTTTTATGTAGGTTAATGACATTACACTTTTTTTCTTACATAATATATTAATTTATTAAAAAGTGCATTAAAATAAAATTCATACATACTCATTTAAAAATTTATTTAGATTACTGTATCATGTTTTTAATTTGTGATTATTCAAGTCATAAGAGTAAAATCATATTACTTTTATGTAGTATTGCTTGCACTGTGGAAGAATGGATACATACACCATAACATAAATGGATAAATCAGCACATGTCAAGGTATTTGTTACCACCGCTTGCAGTGTTTGAATTCACTTCTGAATGAAAAGCAAAATCAAAAGAGAGTTTTTTTTTTATTCATTAGAATCTTGATAAAGGATCTGTTGCTGTAAGTTTCATGTTTCTTTTTTCATAGTTACCCTTTAAACTGATATAAAATGATTACATTTCCCCTTATAACCAGCGTTATAAAAAGCCTAAATGTGCAAAAAAAGATTTAATGTAAACAACTAGTATTTCCTTTGTTGACTAGTAGCAGCAACATTGTTTAGTCTGAGCATTCTTTCACAGCGCCAGTTTTAAGCTTCTTTTTAAAAATATTTTTTTAAATTGTCTTTAACATGGATGCTCTTATTTGTCTTACTAACAGTGTTGTTGGTTGCATAATAAAATTACCCTTTTTTCAAGTGACGTGTAAAGTAATAATGCGTTACTTGTAAATTTAAAAACCTGCTCTCTGTACTGTGCAGATGTGAATTTGCATTTCCTTTAGCCTCATTTGAATTTTTGGTGTGGCCTTTACATTTGGCAAAAGTTCATTTTTCTTTTTTCTTTTTTTAAACAAAAAAAACAAGCAAGCCCAGCCCAGGTAAGGAAAAGCAACAGTAATCCAGTGCAATACTTACTTTCCATAAAAAGTAACAAAGTAACACAATTAGTTATTTTTTAGGGACCAATGCAATATCGTAATATCGCAATATCGCACTTACTTTTAAAAGTATCTTTCTCTAACACTGATTACTAAAACATTACATTCTCAATTACATTGTGAACTGTAAATGATAGCTTCATTAAGAAAATTATGCTCTCTCCCATGAAGCTCAGGAACAGAGCAATTTGCAGCTCAGTGTGGATGATGCATATTTTATTAACAGTCTGCGAAATTCTAGCATCTCAATATTTCATCAGTGCACAGCTTGTCATCGGTGCCAGGAAAAAGTATGAAGCCCTCCAAAAATAGGCTATGTTAAAAGTTACCATGAAAAGGACAAATTGCATGAGTTGCAACTCTTTGTTTCTGACGGGCGTTATTAAAAGTCTGGATCTCCAGAATGAGCCCTTGAAGGAGCTTGAGAAAGGCATCTAACTTTGGGTTCTGTTTGTGCTGCTCAAAATAATTAGAAAAGAAAGATAGATTGAAGGAAACAAAGAGGGAAAAGATTGTTATTGATGCACTGAATCTCAGGTTCCAAATTATTGGAGATTATGCTAATGTCAAATCGACAGTGGCGGATAATACTACATCCGTGTGTTCTGAATTCAATGTATACGTACTTTGTTTCCAACATAACTGATGGCCTTTTGGCCATTGCGCCATGTCTTCCAGTATTTGAAAATATTTATTCAACCCTGCATGGTGTCCCCTGAACTTGGTGCAACTGTAAATGTGCCTAGTTGCCCATGTGATTAATTCTGCCCTGTAGCAACGTTATCTAATGCCAGCAGCTTAAAAGGTATTTTCTGGGTTTAGTACAAGTTAAGCTCAACTGAGGTTTGTGGCGTAATGTGACCCGAATTGGGACGTTTTTAGATTGATACTTAGCTAAGGTTGATAGTGTGGTAGAAGTTTTAAAAAAACAATAATTTTTTTTGTAGTATCCCAGTGTGCTTCTTAAAAATAAGCAAGGTTTATTTGTCTTTGATGTGAGGAAGTGGTAATCGTCTCTACAAATGATAGGATTTATGTGATATTTTTAATCTCAGCTAGAGACAGTTTTAATCTGATTTAGCCATTGTGGCTATCTTAAACCGTTATTTCTATAATCATGATGAATTCATAAGACTCTAAGACTGTAAGTGGCTGTGATTACATGAGAGATTATCTCAGTTTGTGCTTTCTTCCACAATGAATTCAAGATTTTAAAATGGACAAAAATAAAAAATGCATATATTAAAAAAAATATTATAATAGTCATTATTTATTACATAACACATATAATAAATTATGTGAACAAACTGTCCTCTCAATGTATAACACTTGTTCCTGTCTGTCTGGGTCTTCTTTGTCACTTCCTGTCAGTCTTGTCATTGTTTCACTCCCTGCACCTGTCGTGTAATCACTTAATCGTTAGTCTCCCAGGTGTTTGTCATTCCCTTGTGTATAAATCACTCTTGCATTTCCCTCGTGTTTGTCGGTTGTTAAAGTTGTAATGTTAGTAGTGTGTGGAGGTCCAGCATGGTTCCTGAGTTTTCAGAGTGTTGTTAAGTTCTTTTTGTTGCACATGTGTGCTTCTTTTGGTTTATATTTAAAGTCTTTTGTTTTTGTTTATTATTAAATGAGTTTTGATTTGGACCCTGCTACTCCTCATCAGTTTCTCCGCATCGCACACCAGCACCCCATCGTTACATGATGGTCCAACAGTTGTATGCACTGTTTATGAATCAAACCGAACACCCTCTTTTGAAAGGTTGAAATAACGCATTACAACATCAGATGTGTTTTCCTGTTTGATTTACACGACATCTCATTTCTTAGCTTATTCTCTTAAAAAAAAAAGTTTCCAAAGGGGGTTTACATAAAGATAATTATCCTGTTTCAGAGTTTATAGCTTATATTCTAACTATTATTTATTTACAATAGTTTAGCCTATTGTTTTATTAATAAGCTGAAATGTATGGTAGCATAATGATATTTATTGTAAACTCCTGTGGTGAAGGCAGCAGTAAAATTTCCTAGTTTGCAGAAGTACCTTTAATCTGTTTAGACTTGAATAGTATTATATGTTTCCAAAATTGCCACACATGTATGAAAACATGTTAATGTACTTTAAATATATTTTAATGATTACCTAAATGGGCCATGATGAATTATGCATGGTATAATTAATAAAATGTCTATAGCCAATAAAGCCTTGATTATTTTCCAAAGTGACATATGCCAATAAATATCCCTGTACACCAGACAAAGACGTTTTTATTTTCCACATTTTTATTTTGAACTTGACAGTGTAAGCCTATTTACATTTTTTTTATATACAGGTTTGTTATAAACAAATGTCATTTTATTATAGTTTTTTAGATTCAATGTGTCAGTTACAAAGGCTGGCATCGGTGGGATTATATGAGCAGACCATAATTTATATTAACTTATAATGTTATATGTTATATGTATGTATTAACTCATGCATCTCAAAAACATAAACAACATAAACCAAGCCTTCTCATTTTCCTTGTGTCATGATGGGTAGAGAATGGACTGGATAAAAAATGTTAGAGAACCACTGCTATAGTCAAACCATTTCTGGTTCCCTAAGAACCTTTCAGTGAACAATTCTTAGTCTAGTGAATCTTTTCTTAGTGTGCAGATCATTTTAATAATCTGTGATTTAAGAAGGAAAAAAAAATAACCATCCTTCTGGATTCTATTGCATTAATTTCTATATTATCAGCCTTAAGTTACCTTTATTGCAGCTCTCTGAATGTTGCTAATTTAGCGATGTCTGTTTGTGTAACACTTTCAGGGAGTTTGTGTGACACTGTTTTGACCTTTCAGGTCAATTCTGATCCTCCAGAATATGACCTTTGTTTGGAGAGGGCAAGATTTTCTTTCATATATGAGGAGAGGTTGAAAAAGAGGCCATGTCTGACCATAAAATATCTTGTCAAACAAAATTACAACTTGTCTGCTTGACTGTCTTTTTCTCTCTTTTTTCCCACTGCCTCTTGGATGTTAAGTGTTGGCAGGTTGCTGACTCTTTAAATGACATAAGTAAAATAACCCTAGCTACTTTCAGTGAGATGACCGCAGACTGTAAACTCATCTCATCCTTTCTTGAAGAAGCTTGATAATGTAGAGACTATCTGTGAAAATGATGCTGTTATGAATAATCTCTTTTGATTTCCGACTTTCCTGAAACATTGAGAAAACAGGCATCAAGTGATTTAAACTGAATGCTGAAGGTTTTTAAAAATATTCCTCATCTTTTTTCTTCTTCTTTCAGTTCTAGAAGCGTTGATATTGGATAGTAGTAATACTGTGTTGGTAAACTTTGCAGGGAATGTGAAAAGTCTGTAGCCCAGGGGTGGGCAAACTACGGCCCGCGGGCCATATCCGGCCCGTTGGGCTTTTTAATCCGGCCCGCCGAACTTGCCGAGCCTGTATTAAACCTCCTTCATTTTACATTTCCCTGTAATGTCACTCTGTCGCGGCTGCAAACGACAGTGGCGCTGAAGCTGTGCTGGAGAGTAGGCGTGTGTCGCAAACCCCTCTAGACCCCCCTTTATGGCGTTAATTCCGTGCTAAAAAGGAATGAGCGCAAAACTGATGTTTGCGCGCGCGTAAATTACATCCGCGAGCGGAAAACAGAGCTATACGTAAATACGGGTACCCGCGAGCTCATTTTAATCCCTCGCGCGCGCGTGACATCTAATCTGCGCGCGCGAACATTCGCCCGCTCTGAACTGCGGTTTTTGCTCGCACGAGCACTTTTATTTTTGTCAGTCGTGGGGCGGGGCTTGCTCTTGTAATAGTAACATCAAACGTCATTGGTTAGTTCCCTTTTTTCCAGAGGTCAGTTGTGATTGGACGCCTGTGATTGTCAATCTAGAGCTGAGGCATATGATTCAGTCACATTGCATATTATGGTTTTTCTGTCGATTAAATTGTATTAATATTATTTTGTTGTAATTTCACGTGTCCCAGTCGAGTGATTTAAGACCAAACTATACTTTATATAGGTTTTCTAGGATTTCTTATAAGTAAATGCACAGGTACGACCTTCACCCCGGCCCCTCTGTCAATTTTAAGAAACCAATGTGGCCCGCGAGACAAATAGTTTGCCCACCCCTGCTGTAGCCCCATATAGTGTTTCAGTCCTGTCGAGTCTCTTCACTTCATGTTTCCTTCCTTGTACTTCCCGCGTTGTTTCCTTCACCTGTCGTGTCAATCACTTCCTTGTTAGTCTCGCCACCTGTTCCCTATCTCCTCCTGTATATAAACCCTCATGTTTTCCTGTGTCTTGTTCGATTGTTACCAATGTTACGTAGGTTTGCCAGTGGTGATATGAAACCTGCATTCACAGTGAAATGTTTATTTCTATTAATCTCTCCATAATTAAAATATACATTTTGTATTGACAGTTAGAGGATAAAGTAATAGACCATGTAGTAATTTCCACATTTATTGTAAAAATCAGTAATAAAAAAAAAGAGAGATTCCAAATTCAATACCACAGCTAAAATGACATTTCAAAGATTACTAAAGACAAGAAAACAGTCATTAATGAAAAAGAATAGATAATTAATACACAATCAACAGGACGAATAAATGGATACAATAGAACAAAGGCACAAATGAGTCAGTGCTTTTAAGGTATTTTTTCAGGTAGGTTTCAGGTACAGAAATTGAATAAATGAATCAAATTTTTCAATTAAGCACCTCCTTCTGAAATTCGAAATGTGCTGTGATTGGTCAGCTGGCCCAGTGTGTTTATGATTGGCTACACTTAGCGCATGTTTGGGAAATGTTTGGGTCATGCCCCTTCATAGCAGCGAGTTGTGCTCAGTGTTGCTAGATTGGGTGAGTTCCTGCCAAATTGGGCTCCTTTTTCACGTCCGACTAGAAAACCTGCCCAAATTTCATATATAAGTGCATATAAATTCCATGAAAACAAGCTTAACAACAACCCCCCCCCCCCCCCCCCCCCACACACACACACACACACACGCCCGTCAAAAATCATCTCTAGTATAAATTTTGGTCAATTTGAACCTGATTAAGAGCGATTTTAAGAGTAGCTTTTAGATGACTGTTGAATGTTGATTTCCCCCCTCAGGCTCTGTCGCACTATTTTTACCTTCTTGTAAAATCGTAGAATGAGAAGAATCCTTACCCACCTTTGAATCATTTTGCTGTTCATTTTTCCTTGCTTATTTTAGCCAGCTGATGTCTTCATTAGTTCATATTAAGAATTCACTAGATGTAAATTAGCAGTCTTTTTGCGCATAATACATCTTTTCATCCATTTGTAATGTTTTGTTTCATGGGTCATACTCATACTTGCATGACTCATGCTTTTCATTTCCTAAGCTTTCTAAGTTTACACATGCTACATTTTAAGTCTTTGCTGTGTGATCTCAGGCCATTTGTTTATTTATTTTTTCCTTGTTCTAAATTGGTTTATTTTCCAATGGCTTTCTTGGCCAGTTTCAAAGTTTGGAACATAATTCAATAACTTGTTGTTGCATGTGCCAACATTAGTAAAACAAATCCATTTCAGCTAGAGAACGAAACATGCTTAAACCTGTGCTCATCTGCTTGGCCATTGCCTTTCCGGCATTACATCTCCGTGGGTCTTTTATTAGCTTTCTTAATAATGAAACCGCATGTCATTTCTGATCACACAGGAAACAGGACAGGGAGGAAGCCTACAAACCATGTTTTGTTGCCAAAATGTGTGTGAAACAAACTCTGTACTAAAATGAAGAGTGTGTAGAATCCATAAGGGCACTGAGCAGACAATCAATATGGAGTCTAATGGATTTTTAATGTTACTTGGTGGCATTTCATGAATAGTATAGACATTTCACTGGATTTTACATTTTATAATAATATTTTTTTGTCAAACTAAAAATAATGAGCTGTTTATTTTAAGTTTACTTTTAAAAGACATAATTTCTTTTAACTTTAATACAAAGTTTCACGTTCAAAACCTGTATAATATGATTTATTTATTTTATTAATAAGTATAATTAAATAGGCAGAATTCCCCCCCCCCAAAAAAAAAACCCTATGACAGAATAGATAACCAGATTACCCATTTAGCCTAAAATAAACTAAATTTAGCCTAATCAGTTCAAATGGGCACTAAGATACTGATAAACTTTATAAATCTGGATATATTATCAGTGTCAGTACTGTAAGATTGGTATGTCAGGCCGATGGAGAAAGATGTGTTCAACAACATAAAGAGGATTGGATTTTTGCTTGATTGTTGTACATCCCACCCCTTTCTTTACCCCTTTCTGGTTTGGATTATTCAGAAGCTCCAGAGCTTGAATTTGCTTTTTGGATGCAAATGTGTTACATTAGCACAACTGCTAGTTTCCATTCTCATAATGTAACTGTTCAAGAAAAGTGCAAAACAATTATTGGACCAAATTATTGTATCAATCCAGCTATGACTGCAATTATGTACCTGCCTTATTACATTTGAGTAATTTACTGTTTCAGACATCATCTCCTTGTTGGCCTGTATGGGCTGGTAGGGTGGCGACTGTTGAATTAAGAATTACTACTCTAAATGTCTGCTTACAATTTGAATATCTGGGTGTCTGCCAGTGTTTATGGGAAAAACGTGTTGACAAAAGGTGGCATCGCCTAAAATGTACAACCATGTGTTGCAGTGGCCCTCTGACAGGCCTTAGAATTGATCTCTTTAGTTATACTTCTGAGAGAGCTGTGACGACAGTCATTTGCATTTTACATTTACATTTATGCTTTTGGCAGACACTTTTATCCAAACCGACTTACGTACATTGCATATTGATATTTGATACACATTGATATTCTAATCAGTTTTTCTTTCCCTGGGAATCAAACCCATGACCTTTGGCGATGCAAGTGCCATGCCCTAATGTTTGAGTTACAGAAAAGCAAGAACATCGGACTCATACACTTTGTGTCTTCACTCATACAAATATTCTGTTTTTTCGCACACATGCACAATCATTCACCAAATGTATTTATAATTTGATGTGGGAATGGATGTTCTTTAAGGTTTTTTAAAGGTTTTTAAAAGGTTTTTAAAGGTAGCAGACAATTTCAAACCTTCAAAATATCAAACATAAAATAACTTATTTTCCCGCATATAACATATATGTTATGCATATATCCCGGGTTATACCAGATTTCACAAACCCCACTGGGAGGGGGTGCGGGTTATATAAGGGTGCGGGCTATATCACAAATTTTTTACACGTAATAATATTTCAATATATTTGTTACGTCCCTAATGACGTAATGGGTTTTTTTTGCGGTATTTTCTTTCTGTTTTTCTTTCTTGTGAGGGTTCTTTCTTGTGTCTCTGGCGCTTGTACCATCACTCTGACAGCTGGCGCTGATAGGCTGTCTGACCTGTCAATCATGCAAGAAGACGTGATTGGCTGTGCTGCCATGAGGGCGGGCTCTTCTCATCTCATCCGATGACCAACAACTGTAGAATCGCTTCTTAAGGGACGTGCTGCTGCACAGCGGGAGAGACTGCTTTTTCTTTTTGTTCTGATTCTGACTTGTGTTTGTTTTCTTATTATTTGAATTTCGCGCACAAACACTGTGTACAGAGCCTGAACAGTTATGGATAATTGACGTCATGTGGGCAACATTTGAAATTAGAAATGTGAACTTATACAAAAAAAGTTCATAACTCTATGGGTGCGGGTTATGCGAACGATTTTTTACACAAACCTCCAAAACCCGCGGGCTATATGAGGGTGTGGGTTATCTGCGTCTGCTGGTTATATGCGGTAAAATACAGTAAATGTTTGAACAAAGACATTAATCTTCACACTGTTGCTATAATGTTAATTTTAGCTTATATATTATGTAAATGTCAAGGAGATTGCGCATTAATTCTTTCCTAAAGATACACTCCTCTTTTTACTCATCCTCTACAAGATGTTGTCTAGAGGAATCCACCATTTGCCATAGACACAAGTCAGTTTCAATGCAATCTGAACACATTCTGTTGTGTATCTAAAAGTATCTAAAACTATTCTGATTTTTCATTCTTAATCGCATGGTAAAAAACAAAACAAGATCCATTTAGTTTTGTTTTGCAGCAGGTAAGTGTTTTGCATTCATCCAATGATTTGAATAAGTTTGTCAAGTCACCTTTATATAGCGCTTTTTACAAAACAGATTCTTTCAAAACAGCTTTACAGACATAACAGGAAGATAATGCAACATAGTTTGTTTTGGCTGTATAGCAGCTATAGAAGAGCAGGCCAATCAATAATATTGATGAATATTAAGTGTCCTGAACTAAGAAACAATAGAGGGGCATAGTTGCATGAAACCAAAACCATTAGGTGACCGAATGGAGAGAAAAAGCTTGGGAGAAACCAGGCTCAGTCGGGGGACCAGTTCTCCTCTGGCCAACAAACCAACAGTGGATGATTATTATATAGACAGCATTTCAGGTCAGAAGTCTCAGTCCAGTTGAAGGTTATTATCTGGTCAGAATTTCTGGTGTGATCAGAATGTCTCAGTCTGGTTGAAGATCAGACTCATCAAGTATGTAGATGGGTTTTGTTGAGGATCTGTACCGATGTCTGTTGACTAGGCCTTCACAGGGGAGGGTCTAGTAGAGTCACGATCACTGCTGACACTTCAGGGCTGTGTTGGGGTGCAGGTCCTTCAAAAAGATCCTTTCACTGATTCAGTTAAATTATGTCAGTAGGTGTGTTTTGAGTGAGTCATTGAGTCCTTCAATCAAACAGCAGTCAAACAGATGACCGACATGCATTACATTTTATTCAAATTTGCATGTCGACAAATCTGAGACTCAAAATAGTGTTTACAAAAATTAAAGCAGAGTTATAATCATTGTCATGACATTGTAAACACCAATGCTCTACTGATTGAGCTACAGGAAAGCTATAGATAAGTTTTAATATTTTTTTGTCATTTTGATTATTACCTTATTTTTTTCAATTCCATAATTCTTCCACAACCTTTCTTTCCTTTTTATGAAGGACAATGACTTGCATGTCAAATTGAAGGAACATATGAGTCCTTCAGAAGATAGTCATTCAGACAGAGTCATTCAAAAGATCCTACTTTGCAACTGAGATGTCACAATTTATTCAGTTTGTTCAAGAACGACGATATCTTGAGCTTTTGCTGTTTCTTTAAAGGTAAAAATGCAGTCATGTTTCAAAAGAGAGGTACTTTTTAGAGAGAAAACTTTGACGCATTACAAAGACCTCATTCACTTAAAAGATTCATAACCTACATATCAATCTGTACAATATAAAACAGCCCCATTATTGCCCTGTACCTTCCTGGGAAAAAAAAACAACCATTATATTGACTGACTCAGTAAAAAAAGATAGAAACCTATCCAAATGAATACCAACAGAAATTCTTAGAGCTTAGGCGTTCGTTTTCACCACATAGAATTACATTCACGGATGGTTCAAAGACCACTAACAGCTTATCAGCAGCAGCAGCGATAGGAGATCAACAATTTGACATTCTGTTTCCAGATCAAGGCTCTATCTTCACAGCCTTGGCTCAAGTAAAACTCCTCCCTGGTTCTGTAAAATATTGAGAAGGGTCAAGAACAGAATTTTTTAACTAAAGCTCTTGTCTTCAAGCATTTAAATCCATAAAGACTGACCACCCCATAATATTCAAAGTTTTAAATAAATTAGATCTTTTGCTGGGTTCCAATTCACGTTGGCCTTACTGGTAATGAGAGTGACTGTCAAATACCACCTTCTAATTTAAGACCATTAATTAGCTTATACATCAATACCAAGTCGCAGAAGGAGCGGGATGAATGTCAGTACTAAAACCTCAGTATTATATACACATGGGTTTCTATTGATTGTAATTTTTATAATTCTGGAAGATGCTTTATTTCAGTTTACGTGAACAAGTTTACGTGGAATATTCAGATTCTTTCATCTGCATGCATTTTAGATATTCTATCTTATGTCAAGTTGAAGTGTTGCTAACATGCTAACAAGGCATTCAAGACTTAATAAACAAACTTAAAAGATTCATTCACAAATTTTCTCTTGACCATTTACTAAGACCTTTTTTATATTGGCCTCTAGTGAAGCATATCACCCAACATTACTTAAAAGTTGACATTAAACAGAATTGCAATGGCTTTTTATTAGATCCGAGTGAAACAAGAATAATTGTAGGGCAGTGTGATTGTGGGATGGAAGTATTTTGATTAAAGACAATAATGAGGCACATGAATGGTTAGTTATGTGCCTTTATAATGAATACTGCAATATTCCCCCAAGATTTTTTGTTGTTATAAATCTTCATGATGACTTTAATGGGAATGTCCTTGCATTTAGTAGTTTAAAAGTATTCAGTGGCAAACAAAGTGTTTTTATTTAGTGGGACTTTTCCACTGTAATGATCAGCACATGAGTCAGAGAAAGAGAGAGAGTGAGAGAAGACACTCCTCAGGAGCTTCAAGCTGTGGAAATGAGTGACTTGAATAGAATGAGAGGTAAACCAGGTAGCGATGCCAAGAGCAGTCAACGTCTCTGCAATCCTTTTTACTTTTGTTCCATTCTTTTTTTTCTTCTTTTTCTTTCTTGAAGGTAAAAGCCTTACATGTTCCTACCTCCTGCTTTCTCTCATACCAGCTCTCCTTCTTCCTTGCACGAAATTCCCAATTGTGCAGATTCCTATTGAAATGACTGGATTTTGCCTGTCAAAATATGACGAACAGTAGTAAATGTGTCTGCAAGTTCTTCAAAGCAAGTAAATAATGTTGTGGCTTGTCCATATTTCATGGAGTATTGGAGAGAGTTATTCATGCTTCTGTTCTTTCACTAATAAGGTAACAGTGCTCTCTCAGTATATTGTAAATAGTAAAGAGTATATTAAAAATGTAAACATGTCATCTGTAAAATTAGTGCAGGCTATATATTTTTTAGAATGCAGTGTTTCTTATAAACCTTTTTATTAGACAAACCTGTTTTTCAAATCACCATAGATGAGGATTGGATGGCTCGTGCAGTGTGCCGAGACATGTTTTCATCATAAATCTTTCTTTGTGTGTGTTGTCCGTATATTATGAGAAGAAATGAGAAGATCTCTTTCTTCATTGAAGTTTGCATGCATTATTGTACATTTTATGGCATGTTTCCACGTCTGGGAGGTTTTTTATTTGGTTCTATAAATTTGCATTCATCCTTCCACATTCCTGTGTTTTGGTTATAGTTTTCTGAACATTTACATCAAGAATAGATTAGAAAGATGTATTTATACACATTAACAGAAGCGGAGATATGCTGCTTTTATTCAACATGGAAAATCAGAATTCTCTATTGCTAATTGGAAAAGTGGAAAAGAACACAAACAAACTTAAACACAAGCAAACTATGCAGAAATCCACAACTCTCACAACTTTCACAGAGATATGATACAAGATGAAATACATGGAATTTAGGATCAAGTCCGATCATATGTTTGTTTTATAAATGAGGCCCTCATTTATAAAACAAAAGTATGATTGGATTTGATCCTAAATTCCATGTATTTCATCCTGCAGTGATTTTTTTAATTTTTTTATTTTATTTTTTACCAGTAATTCAAATAATCCAACATTGTGTATAAAAATGCAAAGCTAAGCAGTCAAAAAATGCATACATATTATTAGGTGTGAAAATGATCAACTGCTTTGAAACGATAATTACAAAATTTAAATGTATTCATTGTATATTCACATTTTTCAGTTTGGATAAACTGCAGTGTAAAAAGTGGTGTGTATTTAGAAAACCTTTCTGTGTGGTCGTTTTATGAACCTTTTGTAAACTTTTGACATTCACATTTAGGTTCATTGTACGCATGTCTTCATAAGTGAGGGCTCAAGAAACCTTGTTGACAGGCAAACAACTGCAAAGGGAACATCAGTAGAGATTTTGGTTCCTTATACGTCATTTGAGCTTCAAGCAATTCCCATGTACAACTATAAATGTATTGAAGCATTAGAGACGACGCATTGATCTTGACAGCTGTTTGTAATCTGAATGCCAAGTACAGCATGGTCTGTGTTTCACATTATTTCTTTTCCCTCTGGTTCGTTGCTGAGATTGTGACCGATTTAAAATGCTCTCGTCTTGCTCCTCTAAGCATTCTGGATAGTAGTATTGTGTCAATCAAATTTGTCAGCTCTTTAGTTTCCTGTTAGCACAATAGTGCCACTAAAGTGCTTTCTGCACCTGTGAGACTAGGATGGGAACGACACTGTGCCAAAGACGCTGCAGCTGGACCTTAAGGGATCTGTGGTTTGAACTACTAGATTGGGATGCAGTCAAGTATCAAACTGGGGAAGCAGAATTTACATCCCTCGTGCATTAAAACCATGGGAATTTGGAAAGGGAACAAGGACAGAGAGAGATGATACAATGAGAAAGAGTTGAGAAGGCAGGGGTGAGACAGATACTGAGATACCGTGAAAGACCAGTGATTTCTCAACTAAAATAAGTGTCAGGACTTTAAATGTTACAAAGACTTTTTTAAACACAACAGCAGAAGTGTGCAGCGTTAAATACCATTATGTTTGGAGTTTAGTTATGAAAACCAACTGAAATTTAAAAGAGTAAAATCTTAAATTCTAAAGTCACATTGATACTGAAGGGCCAGTCACACAGCCAATCACGCACGAATCACTCACAAATCACGCACAGATTAGGTTTGCACACCCAACGCATGAATCACTGACGGAGCGCGTCCAAACACCCATGCTTCGCAAACGTTCCACGTACAAGCACTTTCAGAATCCACATTGTCAGTAGATGTCAGTGGAATGAACGTGATACGTGCGCGGTTCATGCGTGATATGAAGGTGGGGCGTCAGTGGACGGACGTGGATGTGCACGGTTTCGAACCAGTTCCGACGCATAAGCACTGACGCCCGACGCGTGTCCCGCGCATAGTCACGCATACTCGACGCATAAACTATGCACGCCGACTCATGAATAACGCACAGAGAAGCAGTTGTGCATCGGAAAACGTTTTAACCGTTCAAAACTCTAAATCACGCACAAACCCCCTTCGACGCACATCCACTTACAATCACTGACGGTCCACGTTCGTTCCACCGACTAATTACGCATACGACGCATGATCCGCGCAGAATCGAAAATCTGTGCGTAATTCGTGCGTGATTCATGCGTGTTCGCTGTGTGACTGGCCCTTGATATCAGTGCATAAAAAGTGCAAAAGATTTGTTACTTAAAGTCCCCGTTGTCATTTTTAATCACCACAATTACATACTTAAATGTTTTTTCCATGTGAAAAATGGTAATGCCTTAAAATAGCTGGAATGTAACTCTACACCCTTCCTGCACTTTGTACTGTATATGGGTACCATGAATATGCAAATTACCGTAACCCCGCCTCCACTCACTCAGAGACCAGCTTGTTCTACTTTACTGTAGTAAACGCTGCACAGTGGCAAGTGGAAATACTGGTTTAATTCAGCCATATATATGCTTGAACCAGACATTGATTTAGAAGAAGCGAAAGAGTGAATACAAGAGTTTGTCTACAAGTCAAAAATGCATTTCCAGTTTAGTGTGGCATTCAGATCAGGTTAGCGAATGACGGTGTGTGTGGGTGGTCTGTGGGCTTGATTTCTAAGATCCAAACCAAGGCTAGAAATACTCACAAATGAAACTTGGTTTGAACTCTTACTCACTCTCAGAAACATCAGAGGTGCTGAGGGTGTTAGACTTATTGATTTTATTAGACTTAAAATAGAAAAAGGTAGAATACAGCTTATTTGACGCTTTCAAAAATATGCTGTTATGTTCTTGAAGCTCTTTCCCCTCGACTGCAACAATGTGTCAGGGCACTCCAGCTTGTGTTTGTCAAAGATATGAATCTAGCAAGCCGTTATTTGTAATGTGTTTGTACAAATAGGAGGCCTTTTGTAGTTGAAACGATATTGTTTTCAGGAAAAATTGGAGAGCTGAGAAAAGCTTTTTGCTATCATCCTTTTCCATTCATGACTTACTCAAATTTTCCTTTCTGCTAACAAGAAAAACTGCAGTGCTGCTGAGCCAAAGATACTGACTGATCTCTACCCTACTTTCCTGCTACTTTCCTGATCTCTACCCTACTTTCCCTACCCCCTGCTTTCTCTGTTTTCCCTCTCTCTTTACCCCTACTTCCTCTTAGGGTCAAGGCTTTCCCAGCAACTGGGTTACAAGAGTGCACACTCACATGGTTCAACTTCACTGCCTGAGTGCTGAAAAAATAATAATCTAGAAACACTAGTCATGGTCATTAACACACAAATAATACACACAATAAAGAGGTCAAACACACACAGAATAAACTGACTGCAGTGAGAATTAAGCACTACTGCCAAACATGTACTACATTACCCTGCCATTTCTTTCTTTCCCACTGGCCTAGTCACTCTCATTCATCTCCCTCACAACTTGTCTTGAAATGGTCTTGAAGTTTTTTAACTTTTAATTTTGTTTATGATCAGTGTGATTATTTTTTTGGGTTCTTTTTTATTTCATTTTATTTCCACACCAGGTATGTGTGTGTGTGTGTGTAGCTAATTAATTTGTAAGATATTTTTTATACCACTACTTTATTTTTTGCGGGAAGTCAAAAAACTGGTTAGAAAAAGAAAAAAGAATCTGTGGCAGGCAGAGACTGAACGCTAGTCGCATTCTACCAAGCACCACATCTGAACAAACCGAAAGGTTTACCAGAACTCTACTGGTTAATAAGTAAGCACTACAAACAAACCAAAATAAAAAAACTGTCCTGAAACTGAAGAAACCCTAAACGTTAACGGAAAAGACCCGCAAACCTGAGTGAATGAGGGAAAGATAGAAAGAGAGCTGTTTTCTTCTCAGTGTTCTGTGTATGAATGAGCAGAGCGGGACACAGCAAATCTGTATGTGTAGGGGAGGGGCGCTGTGACTACCCTATCACAGAACGCAGACACAGTCATCTACCCAATGAGGATTTTTATATCCGAGCACAGATATTGACTCGTATGATACTCCGGCTCAACTCTAGACAACACCGACTTAAATATTCCGGTATGCTTTTGTCAAAGGTTTATTAGATACAGTGGAATAGTTGTCAATTCGGAATGCGATCAAGTGGGTGTTTGAACTGAGATTGTGAACTTTTAACGATTAGTCGTGCAGTTCTATTACCTACAAACCTGCATACATACCCTGAAGAAGCACAAAGCAAAATACACAGTACATGTCTTATACCTCTCACTTCTTGTAGCTCATCATTGTAGAAACATCATGCTTACTCATGATTACATGGTTTTTATTCTTTAATTTTTAGTTATGTTAGTTGAGGGGTACTTGGTATTAATGTCAGTCAGTCCTCAAATGTTATCTTATTGGCAGGGATCTATACATAGATGTAGACGCATAGATGCAGACGTGTATACATACGTGAATGATCAAATGTGCTTCTTTATCAAAATCTCAATATAGGCTGAGATATTAATGTAAGCACAATGTGTATGGAATTTTAAATGTTTCAGGTCTTCCAGAAAAAAAAAATCAGATCCGTGCATTAGTCTTTGTGATGTACAGTAGATGCAGCATCTCTGTTACTGTCTATTACCGGTATGTTATTTAAAATGACTCCAATATTGAGAAGAAAAAAAGAGAGACGACAAGCACTTACTTTATTACTAAACTTCATTACAATCTTTGTGAGCTTAGGAGACTACTTTCAAAAACCTAAAGAAAAAATACTGACCCAAAATTTTTAAAAGCTAATGTGTTTCCAAATTGTTTATATTTGTTTGCTCTGATGTTGGAATAGTTGTCGAATAATAAATTACATTTTACTGGTTATTTTTGTCAACTCTTGAAATTGTGGTATGTGTATAGTTTTAGTGCTGTTCAGTCTTCCTCTACTTCGTGTCATAAAGGGATAAAGAGAATGAGAGCATTAAATCGCGTTTATCCTAAATGTGAGCCGATTTAATGCTGTCAATCTCTTTATGGCAATAAAGAAGAATGACTCTAAGATGGATTAGTGTGTTATTAGTATCATGTGTTTGTGTGAGTAATACAGATGTACAGGGGTCTGAGAGCATTGTCATCTGAAAAGCATATTTCTGTGCCCGTATCAATTCCCTCTCTTTCTGTTTTAAAGCACAATCTGGCAGCTATTGAATACACACGGTACACATAGTATTTTATTAAACAAATGGATGAAGA
Organism: Rhodeus uyekii; assembly: GCA_037043235.1. Taxonomy (NCBI): domain Eukaryota; kingdom Metazoa; phylum Chordata; class Actinopteri; order Cypriniformes; family Acheilognathidae; genus Rhodeus; species Rhodeus uyekii. The sequence continues at coordinate 2,011,599 of JAWRVZ010000084.1, forward strand.
CAGTGAAACTATCTCTGTCTCTTGTTTAATCTTGTAGCTTACATCTTTTAATGTGATTCACATTGTATTCACAGTTCAGTGTAAAGTGCTTTGTGTGTTACTGTATTCACATGAGAGTAGGCATTTAGAGGAGAATGAGATGCTAAATGTATTTTGTTGGAGAGCTTCTTTGCTTCCTGAAACTATAAGACAGGCTGTTATTAGAAGGAATTCAAGTGCTCTTGAGTTTGGCTGATTGCAACCTCCAGCTGTCACTTTGAGAGATGTCTGCAGAAAACAAAAGTTAAACCAAAGCTCTCAAATCATCTCTTGATCTGCACCTGGATCCATTGGGAAAATACTAGCATGATGCAATCAAAAATATTCAGCTGGAACAGCAAAAAGTTATTAAGGTTTTGGATGGCCAAAATCATCGACCAAAATTGTGGCGTTTAATTTGCACTTTTCGATCATGTAATTATAGTGCATTTTGATTTTTTTGGCATCTATTTTGTAAACACAACGTGAATAAGCTACAACAGGTAAACATCAGCGGTATGAAAGCTGTGGACGAGTTAAAAAATGTTGATTTCTTTATTTTAGTCAGGATTAATTTTCATGAACCAATAGCAATTCTTAAATCTCATACATGATCTCCCTTTAAGTTTCATGTTCGCAATATGCTTTGTTACCATTGATATAAAACAAAGTCTCAGTTGAATTAACAAATTATCACAAATTCAAACAAATGTCATTCGTGTATCAGTAAAACAGCTTGTAAACAATGTTACATACTGTTACATTTACCTCTAGAATGCCTCTACTTCTAAAAAGAAATTGAATGAGGCATTTCTTTAAATGCATGCACTATAAATACATATTGAACATACTTTTATTTTTCTGTCTTGGTTATTGAATTTGAATAAATCTGACATGAAAGCAAGTTTTTATTATAGTCACTATGTTACGAACGAAGACTTATCAGAGCGTGTGCGATGCGGAGACTGACGAGGAGAATCCAGGAATATAGAAACACAGGTTTATTCAGAGACCACGGGAGACAGGGCATCCACACAACCTCCTACAGGAACATTCAATAACCGACAAAACACAAATGAACAGGAGGGAATATATATAGAGACACAGGATGAGGAACAGCTGGTGAAACTTAATGACACGACAGGTGTAGAGAGTGAAACGATGACACGATAGACAGGAAGTGACCAGGAAGACCCAGACAGACATGAACAAGTGTTACATACTATTTAAAGGTTTATATTTCAAGTACAAATTGGATCCAAAAAAAAGGAATTTAATTTAGGTGTTTGGCTAAATACAAACATATGTCAGTTTCATTAAAAAAAAGTATTTTGAAGAATCACTTATTTTGGTACACTTATTTTATTTGTAGGCCTTTGTGACTCTTTTAGAAAATAAATGGGAACAGGACACATTTAAGTCAAACTATTGATGTATGACTATTCGTATGTGTTACCCTTAGTCCTGTTCGTTGTGTCATTTGTCACTTCCTGTCCGTCGTGTCATTTGTCACTTCCTGTCCGTCGTGTCATTAGTCACTTCCTGTCTGTCGTGGCATTTGTCACTTTGTGTTAGTTATGTTGTTTCACTTCTGGGTCCCTTCTTTACATCTTCCTGTGCCCTTCTTGCACCCCTCTTGTCAATCACTTACCTTAGTCTCGTCAGGTGTTCCCCATCTCCTCTTGTATAAGTACCCTCTTGTGTTCCCATCAAAGTCAAAAGAGTCAAAGAAGTTTATTTGTCATTACACATGTACAAGTACAGTATAACGAGATGACGTTGGAGCAAGCCCCGAGCCGCTGCCTATGCAGGCGCCGCCACACACCTCCAGAATACAATACAATAATACAAGAATGCAGTTTAGCAAGCGTTTACATAGCAACAAAAGGGGTGGGGGTTGGGTTTCTATGCTGTGAGAGAGTCTGAGATTGTGTTGAGATGTAGCGAAAGCTTCAGATGTGTTTTAAGCTCAGATTCTATGTTTTTGTCCTTGAAGGGAGATAAGAGTATAGGAATAGCAGACTGCCTGGAACAGGCTGGATTCCCAGACAGGAACAGTTAGGGACATAGGACAGGAAAATACAATTATTTTTTAATCCATTTGATGATCTTCAGTAGTTTGTCCGGATCATAATCAATCAATCAGTTCTGGTCCTCAGCACTCACTCACTCACGACCGGTCGATGCAGTTCCTTAGAGATTTCGTCTAGCCTCACGGCCAGACCGGTTACTGTCTGTAAAAGTTCACCGACCCATGTCCTTGTCGGTTGTTGTCTTTGTCATGTTGACGCTACTATGGGTTCGCTTTGTCCTTGTTCTCCTAGTAACTCCAGGTTCTTCTTGTATCTCCAGGTTTTGCATAAGAGTGCCATTTTTGTTTACATTTAAAGTATTTAGTTTTTGTTGTGAGAATAAAGTTTCATTGGATTCTGCTCTTTCCTCCCCTCTCTCCGCATCGCATACCGCAACCACAGTGTGACAATTTGTTTATTCTATTTAATAATGTCACTATTGCAATGCTTTTACAGGAACAAAACCAAATCACTACTGTGTTCTTACTTTGAGTATTTAAAACGTACTGCTGCACAAACTGATATAAATAATATTCAGAGAGGTGTATAGCATACAAATTTAAATGACAAAAAATTATAATGTTTTAAATTGATAAAAAGGGTTGTGCATTAATAACATGGTAATACAACTATAGTATCCAAAACTTTAGGATGATTGTGTATACAGGCACAAATTGGATTTAGTAAATATTTGAATACATTAAGAAGCAAATGCACTGCACGACTGTAAGATTATAGAGCTAGAGGGCGCATGCAGCTCATCGGTTACATGGAAAGGGGCCAACAGCCTGTGCATGCCATGCATTTTTTAATCAAAAGTAGTTGGTTGAAAGGTTGTTGAATGGATTTCATTTTATACAGTATTACAATAAATACATTTCTCCAATCTTTTTTTGGTAATCTCCTCCAACTTAATGATCTTTGCGGTGAAAAGTGGTGTAAAGCATAATGTGAGGTGTGTGTCTGTGATGGATCGCAAAAACATGTACGCTAAAGTTGTTTAAAAAAAACTTATATAGAGAACATGACAAATGCCTTCATCAACAAATGCTAAAAATAGTAGTTATATAGTATCATCGCCATGTGCTTATTTGAATTGTAGCCTTGCTCTTCCTAGTAATTTAGTCATTTAGTGGTAATGTAGATTGATTTTTAACCATTCCACTTCAGTGTGAATGCTTTTAAAAAGTGGATTTTGGATCCATAATCATGTTGCGTAACCGGATTATGATTTTAGACGATGTGGCTGAATGGGCTTTGCACCATGGTTAAATATCAGGGATATAACGCTGCATGGTATAAGAAGTGTCCTCTGTTTACCCAGACCCCAGTTTTACAGGTATCAGAGCAAACTACAAAAAAAGAAAAGGTTTTCCACTGCACTCACGGCAGGTTTCTCTTTCAACACCACACAAGGAATGGAAAGATCTAGGAATTGACATGCCTGTTTATAGAAGAGGAGATTTCATCCCTTGCTGTTTAAAATTCTGGCTGTCAGGCATTCATTGTAATTATATCACCCAGGTTTTGACACATTTGACAGCTTTATCTGTGAGTTGACATGTTTTAGGAACATGTTGATCTGGCAGTGGTTTTGGAAATTGACTGCTGTGTTTTTTTAGCACTTAAACTTATAAAGTAGCAGTTTATAGTCATACCCAATGTTTGCTGTGTTTTATAATTTCTCATTTTATATATGCGAGATGTTAAAAGACCTGTGATTTGTAGATTTATGATCAGCCCATCGTTTTAACACACTCGCATTTACGGCATTTTGTGGTGGCATTATGGATGAGGTAAACTGCTGTCACTGATAAGTTGGGTAGGGGGCTGTTTAATGATGAAGTGGCTTGTGTTTGTGTACAGTATCATGAAGTGTCCACTGTCTACTGCTGACTGGAGCTGGGCCTGTATGTGTGTTTGTGTGTGGCAGCTGTCAGAGTGATTGGACAGCAACATCCAGGGTGTCCTTGGAGCAGGAAGCAGCACTGTCAAAGTGTTATCATGACTGTATAAAGCCTCTTTCACTGACATACTCTCTCATACACACATATGATGAAGTCTGAGGGAATGTCACTTATGAGTGCAGGTTTTGACAAGGAAGCACAGGTTTATGTCATGTGTTGATGATTTTCTGATTCAAAGGGGAAGTTTATGCCAGTAGGCCATAGTGAAATTATGAACCATGATTTACTACTGGTGGTGGTATAAAGATGCATGAGTCAGCATTTTGACTGGTCAAAAATGTGTAATGCAAGATAAATAATAAAATATTTTATATCTTATGTTTAATTAATTATTAATTAACCTGGAAACAAGGGATGTGCTGATAGGAATTTTTTTTTCTTTTTTCGGGCTGATACAGATTTTATAAAATAACTATTGGAATATTTCCAATACCAATATTTGTCCTCTTCTCACTTATTTGAACTTTTGATTACCACTTTGATCATGTTTTAAATTAAGGTACTAGCTAGTTTATTGCTGCATCAAATAATTCGATCCCTTCAACATTTAACTGACCAACATTATAAGAGGCACAAAGATTAAAAAAACAAATTACAAATAAGACAACCACAACAATGTTCCCTTTCAAGGGAACTCGCGCTGCGTCGATCGCTTTGGGGAATACTTGGACGCTGTCTCGCGAAGCACAATATGTAAACTTCCGTCGACCGAGTGTGAGTGACAGTCGCAGGTCGGTGACGTCACGAACCAGATCATAAAGGGAGCGCCAGAACCCGGAGGCAAATAGCTTTTGGTGTCTTCGCAAGCACAAGTGTGAGAGTGTGTTGTCGCGCTGGTTGTTTGAGTTCCCTAGACTAGTTTAAAAGAAAAGGGCTCTCCAATTTTCAAATGGCAAATCAAACATCTGTGTAGTGTGCATATTCCTGCCTTCACTACATTTCGGGTGGGAACGCGCACTCACTATGTGTGTGCGTGGGAGCAGAGCATGCTCGGACAGCGCATGAGTGTGCTGTCTGTATTCACTGTAGCCAGCCACCGCTACAGATGCTCCGCTCCCGCCTGGCGGTCTTTGACACTGAGTCCGCCCAGGCTCGCGCTCCCCAGGGCTCAGAACCCGCTATAGTCGAGAGATCTGCGGTGATCTGGGTCCTGGGATTCACGAATGGATCAGACGGCGGGGTGTGAGACGAGTGCTGCTTTATCTTAGCCCTTTCCCGGCAGATCCATTGCCCCTGCAGCCCGAGGGCTGTTACATATGCCACAGACTCTGCAATGATCTATCTCTGAGGAGTTTTGACATTGTCAGCATTTAATGATGAGAGAATATTCGCCACTTTTCTCTCCAGTATGAGGAGTTTTTCGAGGAAGTGACTCGCGCGCCATGTTGACTATTTATAGCCGGCAAAGAAGCGTTCCTCGTAAGAAAATAAATAATTAGATGAACGCGTCCTGTTAGCGCGAGTCACCCCCCAATAACCCACCTCTAAGCTATTTGCCTCCGGGTTCTGGCGCTCCCTTTATGACCTGGTTCGTGACGTCACCGACCTCACTCACACTCGGTCGACGGAAGTTTACATATTGTGCTTCGCGAGACAGCGTCCAAGTATTCCCCAAAGCGATCGACGCAGCGTCTCGTTCCCTCTCAGGGAACTACGGTTACATGCGTAACCTGAGACGTTTTTTACCAAGAGAAAAACATTGGATTATGCAACAGAACTCCACTCTCCATGCAGTTAATTTATAAACGATCAGTTTGTTATATCGTTTTTTTTTTCATGCTATAGCAGATATGCCAATGGTTTTCGTATTTGTCGTTTCTTGGGTTTAATTTATTTAAACAGATGTTAAAAAAATGAAGCTTCAATTTACCATATTTGATGTGCTTTATGTACGTTTGTTCATCGATGTAAATGAAAACCTATATGAAAATCTGTACTTAATATAAAGCAGTTGTCTTTCTCCAGAAGACTACATATATGTTTTTATTTTGCGTTTTTACAATGTTTTTGTGTACATTTTGAAGATTGATAATGTTGATCATGTTGACTTTCAATTGACAGACAAAAAATAAGAAAATATTAAAAATATCCACAATTTTCTTTGCTTCTATAAATACAGTAATACCTCGGTTTACGATTGACTTAGTATATGAGCAAATCGGTGTACAAGCATGGAGGGTCAAATCGGTGTACGAGCATTATATCGGTGTGCATTTTTGTGTGGAAAAGTCCTAACGTTCAGCATCGTTGCTCGCATTTTTACTACAAATATCCTAATGACAGCCTCTCATAACACAGTTCCAACCCCTTTATCACGCCTTAACTCATTCATTCTGTCAGCGTCACTTGGTTTAGCTGCATCATTCACCACAGTGCATACTTTTATAAGTGATTGCTGTTTACTTGATAACCGGATAAGTGGTTTTTCCTCGTGTTGTTAAAATTAATTGTGATTGCTATTGTTCACGTAGTGAAATATACATGTACAGTACCTCTAAGCAGTAACTGTCACGGTTCATGAATTCATTGTCTCCTAGTTCTGCCTGTGTGTGTGTGTATGTGTGTGTGAAAGGGGCCGTGGTCACTGAGCACTGACACACCTGATTCTCATATCATCTGCCTATTTAGGCTCCCGTGTGTTGGTTCGCGGCTCCCGTGTGTTCGGGTGCGGCTCCTGTGTGTTTGTTCGTGGCTCCCGTGTGTTCGTTCTACGACCTTCACTCTGGATTATCACTTTGTTTGTTTTCTGCACTATTATAATAAATTCACTCATTTGCACTTGAATCCGGGTTTTGTGTTTTCCCTTGCTTTCCCCGCTCCCCCCTTCTCCCTCCTCTCATCTCCTCCACGCACGCTGCTCAAAGCTGAAGTACATTACAGTAAATTATCAAGTATTTTTAGAGTTTAATTGTCTATTATTAATTAGTATTTATATGAGATCTTAATGAGTATAATTTTAACTGTAATTAATAGGGTAAAACAAAACAAAACATTTAAAATGGGCATTTATGGTCGTGTGGAACGAATCAATTTGGTGTACGAGCATTAAATTAAACTCATAAACCGAGGTATTACTGTATTTTCTATAAACTAATATTTTAAAGCCATATTTCCTTGTCTTTTGTCTTTCTTTTTCTTAGTTATTTTTTTTTGCTATTATCAACTTTTTCTTTATTCAGCATGCTCATAATGTGGGTTGATCAGTATGTTCATATGGATTTCTTTAATTAATTCCTTATAAAGTATTCCGATACATCCTCTTGTATAAGTACCCTCTTGAGTTCCCATGTCCTTGTCGGTTGTTGTCTTTGTCATGTTGACTTTTCACTTTCATTTTTTCTTTCAATACCTCTTTTTTCTCTCTCTTTCATCTGCTGAATAATTTATTGTGTTTAAGATAGTAAGGTTTAAAAGAGGAGGCTTTAAAACTGTTTGAGCACCATTTCTGCTGTTTGTGGGGAGTGTGTAAATGTAGCTTTCATACTGTGTGTGAGAGAGGGAGCGAGGGAGAGACTCACATATAGAGTCGTTCATTCAGAAACAAGCTTTACCTCCAGGCTAGCAGGACTCTTGACTTCTGTCACTCCCGTGGTTGCTGTTCAGTCTCTAGAGATAGCCTGTACAGAGCAGAGCTGCATAGTAGTTTCCACAGTCTGCATGGCTGTTCACAAGTCCAGGACTCTCCATTAGTCTGTTAAAAGTCATTTGGCTGGATGAGGATTCTAATTTCTTCTTTCATTTCCATTTCAGAGGGACTCCATGAAAGATGTCAGAGGAAGCGATTGTTATTGCCAAGTGGGACTATACAGCACAACAAGACCAGGAACTTGACATCAGAAAAAATGAGCGCTTGTGGCTTCTCGATGACTCAAAAACTTGGTGGCGAGTGAGAAATACATCCAACAGAACTGGCTATGTTCCTTCCAATTACGTTGAACGCAAGAACAGTCTGAAGAAAGGTTCTCTGGTGAAAAATCTCAAAGATACACTTGGTAAGAGAATTATTTATTTTGACTGGTGTGCAGTAATACATATAAAGATCTTAATGGGTTAGTTGCATTGACTGACACACCCCAAAAGGGCAGCACAGAAAGTCGCCTTTTTCAGAAAGCATGCAAACTCTTTAGTGGCGTTTTGTGCTTGAGCCTTAAGATACATACATAATTATTGAAAACGTAATAGTTACCCTCTGAATTGTAATCAAATCAAACTGAGGCAAGTGGAGATTCACGCCTCTACTACTCATGTCAGTTTCATGTAGTTTTGGAAAACTTTATTTTCACAAAAACATTTAATTTAATGACTGTAAAAATGTCATGTAGTTTAACCATCTAACCATTAACCAGTGAAACTTAAAAACATACATATATGTTGGGTTCATATCGGGTTCATATACTTTATACCTTGAATAAATGTGAATCTACACATAATAATCATTTAAAAATACATATAAATGTACACTAGCATGACACGTTGGGGTTTGGGTTAAGTGTTTATATATATATATATATATATATATATATATATATATATATATATAAATGTGTGTGTATATATATATATATATATATATATATATATATATATATATATATATATATATATATATATATATATATATATGTATGTATGTGTGTGTGTGTGTGTGTCTGTATATATATATATATATATATATATATATATATATATATATATATTTAAACAAAAAAATTTTTTTTGTAGTAATTAATCAATTAGTAGTAATTAAGCCTTCATTTAGCAAGGATGCATTACATTGATCAAAAGAGACAGTAAGGGCATTTCAAATGTTACAAAAAAAAATCTAATTCAGACAAAATGCTGTTATTATTGTTTCGACAATTGTTTTTTAGGCTAAAATAAGCATAACAGCTGTTTTCATATTGAGAAATGATATCTGAGCACCAAATCACCATATCAGACTGATTTCTAGAAAGATCATGTAAGTGAAAACTGGAGTAATGGCTGCTGAAAATTACATTTAAAAACATATATAAATAGGAAACATTTATATTGTAATTTTATATTGTAAATTATTGTAAATTTTTCACAATATTAACTTTGAGTGGCTTTGCTTTTATCATAAATAAGTGTCATGGATCATTAATATTACAGTGGAACCCACTTATCTCGACCTCAGTTAACTAGCCAACCCTATTATGTCGACGTTTTTATTATGAATATGAGCTGGCCACCGGAGGGAGCTCACATATACTGACACACACTTACACACTACATTTTCCAGAAACCCACTCATTGGACTAATTGCACATACCAGCTGGACACCATTATGACTGTTTGTCACACCAGCTGTTAACAATCATCTGGACTATATAAGACTCCATCCATACACCAACTGAGAAGGCTCGATTTGCTGTTGCAATCATTCTGAGCAATGATATTCCTGTCTTGTTTTCCTGTTGCCAGTTTTGCTGTTACCCGTCTGTTACCCGTCTGTTACCCGTCTCCTGATCTGCCTGCCCTGACCTTTGCCTGGATTATCGCTCGTGATTGTTTTCTGCCTGTCTTGACTACCGCCTGAACTACCATTCTGATTCCGTCTGCCCGCCTTTGTGATCCCTGCCTTTATTATCGTTTACGTATGATCTCTGTTTGCCCTGACTTTGTGCCCGTACAACCACTCTTAATAAAGACAAGCACTTGGATCCCTGCCTGTGAGTCACCTGTGTTACAGTTTTTGAAGTGGAACCACCAAATTCCCTCATTGTCTAAGCATTTTCTTATTGGTTATTTTATTTTGCCGAACCCTGATTTCTCGAGCACAAAAGAAGAACAAAGTCGCCACTTAACATCCGTTATCTCGATACCCGAGAGTAGAGTAGTACCGAGTTCACTGCGCATGTTCTGAGTTCGCGTTGCACGTGCATCACGGTCCGTATGGTCGCTCACTCCAATGACGGTTCGATCACTCTTGTTGGTCTTGTCTGAGGGATGACACGGTGTAGCTATTCTGGGGGATATTTTCCCTTCTAAAAATGTCAGGGAGGTGTTAAGAGAGAAGTTAAGTGTTAAGAGAGAAAGAGTATGAAGTCATACTGCGGTGGTAGAAATGCTACCAAAAAATTGACGGCATGGTCCTTTTGTAAGAGATGAAACTGTTTTAGACAGCATAAATAATGTTGGCGCATTTGTTTTATAGCATACCATTAAAGGCAAAAAGCAACTTTATAAGCATTTTAGACTTTGTAAATAAACCATAGTAACCGCGTGTACAATAGTTTTCAGAACTGTGTCAGAGCGAAATGACTGTGTTTACACGTGTGTTGTGACTGTGTTTACGCTGTGAGCAAAATTGTGTTTGCAATGTTGGAGAATATAATTATAGGTTTGTATCGAGAATCAAAGGTGTTTTTTATTATATACTGGTAAATATCTGCCGTTAGTTGGTGCACATATGCCTTTTGTTTGTTAGCAAACATATACAGTATAGTTTTTGTGTACATTGTGCACATGTACATTTTTATAGCATGCCGATCGCTTCATCAAACAAATTGCGACAACACTGTTGTGTAAAAAGACGGCAAAAACACGTGCATGTACATTCTCATTTAGTAACTCACAGCAACTGTACATCAAGACATTTCAAGCAAGTTGCTAATATATTTCCCCATATTGGTTTTCGTTTATCTCGATCGTCGGTTATCTCAACACTTTTTGGCAAACCCCTAGGCTGGTGATATAACCGGGTTCCACTGCACCATCATCAAAAAATAATCTAAGATTGCCTTTACATAAAAAGGTTAAATTAATTGATATTTTTAGAGATTTATTGACCTTGACATGTATTCATGATGCTTTGCAGCAGTCCCAGCTGTGATATCATTTCCCGTGTTTTTGTTTCTGCATATTGGTTGCACCAAATAATGTTTTCAAATATTAGTGAGAACTTTTTTCCTTAGAAATGCCAGACTGCTTTATTCATTTTTCTTTTCAATGATTTCATTCTTTTTTAATAAGACTTTTTTTCTTCGTTATGATAGTTCCATCTCTCTGATACATGTCTGTTTCCTATTTTAATGTGAGAAATTGCAGAAATGCAAATGCAGAGATGCAGAAATAAAACCTTCAACATCAAGGGTGTGTAAGCAGGAAGCACTAATTTAAAGGCTTTTGTTGTAAAACCTAATTAGTTTCCCATCTGTTAATCACACAGGGGAGAGAGGTGAACGGATCGATCAACTGTGTCTTGGGACTTCATGTATGTGTGAGTTTAGAATAGTCTCGCTCTCCTGGCTGTTAAATGGAGACTTTTGTGTCGATGATGTATTGCAATGTCCATTATAACAGTGAGTTACCAGATGATCATTGATAATATATCAATATGTCGTGAAAAAATTACAAATATATTTCACAAAGCCCCATACCATACACATATGCAATCACCTAAAGGATTATTAGGAACACCTGTTCAATTTCTCATCAATGCAATTATCTAATCAACCAATCACATGGCAGTTTCTTCAATGCATTTAGGGGTTCTGGTCAAAACAATCTCCTGAACTCCAAACTGAATATCAGATTGGGAAAGAAAGGTGATTTAAGCAATTTTGAGGGTGGCATGGTTGTTGGTGCCAGACGGGCTGGTCTGAGTATTTCACAATCTGCTCAGTTACTGGGATTTTCACGCACAATCATTTCTGGGGTTTACAAAGAATTATGTGAAAAAGGAAAAACTTCCAGTATGCAGCAGTGATGTGGGGGCAAAAATGCCTTGTTGATGCTAGAGCTCAGAGGAGAATGGGCCAACTGATTCAAGCTGATAGAAGAGCAACTTTGACTGAAATAAGCACTCGTTACAACCAAGATATGCAGCAAAGCATTTGTGAAGCCACAACACGCACAACCTTGAGGTGGATGGGCTACAACAGCAGAAGACCCCTCCGGGTACCACTCATCTCCACTACAAAGAGGAAAAAGAGGCTACAATTTGCACAAGAATTGGACAGTTGAAGACTGGAAAAATGTTGCCTGGTATGATGAGTCTCGATTTCTGTTGAGACATTCAAATGATAGATTCAGAATTTGGCATAAACAGAATGAGAACATGGATCCATCATGCCTTGTTACCACTGTACAGGCAGGTGGTGGCGGTGTAATGGTGTGGGGGATGTTTTCTTGGCACACTTTAGGCCCCTTAGTGCCAATTGGGCATCGTTTAAATGCCACGGCCTACCTGAGCATTGCTTCTGACCATGACCATCCCTTTATGACCACCATGTACCCATTCTCTGATGGCTACTTCCAGCAGGATAATGCAACATGTCACAAAGCTAAAATAATATTTCTTGAACACCAAATCAGTTTGAATGGTTTTTGAAGGATCATTTGACCCTTAAGACTGGAGTAATGGCTGCTGAAAATTCAGATTTGCCATCACAGGAATGCATTTTAAAATATTCGAATAGAAAATAGTTATTTTAAATTTTAATAATATTATAATAATTTATTATATAATGTTACTGTTTTTACTGTATTTAGCCTTGTTTTAACCTTAATGACCGTAAGAGACTTTCAAAGATTCCAGTTGTTTTTACTGGTAATGTACATGGGTTTTGTACAAACATGTAGAATTCAGACAGGCAGACAGATATTGTAGCCATCAAGGTACCTACACATAGAAAGAGATGTTTGTTGAGTGCAAAATCATCACTTTCTGAGACCGGCAGACCAATTAAGGACATCGTCCACTCGATTTTGCTTTCCTGCTGACATCTATTTGTAAGATGTCCACACATGCAAACTGCACTAAACCTTTTTTGTCAGGGGAAATGGGCCCCAGCTCTCTACCCTTTTGACCCTAACCTCTCTAGAACATCCTTTTCTCCCCTCCCACACTTTCCTTATGAAGCATGTAACATGCTACTCTTAATTACTGACAAATGAATCTCTGCATGGAGTCCAAGACAGGAAATGGGAGGATGGAGGGAAAGAATCTCAGCAGTGAGACTCTGCAGGCTGTGTCACTGTTTCTTGTACATTTAAGATCATTTAAAGGCCCAAACAGTAGAGCATTGCGCTTGCAACGCCAAGGTCATGAGTTCGATTCCCAGGGAAAGCAAGAACGTTAACGTGTTTAAAAGTAGAACTTGCCAACTTAATAAAATGCCAACCAGGACTTCATTGTGAAGTCTTTATGAACACTGGAATCATCAGCCATTGCATACAATTATTAAAACTTTATAGTCATAGTTCACCCAAAAAATGAAAAATCTTTCATGATTTTCTCACCCTTGTGTTGTTCCAAATCTGTATGACTGACTTTCTTCTGTGGATCATAAAAGAAAATACTACTAGAAGTGTCTCTGTTTTTTTTGATGACCAACACTCTTCAAAATGTATTTCTGAAGTTTTCTGAAGTCACAAGATAGCTTTGAGTAAGAAACAGAATGAAATTTAAGTCACTATTCATTGATGATCTTTGCAAAAAAGAGAACTGTCAACTGTAGAACCACTATGACTGGATCACTGAACTCCCATTTAACCAGTTAAATGATTCCTTGTATATGCCTTTTCTCAAACTGGGTTGAGAACTAGGTTCTGGAACTAGGAATACATATTTTGGGGTAAACGGTGTGTCAGTGAGAGTAAATGTTGACAGAATTTTAATTTATTCTATCACTATTCCTTTCACAAAAATACACCGTACACTGCCACCTCGAGTTAAAAGCTAATTCATGACATGCAGGCAGCCTCAATGCTTGACCTCGGGTGTCATGTTTTAAAAGTACATGCTCTTTGCTGGTCTATTGGCCTATCGATCCTCATGGACAGAGTGAGGACAGCTCTCTCAAAGGTTCTTTGTTCTTTCAACGTGCTTTGAAAAATGTGCTCATCCGCTGTCTGTGAGGTGAGACTCAAGTGTGTCTATGGGCTACATAAATGTGTGTGCACGCAAACAAATGCTGGTGTATTGGTGGTTTTCACCTGTTGACCTCATAATCTCATCTGTGTCTGAGGTCATCGTCAATGCCGCTCATGCATACAGCCCCTGCTTTCATCACTGCACCCGATTTGCAGCTATCAAGGTTATTTCTCTACTCATCCATTGTGACAACAAGGTTACTCTTTATCTGGCAGCCTTCATCTGTCTATCTCACCCTATTTTTATTCTCTTTTCCAGGTTTTTTTCATACATGTTTAAAGATTTTTTTTTCTATGAGGAAAATCCGTGAGCTAAGACTTCAAAATTCTGTCACCATTACTCATCTCCATGTGATTTTAAACATGTATGAGTTACTTTCTTCTGTGAAACACGCATAGGAACCTTGAGGTCAAAAAGGTTGAGGACCACTGGCTTAGATTTGATGGAAAAGAGATGGTTAACATTCTGCTAAACAATTTATTAAATGTTATTAAAATGATTCTCGTTCACACGGATCCATGGAAACAACAAAAAACAGTGATATCACCTTGTAAAGAAGAAATTGTACGCCAGTGAACATGCGTGTTCAAAGACGTATGCTTATTGACTAAACGCGTAATTCGCACATGCATAATCACTGATTTCACATATTTAGATGATAATAGGATAATTTTCAAAACCTTTGTTTCGGGTTTTGCTTTCTCGGGCCACCAGGGCGCTGTTGTGGTGTAGGTGAGCAGCCAGAACGCATTAAATGTTTTCTTTTTCAGCTGAAAATGGTGTCATGTATGTTCTTAAGTTAATGACTAACGGAATACCATTCATTCAATCAAATACCTACTTAAGCTGGACAGTGACTCTTCTAGAGCTGCTGTACAGCCAAAACAATCTTCATTGCATTAATTTCCGATTGTCATTGCAAAGCTGCTTTGAAACTATTTGGATTGTAAAAAAGCACTATATAAATGAAGGTGACTTTTCTTGACAAACAAAATGAGGGTAAATAATGACAAAATGTTGTTGTTGTTGTTATTATTAATTTTTACTATTTCTTTAAGATAACTCTCTGGCTTTTTGTCATACTGCATTTGAACTCTCCACTATAATTGACCATTAATTTGTTCTAACACAGATTCTATGAAACTTATTCCTTGGTTATAAAGTGTTGCCCACTCTAGCTGAACACACGGCAAATGGATTCATTTTGGTATGTTTGGATAAGCTCTAATGTTTCATACATATTTTGAATGATATTATGAAATACCGTATAGTGCACATTGTCATAAATAACAGTCTGCGGTAAAGGTTAATTTTCTCCTCTGTTGCAGGAGAGGTTTGTACTTGTCTGAAAACCTGTTTGAACAGGTTTGTGTGATTGGCGGCTTGCCTTTCTTCCACTACACACATCTCTGGTGCATGACACATTACCTCAACACTTGGTGCCAGATTTGCAGAAAATATAGAATAATTCATCAGCCATGCGTCTTGTGTGATGAGTGCTAAATGTGTCTAGTGTGGTAGAATTGCGTACATTCAGTTGTTTGGAAAAGTCGGCAGGATGATGCGAGTTGAGAAAACAAGACATCCCGTTCTCTCAAATTTGAATGTATAGTAGCAATCACAGAAGGGCCTGTGAATGAAAGGCTTGATCATCGTTTTGCCTGTAAACAGCGGCAGAATGACTCAATCTCACCAACCAACCCTAAACAGACTAATGTGTGTTACCATGTGCTGGAGAACACTTGGTGTTTCTGAAAGACCCCGTTTTAAACACCTTGCCTAATTTCCATCGCAAGTCCTGACCAAGTATGTTTTGAGAGTTTTGTTTCACATAAATCATTGAGACCACAGATGTTTCACACTGGCTTTTAGTGTGACTTCAAGATCCAGCTTTTAGAGTTGCATCCTGCTATCCTGAGAAACTGTTTCCATGGAAAACCTTGACCTCAAAGCCTCTGAGCTTCTGTCTTTAGAGGATTCCCCCCCCCCCCCCCCCCCCTTAAGCCAGTACTTTCTCATGTCACCGTATACTAATAAAGATAGTCGCTGCTTTAATGAAGCATTGGGATCATCGTACCTGAGGGACAAAATGTTTGAGGTTTCTCTTTATAAATCTGTCCTTTGAGACGTCTGCTTCCTTTTGTTTTTGTTTTCTCTTCATGTGTCACAGTTATGTCGTGTTTTGTTACGTTTCTCCTGTGTGACCCTTCTGTGTTTCCATAGTGTGTCACGTCTACCCCGCCCCCTTGTTTGTCGTGCCAGGTGTTCCTCGTTTCCCTGTCTATTTATATCATCATGATCTCTCTTGTGTTTGCCGATTGTTACCGACTGTTACATGTTGTTCCATGTGTGGATGCCGAGTTTTGCACCAAGAGTGTGCCGTTTTGTTTCCGAGTTTATGTAAGTATTCCGAGTTTATGCAAGTATTCCGAGTTTATGCACACCGTTCCGTTCTGTGACATCACGTTTGTTATTGGTGATTTAAAAAAAGTAACATTATCTAATAATCAAGAGGCTTATTGACCTTGTCTCTATATGACAAAATTAGCTGTTTTAGGGTTTTGGTGGATATTGCACATTGCTTATATCACATTGCTTTTTTATGAAACTACACTCTATCTATTTTACTATCTAAATTACGGTACTCAATCCAATTAATGTTGTAATTAATAAATACAGACAGACTTGTGAGTCTTGTGTCATTGACCCGTATGTCTCGTGATGGAATATATGATTTCCTTTTCTATACTGTCATTAAATAAATTACATTTAAAATCAGTTTTGGAGAAAATAAAATGACACACATTTAGATTTAGCTCCAGTCATTAGGAATGCCCAACACCAGACACATTCCCCCTCATTTGAATGCTAACACCATTTGGGAATGAAAACATCCCTGTCTCACAGCGCACACTTAAAAATACACCTATGGTATATAATACTGGGCTGCTTTTTGCTTCTAAAAGTAGGCCACTTCTGCTCTTTCCTCAGTTGAGCGGACACTTGAACACCTGCACTCTTTTTCTCTCTCTCTCCTCTTATTCTTTCATAGCATAGAGAGGAAGTTATTGTCATTTTGTATGCTCTGCAGGTGTGTATTGAGATGACGGGTGGGGTGTTAGGCTGGATGTAGAATTAGTGTGTTCGTGTGTTGTTTACTGAGTAAGGAAAGCTGAGTGTGTGAAACCGCATTCATGGATCATCTGCTACAGGAAGGAAACTACTGGGTACTGATGTCTGTGGTTGTGTGTTACTGTGTGCACATGTAAATGTGTACTTCTTTACTAAACACAACTGAGTCTATTTTAAGTGATGGGTCAACATCTCTCTTGTTTGGTTTGATCGTTATGTTTATATTCTGATAAGCAGCAACACTCAGATCTCTATCATGTTGCACATTTATGTCACTGCCCATTGCATAGCAGAAGCATTGTGCAAGCATTTTGTACTTTACAAAACAAATAAAAAATGTATTCCAAGTTTCTAGAGCTTTAGAAAAGCATGGTTTGATTTGCCTGCTTGTGAGCAACAGAAAATGTGATGAATGAGGTTTAGGAAAGTAAGAAAGAAGAAAAGAAGAGGACACTAATAGGATGTGTGGTGGGCTGCACTAATTATGTCACATGTATTCTATTAGTAGGAATGATTAGTATTGATGAGTTCACAACGTTGATCAATATCCAGCTCAGAGGCTTGAGTTTTATAATTACTGTGTCTGATGTCTAATACCTCTTTTTTTGTCTTTCTCAGGGCTGGGAAAAACGAAACGCAAAACGAGCACACGGGAAGCCTCGCCAACTCCTAGCACGGATGAGTACTCCTCTAATGGGGGCGGGGCTGAACGAATATATGACCTGAACACTCCAGCTGTGGTGAAGTTTGCCTACAACGCTGAACGGGAGGATGAGCTCAGCCTGGTGAAGGGGGCACAAGTGATGGTGATGGAGAAATGCAGTGATGGCTGGTGGAGGGGCAGCTATAATGGTCAGATGGGCTGGTTCCCCTCCAACTATGTCCAGGAGGAGGAAATGGATGACTCATCGGCTGACCTTCCCGTTGTCTTCTCCTCACAGCCGGGTCTCAGTAATGGTCAGGGCCCCAGAGTCCTTCACACTGTTCAGACACTCTACCCCTTCAGTTCTGTCACAGAGGAGGAGCTGAACTTTGAGAAGGGCGAGACGATGGAGGTGCTGGAGAAGCCAGAGAACGATCCAGAATGGTGGAGGTGTAAGAACTGCCGTGGACAAGTGGGTCTGGTGCCAAAGAACTATGTATTTGTGCTCAACGATGGTCCATTATCCACAGCCTTGGGCTCCCATTCCCAGCAGAACAGCCACACGGGGCCCTCCCATACGGGGAAATTTGCCGGAAAAGACTGGTACTATGGCAACGTGACACGGCACCAGGCCGAGTGTGCGCTGAACGAGAGGGGGGTGGAGGGAGACTTCCTCGTGCGAGACAGCGAGTCCTCTGTGAGTCTTTATCTGGATCTAATCAAAATGCAGTGACCAGATAACTGCTTTCAAAAGCTGTGAATAGTCACTCGAGTGCTGTGCAGTTATTTGTGTCCATTGTGTCATTTGCAGTGTTATCATTATCTAAAACTATTAAAACATTTGTTATTTGAATATAAATAGCGTTGCATGAGTTACAAAGTGTTACAAAGTCTTGGATTTGTTTTTTGCGTCTACTAGAATAGCTTTTCTTGCTTGAATGTTCAAAACACATTCTTTTCTACATTGTTGCAGCACCCGTTCTGTATAGTAGGCGAAAAAGAGTATATTCACAGTACTGAGTACTCATTGGCAAAAAGTACCCTGATGACCTACTTCTGCCCGAGAGATTCTTAAGTGTGTAACACTTTATTATCCCATGTGACCACGGGAGAGGATTTGTAAATGGTGGTCATGCGACGTAACTGATGCTTAGGTCACATGATAATGTCAACATGGTGAAAGTAGTACGTTCATACTACACACATTCATACGTACGTCAAAATAAATACCTACTTGAGATTTCGGATACATCCCTTGTCTCTTGGACATGGCAACAATACACTACTAACACAACTCAACCAAGCCTCGTTTCCTTTATAATGCGTGTGTCTTGGGTGGAAATTATTTAAATGAGAAGTGACTTTGTGCTTTGTAACTTTGTAGACCTGTTTCATAATCAAATAGCACAGTTGTATGTTCTTTCCGTTGTTTAAAATAAGCTAAAAGCTTTTTATTGCTCAAATTACATAGAAACGCATAATTCTGAGTCAGAGGACATGAATCGCTCAGAGTAAAAACACTTCATTAATTACCGTCAAGGTGAAAAAGTATCTTCAAATGTCTTTTTAGACTTTGACAAGTTGAGGTTTGTTCAGGTTGTGAAATTTAATGTGGTGTGACTCTCTAAAAAAATCAATTAAATTAAAATGAATGATTGTAGAGCGTGTATTCAATGTGTAAAGTAAATGTTACTTTTTACATTATATTTTAGAGCTATTCAATTAAAAAAAATCCAAAAATCAGCATGATTGCAAAGAGTACCCTTTTAAAAGCTTGTCGTTTAAAGTACATTTGTAGACACATTTGTCATTTCATGTCATTCATCTCGAGCAGTTGTTTTCAAACGGTTAGCGCATATATTTGATGTTTCTTTTATTGCACACAGCCAACTCAGGTCATGGAGTACTTTATCAATCAGATGAGTTAATTCAACTGTGTTAAATAAAGGAGACATAAAAAATATGCTGTGAGAATATGGAATTCTAGGGCTTATGGCGCCATCTGTAGGCTGAAGTTCACTGATTCATTTTCTTTTTTTTTCTCTCTAGCCAAGCGACTTCTCAGTGTCTCTGAAAGCAGTGGGGAAGAACAAACACTTCAAGGTGCAGTTGTCCAGTGGAGTTTACTGTATCGGTCAACGGCGCTTCAATTCTATGGATGAACTGTTAGAGCACTACAAGAAAGCTCCTATTTTCACTAGCGAACATGGAGAAAAGCTTTACCTGGTCAAACCTCTCCAGTGAACTTCCACACACAAATGAGCCTTATACCCAGACAAGATCTGACCTCACCCTGAGCCAAGTGATCTGCAACTCTTACATAATGCTCATTTCACACCAGCAAACCGAGGACTTGCTGAAAACCAATCGGCAGGAAAATCGCAGGATTTAACTTTGCTGATTTAGAATAATGACGTGGCGTATCCTTTCTGTATCTCCATGGTACTTTTGCTGATGATCTTTTCACCCGTTCAAGAAAATGAATATCGCCTTTTCCAAGCGATTACTATAAAAACTTCTCCATCACACTCAGCCAACATCTAGATACATGAGATGCGCCAACAGATGCTGCCTTCATCTGATACAGCCTGAGACTATTTTAGCAGCACAATATTCAAGGTTGTCATGGGACAAGTGCAAGGAATACAGACACAGAGGAATTACAGGAAGCTGTATGTACATAGGAGGTGCCAAAGAGAGTTGGTGACAGGTGTTTGTCGCCCCCTGCTGGATGAACTAAATGATGCAGGGTCTTTATAAGATGAATGTTTTGTAGATGCTTAACCAAATGTGCCACCTTCACATTCAAGCACCGCTCATTTGATTTTATATATATATATATAAGAGAACTATATCCACCTCATTCAGATTCACACAACTGTATCAATATTAAAGTGTTGGCATAGACCGTATTACTGCAAAACACTGTTAGTTTTGGTTTTCTGAAGGCCACCATTCAGCAAGAATGGGTTGGTCTATTTACTAATGAGTCCGTTCATCTTTTGCTTTACACCCTTTTATAAAAGTGTGGTACGTCTGAATGTTACTGAGCATTATTATTTAAACCATGTTTATTTAAGGAGAGAATAAAGCTGCAGAGAAAGACAATGTAGTCAGATCCACATCCATGATAGTACTTTTGTTTGATTAAACATTTTGAGCTGTGTGATTTTTATTGTTTCTTGATTGAATACTATACTATCAAACAGGTTTTGAGGTCAGTATGATTTTTTTTTAACGGTTTTAAGTCTCACCAAGCCTACATTAATTGATAAAAAAATCAGTAAAACAGTACAATTGCTAAAATATTATTGCAATTTAAAATTACAGTTTATTCTTATAATGGAAAATATATTTTTTATCAGTCCACAATTCCAGTCTTTTTTGCTCAAGACCATTTATTATAATTAACAATGTTGAAAACGGTTGTTCTGCTTAATATTTTTATGGACACACTGCAATGAATTTAAAGTTAAAAAAACAGCTTTTATTTGAAATGGAAAACATTTGTTAATTTTTGACATACTGAATATTGCACTGTATATACTTCAATCCTGCAAAAAGGAACATTATTAGCAATATTACTTTATTTGATAATTTGCTTTCGTTTTTTAACTTTATATTGTGGCAATTAAATCACTTGATGAATGGAAGAGTATCTGTTATTTTTATTAGAAGACAACACAAGATATTGCAGCACAATATATATACAGTACATGTTTTCTTTTAAGCAGAACAACTTAAAATACATCAAGATATCACACAGTCAAGGCATATTGTATCATATATATATGATACTTGAATTGGAAAGACAAGTCATTGCATTGTGGGATACACCAGTTTGCAGTGTGCTCCAGTTAAATACATCCACTATACAAAGCTTCCAAACAAGCCTTCGTATTTACACATACTGGTCTCTGGAGGGCGCTGAAGTACAATATTACAGATACATTTCAGTCACATGACATATGTCTGTCAGCAAATTACTCACACGTTGAAATCTTCAATATTTTCATTATTTTATTTTTTATTTTTAAATAATTACTATTTTAGGTAATTTATAACACACACTGCAACTTTAATTTGCTTTGCCTTTGTGTCTTCTACCCAACGTGAGATTTACCCACATCAGAGGACCTAAGTTTGTTAAGAGTGAATAATTCGGACAATTGGGAGTTTATATCTCACTATTATGGTTTTATTTCTCATAACTCCAACTTTATAACTTTAAGAGCCTATATAGTCAGTATTAAGAGGCAGAAAATTACCTTTTTTTAAGTTTGACTACAAAGCTCATTGAAAATATTTAAATGAGAAAACAGATTGTTATATTATAGTAAATATGTCATGGCTTCTGAACAGAGAGGACCCAAATGCAGAAATGAGTGATGTGGGATTTATTTACAAGACAGTAGACAAGGCACAAGACAATGATGGAGAAGTGACGGGCAAAACGGTAGGGCAGGGCAGACAATGGGGGACTGGCTGGTCAGGACAGAAGAGACACTCAGGTCAATGCAGGAGATTAGACAGCAGCTCAGGAGACCAGAGGCTTGACACTTGGGGATGTGATGTAGCACCAGACTAGCTGCCAGGCCAGGAGTGTCATCAGCCACGGTGAAACATGAGGCAGGGCAGGAATCAACAAAAGACAACTCTCAAGACAAGAGGTAACAAACAAAACAAGAGCAAATAAAACGGAAACAATAAGAGCAAATAAAACAATACTAAGACAAGAGAAAAACATGCAAACTAACTAAATGAGCGTAATAGATAAGAAAACAAAGACTAGAGTATCAAAAATAAACTAGCAACAATAGGAGATAGACACTAATTACTAAGGCAGTAAAACTAGTTTTCAGCTAACAATACTTTCAAGCTAGCAACACACAAGGAACTCACGCAAAACAAACCAGCAAAGACAGGAGTGAAACAAGCACAATATAAAGGGAGCAGAGAACATGAGGGAAAGGTGAACAGACTCAAACAAACGAGGACTAGATGAGGATTAAACAAGGGGGCGTGGTAACTGGAACTGAGAAGAGAACCACATGGCAAACACAAACAAAGATAGAGCCATGTGCTCAAACACAAGACAAACAACCCACAAAGACAAAACAGACTGTCAGGCCAGGATCCTGATTGTTTTTTCTTAGTGTGTTGGTAATCTAAAGGGAGACAATGCTTTAAGATAATTACTTTTTCATACTTCGAAAACATTGCAAGCACATTGCATGTGTCTGTCAGTTTCTGACACTTAGGTAAATGGGTAAAACATATGGGTAAAACTTTTTTTCTCTGAATACTGAAGCCTGATTGGCTCAAGTTGCTGCAACTGCACAGAAAAAAATCGCCACTTTGGAATTCTGATTGGTTTTGAGATATTGAGCTTCAAATCTTTTGCTTTCCATTTACCAAAAATTAATTCTCTTTCATACATGAAAATGACTGATTCCCTAAATGTATTCTAAATGTACAACATGTAAGCCTGTGATGTAAATGTAAAATGACATAGCGTCGGTAATTACCTACTAGCACCAGCAGGGGGAAACCTCTGCTATAACGTCAGTAATTAGACAGCACCCACTACCATAACTGAAATTTAAAATCATTTAAATCCACAATGGCAGGGAGACCACGAGCGTTAACGACTATTGTACCAGCTAACGGAACAGGTCATGCATTGTTTCCGTCATATCTGCTAGAATTTGCCTATCGTGACCAGTTTCGGCGCACAGACATGTTTCCGATCTTCCTGAGTCTGCTTGTGGATAACTATCCGTGATTGGTGAATGGTGCTTTAAATAAACTTGAAACTGTGTTAACAACAGCTTTGTTTGGTGTCTTTTCATGTTATTAAAGCTGTTTTGGGTCTATTTTAATGTTATAATTACCGACGCTATGGCAGAGGTTTCCCCCTGTTGGTGCGAGTAGGTAATTACCGACACTATATCGCAGGTTTACCCTCTGCGGGGCGGATGGGGACCTCTGATGTGGAGACGGAAGAGCCGCAAAAGAGCAGTCAAAGAGCCGCGTACCGTGAGCCGTGGGTTTGCCACCCCTGCTATAGACAGTCCAAATGTTTGGGACTAAAGGTTGGTAAGCCACTCCCTCAAACAACCCACTCTGTGACTTTTTCTACCTTGCCCTTTGCTAGCAGAACTTGTATTTTGGCTCAAAGCATACAAGCATATGTGTCCAAGATCAAAGTGTGTCTGGAGCAGGGGTCTGCAAGCAAACTTGGTCGAGTGGTACTCGGTGGTACTTAGCCTCTACCTCCTTATGTCACGGTTCATGAATTCACTGTCTCCCAGATACTGCATGTGTGTGTATGCGAGGTGAGTGTGGGGGGCGTGGTTACTGATCACCTCCTCTGCAATCATCACCCACACCTGATCACCTGCACCTGATCATCATCAGCTCCTGCCTTTATATTTCCCTCTCACCCTCATTGTGCTGTCAGGTTGTTGTCTCCCATGTTGTTTCACGGCAGTTGCTCCAGTGTTCCCGTTTCCCGTTTCCCGTTTCCCGTTTCCCGTTTCCCGTTTCCCGTTTCCCGTTTCCCGTTTCCCGTTTCCCGTTTCCCGTTTCCCGTTTCCCGTTTCCCGTTTCCCGTTTCCCGTTTCCCGTTTCCCGTTTCCCGTTTCCCGTTTCCCGTTTCCCGTTTCCCGTTTCCCGTTTCCCGTTTCCCGTTTCCCGTGTTCCATGTTCCACACCGTGATCATCACCACTGCACCTTCTACGTACTCAACAGCCCATTGGGTCCCTGCGCCACCTGGACCTGCCACAGTCACGGACTATTTAATTTTGTGTTGTATTTAATTTAAAACTCACTTGCACTGCACATTTGAATCCAGCCTGTTTATATGTGCATGACACCTTGTGCCTAAAACATCAGGACTGCTTGGGTGGCTCAGGGACCAGCCCTTGCTTAGGTGGGACCCTGGCATCTGGGAAATGGATGGGAAGAGATTGCTGGGCTGATCGGGTGCGGGAGCTGGCTGGGGATGCTGCTGAGTCAATAGCAAATTAGGGCAACTCAAAGCAGTAGATGAACTTGTTAATTTCACCAGGAAATGAGCTTGATCATCATCTGCGCTAGCGTGAATCGCTCAGCGACGCCATCTGCTGTAGCACCAATTTATCGTGAGGAAGAAAGGGGAGTGGAGGAGGGTTGTCTTGTCAGCATCCTTGATCTCAGTTAAGTTCAGTCAAAGGTGGAGCTCGAGGCCACCAAATTGGCCATGGCATGCCTGATCGCTTGGGCTGTAGACTTTGTTTTGCAGTAGACTTGGGCTGTAGACTTTGGTTGCAGGCGGCACCACGACTTCAGGGACCATTCATTGAGGTGGCAATGAGCAGGTTCTTCCAGAGCTGTGAAGTCCAAGCCAAACTCACTATCTGGCTTAGTTAGGACACGGATGAGCTCTGAGCCTGGTTGAGTCTGTCTCTTTAGGTGACGGTTGAGTGAAGTCATCGCTGGAGTTTGCCCAGTCATCTGCATCAGATGCAGCCAGAGACATCAAATCTTCAAAAGCGGAGCAGCCAAATGAAACCATGCCATTCACACCAGAAAAACATTTAAACAACAAACTAATTTTTAAACAACAAATCTGTGCTGCAATTGGAATGTGACAAGAAAGTGTTGAGATATTTCAACATGAAAGGAGATGTATAAACCCAGAGAAAATCTTCTCCCTTTAGTCTGAGAATTCTTGGACCTTAAGGCTGTTACTTGAACAAGGGATTCTTTGAGCTGTGGCAAAAAGTGTGAGAATCCCTTGAAACAAAGTGCTATAGAGTGCACAAGCAAAGAAATGAAGAGTACGAAATATGAAAGGTCCATGTGAAAGGTAAACAAGACATGTCCAGCCCTGACTTGGTGTTCTACTTAAAGGTCTGGGCACCATGTAGAGCACAGTCGTATTCAGGAATTGCTGCTGCAGGTAATATTGTAATTTCAGTGGTTTCTTTAATACAATGTGTGTGTGTTTTTTCTTTGAAGTTTGAAAACAGAAAAAGGACTGTAGAGCCTTATATTGAGTCTGTTGCTATGCTATTTTCAGTAGGTGACTATGTTTCGTCTGTATTTCTCCCTCTTCCTGTGTGTGGTTTGGCTTGGACTGCTCTGTCTCACAGGTAAGCAAACCTGACACTTTGATGATGTACATTACCATTCAAAAGATGGTCATGATGATTTTGATTTTATTTATATGTTTGCTGACCAAGACTGCATTCATTTGATCAAAGTACAGTAAAACAGTAATGTGGTAAATTGGTTAAATTTAAAATGACATTTTATTTATTTATTTATTATTTATTTTTATTTATTTAAAATGTGGTTTATTCGTGTGATAGCAGAGTAGAATTTTCAGAGAATTCTCAAGAAAAGATTTAGTCTTGTTGTGGAAACTGTTGTGGATTCATTTCCCTCCCAAGGACTCTTTGAGTCATAGACATTTCAAAAGAACAAAATTTTATTTGAATAGACATTTTATATCAATGTGAAAGTCTTTCCTGTCACCTTTGAAAAGTTTAATACATCCTTGCTGAATACAAGCATTGATTTCTTTTACTGTAGTTCAGAGAAAACGTATTCATTAATTTCCATTTGTATTCATCATAAATCTGATATGAAACATGGCTCTTGTATAACTGCACTGTGCATTACAATTTCGGTTAAACTATGAAGACTATATGATGTGTATTATTAAGGTATTTAAATAATTTGTTGTATGATTCAGTGTTTGATTAGTCAAGTGTGTGCAAGATACCCAAAAATGTAGCTAACAACATGGTGAAAAAAATGTAGGGGGAAAATTTTTTGAAGAAATCAGACTCAGTCGGGGAGGCGGTTCTCCTCTGGCCAGATGAAGAAACATGATGTGATTTAATTCCTGGCTGCAGTACAAGTCAGATTGATGTCATTCAGTTTTTTTTTCTTATTCAGTTCCTTCTGCTACAAGATTGGGATACATTAAACAGGGTTGGCAATAATTTAACATTAATAACGATTATAAGACTCGATATATACTATTAATATTTATAATGACTGTCTATTTATTTATTTATTTGTTGTTTTTTTTTACAGTATGTGCTCTTAGAATGTATTTAAAAAAAGGACTGACTCAATATGGGTTAGGTTTAAGGCATCTGGTTATAGTAAGTACTTAGTACAGACAGTGCATGCAGAACAAGATTGTAAAATAAAGTGCTGCAAGTATTATAATTGTTGTTACAATTGTTCATGAAATTATACATATAAGAGACATATTATATGGTGTATTAATAAGGCATTATGTTTACATTTATAATGCATTAGGAAAAGGTTTAATCGAAAGTGTTTCCAAAATTAGGTCTTAGCACTCAAGTTGGAGATAATATATTCAGTCCAAGATTTTTCTGATGTGAGGCTATTATGAGCTAGACAAAAATGGCAAAATTGCACAGAGACGGTAAAAACAGCTAAAGGCTATCATATTTGATGTATTTGTTTAGCTGAAATATTCTGCCTTTGTCAAACATGCAGAAACCCCTAAAAGAACACTGGCAGAACATTGAGAACAGATAGAAGTTCAACTATTCCTCTCAAACATGGGACTGCTTACCAGATCAGACAGCTCTTCTGCTTTTTACCTGAGAAAAGTGTGTGTGTGTGAGTTCACCAGTCTGTGAACATTGAAGCTTTAACAGGCAAGGATAACAAATGAAAGGGAGATTATGATTAATGTGACATCCTTGGCATTAAATCAAGACCTTCAAAATATGCATGAACAACTGCTCTCTATGTAGCTTTTATTTAGATTAAAAGGTCTAAAATTCCTTGTTTGTTCTACAGATTTACCCAAAATGAGGCTTAATTTGAACAATTAGTCTTAAATTAAAATCAATGCAGCGATTCAAAAGTCACATTCTATCAGTGCTTCATAAATACCCTTCATTTCTCGCCTTGAGTTGCATCTATACCTACTTTTTCATGCAGCTATTTGGTATATATTCATTCATTATATATTCAATGGCCTTCTGTTTGTTTCCCTTACAGGGGCAGAGGAAAACCAAGGTGAGTTTTAAATCACTTAATTAATTTCTAACCTGTATTCATAAAAAAGCCATATAATAGTAAAAAATAAGCTCTGTAAAAAGAAATGTTAAACAGTTTATTTAAAAAGTAATCTATTTTCATGTAATAAAAATGTTGCAAGAATTTATCACATCCCAATTTATTGTAGTAGATATTTCACATAATGAATCCAGTGGGCATGACTTTGGACATATTTCACAACAAAGGCATTCCTGCCAATTAATTAGTATTCTGAATCTTTTTCTTCAAACTAAGTGGCGAATATGGCCTTTCTGACCACAGTAGGTCTTTTAAAACCAGTTTTTTTTATTTTTTTTTATTCACAGCTACTGAAAATCTATTGGTTTAATTATGTTGAACAAAACACTCATTAAATGATTTTTGTTTGCATGTGTGATAATTCCAAGAATTGTAATTGCCTACATGAATCTGCAGCAATTTAAATACTATTACAAGTTAGATCAAATAAACCCCAAATGAGCCTTTTGTCATCACACATTATAACCTCATGAATATGGACCATCACTGTGCATACAAACAAGGTGGTTTCTGAAAGCTGGAAAGCCTTTTACCACATTGTTCTGCTCTGTATTAGGATCGTTTTTGTATGGCTCTTGTTGACCTCTTTGCCTTCTTGCTTGTCTCACAGCTGAATCAAGGGAAAAAAGAAGTGTGCCTAACTGGGCGATGACATCTTCAGACTTTTTTGGCTGGATTGAAGAGTTTGCGTTCTCACGGTGGTTATGACAAGATTGAGGAATTGGCCAGAACTTTCTGGGCTCACTTCCCTTCTGCCAGCCATCTGGGTTACGACGCTCCCGCTCCGGAAGAATAAGGCCATCTGAGTTTGAGTCTGTATGATTGAGACCATTTGCCCCTTTCATTATGGCATGGCTCTTGGAAAATGAGACAAACAGCCTTTATTATTCTGCTAGACTTCATTTAAGCCAAGACATGATACACTGAGATACACTGAGTTTTTTTGGTTAAATTTGACATACAAAATGTTAACAGCATCCAAACCAAGTAAAAATGTTTTTTTTTTTATTGCTTGCATAAAATAAATTCTAATCCTGTTTCTACTTTTAATTGCCCCATATTTTCAAGGTTTCTAATTTTGTTTTGAAGTTCTCCAACAGGTTTACATGCATCCAAGGTCAAAAAACACTTAAATTTTCTCATAATATACATTGCAGCTGCATCTCTGTTCTCACCGTGTCTGGAATGGTTGTTGTGATTGGTTTACTACTTCACCATGCATCGTAAATGAAGCACCCTATATCATAATACCATATCTGAATTTCAGTTCCAGAGGTTTCCTCTGCACTTCTACACAGTGATGCAAACCTTTCCGTTTTTCACAAACAGTCATATAACACACTACATGAAAGGACTTATCCAAAAAAAGCATAATATGGGCACTTTAAAATAAATGTTCAATATGCATTTACTTTCTGCAACATAAATTAAATATAATTAAATATAATACACACAGTAACAGTGGAAGGGCAAATGAACATTGTTCAGCAGCACAACAGAGCAGGCAGGTGTTCTGTTATCGGGTGGGAATGCAGTCCAGGTGCAAAGAGATGACCTCTGAACAAGGGTTATCTCCCTCAAGACAAGTACATGCAGAAACAAGTTCTTATATGCTTGAGAGCAGCAGAATAAGTTCAGTATAGTAGGATGGAAACTATCAGTATACTAATATAAGCGTCAATGTAGAAAATACGATATGTATGTATATATACACACACAATTATACCTTATCTTTGGCTTGTTTGGATAATAATTTGTGGTAATGAGGGTCAATTCATTAACAATAGTTTTCAGTGTCACAAAAAAATTATTATTCATCACTTTTGACCATACTCCTTGCTGCCAATCTTTTATTTGAAAGCCACATTTCTAGGATCTGCAAAACCGCATTCTTCCATCTTAAAAATATAGACATATGCTCTCAATGACAAATGCGGAAAGTTTAGTTGATGCGTTCATGAGTTCAAGGCTAGATTATTGTAATGCTCTACTGGGTGGTTGCCCTGCACGCTTAATAAACAAATTCTATCTGGCCAGTTGACCATACCTAGAATATCAAACTGCTGTTGATCCTTTTCCCATTTAGCACCTAAACTCTGGAACAGTCTTCCTAATATTGTTCAGAAAGCAGACACACTCTGGTTCCCGAGGTTACCATGGTTACCTTGACCTGCACCTCGACACGACCATAACACAGCCCTGAAGTGTCTGCAGAGACCGTGACTCTACTAGACCCTCCCCTGTGAAGACCTCATTAACCCGATTTCCAACCAGATGGAACTGGATTAAATAGTTTGAGTTTCCCTATCTCAATCTGACTTCTGACCTGAAATGTTGTCAATATAATAATCATGCAATGTTTGTTTGTTGGCCAGAGGAGAACTGTTCCCCTGACTGAGCCTGATTTCTTTCAAGGTTTTTCTGTCACCTGCTGGAGTTTTGGTTCCTTGCTACTATCGCCCTTGGATTGCTTAGTTGGGGACACTTAACACTTAATACTCATCAATGTTATTGATCGGCCTGCTCTTCCAGAATTGCTGTACAGCCCAAACAAACTTTTTTATTGCTTTCCTGTGACCACTGTTGTAATGCTTTGAAACAATCTCTATTGTAAAAAGTGCTATATAATTAAAGGTGACTTGACAGTAGTGTATATTTTGCACTTATGAAGATCAGAAAAATCTGTTCATTAAGTTGGATTATCATAATTGGATAAAGGTTTGGAAATCTTTTGTGTTTCACTAATTTGATTAAATGGGCTAACATTTTGTTCACTCTGAGAACTCTGGTTCTGCCAGGAGTTGGCTCTGCATTGAAGGTTCACACGCATAAACATACAACCAGGAAGCTACTGCCATACAATCATTTGTGAAATAGCCATGAGCCTTGTTTGATGTCCTACAGTATGTAGTCACTTCAAAGTTGTGGCAGGAAATTGAGTTTGAAAGAATAAGAAAGATGTTTATTGCATCTGGAGAAACATCTGTCTCCCTTCCAAGTTGTTTTGCTGCTTTTGCCTCCAAATATACCCCCTAGAAAAACAGGAAAGAAAAACGAGCATAAAATGGGATTACTAGACTGACAGCATAAAATAAATATGCAACAGCCTGTTTGCTGTAGCTGGGCAATGTCAATTTAGAAAACTGTGACTGTGGAAACAGTTCATATTCCTGTTAGATATTAATAAATAACACTGTTTACTGCTCATGCTTATGATAAGCAGTCTCATAAACAAGAACACAAAGTTTTTGATGAAAATTCTTGATTACATTTTATTTAAATGTGTCCTTGTTACAGCAATTAAAAAATGGATTAGGATTAGACATAATTTAATGTTTTTACATGTAACATATGTAACATGCAGAATGTAAAATAAGGTGTTACCAAATACTTCAACACAAAGCTTATCAAATTTCTGTTAACTTAAAAACCTGAGACCTTGAAACAATCGGTACAAGCAATGCAACATCATGCTTACATTGGTATTTGTAGGGGTAGAGGGTTTTCTTTTGGCTTCTTGTAGACATTCCTCCACAAGCATTAACAAGTCGCTTGTAGGAGTGTTTGTCTGTTCTTTCAGGATGGTGCCTTGTTCATCTCAACTGAGACCAAATCCTTCCCCACCACACATTGCAGCCACAGCTGACAGAACAACAGAATGTCCCTCCACAGCCTTTGTGTGCATGCCATCTTTCTCTTAATCATCCTGTCTGTGTGCGCACCCTCAGGTATGTTATTTAAAGAATTTATGTAGTGTGTTTGGGCCTTCAGATACCACATTTTAGAAGTGGCTTCATTAGTTAATAAGGATAATCAAGCCCTATAAACAGGTTGATAAAGTGTAAAGTGTAACACATGTAATGGCTTGAAACTGTAAAATGTTAGACTTTGAATTCAACAGTGTTTTACAATGTGTGAGTAATCGGGCCTCATGATTTAGGGCAGTTTTTTTCTATTTTATTGTTTAGTATGTTCTTTATTTAGTTTAGTAAGAATAAGGATTAAATCCATTGCATTTTAGACTGAATATATTTCATTTTTTAAACAGATTTACAATTAATTTTACAGTAATATTTTGTTTTGCACATAACGTTTTACATTATATTATTAAAAATATACATTTTATATTTAAATGAAAAATGTTCAAATCAATTCAAATCTTCTGCAGTGCATAACAAGGATATCAACACAAACAAACAAAAGTTAATACAGCATCAATCCACAATTATCAAGGTTCATGCTCTAAAGATAAGAACTAAAATAGCAAAATTTGAAACAACAGATGCTGTAAATGCTTTCTTAATCACAGTTGCTACGTAATGATACGCCACATTTATACATAAAATTTCATAGTCAAAAAATATTTTATTGGCTGTTGGCAGCCATTTTTATTCCTTTATCTGATTGATAATATTAGGACATGCATGTACTTGCATCATGCTAAATTCAACTTTACAGTTTTCTTTCTTTCTGTACTGCCCACCTATACTGTAGGCAGAATTTGGCCTGTGTCCCTTGATTGGGTTTGAAGAATTTGTGCTCACCTAAATAGTGGGGAGCATTTGAGCCATCCCACAATGTTTGTTGGCTTCAAATAGTACAGTCTTTTACAGATAATAATAAAGTATGTGTGTTAGCTTAATATATAAATATACTCTATTGTTACTTTTCGGTGGGTAAAGAAGGTAATGAAAGACAGACAGCTAAATATTCGAGGCTCACACCAAATATGGAATTACTTACAGTGCTACTAAATATCAGGCATACATTTATGATATAAATCAATGTGATCTACTTAAAATACATTAAAAAAGATTGCTTGTTTGTTTTAGGTGGTTCATCTGAGAGTAAACTTCACAGGATCCTCATGAAACAAGATGGTAAGATTATGTCAGCATCAATATATTTTTATGTAATAAACATTTCAGCGGTTTAATCATATATTAACTCTCTCAGTCTATCAGCATATTCTTGTCAGGTATTGCGCAATTTCTCAATTGCACGAGGAAGGTTCTTTATTACGTGAGAAAACGAAACAAAACTGCAAACATAAACAACCCCGAGGGGGGAAAACATAATTGAACTGACTCGCAGGACAGGAGCAACACGACAAGGCAGGACTGGACTGGACTGGGAACCTCAGACACATGAGAAACAAGGACTAGACAATGACGCGACACAGGACAGCAAACACAAAGGGATTAAATAGACACAAGAGGGAAGGAGGGACAAATCAAAGTAAAACACTAGAACAATTTGGGTGGGGTTCACAATGACGATACATGAACAACCAGCCAATGCGGAAACGCATCGCCATGTGTTCACATGAAAACACAACACACGAAAACACAACATGAATGCACGCAGCCAATGTAAATACGAACCGCATGCTTACAACACTGCACAAAGACATGAGAGCTCGCCGTTTAAGCAGAGCTCGCAACCGCGCCCACTCACATAACGTAGAGCGC
The DNA here is from genome assembly GCA_037043235.1 of Rhodeus uyekii. NCBI lineage: Eukaryota > Metazoa > Chordata > Actinopteri > Cypriniformes > Acheilognathidae > Rhodeus > Rhodeus uyekii. Next base: position 2,044,923 of record JAWRVZ010000084.1, read on the forward strand.
GCGAGAACGAGCAACCACTCGTCTCGTGCGCTCACGACAATGACGAACACATGGGTCATGAATGTCCGAACCCCGACACAAAAACCAAACTGAACAAGACCAGTCTGGGGATTGGACATCATAACCCGGACATAAGACGCCACACATACAAGAGCGTGCGCGACTCGAACACTCATAGCCGCGCGCACACACACACACATGACGTTTACGGTATTGTCAGAGCTCTTTCACAACACTAAGAGAATGACTGGACGGAATATGGCAGAACCCTGACAATTCCACCTGATCACCCACCCTGCACCATGCTAACAGTTTAGTCATTTACTACAAATCTTTAATTATAGACTGATGCATTTTCCTCCATCAATTTCTTCACACTTGTCCAGCTTCTGACCTCCAGAACTGACAGAGACTGATGGCTGATATGTTCCAAGGGAAGAAAACATGGATGATTATAAACACACACAAAAAAAACGTTGTTGATATTTATAACATAGAGGTGCGGAAGCTTTGGGCTGTAGATTGGATCAGAGTCACTGTGTGTCATCATCAGTGCAAGATAATTGGGCAGGGGTGCTGTCGCTTTAGGCTGTTATCACCCTCTGTGCTTAAAACACATGCTTCTCTTTTGAAAACTGATCTGGAGCCTGATCTTTTAGAAAATGCTGAACCAAAAACCAGTAAATACAGTCTGAATGTACTGCATCCGCCACCATGTTAGCATTGTAATGTGTCAGAGTTAGTTGTAAAATTCCCTGCCGTTCATGACTCCTGTCCTATGGTCCATGAATAGTAAAAGGTAATGTTTTTTGAATACTGGGAATTCACACATACTATTAATTTCACGTGCTGCTTTTCACCTACTATATTGTAGGGTGATATCCCTATTCAGACACGGGATTGGTGTCTGAGGCAATGTCTTGACATAAAAAAGTCACAACAGATTTTAAAATCATCCATACAGTTTTTATAAATTAAATATTATTTTGACAAAATTGTATACAAAAATATTTTTCTGACTCGTTATGAAATTAATAAATGGGTAAATTTGACCCTCTTGGGGTTGTGATACAAAAATCACAGCTTACAAGCTTTGGATAGTTCACCAAAAAAAAAAAAATAATAATTATATATTTTTTTTAAATTCTTCACTTACTCTCATGTAATTTCAAACTCATAGGACTTTGGTTCATCTTTGAAACAGATGAAAATATTTTAATGAAATCTGAAAGATTTACAATCCACAATTGAAAGTTAGTTCTGAAGTTTCAAAATGTTATACATCACCATATAAAATAAATTTATATGGTGATTTCTGCAGAGACGTGAATGCTTTATTTTATAACATTATTAATTAGTCTTTTATTCACATGCAAACAATGATCAGTGAACATACATAAAGCACTTAAATATGGTAAAAAAAAAAAAAAAAAGCTCAACTGTACTTGCTTGACATGTCAGAACGTCAATGGTTCTTGAGAAAACAAAAAAATGCTGGTGTGAGACATGAGAATGAACCTCAGTGGTTCATCAGGGAAGCATGCTTCAGCTTCTGTTTACCAAATTTGACGGCTCTATGTACTCGCTGATTAATGTATTTAAGTGAATAAAAGCCAAATTAATAATTCACCACATATGATTTTATCTATTAAAACAACTTGGACTAAACCACTCGATTGATTTTTTTTTTTTTTACAATCTCTTTGTGAACATTTTGAAGTGTGAAATTTTGGGTGAATAGACTTTCAATGGAGCACACACATCTCTACGATTTCATAAATATCTCCATTTGTGTCATGAAGGTTTTATGATATTAGAAGGACATGTGAGTAATTGATGACATAGTTTTCAAATTAATTAAAAATAAACTCTACTGGTTTGTTAAAACTAGTAAAAACTAGTCTTGAATCAGATGGGAAGCATTTGTAGTCTGTGAATTGCAGAACCTGATTTCACCAAGTCCAACATCCTCCTGCAAGGATCAGCATTTTTGTTGATCATGGAACAACATTTCAATCAAGATTTGAAGAACAAGTTTACAGTTTATATCAAGGTAGGGATTACAACCAGGGTTAGGGGTTTCCAGATCAGTGTTATTCACCTTTCATTTCCCTTTTGTTTTAGGTTATGGTTACGGATATGGTTGTGTTGAAATTTTTGGAATGTTTTTCCAGGATCAAACTAACCTTCTAACTCTACAAAAATCAGGATGTGCCTCTGAAAATGGCCTAGAATGTTTCCTTTTCTCTTTACACAGCAAAGGAGCTGGAAGCCAGGTCTAAAGCACAGATTGCAGTGTCGCAGTCCAAGGCTACAGAGTTTCTGTCAGCTCTTCACAGGACTAAGAGAAATGTGTGGGACCGAAGCCGCCCTGACGTCCAGCAGTGGATCCAGCAATTAATGAACATGGGCTTTGACGAGGCAGTGAGTAAAATAGTAATCACGGAAATGATGTCAGATAGCCTATGTCAATTAATTTACAGTTAATTTATAGCCGATGTCAATTATCATTTGAAGGGTGGCTCTTCATTTTATATTGAAGTACACTAAATATTCACACTGAATCACACATTTTTTTTAAATTTACTTTATTTTTTCTGAGGGGCAATTATTTTTACATGATACCATTTTTTTTTAGCATTTGGGGGACTGAATTAAAAAAAACTCGTAATTTCGATTTATCTTATAAATAAGATTTTAGTTATGAGAAATAAATAAATACATTTCCTCTTATGTGGTGGATATGAGCTTGCATAGGCTCTCCTACATTCATTTACTGTCCATATCTGTTGTGTCTATGCAAAAAAACTAAACAAATGAAATCTAAATCCTTTCCCATACAGTGTAATATCCGCTCTTACTCAAGCATTATGTATTTCCAGAGACTTGAAACCGATCTCTCCTATTGGATGGACCAAGCCAGATCAAATGACCAAGGCAGGCAGCATCATCACGATGAGAATGCTCCTATGAGCCAACAGGACCCCGGTTCCTACAGACACGGGGCCAATGTCAATTATGATTATTATTAAACCTACATTACCTAAACATAACCTGCATTATGTTCCATATATGATGTTTCTTTTTTTATCAAGTGAGTAGGATTATGCAATTGCGTGAGAGGAAGCATATCAAGACATATCAAAAGCATATAAAAAAAAAATCCATTCTTTTTTTCTTGTTTGCATTGATTGCATTTAATCATGTCTGTATTGTAAAAATAGTCAAAGTTTGAAGTGACTACATCCTGAAAAAAACATTACAGACATTATGACTCTCACACTTTCACAGTCACATGCTTGCGTAATCATGAACAAAAAAAGATATTAGTTGAATATAGATAAACATGACTCATTTCAGCTCGCAGACGTAATGATTCTATAACTCGATTCATACATTGGCCATAACATCTGAGGCTGAGTTCTATAAAAACCTTCATTACAACCTTCTAATGAATGGGGGACAATTGTCATGGTTCTCTCAGGTTCAGTTCTGTTTCTAGTCACAGAACCGTGGCACCGCTCTTCTTCCCGTGTTTGTGTCTCGTGATTGTAAACCCCGCCCATCTTGTTACCTTGTTTCCCTTGAATGTTGTCAGCTGTTCTCAGCTCGTTACCTTCCCTCATGTGTTCCCTATATATATCGCAGTGTGTTTGCTGTCCTTTGTGGTCTCGTTGTCATTCATGTGTTTTCTGATCCCTGCCGTGGTCACGGCCTTGTTCCTGGTTTGGTTTACGTTATTAGTTTTTGAGGGATGGAAGGGCTGGACCATCTAAGTTTTTGGGGACTTGTGGAGGCGCTTTCCACGCCATTCATGGGCCTGTCCCTGGAGGCCGCCGTGCCAGAGCTAGTGATGGGCAAAGCGAGGCTTCATGAAACACTGAAACACTTGAATCAAATGTGCCGTATTGTTTCGAGGCTTCGAAACTCTATACCGACATCCGTCTCCACGGCGACATCTAGTGGTCAATTGCACATGTCTGAAACTTTGACAACAATCCATTAAAAAAAATTAAAATGTTGTGTTTGTGTTAATGTGGCGAGTTTTCTCTCTCTTTCTCTCTCTCTCTATGTATATGTATCTAGATCTAACTATGAATCTATATATTTATGAAAGTATATATATCTATTAATCTATATATTAATATTTGAATCTATACTGTATATAAATGTATATATCTATGAATCTATATATATATATTTGAATCTATCTATTTATGAAATTCTATATGTCTAACTGCTGTGCTATCTGTCAATATCTAACTAAACCTATATGAATGTGTCACTATATCTATCTATGTATCTATCTACCTATCTGTCACTGTCTGTAGTCTATCAGTAAATATGTTTAATTTACATGTAGCCTAAATATAACTAACCAAGTCGCACAATAAATGTCACTTCAAAAACACACGAGGTGAAGGTGCATTAACTCTTTTAAACTTTGTGTGAGTTGAGACAGATGTGCGATTGTGTGGTTTGTTCCCACCCCTGTCAATCAAACGCAGACTCGGCAAGCACCGCCTATCGAAACATTTGTGAAACGCGCAGACGATTCGTTTAGCCAAAGTCACGTGACATTGTTGTTTTGAATCACAGTTTCGGTTCAGTGTTTCGAAACATCTACGCTTCGGGGTCTCGACACTGTGTCGAAACGCAGATTTCGCGCCAGCCATCCCTAGCCAGAGCCCGCTCATGGCCTTCGCAAGCAGAGGAGGAGGAGAAGGACCTCTTCCGGTCCACCTGTCCCAGTGACTCTCGCCCTTCCGGCACCCCGTGCGCGCCTCCTCGCCCAACTCTTGTGGCCGGACCCTCAGGTTCTGCCCGAGCCCACCTGGCTCAACCCGCCGGCCCCGCCTGATCCGCTGGTCTTGCCCGAGCCCATCTAGCTCAAACCGCCAGTCCCACCCTGGCAGCCTGCTGGGACCCTTGATCCCCTGGAGCCACCCTGGCTCATTCCCCCTGGACTCTGGTTTTGATTTTTCTGGACTCTGTTTTGGTTATATTTATTTTTCATGATGTTATGACTGTTTTTTTTTTGTTTTTGCTCTTTGGTTGGCCTGTTCTCCCTCCCTTCCCTGGTTTCATGTCAGTTTGGTCCCCTGTCTTTCATTTCCTTCATTACTTATATGTATCGTGACAACAATAGTCTAGGCTAAAGATCTGGTATATCTATTGTTCTCCTGAATTCAGTTAGTTTTCAGAATTCTTATACAGTCATGGCCAACATTTGTGGTATTAGTATTGCAAAGAGAAAAGTATTGTATTGAACATGTTTTGCTATACAAATGTGTATTCCCTTTGTGTGAATTGGAAAAAGGAGGGGGAAAAAAAGCTAATTTCACACAAAACTCCAAAATATTGGACAAAGTTTTGGCACCCATAATATTTGAATTGCTTAAAAGAAAAAAGAAAAAGAATTTTAATTAAATTAACTTCCTATAACCATCTTTGGATCACGCTTCCTTTGCAAACTACTCCAGGTCTCTCATATTGGAAGGTTACCTTTTTCCAATAGCAATTTTAAGATCTCTCCACAGGTGATCAATTGGATTTAGGTCTGGACTCATTGCTGGCCACTTTAGAACTTTCCAGCACTTTGTTGCCATCCATTTTTGGGTGCTTTTTGATGTTTGGGGTCATTGTCCTGCCGGAAGATCCAAGATATCAGAAGCAAACCCAATTATTTAACACTGGGCCCTACAATGCGACCCAAAATCATTTAGTAATCCTCTGATTACAGATGCCTTGCACACATCTTGGTCTCATCAGTCCACAAGACGTTTTTCCAGAAGGATTTTGGCTTACTCAAGTACATTTTGGAACACTATAGTCTTGCTTTTTTATTTCTCTGTGTCAGCAGTGGGGTCCTCCTTGTCACACAATGGTGCTGGCATGCGATGCAGAGAGAATGTGGAGACTCTGGGATTCAAACTGAAAACACTTTATTTAACAAATGAAAACAAAACAGCACACTCTGTGTGCAAAACGCAGAGAGAACAGGAAACAAGGACCACAGGAGACATCCACACACGACATTACAATTGCAACATTAACGACTCAAAAAGACAAAGGACTATGAGAGGGCTTAAATAACAATCACTGAATGATAAACAGCTGATGAGACTAATGATCAGTGATTAGACACAGACAGGTGCAGAAAGGACATGAAGGATACATAGAAGTGACCCGGATGTGAAAGACGTGACAAGACTGTGACACTCCTGGGTCTCCTGCCATAGCGTTTCATTTCATTCAAATGCTGACGGATAGTTCACACTGACACTGATCCACCCTGAGCCTACAGGACAGCTTGAATTTCTTTGGAACTTGTTTGGGGCTGCTTATCCACCATTTGGACTATCCTGCATTGCAGCCTTTCATCAATTTTTCTTTTTCGTGCACGTCCAGGGATATTAGCTACAGTGCCATGGGTTGGAAACTTCTTGATAATGTTGTGCACTGTGGACAAAGGAACATCTAGATCTCTGGAGATGGACTTGTAACCTTGAGATTGTTGATATTTTACCATAATTTTCATCCTCAAGTCCTCAGACAGTTATCTTCTCCTCTTTCTATTGTCCATGCTTAGTGTGCCACACACAGACAAAGACAACTTCTCTCCTTTTTATCTGCTTTCCTGTTACTTGCTTCAGGTGAGTATAAAGGAGCATCACATGATTAACACAATCTTATTTATCCACAGTTTTGAAAGGGGGCCAATAATTTTGTCCAGCCCATTTTTGGAGTTTTGTGTGAAATTATGTAAAATTTGCTTTTTTCCTACTTTTTTGTTTACATTTACATTTACATTTACTCATTTAGCAGACGCTTTTATCCAAAGCGACTTACAATTTGAGGAACATAGAAGCAATTTGTCCAAAGGATACAAAAACACATAAGAGCGCTTACAATACAAAGTTTCAAACATTCTGAATACAAGTAGCACAAGCATGGGGAGTAGAGAAAAGGGAAATTTTTTTTTATTTTTTTTTTTTTTTTGTGAGTGCATGTGTGTGTCATGTTAGGTGTTCATGGAAGAGATGTGTTTTTAGTAGTTTTTTAAACCTCGACAGGGAATCTGCATTCCGGATGAGGGCAGGGAGTGTGTTCCACCAGCCAGGGGTGGTGAATGAAAATGTTCTTGTGATCGTTCTTTTTCCTCTCTGTGATGGAACCACGAGTCGTCGCTCGTTGATCGATCGAAGGTTTCTGGTAGGTGTGTAGAGTTGTACCAATGAGTGGAAGTATGAAGGTGCTGAGTTTGTGTAAGTTTTGTATGCAAGAGTCAGTGCTTTGAATTTGATGCGTGCTGCGAGAGGGAGCCAGTGTAGTGAGATGAAGAGTGGTGTGACATGAGACCTTTTCGGTTGGTTGAAGACCAGACGAGCTGCTGCATTCTGGATCAGTTGTAGGGGTTTGATTGCATTTGCAGGAAGCCCAACCAGAAGAGCGTTGCAGTAGTCCAGTCTGGAAATGACCATGGCCTGCACCAGAAGTTGCGTAGCTTGCTTAGTTAGGAATGGCCTGATCCTTCTAATGTTGTACAGTGCAAACCTGCATGATCGAGCCGTCTTTGCAATGTGGTCCTTGAAGGTCAGCTGGTCCTCAAAGATCACTCCAAGATTTCTGACAGACTTTGAAGGGGTTATCGTGGTAGCACCGCTCTGGATAGTGAAATCATGCTGTCGGGTTGGATCGGCAGGAAAAACTAAAAGCTCTGTCTTTGCCAGGTTGAGCTGCAGATGATGCTCTTTCATCCATGTCGAGATGTCCGCTAGGCAGCTTGTGATTCTCGCAGCCACCGTTGGATCATCTGGTTGAAATGATATGTAGAGCTGAGTGTCATCTGCGTAGCAGTGATAGGAGAAGCCGTGTGCCTCTATGATGGGACCCAGTGATGTGGTGTACATGGAGAAGAGAAGTGGTCCAAGAACTGAGCCCTGTGGAACACTGGTGATCAGTTGACATTCTTTGGAGACCTCCCCGCACCATGCCACCCTGAAGGACCTATCCGTGAGATAGGATTCAAACCACTGAAGGGGATTTCCGGTGATGCCCAGTGACGAGAGGGTAGATAAAAGGATTTGGTGATTAACAGTGTCAAAGGCAGCAGAAAGATCCAAAAGAATGAGAACTGACGATTTTGAATCAGCTTTTGCACTCCTTAGAGCTTCCGTGACAGATAGTAATGCCGTCTCGGTTGAATGGCCCTTCTTGAAGCCAGACTGGTTGATGTCCAACCGGTCATTCTGAGACAGAAAAGAAGATACTTGGTTAAAAACAACACGGTCAAGAGTTTTAGATATGAATGGTAGGAGAGAGACAGGTCTGTAATTATCAACGAGTGATGCGTTCAATGTGGGTTTTTTGAGCAGTGGGGTTACCCGAGCCTGCTTGAACACGGTGGGGAAGGATCCCGTGTGAAGGGATGTGTTGATGATGTGAGTAAGTGCTGGTAAGATTGTAGGAGAGATGGCTTGTAGAAGGTGTGAGGGGATTGGGTCTAAAGGGCAGGTGGTTGGATGGCTGGAAAGGAGAAGTTTAGATACGTCTACCTCAGTGAGTGGAGAGAAGGTTGAGAGAGTGTTTCTGGTTTCAGAGGGCAGTGTAAATTCGTGTGTGAGTGGAGGTGAGAACTGGCTACTGATAGTTGCAGTTTTGTTAATAAAGAAATGGGCAAAATCATTTGCAGTTAAAGAGGTAGAGGGAGGTTGTGGAGGGGGAGAGAGTAGAGAGTTGAATGTTTTGAAAAGTGCATGCATGTTGGAAGTGCTGTTGATCTTGGTGTGGAAGTGTAAAGATTTAGCAGTATGGACGTCAGTAGAAAAGGTAGAGAGAAGAGATTTATACAAACTCAGGTCAGATGGGTCCTTTGACTTGCGCCATTTTCTCTCAGCTGCCCTTAGCTTGGCCCTGTGTTCACGAAGAACATCAGTTAGCCAGGGGCTAGAGGGAGTAGCACGTGATGACCTGGAAGAGAGTGGACAGATATTATCTAGGCAAGACGTTAGAGTAGAACATAAGGTATCTGTTGCTGTATTCGCATCCAGAGTTGAGAACTGTTTGTGAGAGGGAAGAGAGGATGAGACGATAGAGGAGAATTGAGAAGGAGAGAGAGAGCGCAGGTTACGCCTGAAAGTGACTGGAAGAGGGGTTGGTATTGCAGGATTAGTAAGATGCATATGAAATGTAATCAAAGAGTGGTCAGAAACATGCAGTGGTTTAACTAGAGTGTTGTCTGTGGTGCAGTTGCGTGTGTAGATCAAGTCGAGTTGATTGCCCGACTTGTGAGTACCTGTGGTGATGAGTCGGTTGAGGTCAAATGAGGCTAGGAGAGAGAGGAAGTCTGTAGCGCAAGGCTTCTCCAAATGTATGTTGAAGTCACCAAAGACGACCAGCGGAGTGCCATCTTCAGGAAATGAGGACAGCAGCATGTCCATCTCCTCAACAAAGGTGCCCAGCTGACCTGGAGGGCGATAGATTACAACAAAGTGGATTATTGCAGGAGATGAAACTGTAATGGAGTGAAATTCGAACGAATTGTACATGCATAAGGAGGAGTGAGTAGAGTATGTCCAGTTGTTAGAAATGAGGAGACCTGTGCCCCCACCCCTCCCAGACTGGCGAGGAGTGTGGGAGAAAGAGAAATTGTTAGAGAGAGCAGCGGGGGTTGCTGAGTCCTCTGGACGAATCCATGTCTCAGTCAAACCTAGGATATTAAGAGCAGAGTTAGTAGCAAAGGCTGGGATAAAGGTAGCCTTATTGACTGCTGACTGACAGTTCCAGAGACCTACAGAGATGGAGAGAGGTGCATTAGAGGAAGGAACAGAATGCAGGTTATTAATGTTGCGCCACCTTCGGCGAGTGTTAACAGAGCGACGTTGAGAGACGACAGGAATATACTGAAAGCACATGATAGCAGAGAAAGTGTAGTGTGAAAGTAAGAAAAAGGGAATAGAAATATTAGACAGACTTGCTGGTGTCGTTGCTCGGTGGAGTCGCACAGGTAGAGTCGAACGTCTTTACACTCGTCTGTCTTCACACGAGGACGCTGAAACGCTTCCGCTGACGCTTCCGCGACAGCGTGCGCAGCAGCTAATTATCCTGTTTCGGTGAAAACAGCCAAATGCCACGCCCACAGCTCCGCGTTGCGTTAGAAGTGCAATAGAAGGCAAAAACACACGAGGTAGAAAAACTGTTTTGATCGAAACTAACACGCCGAGTCGCCACGCGGTAAACAAACAAACAATAGCAGTACAGTTACCACAGTTACCAAAGATTACTCCTTGCTAATGACTACTGATTCGTAGAATGAAACCAAAACAAAGTATGTAAACAAGACTCACGTGTTCTCTCTCAGCTGGCAAACGCTTCTCCTAATATTTCTCCTAGTTACACGAGTTTATATTTGCTCACGGGCGCCAAATGCCACGCCCACAGCTCCGCGTTGCGTTAGAAGTGCAATAGAAGGCAAAAACACACGAGGTAGAAAAACTGTTCCAATTCACACAAGGGGAATAAACGTGTATAGAAAAACATGTGTTAATGCAATACTTGATTTTCTGGAGAACTATTAAGGGGTGTCAACAATTTTGGCCATGACTTTGTTATATAAAGGAGAACAGTGTGCAAATGGGGGATGACGAGGAGAGCAGGTTTCCACAGAAACTCTCTTTATTCAAGAGGCACAAAAAAAAAAAAATAAACAAAACAAAATGGCTATGTTGTGCAAACTGCTAGGAATACATGGAACATGGAGATGACATCCAAAACTGGTAAAGCAACGTCAACAACTGAACAAGACATGGGAAAACATGAGGGTTTAAATACATGGGATATTCGTGAACAGCTGACGGAACTAACAAGGAAGTGATTGACATGACAGGTGTAGGAAATGACATGGGAAGTACAAGGAAGGGAACAGGAAGTGGATAGAAACGACAAGACTGTGACAATCCTGTTCTTCATTTTTAAACAGACAAAAAAAAAATGCATTTGAGATTATTATTCAAGAAGATGTGGTGGTGTGAATATGATCACATTATAGATAATTCACAGACATGCTAAAACTGGGAACAGCAGCACAAATGTGACTATGTTAAATAAACAAATCGTTAGTATTGAGTATGCAAGATAGTTGACACAATATTACCAGTTACTGTGTCAGTTTTTGGTCCATAAGCAAAAATATTTCCAAATTAGGTCAAAGCCGAATCTTCTGTTGACAAACCCACAGTATGAGGTTTCCATGCTTCCATCAGTTTTGTGATCAACTTGATTCATTTAATGATTCTAAAACTCACTTACATTTATTTGTTTGTTGCCCCCTACTAATTCAGCTTGACTAGAATGTACAAAGATGAAAACTGGAAAGTGATTTAAACAGAAAATCCTCCCAGTCCTGTACAAGTGTGTATCAGAGTTTATGCTATTCCAAAGGTAACTCATCTGGCACACTGGTAAAAAAATACTGTGCTGGTGGAAAATAAGGGGAATAACCAAGAACAGACCATGCATATGTTTGTTTTTTTGAAGGCTGAAAAGCTTATGATGCTTTGAAAGTTATTGTTGTTCAGATTTGTTGAGGTTCGATTGGTATGTAAATCAAGGGTAAAAGTCTGTCAGGACAGACACAAAAACAAGCTGGGGGTTATGCCTAAGTCTGAAACAAAACTTTTTTTTATCTGGATTTTTCCTTTTTCCATGAAAGAGCAAATTCAAAAGAGGGGAATGCTGTCCAGATGTTTCAACCAAGAGCAGGCTTTATTTACAATTATATTTTTCATGAGACAGAAACTCTTGTAAGGACTAGAAACACTAGAAACTAGAAAACCAGGAGGAGGAATAGAAACACGGTAACTCTGTCCATTGATAAACAGAGACAAAGTTAATTTGTAGCATTATACAATAATGTATGTTCTCGCCTTTTATGTAATCGTCATCTGTGAGTAGTTATATCTGTCATTGCAGTAATTTTCCTGGTAAGTGAATATAGCCTAAAACATACTATAATGAGAGAGTGATTAGATCTTTCAGGGCTTTATCACTGTATGTATATATATATATATATATATATATAGAGAGAGAGAGAGATAGAGAGAGTATATATGTATGAACAATAAACAGTGTTTGTGTAGTCATGCATTTTTTTTGTGCTTGAAATTGTATGTCTGTGTGCGCATGCAGAGATGAAGTGCAAGACAACAGTGGATGAGAGCTCTGGTTTAGCCATTATCCTGATGTTATTGCTTCACAGTCCCCCATTTATATTTTGCTGTAAACTAATACTGTAGGTTTCTATCTTTAGCACTGAGAGATTTGTAACATAACACTGAAACAGATATTGCTATATTTGAAGATCAAACACACCTGTGGAAAGCTAACCCAAATGTTATTCTTGACAACATTTCAAACAGAAATACTGTTTATGTGGTATTTATTCTGTCCAGAAGTGAAGCATCACTGTGTGTACTCTTTTTATCATGTTTAACAGTCATCTCTCCCTTTATTGTGTGTCTTCACATCACTTTGTATTTTTTTTCAACGCTATTTTTACACTGTGCTTAACCCCAGGTTACTGCCATTCCAAACTGCACTTTTAACCTCAGGTAAAGAAACGTTCCACAAGGGCTTTTTACACTGCATGAAACTTGAGGTTATCATTGTTCTAAACCCTGCTTTTGAACCCAGGCAAAGGAATGTTTCACAAGGGCTATTTGTACTGCTTTATATATGTTCTAAACCCTGCTTTTACTTGTAATTTAGAAGTGGGGTTAACACCACTAAAATGTAACAATTGGAGTATAGAAGAGACCATTCTTACCTTTATAGTGTGAACTTTCATAATCCCCTCAAACAATGCAACTAAGGTCTATATGACATGCAGTGTTTCTGTGACTGTCCAAAACGTGTGAATATGATGTCTGTTGCTAAGCATCTAGCTGTAACATTCTACAAGAGTGTCAAATATGGGGGTTAACACTGCAAAAATGGTGCTAAACCTGCTCTGCAGCATGGTTTCATAACCCACTTACAATAGCTCACATATTTACCTGTGGTTAAAAGGGATGTTTAGAATGACAATAACAGGGTGACAATAACTCAAAAGGCCTTTTTCGCTTTACTCTTGTGCAGTCTCTCTGTCCCTCCACAAAACATTCACTCTGTGCACAGCTTCATTGATTTCACTTTGTGGTGTCAAGATTTTATGTTACAAATTACATGTAATTTGTTTTGCATGTGAAATCTGAACCAAATCATGATCTCATGGGTTTGTGGCTTAGCTATTCTCCCTTTTTATTCTGGCAGCACCCATTCGTCTGATGAACTGGAAGAAACCTTGTCTGTGTTCTTGGCTCTTGAGATATTTCTCATTTCGTGATCTTAAAAGCAATAATGTGCTCAATAACTTCATGTAGTCATTACTAAAGTGACATAAATGACCTTTGACAGAGAAACAATCATAACAGCTCAAAGGCAGTGCTAGCCAACACGGCTCTTTATTGTTATTTGCATTGTGCTGGAACTCACACCCACAGCATGCCTGATCTACTCAAAGACTCATGTAGATATTAATGAAACTGAAAAGCTTGATTGTGTTGCTTAATAGTCCCAATTGGTATGTGAATTCAATCAAGTTAACTTCCAGCAGTAATGGTATAATTTTTTTTCTTTAATATATTATACCCATTAATGTTATGTCATTCTTTCTATAGCTTGCAGTCTCCTGCATCACGGTATTCTCTGCACATCCAACAAAGTAAAGTGAGATGTGGTCTAGTTCAATTTTAAAGCACTCCAGGCCTCTTCTCACATCCTGGGATCAGAGGAATGTCTGACACCCAGGCTGAGAGGCATCTCTGGAGCCAGGAAATGTTTGTGTATGACATTGACAATGAAATGCATTACATTACACAGTATGCTTTTATGAATTCACTTTGGTATATGTTCATTTTAGTATTAAAAACAAATACAAAACAATGACTCAAATTGACTGATCATTGTTTGGATTATTTCGGATTTCTACATGTAGGGTGACCTCTCAAGAAAAATCTTTGGGGCTTGTCAGGATCCAGCCCTGACAGTCTTGTCTGTTTTGTCTCTGTTTAATGTCTGCTTGTCTGTTTTGTGTTTGAGCACATGGCTTTGTCTTTGTGTGGTTCCCATGTGCTCCTCTTGTCCTGCCTCCTCAGTTTCAGGTACCACGCCCCCTTGTTTAGTCCTCGTTTGCATGAGTGTGTTCACCTGTCCCTCATGTTCTCTGTTCCCTTTATATTGTGCTTGTTTCTCATGTCAGGTCTGGTTCGTTTGTGTGAGTTTGCTAGTCAGTCTCTAGTCTCAGTTCCTTCAGTGTAATTTGCCCTTGTGCTGTTTATCTTGTGTCTTCTTCGTATTGTCTGTTGGTCCCTGCCCTGCCTTTGGATTCACCCTGACTGAGGATACTCTGGGCTCGAAAGCTGATTGGCACGTCATCCCTGCTGTGTACCCTGTCCTGCTGTTCTTCGTAAATGTACTTCCACTGTTAATTGTCTGCAATAAACCACACATCAATCATCTCTGCATTTGGGTCCTCTTCTGTTTCCACGTGTCGTGACAGGGCTTTGAGGAATATAGAATATGTTTCACTTCACAAATAATATAGGTTATATAACATTTTTGTTATCCAAGTACTAAAATCCATCAGTCCATGATGAAGATAAGTTTGCGCTGTTGGCTGTGGTGTATTACTGATTACCATAAACGCAGTTTTTTGTGTCAGTATTTAAATAGTGCGCTGTTAAACAGTACCTTGGACGGAGAGTTTCAAAAACCCACCACTGAACCCTTGTCATTCATTGATAGAAGAGCTGTTGAAGTAATAATAATACAAATGTTCTACGAAACTGAGAAGTGTGGAGTTTTGGCATAAAACAAAAATAATCAATAAGTTGTGCGTCATGATTATGTAAATACATCTACATTATTCAGAACTGTATTGTAAATTGAATAGCTTGCCATTTTATCTGGATATTGTAACGATGTGATGCGGAACAAGGAGACTGAGTTCCAAACTTAAACTCACATTTATTAAACAAAACCAAAAGACTTTAAATATAAGCAAAAGAAGCACACCTGTGCAAAAACATAACTAAACATAACTCAGAAAGGAGACCAGGAGACCCACTTAAACATTATTGCATTAACAACCAACAAACACAAAGTAAAAGCAATAGTGTTTTATACACAAGGGAATGACAAACACCTGGGTAGACTAACGCTTAAATGATCACACAACAGGTGCAGGGAGTGAAACCATGACCTCACAGAAAGGCAGTGCACAGATGACACAGCTGACAGGAAGTGCTCCCAAGACCTCACTAATAGGAAGTGACAAAGACCCAGACAGACAGGAACACGTGTTACAGATATTACATTGCCAGTTAGGCAAATGTCTTATAACATGTTACTGTAATGTTATCTAGTGTTTGGCAAGTCAATTCCTACTTAAGCAAGCTATAACTAGTAGTTCAGTCAGAGATGGTTAGCTAGCTTACTATGAATATGTGTGTAGCAAACTGGCTAACAGCTGACATTATAAAATAAGTAATGTTTTAAGATGTGAAGACGTTCAGAATATTACACATTTTCTGAGACAACAAACAGACACTTCCAATTAGGAGGAGAAAAGAGTGTGATATGACCCATGACAGACCAGTAAATGATAAGTGGGTTTATTAATTAATAGCTTTCACATTTCACACTCTTTTTTGATTTTATAAGTTGGTCACAGAACTGCACCAATAATCGTTAAAAGATTGTGATCTCGTTTTAATTACCCACTCAATATGATTTTGAAAAGATAATGATTCGATGACGATAACCTTTGTCAAGTTCACTCACAACAGAACATTAAAATTTGTGTTTGATTCAGAGAGAGCAGTTTTATGCAGTTGTGGTCAGAATTATTGGTGTAACAGAGTTATATAGAGTGTCTCCACTTGCTAATAAAGACATCCCAGTAACAGGGCTTTCTATTGGCTGGCTGGCAGGCGCTTATGTCACACTTATTAGTTAATGTGTATGAGGCCAGCGCACCTCATGTATATTTTTGTGTTTTCTCAGGTATGTTATGTTTCTACTTTGTGAGTGCATTGTTTTGAATCTTGGTTTAAATTTTTGAATCTCTTTAACTGTGTAATAACTTTTAGTTAACGTGTATGAGGCCACCGCGCCAGAACGAGGAGTGGATGAGCTACTGTTGTCAGAGTTCTGTCAGTCAGTTTCGGTTTCTAGTGTATTGGTCGACATATATTGGCACTTCCGTGTCCATGTGATTTCTGTCGTCTGTGTCACACAGTTGGTTGGTTACTAACTGCACGTCGTCTCGTCTGCTTTGTGAACACGTGGCGAAGTGCGTCTGCATTCGCCGCGTGTTTGTGTCCGTCGGCGTGTACTCCGCCCCCTTGTTACCTAGTTTCCCTTGAATGTTGTCAGCTGTTTCTGATCACTACCTTCCCTCATGTGTCCTATATATATCCCTCAGTGTTTGGTGTCCGGCGTCACGTTGTTGTCTCTCCATGTCCGTCCCAGTGATGGTTGTTCCCTGTTCCTGGTCGCCGGTCCATCCGGTTTGTCATGTCATGTCATGTCATGTCATGTCATGTTCTAGTTTGATGTTCATTATGTTTTCCCCCTCGTGGGTTTTCTTTTGTATGTTTGTTTATTTATTTGTTTGTTAATAAATCACCTTTCCCAGCATCCTGAGTCCTCCCCTTACTTGTAATGTGACAACTGTATTAAATAACCTCATGTATATTTTAATGTTTTCTCAGTGATTTTTCTGTAAATAAATTGATGAAAGTAAATTTGAGTTTTATTAACACAACGCAAAAGAGAACAGTTACATTGGCACCCTGGTAAAAATGAAAAATATGGATGTAAAAATAAATTTGAATTACCTATCCTTTTTGTCTTTCATTAAAAATATTTTTTTTTTGTGCAAAATTCTAACCTTTCATTGAAGTATACAAATTTAAATTGGGGGGGTAATCACATTATGAAATAAATCGTTTTCTCCAAAACATATTGACCACAGTTATTGGCACCTGTGGAATGTATTTTGAGTAAAATATCTTTGAAGTATATTCCCATTAATACTAACATTTTTAGCACACCAGGGTGACTATATGAAATTGTCTAGACATGACTTCTAGAGTATAAATGAAGAAGTATAATGAGGAGTAAAAATGAGGAAACACAAAGACCAAATTCCCTTAATCATCCATCACAATGAGTAAAACAATAGAATATAGTTCTGTTGAGCAGTAAAAGATTGTTGAGTTTCACAAAATAGAAAGTGGCTGTAAGAAAATAGCTTAAGATTGAATTGAAAATTCCCATTTCCACCACCAGGGCAATAATTAAGAAGTTCCAATCAACTAAAAATATAATGAATCTGCCTGGAAGAGGACACATGTCAGTATTGTCTTAATATGCGGCAAGAAAGAAAGTTTGAGAGGCAAAAGACTCTCCATGGATCACAGCTGGAGAATTGTAGAGATTAGTTGAGTCTTGGGGTCAGAAAGCCTTTAAAAAAAAAATCTAAATCCTTCTCGCTGATCCAAAAACAAACTCCAGCATATTCAGTTACAAGACACTACTTGAACTTCAAACGGGACTGACTTCTGTGTTCAGATGAAACTAAAAAGATAGCTTTTAGGCAGAACAACCCTCCAGATGGCTTTGGTGCAAATAGGGATTCCGTGCCAACGGTTAAATGTACTGCTGGATCTTTAATGTTGTGCACGTGTTTTTCTTCTGGAGGACTTGGACATCTTTTTCAGATGCATGGCATCATGGATTCTATCAAATACCAAAAAATCCAAACCTGATTGTTAAGAAATCTTATTATGGTCTGTGGTTGGATCAATTCAAAACAATTATCAAAATCAACACAAAAATCTGTCAATGAGCACAAATGAAGCTTCAGACATTACCACCCCAGACCAAGGACCTGAACCCTGAAGAGAAGAAGCAACAACATGGAGCTAGAAATCTAAAAGTTTTTTCTCTGGGGAGATTCTGTATAGAGGAATGGTCTCTAGTCCTCAATCTCATCAGGCATTACAAGAGAGCTGGTATCTAGTAAAATGAGGTTGCTAAAAGTATAGAATAGAATAGAATAATTTATTGTCCCTTACGGGAAAATTGTTATCACACACTGTCATACAGTACACGCTCAAAAAAACTAAACAAAAAAAACATATATCCACATAAAGCAAAACATACATAAATACATGTGAAAGTTCAGTTTTGTAAGCTGTTAAGTATTGAGATGGCATTTGGAACAAAACTCTTTTTAAAGCGAGCCCTTCTCCATGTCAGAGTCCTGTACCTGCGCCCGGAGGGCAGGAGAGTGAAGTGGAGGTTGAGGGGGTGTTCTGGGTCTGTTATTATGTTCTGTGCAAGGCGGGCTATTGCTCTGTCATTGAGCTCTGAGATGTTGGGTGTAGGGGAGTGTATTATTTTTGAGGCTATGTGTGTTATTTTCTTCAGTTTATTTTTGTTGGTGACTGACAGCATGGTGTAAAAACTAGTGGAGCAGTATAACAGAATGGGCTGAATAATGCTTGTGTACAGTAATAACAGAAGGTGAGGGGCAATGTAAAGTCAAGTCAAGTCACCTTTATTTATATAGCGCTTTTTACAATGTAGATTGTTTCAAAGCAGCTTTACAGGAAAAACAATATAAACAAAGTTTGTTTGGCTGAACAGAAGCCCCAAAAGAGCAGCTGAATCAATACAATTGATGAATTTTAAGTGTTAAGTTTCCCCAACTGAGCAAGCCATAGGCGACAGCGGCAAGGAACCAAAACTCCGGCAGGTGATGTAACGAATGAAGAATAGAATGGAGAAAAAACCTTGGGAGAAACCAGGCTCAGTCGGGGGACCAGTTCTCCTCTGGCCAACAGCCAAACAGTGCATGATTATTATACAACAATTCAAGTCCAATATGAAGTCCAATTTGGTCCGGTTAGAGATGGGTTCATGATCGTCACAGGGGAGGGTCTAGTAGAGTCACGATCTCCGCAGACACTTCAGGGAAGTGCTGTGCTCATGTCCAGGTCCTTCATCTGATCTGGATATGGCCCGGATCCAGCTGACCACGATAACCTCGGAATAAACAGAGACCAATATCAGCGTAGATGCCATTCTTCTTCTGATGTATCGAGTACATCAGGTGTTATGGGAATGTTCCCGGTTCCGGCTTATCTAAATTATGCAGCCTAACAATCATTTTACATGATTTGGATTAAAAATGTATGTATAATGTGTTATGTGTATGCCAGGTTGAAGAGATGTGTTTTTAGTCTACATTTAAACTGACAGAGTGTGTCTGCTTCCCGAACTGTAATAGGAAGACTGTTCCAGAGTTTAGGAGCTAAATAGGAAAAGGATCGACCGCCAGCAGTTGACTTTGATATTCTAGGTATTATAAGCTGGTCAGTATTTTGGGATCGCAATAGACGTGAAGGACTATAATGTGTTAAGAGATCGTTCAAGTACTGTGGAGCTAAACCATTTAATGCTTTGTAAGTAATTAGCAAGATTTTAAAATGTATTCGGTGTTTAATAGGAAGCCAGTGCAGGTTTGACAGAACTGGGCTAATATGCTCATACTTCCTGGTTCTAGTAAGAACTCGAGCTGATTGTATATATTTAAACTGTTAACTGTTTTGATTTAACGAGATACTGCGTCGAAACGCATATGGGAATGCCTTAGCGTGATTGTCTCTTGGATCAGCTGGAATTTGTTTATTAAGCATGCAGGGCAACCACCTAGTAAAGCATTATAATAATCTAGCCTTGAACTCATGAACGCATGAACTAACTTTTCCGCATTTGTCTTAGATAGCATATGTCGCAAATTAGATATATTTTTAAGATGGAAGAACGCCGTTTTACAGATGCTAGAAACATGGCTTTCAAATGAAAGATTGGTATCAAAGAGCACACCCAGGTTTCTAACTGACGACGAAGACTTGACAGAGCAGCCATCGAGTGTTAGGCAGTAGTCTAGATTATTATGTGCTGAACTTTTTGGTCTAATAATTAGAATCTCTGTTTTTTTCAGAATTAAGCAGTAGAAAGTTATTAGTCATCCAATTTTTTATATCAGTTATGCATTCTGTTAATTTAGTGAATTTGTTCGTTTCATCAGGATGAGAAGAAATATAGAGCTGAGTATCATCAGCGTAACAATGAAAGCTAATGCCATGCTTCCTAATAACTGCTCCCAAAGGAAGCATGTACAGGGTGAAAAGCAATGGTCCTAGTACTGAACCTTGAGGAACTCCATACTGAACCCGTGACCGATATGACATCTCCTCATTTAATGTCTGTTATATGATGATCAAAAGTGAGCTTGTGATCCAAGATGAGTCCAAGATATTTGAATTTCTCAACCCTTTCTATGATGGATGGAGATCTGACTGAGACTGCGTGCATTAAAAACCAGTTCTTTTGTTTTCTCAACATTGAGATGGAGAAAATTGGTGTTTCCAGATGTTGAAGGAGGGAATGAAGGAGACATACAACAGCATCCTCCGTCCCTCACCTGGCCTTATAAGCAAACTGATGTTTGTCCAGCTGTGGGTTGACAGTTGACAGGATGCTGCGCAGAATCAGTTTTTCATAGCATTTGCATAATTATGGCCAACATGCTTTGGAGAAAAGCGTTAATTTCATGATATGATTCAGAGTGGTTAACCTTATCTGTCTCCAGTCGGATCCATGATGTGTCAGGTAGTCTTAGTAATCTAACTCTACCAAACTATCTACTGATGTCCAGCGGATAGGTAGGTCTATGCAGGTTCAAGTGTGCATGTCTATTGAGTTGCATTGCTCTGAGGAACCTGACTAAGTTTGCTCACAGCGACAGGTCTTCTTGTCGTTGCTCCGCTCTGCTAGACTTTCTTGAGCTAATTTAGAAATGTACTCTTTCCTGTACTCTGCATGCTAGACCCTAGCGATAGGTCAAGCAGTTGGAGAAGGGCCCTACAAACCCAAATGGTGGACCCTCCCTGCTCCCTTGAGTTCCACTCGGTCAGCTAGCTCTCCAAGGACAGTAGCTCTCCGAGGAGATCCCCCTGTAGATGCACCTGAATGTTTGCGAGTCGTGTTAACTCCTGAGCTCATGAGTAGTCTAGTTGTATTATAGAATTAGTTAATTACAGGCCGATATCAAATCTACCTTTTTTTGTCAAAGATTCTAGAAAAGGCAATATCTTCACAATTATGTTTTTTTCTAGAAAGAAACAGCATCTATGAGGATTTTCAGTCAGGATTTAGACCATATCATAGTACTGAGACTGCTCTCATTAGAAATTAGAAATGCTTTGCTCTTATCATTCGATCGTCGTTGTATCTCTCTTTTAGAGTTACTGGACCTTAGTGCTGCATTTGATACAATTGACCACAAAATCCTTCTAAATAGACTTGAAAACTATGTTGGCATTAGTGGAATTGCATTAGCCTGGTTTAAATCATACTTATCTGACCGTTATCAGTTTGTAGCAGTAAATGAGGAGATGTCACGGGTTCAGTATTGAGTTCCTCAAGGTTCAGTACTAGGACCATTGCTTTTCACCCTGTACATGCTTCTTTTGGGTGCAATTATTAGGAAGCATGGCATTAGCTTTCACTGTTACGCTGATGATACTCAGCTCTATATTTCTTCTCATCCTGATGAAACTTACCAATTCACTATATTAACAGAATGTATAACTGATATAGAAAATTGGATGACTAATAACTTTCTACTGCTTAATTCTGAAAAAACAGAGATTCTAATTATTAGACCAAAAAGTTCTGCATGTAATAATCTAGACTACTGCCTAACACTCGATGGCTGCTCTGTCAAGTCTTCGTCATCAGTTAGAAACCTGGGTGTGCTCTTTGATACCAATCTTTCATTTGAAAGCCACGTTTCTAGCGTCTGTAAAACGGCATTCTTCTTAAAATATATCTAAATTGCGACATATGCTCTCAAAGACAAATGCGGAAAAGTTAGTTCATACATTTCTGAGTTCAAGGCTAGATTATTGTAATGCTCTACTAGGTGGTTGCCCTGCACACTTAATAAACTAAATCCAGCTGGTCCAAAATGCAGCAGCTTGTTTATTTTGTTTTCCTCTGACCACTGTAAAGCTGCTTTGAAACAATCTGTTGCAAAACAAGCTGTTTTGACTTGTAGAAAAGGGGATGTGGATAGAGCGGCTAGCTCCTCTCTCTCTTCAGTTTTACCAAGCACAGATAGAGCTTCCGCCCGCCTACACTCCCCCAGGTGCACCTTCTTGCACGACTCCTTCTTTGCCTAGCCTCCTCGTGGCATTGATTGTATATATTTAAACTGTTAACTGTTTTGATTTAACGAGATACTGCGTCGAAACGCATATGGGAATGCCTTAGCGTGATTGTCTCTTGAAGCGCAATTGAAACCAGGTGTGCGAGTGCACGTAGCCGAGGGTGACGTCATGAGCCAGGAGCATATCAGCACGCAGCACACTAGCAGCCGCAGCTTGACCAGTGTCTGAAACAGCCGGCGTGCGATGGAGCTGAGGCTACGAGACGCAGTGTCTCGTTCCCACTAAGGGAACTAGGGTTACGTAAGTAACCTGAGACGTTCCCTTTCAAGGGAACTAAACACATTGTGTCTAAACGCATATGGGAACGAGAATACCCATGCCGCCTTGGCGAACGGAGTACACAGGCTAACGTAGCTCACTACGAAAGGGCTAAAGTTCCCAAAGCGGGGTTAAGGTCTAACTGGTAGAACCTAATAAAGGTATGCGGTGAGGACCAGCCAGCCACATCACAAATATCGGCAAGGGAAGCCCCTGCACAGAAAGCTTTAGAGGTAGCCATGCTCCGAGTAGAATGAGCGCGGACATGCAGTGGACATTGCTGACCTGCTGGACCCCCTTGGGAGCCCCGAAGCATACAAAAAGTTGGTTCGACCTACGCCATGAAACCGCTCTGCGGACGTAGGCGTCCAGTGCTCGCACTGGTCAGACCTTACTCTTGGACTCCTGGTCATGATCATCATAGGGAG
Source organism: Rhodeus uyekii (assembly GCA_037043235.1). NCBI lineage: Eukaryota > Metazoa > Chordata > Actinopteri > Cypriniformes > Acheilognathidae > Rhodeus > Rhodeus uyekii. The sequence continues at coordinate 2,068,018 of JAWRVZ010000084.1, forward strand.
GAGGACATAAGGCCTGTAGTACAATGTGACTAGCTGGGCTCGACAGATCCTTCGGAACGTACCCTGGTTCTGGGAGAGAGAAAGGCTTTCGCCAGACCAGGAGCAAACTTCAAACAGGAGGGGGCCATTGACAGGGCCTGAAGGTCGCCAACCCTCTTAAAGGAAGAGATGGCCAAGAGGAACACCGTCTTAAGAGTAAGGAAGTTGTCCTCGAGTGTCCGAGTTGTCCTCGAGTGGCTCAAAGGGTTCCTGGGACAAGGCTTGGAGAACCAAGGATAAGTCCCAGGGTGGAACCCGTGAGCATACCACAGGCCTCAGCCGTAAGGTGCCACGGAGGAAACGAGCTACTAGGGGGTCCCGACCCAAAGAGGTACCCTCCAGGGGTACGTGGTAAGCCGCAATGGCAGCCACGTACACCTTAAGCGTGGAGGGGGACAGCCTGGCATTGAATTTGTGTTGTAGGAACTCCAGGATGATACCGACATGGCAGGTCACAGGGTCTACATGCTTGTTGCTGCACCAGGAAGTGAAGATAGACCACTTCTGAGCGTAGAGTTTCCTCGTGGACGGGCTCTAGAGTGGAGAATGGTCTCAACGACCTCAGTCGAGAGACTTGAGTCTATGAGTCCGGCCCCCTCAGAGGCCAGACCTACAGGTTCCATAGTTCTGGGCGAGGATGAAGGATCCTGCCCTGAGCCTGAGACAGAAGGTCCACTCTGACGGGAATCCTCCAAGGAGCGGACTCTAAGTCGGAAAACCGCTAGCGGGGGAAATGCGTACAGGGGTAGCCTCGGCCACTCCTGTTGCATCGCGTCCAGCCCTAGAGGGGCTGGGGGAAAGAGGGAGTACCACAGAGGGCAGTGAGTTGCCTCGCAGGACGCAAAGAGGTCCACTTGAGCCCGACCATATTTGCTCCACCACCTCGGTGTGGAGCATCCATTCCCCGGGCCTCGGCCCCTGCTTCAACAGGAAGTCTGCTCCCGTGTTCTGGGATCCCAGAACATAAACAGCCCGAAGGGAGCAAAGTTTGTTCCGGGCCCAGAGGAGGATCCGCGCGGCCAGCTTGCAGAGCTGGAGAGAGCGGAGACCCCCTGATGGATTATATAGGAAACCACCGCCATGTTGTCCGACTGGACTAACATATGGTGGCCCCAGAGGTCTGGGAGAAAGGCCTGAAGTGCCTTCCAAACTGCTAACATCTCCAATACATTGATGTGCAGGGATATGCAGACCTCGTCCCAGAGACCTTGGGCTGAGCGGTCTCTCAAGACCGCCCCCCAACCCGAGCGGGAGGCGTCTGTCGACAGCATCACACGGTGACAGATTGGTCCTAGTACGGGTCCTTGGGCAAGAAACCAGGGCCTCTTCCACTGATTAAAGGCTCGCAGGCAGCGCCTTGAAACCTCGATCAGGCGGGAAGGATTTCCCCTCGGGAAAAACCCCCTAATCTTGAGCCACCACTGCAGACGTCTCATGTGGAGCAGACCTAGCGGTCTCACACAAGAGGCTGCCGCCATGAGACCCAGAAGTCCCTGGAAGTGTCTGACAGTGACCAGCTGGTCTAGCTTTATGTCGTTAACTGAAGATAGGATTGAGGTAATGCGCATGGGTGAGAGCCGCGCTGACATTGACACAGAATCCCATACAACGCCTAGGAAAGTAGTGCTCTGCCTCGGCCAGAGCACAATCTTTTGGGCGTTTAGTCTCAGCCCGAGCTCCTTCATGTGTGCGAGAACAACATCTCGATGTTGAACCGCTAATTGTCGAGACTGGGCCAGAATGAGCCAGTCGTCAATGTAATTCAAGATCCGGATCCCTCGGAGCGGAGCTAGAGCTGCATCCACGCATTTGGTGAAAGTGTGTGGAGACAGAGCTAGGCCAAACGGAAGAACTCGATACTGATAAACCCTCCCCCCGAAGGCGAATCTGAGGAACTTCCGATGCTGGGGAAGGATGGAGACGTGGAAATACGCGTCCTTCAGATCTATCGAGACAAACCAGTCCTCGAACCTGATTTGTCCTACGATCTGTTTCAGAGTTAACATTCTGAATTTCAGTCGCCTGACGGAATCGTTCAGAGTGCGAAGATCTAAAATAGGGCGTAAGCCTCCATCCTTTTTGGGAACTATGAAGTACCGGCTGTAGAAACCCGATTCTCTGGCTGAGAGAGGTACATACTCTATGGCCTCTTTCCTCAGCAGTGAGTCGACTTCTCGTTCCATGACCGGAGCCTGCTCAGGGTTCACCACTGTTGGCAATCCGCCTGCAAAGCCAGGTGGACGAGCCAGGAACTGAATAGCGCATCCTTCTGATACGGTACGCAGGACCCACCGAGAAATACCTGGGAGGAGCTGCCACGTCGCCAGGAAATCTACTAGGGGTATCAGCCTCTCGAGGCCGACCTCTGGACTTAAATATTTTGCCAGGGCGGATGCTCTTGGACCCTCCTCGGAGGGGGCAACCTGCCTGGCCCGAAAGGAGCGCGACTGGATGAGACTGCCCGCACTGAGCATGGCCTGAGTCCCTCGGGACCACAAGCCATCCACCACGCTTGATGTGCACTGGTCCACCCCTCGAGGAGGACCTGTGCAGCGAGGCCGACCATGGGCGTCAGGGCCTCTTGCTCTTGGCCTTCTTGGCCTGGAGGACAGTCCTCAAATCTGTCCTCCTGCCAGAAGGCTGCGGATGAGAGCGGCGACCTGCGCCACCACCCGACTGGGGAGGTTGGCGTGAGGCCACGCTCTGCCGCTGAGCAGCGCGGTGGGAGGAGCTGCTGCCGGGCTGCGGCTGGCTCGCAGACCCAGCGGGACGAGGGCGGCGGGGGAGGATCTTCCTGAACGCTACCTCTTGTTTGGCAGCCTCCTGGAATCTCTCGAAAGCCATTTTGACGGCATCGCCGAAGAGACCAGGAGGCGTAAGAGGAGCGTCAATCAGGATGTTTTTATCCTTCTCTCTAAGGGTTGTGAGGTTAAGCACAGATGCCTTTCTGTGGCCACCAGTGCTGCCGTAGAGCAGCCGATTGAACTGGCTGTTTCTCTGGCAGCCCGCAGAGAGAGATCGGTGGCCCTGCACAGCTCGGCTACTGCCTCAGGGCCAATTCCTCCGCCCTCGTCGAGGTCCGAGAGCAGCTCAGCCTGGTAGGCTTGCAGCAGTGATGAGGTGTGTAAACACGCTGCAGCCTGACCAGCCGCGGAATATGCTCTGCCCACCATTGTGGATGTAACCCGGAGGGTAGCGTCGGGGTTTTTAGGGGCGGCGATGAGTGGGGGGCGAGGTAGTTAGCCAGCGTAGGAAACGCTGCTATGAACTCTGTGGGAGGCGGGCCGCTTCCATGACCTCGACACCTCAGTGTGGAGGTCTGGGAAAAACGGCAAACCCCAGTACTGAGGCTGTACCCAGCCGGGCAGGTAACGCTCGTCCAGCCGACTCTTAGGACGAGCATCCCTGGGCTCGGCCGGCCACTCGAGGCCACTCCACATCTACACTGACTACATCCACCTGGAACTGGAGAGGTTGAGCAATGCATCATCACCCAGGTCGGAAGTAATCACCGCATGGTGCGCTTCCGGGTCCTGAGTGAGAGCGGACTAGCAGGTAAAGGAGGAGAAAAGGCATCACCCGACTCCATCCCCGCTGCTAAGTCTAGCTGCGATCCCCACGAGTGCAGCCGCCGCTGAGCCTCAGCTACAGCGGGACCGGACCCACGAGGACTGCGTGCTTGAGCTGCCTCCTCAAAGACAGCCAAGCGTGAGCGGAGAGTGCGCAGCGGCAGCTGCATGTTCCTCGCCCAAACAATAAACACAGAGAGCGTGTGTATCCTTACCCAGGATAAAACGCGGGCAAGGAGGGACACAACGCTTGAAGGACTGTGTATCCACCATTTGAAATAAAGGTAAGTGGAAATCAATCGACTTACAGCCAGCAGAGCAACTCAAACACACGTTAGCTTTGAGCGCTGTTGAAGACACTAAAGCTGCGGCTGCTAGTGTGCTGCGTGCTGATATGCTCCTGGCTCATGACGTCACCCTCGGCTACGTGCACTCGCACACCTGGTTTCAATTGTGCTTCAAGAGACAATCACGCTAAGGCGTTCCCATATGCGTTTCGATATGCGTGCTTGTGCTACTTGTGCTCATAATGTTTGAAACTTTGTATTGTAAGCGCTCTTATGTGTTTTTGTATCCTTTGGACAAATAGCTTCTATACTCCTCAAATTGTCAATCGCGTTGGGTAAAAATGTCTGCTAAATGAGTAAATGTAAATGTAAATGATACACACCTTCTCTCCACCAAAGCTACAATGCCACTACTGCTTGCAACCGCACAGCTCCAGACGTCACCTAAAACCGCCCCAATATCACAATATTTTGCACATGCGTGGTATTGGTGCGGCTTTAGGTGACATCTGGAGCTAAGCGGCTGTAAGCGTGCTTTGTCATCGCCATCTCTCATCTCCTGGTTAACCTCTCGTTCATAAAAAGTTGCAGAAACCTGAGAGAAATACACCACAGTACATAAAATGGAAATAATGTAATGTTCCTTGGGGGGCTCGGTATCATTTGATCCATGTAGTGGTACCAGTCCGCGGCCTGGGGGTTGGGGAGAAAACTGGCTCAGGGCCATAGGCGGAGTTTCACTTTTGTGCTTGGGGGGGCACCAACCAGGCCAGCAGACCACGAGCTCAGATTTTTTAAATATCATATTTATATATCATTCATTCTACATATAAAATACATTTACAATGAACAATGACTTTATACCAGTGCTTCTCAATTATTTTCTGTCACGCCCCCCTAGGAAGAGGTAAAAAGTTACCTCTCCCCTCCCCCCATTTTGGAACTTTCGCCTTATTGTTTCCATGGCAACGCGTCATGCTTGTCACCTGACATACCGCAGTCACAAAAAGCGCTGTATAATAGATAATTCAAAATAGTCACCAACTTTTTCGAGCGCATGCGAGACTGTTCAAATGCCTCCACAGGCACAGGACCACTGCCCTAGGGGACGCAGCGTAGAGTTCCTTTTCAAAAGTGAACGTCTCAGGTTACCATTATAACCATGGTTTCCTGAGAACAGGGAACAAGGCCCTTTGCCGTGATTTGATCATTCCTGTAGGCTTCTCCTTCAGATAAGAAGTGGATGACTTCCTGTTAAGGTGCCTCTTTTTTACCTGCAGTCGCACCTGTGGTGTCATCATAGGCGGCTGCCAGTCAATGTCAAGTTCATTGTTGTGATTGGATTAATGCTTAAGACATGTGTCATACCAGAGGCATTCCCCAAAGCAACCCCTAGAGCAGGGGTCTCAAACATGCGGCCAAAATATCGTTTCGCGGGCCGCAATTGGCTCAGCTGTGTGAGAAGCCAAATGTGGCTCAGCTGTGTGAGAGGAAGATCTGCAGGTCTCTGGCAGCAAGAAGTATAGGCAAGACAACGACAAGTCATATTCAGAAGAACCGTTCATGTTCCTCAATACTCTGTTTATGTTCAGGACAGTTCAGAAGAACCCATTGAAGTTAAAGAACTGTCAATAATGATGTTTGAGAAATTTTTTTTTGTGGAATTCTTGATGCGGCCCTGCCTCCCCCAAACTCTGCCTCCTGCGGCCCCCGGGTAATTTGAGTTTGAGACCCCTGCCCTAGAGGATGCAGCATCTAGTTTCCTGTTCTCAGGGAACCATGGTTACAATTGTAACCTTTAGATGTGCTAAACATACCTTTAACAATTTTGGCAAAAAAGATCAATCTTGGTTTCGTTTGACTGTCAGGTTGGATGAGGAGGTAGATGAGACGAGGACTCAATATTGCAGATGAATGGGGATTTTTTTCATAACAAAAATAAAAACTGAACAAAAACCACCCCGAGGGGGAAAAACAAGACTAGACTGAACTGAACAAAGACTAGACTAGGACAATCACGACTGGATCTGGAGACAGAGACAAGGACCACACAACCATATAACGACAAGAAACCAGCACAAGACAACAGACACAGATGGATTAAATACACACATGAGGAACGGTAATTGAATGAGACACAGCTGGGAACAAATCAAACTAAAGCAGGGAAACCAGGTGGGAGGGTTATACATTGACGAGACAAACACGCAGCCAATGCGAATCGCCGCGTGTTCACATTAAACAAAGACGCATCACAAAAACGCAACATGAAAGCACATGGCCGACATAAACACGAACGTCTCGGGTTATGAATGTAACCCTGGTTCCCTGAGGGGAACGAGACGCTGCGTCCAAAGCGCTAGGGGAAATAGCCTTGCATCAGTCACGTGAAGATCTGTGCAACCAATGAGAGACGAACGCGTGTGAATGCGTCACCGCTGGTACGAGCCGGTGACGTCATGAGGAAGAGCATAAAGCGCGTCCAAAACCCGGAAGCTCAAGCAAAAGAGTGTCTGAAGCGGGCACGGAGGCACAAGGAGCTGAGGCAAAGACGCAGCGTCTCGTTCCCCTCAAGGAACCAGGGTTACATTCGTAACCCGAGACCTTCCCTTTCAGGGAGCTCAAGCTACATCCAAAGCGCTAGGGGAACGCTATACTAACGCCACCTCAGCGACGCCGGCATGTGTCCCAGCTCACTGAGAGAGCACCCTGGTTCCTGGGGCGGCATCGAGGTCCAATTGGTAAAACCTCAAGAATGTGTGCGGCGAGGACCAGCCAGCCGCAGCACAAACATCAGACAAGGAAACTCCAGAGAGGAGAGCCTTGGATGCCGCCACGCTCCGAGTGGAGTGGGCCCGGACCCTCAACGGAGAAGCATGTCCGGCCGACTCATAAGCTAGACAGATAGCCTCAACTATCCACCTGCTTAGGGTTGGCTTAGAACAGCCTGGATGCGCTCGGGGGAGAGCCGAGCAGACATGGCCACTGAGTCCCAAATGACTCCCAAGAAAGTGGTTCTCTGCATGGGAGAAAGTACACTCTTTTTGGTGTTCAGCCTTAACCCCAGCTCCTTTATGTGCGGGCACAGCATCTCGATGTTGTGCTGCTAACTACGAGGATAATCCTTGGCGAGGATAAGCCATAGTCGTCGACATAGTTTAGGACACGATAGTTCCTTGCAAGTGCAGCGGAGCTTAGAGCAGCGTCCACTCCTAGGTGAACGTGCGGGGCGAGAGCGCCAGACCGAAAAGGAAGGAACGGTTCAAGCAGAACTTGAAACCGCGCCCACTCACATAACGTAGACCGCGTGAGAATGAGCAAAACACTTGTCACACGCGCTCACGACAAGGACGAACACACGAGTTATGAATGCCGAATTCCGACAGCTTTCCTGTAGCTCAATCAGTAGAACATTGGTGTTTACAACACCAAGGTTGTAGGTTTGATCCCAGGGAAAGCAAGAACTGATTCAATGTGTCTCTTGAATGCAATGTAAGTTGCTTTGGATAAACGCATCTGCCAAATAAGTAAATGTTAAGTTACTTCTGATTTGCTATTTTCTGGTTCCTCTAGACAACAGCAAAACAAAAACTATAATCTTTTGCATCCATTGTAAAATGTCATAGAGGCAATGCTGTAAGTTCATCAATATGATATGATGATATGATGATATGAGACATGTTAAAGCTTATATATTTTCAAATATTTGTTAAAGTAAACAATCAACCTTGCTATGACCTTGTCTTCATTGGCTATGGTTTAACTTGGTGTTTAGTCAGAGTTTCAAAACACTGCACAAGAACACTATAAATTACATTAGCATGAGACTAGAAAATCAATTTCAGCTATATTTTATGAAAATTCATGGAAAAGTTATCCTCAGTTTAATGAAATGTATTGAACATATTTATTTTTTGAATGCAGTAATCAAATAAATAAATCACAGTTCACCCGAATTCTTGTGTAAAGAAACAGCTCCTCTCAGTAATGCACAAGCCATGTTCTAGATCCCCCACTGATACTTGACATGACAGCATGCTATCATTTCTGGCCTTTAGATGGGAGAGACTCATGGAAAGGAAAAGTTGATAGAAAGAGAAAGACACTGGCATTTCCCTCAGGGAGCTTGTCATAGGTGAACATGCAGTAAAGTCTGACTGTCGCATTTTTCTTGCACTGATAATGTCAGTGGTAGTGTGAATCAAGCACTTCATGTGTCCTCGAGAAAATAACTTTGCCTCTTTTGTATAAAAAATATTTAAATTGGCTAAGGATCTGTTTATATATTATCACAGCATACATACATTTTACATTTATGCATTTGGCAGATGCTTTTATCCAAAGCATTACATACATTACATTCAAGGAACACAACGAACATGCTAATCAGTTCTTGCTTTCTCTGGGAATCAAAACCATGACCTTGGCGTTGCAAGAACCACACTACTGTTTGAGCTACAGATACAATAAATGACTGGCTGACTTTTCCATTTGTTTACATGACATGGTTAGATTCAGATGGGAAGTATCATATATTAAGTTGGGTGTCCACCGTAGAGATAATCACCATATGTATAATGGAACCATCAAATTAAAAAATATGACTTATTGTTGTTACTAGAAATCTATTTAATTATTATGGGATCTCCATCGTTGCTTTCAGATTCGTTAATTTTTGAAATTATTTTGTTTCTCTATTTTTAAAATATATTTTAGATTAACATTGTCACAGTTTCCCTTTGTCTGGACTTTGTGTTCTTTTGTGTCCGTTCGTTGTGTTTGTTCATTTTGCATTGTCTAATCTGTTGTCATTGACACTGACTCGTGATTCGTTATCCAGTTAATGTGTATATCTTTATTATCCTTGTTATCCTGTCAGGAGAACCTGTCTGACCAGGTGTGCAAGCTGACTGAATCATCCATCGCCGTGGGAGTCCTCGTGAAGCTCAAGGGAATGGAACGAAGCCAAATGGTCCAAATGGCAGCTGAGAGAAAATGACACAAATCAAACGACCTATCTGACCTGAGTATGTATCAATCTCTGCTCTCAACCTTTTCTACTGAAGTCCATGCTGCTATATCTTTGCATTTCCATATCAAGATCAATAGCGCTTCAAACTCACAAACTCTGTCCCCCTCTGCCACTTTAACTGACAATGATTTTGCCAATCTTTGACACGTTCTCTTCTCCAAATATATTACATCACTTGGTCTCATCATACAATCACATGGTTTCAACTATTATTTGTCAGGAAAACACAATGCCGGATTCAAATGCATATGTATATTTATTGAATGAGATAAGTAACTGAGAGGTAATGTCCAGATGAAGCAGGCGGCGCAGGGACTCAATGGGTAGACGATAGACGGTGCATTGCAGTGTAATCCAAGGTGCGTGGCGTGACGAGTGAAACACGGAACAGCAGATCGGGACAAGAAGACACTCTGACGCTGACGCTGACACTCATGCTGACAATGACGCTGGACGCAGGAAGACGCAGACACGGGAGTCGGAACACAGGTACACTGACGCGGTCGACGTGGAACATGGAGAGACAACGACTCGACAACAAGGGTGTGGTGAGAGAGCACTAAATAGGCATAGGAGATATGTGTGTATGTGTGTAATGTCTGTCAGGTGTGTGTAATGATAGCGGTAGCAGTGATCAATAACCACGCCTCCCACACTCATCCCGCATGCATACACAGGCAGAAATAGGAGACAATGAATCTGCAAACCGTGACAGTACCCCCCCAAAGACGCAATCGGTACTTACCTACCGATTGTAGTCATCGTTAAGGGAGTGATCCAATATGTCTCTGGCAGGTACCCAACTTCTCTCCTCCGGGCCGTAACCTTCCCTGTCCACCAAATACTGGAATCCGCGTCCCCTCCGTCTCGAATCCAGAATACGGTTTACCGAATAAGTTTGTTCCCCGTCTACGAGATGCGGCGGTGGGGGAACTGGGGTGGGCGGATTAGTGCGAGAACGAATAACAGGCTTTATTTTGGAGACATGAAAGCCAGCATGAATCCTCCCGTACGCAGGAGGCAATTTGAGGCAGACTGTCTAATGATCTTGGTGACAGGGAACGGTCAATGAATTTGGGGGCAAGTTTATTACATACGGTTATTACATACGGATCGGAGAGGAATGTCCTTGGAAGAAACCACACTTTTTGACCCACGACGTAGACATGAGGCTTCGACCGGTGGCGATCGGCCTGGGCCTTGGTGCGCGCTCCCACCTGCAGTAGAGTCTCGCGGGCTCTACTCCAAGTGCGATGACACCTCTGCATGAAGGCGTGGGCGGAGGGGACTAACACTCGTCCCCAGCAACTTGCAAAACTCCTTCCAGAATTTGGATATAAATTGGGGCCCTCTGTCAGAGATTTTGAGGGTTTGATGTTCTTGGAACCCGGTACGATAGTAAAAAGTCAAAACATCCGAAAAAAAGGGCCCACAGAAGCCTGCCTGGAGTTGAGTCTTTTGGCTGTTCTGATGTATTCTTAATTCTTGTGATCGGTCCAAACTAGAAAAGGCACCCCTGACCCCTCTTCCAAAGCTAGCTTGACTGCCAACAACTTCCGATTACCAATGTCGTAATTGCGTACCGCTGGGGACAAACAATGGGAAAAAAAACGTGCAAGGATACATCTTATAGTCTGAGGGAGAGAGCTGGGAGAGAACCGCACCTACCCCCACCTCTGATGCGTCGACCTCCACCACGAACTGACGTGTGGGATCAGGGGTTTCGGATGGGAGCCGAAACGAAGCAGCTCTTGAGTTTGGAGAACGCCGCTTTGGCGGCGTCGCACCACCTGAACGTCGTTCTGGGGGAGGTCAAGTCTGTCAGAGGAGCGTCTAGTTGGCTGAAATTGCGGATAAAACGTTGATAATAGTTGGTGAACCCCAGGAACCTCAACAGGGCCTTGCGAGAGTCCGGGGTTGGCCACTCTATCACAGCCTTAACCTTGTCGGGATCCATGCACACTCCCTCCGACGAGATGATGTAACCTAGGAAAGGAACAGACTGTGCATGAAAAACGCATTTCTCCGCCTTGACAAAAAACCCATTCTGAAGTAACTGTTGGAGCACTCACCGGACGTGTTGAACATGTTCCTGGAGAGACGAGGAAAATATCAGTATGTCATCCAGGTAAACGTACGTGAACTGATCGATCATGTCTCTCAACACGTCATTGATGAGTGCTTGGAAGACAGCTGGGGAGTTGGACAGCATGACCAAGTATTCAAAATGGCCCCTAGGGGTATTAAATGCTGTCTTCCATTCATCCCCCTCTCTTATGTGAACCAAATGATAAGCGTTTCTTAAATCCAGTTTTGTGAAGATGGATGCTCCCTGCAACCTCTCGAAGGCAGAAGACATCAACGGTAAAGGATAGGTATTCTTCACCGTGATGTTGTTCAAGCCCCGGTAGTCAATGCAAGGTCACAGAGATCCATCCTTCTTCCCCACAAAAAAGAATCCCGCCCCCGCTGGAGAAGAAGAGGGGCAGATGTACCCGGTAGCCAAAGAAAAAGAAATATATTTCTCCATGGCCTCCCTTTCAGGAACGGAAAGCGAGTATAACTCGCCCTAAGGCGAAGACATACCTGGCAGGATATCTATTGCACAGTCGTAGGGACGGTGCGGAGGAAGAGAAGCAGCCCAAGACTTACTGAACACTTCCTTCAGGTCGAAGTACTCCGGGGGCACGTTAGACAGATTCATCGGCTCCTCCTGCAACACAGAACGAGACACAGACGGACATGCAGACACAATACAGAAATAGGAGACTCTGAATCTGCGAACCGTGACATTATTGTTATGCCGATGACACACAGCTCTACCTATCATTTCAAACAGATGATCCCACGGTAGCTGTGCAAATCACAAGCTGTCTAGCGAACATCTCAGCATGGATGACAATTGACAATAACATTCTCTGGCTGGACTTCTTTCAAGTGCAATCAAATCCCAACAACTTATCCAGAATGCTGCAGCACATTGTTGTTATAACTGCACCAGATAGCCAGTTGTTCAACCTCAAGTCTGTAAGCAGACTCGTCACCGTTTCGGATGAGGCCGATAGCGGTGGTGTCGTCTGCAAATTTCAGGAGCTTCACAGAAGGGTCTTTAGAAGTGCAGTCATTGGCGAACAGGGAGAAGAGCAGTGGGGAGAGAACACACCCCTGGGGGGCGCCAATGCTGGTAGTGAGAGTCCTAGATGTGAGTTTCCCCAGTCTCACTCGCTGTTGCCGGTCTGTCAGGAAGCTGGTGATCCACTGACAGATTGAGGATTGCAAGGAGAGCTGGGTCAGTTTAGCTGTAAGAAGATCAGGAATGATGGTGTTGAAGGCCTGGTTGCAGGAGGTGTTGGGGGACGTGTGAAGTGCAGATCAGAGAGGGTGTGAAGAGTGAGATTGGGTTTCTCAAACCTGCAGTAAAAGTATTCAGCTCATCCGCCAGATGTTGATTCTCAGCAGGTCGGTGGGATGGTGGCTTGTAATTGGTGATATTCTTCAGACCTGACCAGACAGCAGCAGGGTTGTTGGAAGAAAACTGGTTTCTCAGCTTTTCAGAATAACTTTTTTTGTCAGCTCTGATCTCCTTTGTCAGTCTGTTCCTGCTCTGTTTGTACAAAACCCCATCCCCCCTTCTGTAAGCATCCTCTTTGGCAGGACGAAGCTGTTTGAGTTTTTCAGTAAACCATGGTTTATCATTAGGAAATTATAAGAATGTCCTGGTAGGAATGTGTGTATCCTCACAGAAACTGATGTATGATGTTACAGTATCTGTGAGCTCATCCAGATCAGTGGTAGCAGCTTCAAAAACGTTCCAATCCGTGCAGTCAAAGCAGGCTTTTATGTCCTGCTTTTATGTCCTGCTCTGCTTCATTAGTCCATCTTTTTACAGTCTTTTTTGCAGGTTTAACTGATTTCAGATTCTGCCTGTGGGATTGTATAAGATGAACCACACAGTGATCAGAAAGCCCCAAAGCTGCCCGTGGGACGGAATGATATTCTTTATTGTGGTGTAGCAGTGGTCAAGAATATGACTGTCTCTGGTGGGACATGTAATGTGCTGTCTGTATTTTGGCAGTTCACGGGAGAGATTTGCTTTGTTAAAATCCCAAGAATGATTAAAAGAGAGTGTGGATACTTTTGTTCAGTATCAGCTATTTGTTCAGCCAGCTGTTGTAATGCCAGCTGACACACGCGTCTGGAGGAATGTAAACATTCACGAGAATAAATGAGGAAAACCCGCGGTGAATAGAAAGGTTTACAGTTTATGAAGTGTGAGGTTTACTAGGTTAGGAGAGCACATCTTCTTCAGCGTTGTTATATCTGAACACCAACTTTTATTGATTTAGAAACACAAACCTCCACCTCTCGTTTTCCCGGTTAGTTTGTGATGAGATCTGCTCGGAACAGCTGGAAGCCCGGCAGAGAAGCCCGGTGTGTTATCACTTAGCCAGGTCTCAGTGAAGCACAGTGCAGCAGAGTTGGAGAAATCCTTGTTAATCCGGGTGAGGAAAAACAGTTTGTCCGTTTTATTAGGAAGAGAGCGGAGATTAGCAAGATGAATACTGGGGAGAGGAGTGCGGAAGCCGCGCGAGCGGAGTCTAATCAGTACCCCGGCTCGCTTCCCACGCTTGCGTCTGGCTGCTCGGTTTAAAGAGACAGTCGCGACTCCAACGAGGATATCGAGTAAAGCGTCTGAATAAGTGGCGTGCCACGGGGGGGCCTGGGCCCCCTCATTTACATGTCCGGCCCCCTCAGATTTTCAATTGTTTAAAATCACGACTGTGAAAACGAAAGTGAAAGCACACATCGCCCACCGCACAAGACAATCGCAACGCACCCCTAAAGTCAACAATGGCGCGCTGCGCACTGCACCACAACTATTTGTGGCCGAGTGGTTAAGGTGATAGACTAGAAATCCATTGGGGTTTCCCCACGCAGGTTTGAATCCTGCCGACTACGTTATGCACAGACACCAACATGCTAGAAATTCTGAGATTCCCCCCCCAACAATTGTGCGCAGCTGGGCCCCCTCAAAAAAAAATTTCTGGCTATGCCCCTGGTCTGAATAATCAAAAACCGCAGAAATGTGTGTGTGGTGTGTGATTCCTAATGTCCAGTAGTTCGTTTTTGGTGAAAACGATCGGAAAAGAATGACTAAAAGCAGAACAAACAAACAAAGACAGGACAATCACTGAAGAGCTCAAAACCGAGGCAGTCATCCGCAGCGCCATCATGGAGATAGAATGTTTTCATGTGTTATAGTTCAGAGTTCTAAGATATTCTGAGTTTCTGTTTGGTTTTGCACAAGTTAGCATTTAAAGAGGTTTTTGTTTTTCGTTAATTAAAGAGTTTTGAGTTGATCCCTGCCATTCATGTATTTTGTGTTCGTCGCTCACACACATCCATCAACCCCTTACAGGGATATGTTTGCTTTCTCAGTTTAGCTTTGATGTATTTTTTTTTTTTTCAAATATTAACACTGGATTCACAGAAGCCTGTAAATTATGCAAATGCTCAGTCACTGAAAACTAATTTTATTAGCAAAACCAATATTTGCCTTAGGAGATATACCATATGTGGGAAAGCTTCTTAAGGCCAAATCACACCATATGATGCACATGTCTGTTACAGCTGTGCAAAAAAATTCATTATCAGCCACAACTCCATGATGAAATGGGAGAATTTGGCAAAGTGTCCCCATTATAATTATCAATGCAAATTCCTATCAGATGATCATGATGAGACATCCTTTGCGAAAAACCATAAATATATTCTCCAAGCTGGATACAGCTTGGCACTGTGTAGAGGAAAATAAGAGGCAAAAGATGACGCCAAGTTCAATTAAAGCTCATCCTACTCCCTGCAGTTGGATGGCTCCTACAGTGCTAGTGTGGGGGCAGGAGCACCAGTGGTGGCTGTGGAAGCGGGGGATCGGCTGGGTTGTATAACATCCCTCAAACTCTGCAAGCAAACACAATTTCTGGTATCACTTTAGATCACAACCTTGAAATTACTGTGTAACTTTGCGTAATAAAGTGTCGTAAGAAAGTTACAAATGATTTATACTGTAAGTATTTTATAACTCAGTCCTAACTATTCTAATATGATGCGGTATATGTATGACTTACTATGCTAAACAAAGTGGAAAACCCCAAAAAACAAAACAAATAATTTATACTGCATTTTATAACTAAGTGCTAACTATTCTAATATTAAATGGTATGTATGGCCTAGGCAACTATGATAAACAACAATTTAGCAGGAATATATACATCCACTGAACTTGCTCAATCACTCTCTCTCTCTATGATGTTTTATTAACAAAGTTCGGGAGGAGCACGTTCAAATGATTAACACAATCAACACGTCATCAGCAATTACACCTCATCCTATCAGCAGGAGAGGAAGCATGTATATATAGAGATGTTTGACTCACCTACAGCTCTTTGACATTTTTCGGCATCCCTCCTCCACCCCAACTCCTCACACTTAATTGTTCCTATCAAAGTCAGGATACGGGGGGAGTGCTCCAGGTTCGGGCTAATACCGAGCTCGGAGCCCTCTCCTCGGACAGCACGCCAAATATGCTTACCATTTATTGCTCCTGAATCATTTGTAAGTGTGAACTCGTGAACCACCTATAGCTGGTGTCTTTCTATGTAGGTGTTGTAGCATGGCTGTTGCCGTATCATCGAAGTGGATGCTAACTAGGGATGAGCGAGTACAGCATTATCTGTATCTGTCTTGTTCTGTGACCGCTACTGTTTTGGTTTCAAGTTTGCTCAGGCTGTGCACTTTCTTGTCTGAGTCAGTTGTTTTGTAGCACGCAGTTCATGTTTACCCCAGCCGCGTGATTTCATAATATGTTTTGTCTAGTGGCGTGTAGCATGCAGCTTGAGTTTTTCACTGGCTGCGTGCTTTCATGTCGTCTTGTGCTGTGTGAACACATGGCTTATGAGTATTCATGTCATGTTCTGTTTGAGCACTTGTCTATTATGTAACCCCGCCTGTCTTGTTACCTCGCTATTGGCTGATTTACTCCACCTGTCCGCTTTCATTTACCTGACTTTTGTGTATCCTATTTGTTATCCTTGTGTTTGCTGCCCTGTGCTGTCCAAGAAACACTTTAATTTATGGCCTGCAGCTGATGTAACTCTTTAACTACATGAAACAAGGGGGTAACAAGTTTGACTTGCACTGTAACATCACAGAATAATGGTATCACAGTACAATTATAAATGTTCACCTACATCTACATATATTAAAACTGGATGCCCAATCCTCTTCCTGGAGATGTACCTTCTAGCAAAGTTCAACTCCAACCATGATCAAACACAACTGAACCAGCTGAATAAGCTCTTCAGGAACTCTTAAAATCTAAAACAGGTGTTTGATCAGGGTCGGATCTGAACTTAAAAGGGCGGTACATCTCGAGGAACAGGATTGGGCACCCCTGCTTTAACAGGTACATTATAATTACTGAAAGTTACACTGTAAAATATGTGTACTTATGCAGTACTTGCTGGGTTGTAATCTAAAGTGTTACCTGATTTTCTTCCACCTTGCCGTCACCTCAATCCTCCGTCCATCATTTTGTGCCAGTAGGCGCAACTGTTATTTTCTTATAAATATACTTATATTGTTTTTTTAAGAACAAATTGATGTATGTTGCACTGCATTTCAGTATCTATTGATGTTCACTGATTTCTTGTGAAAAGATTTCTCCTGACCTCTTATACAATTTTTTTTACATAGTTTACAATACTGTTTAAACTATGTAAACTGTCAGGGAAAGTCATTACTTCCTCTATCTGGAAATCTGCTGGAAAAAGCACTCAAAGGCTGTCTCTTCAAGTGCATCGTGCAATATCTGTGTACCAGCAAATCACTTTCCTCATTTTGTAAAGGAGACCGTCCAGAATATTCCATTTGGGAAATCATGTTTCCGGAAGTGGCAGAGGGCAGAGTGCACGGGAGCTTTGAGAACTTTTGGCTTATCTACTGGTTTGAAGCACCAGGAGGGACTGTGTGTGTCTGCAGTCCAACTGAGCATAGCATTCTGGGGTGACACCCAGCTGCATCCCCCAAGCAATTGAATTAGCCAACATGTTTCTGCCCTCACTCTTTTTCCATAGTAGATCGTGAACTCAAGCATGAAACAGAAGCGTGAAAAAATGAAAAGTTGCATATGTTACTGATGAATCTGCCCAGTTCAGTCATTAAACTCAGATGATGTAAGCTAATAGTTTATTGATATTCAATTTGTCAATGATCACACTGTATACTACACTGGGCAAGCTGATTTGCCTCTGCTCTATCAACATTCAAATAGCCTGGTTCAGTGTTTGTCGGTCCTGCAGTGCATTCTCAGATTCCTCCACCTCCTCGAGTTCCACCCAACTACATTTACTATGGGATATTGTATATTTCTATTCATGCAGCTGTAGGCCATACATGCTCGCAACAGCATATTTGTATTTATCTTTTAGCAAGTGTTTATGCTTTATCTATAGCAGCATGCTTAGCAGATCTATTTCACCAGGATCAAATACAGTTAATTTCTTCAGGCCAGTGTGATATTTGTATACTGTTTAATCATATGCAATGATTACACTTTCTTTTTTTTTTTGTTACTGTATGTCCATTGAGATATAAACATACTGCCAGCATAACTTATTCTGTTTAAAGCTATTTTTCAGAGAACACTTTGAAAATTAAATGATTAGTTGTTGATTAAATTATGGATTGGATAGTGTCAGATTTCCTGCACTTTTTTTTACAGAGGAGTAAAGTCACGTGCCCTTGTTGTACCTTGTTTTGATTTCCCCTGGGTTTTATTCCAAAAAGGAAGGTTAACTTACCATCAAACACACCCTGAACTCCTGCTTGATTAATCCAAACCTTGCTTGCTTAAAGTCTGTTGGTTCCAAAAATGTATCTGGGAGTAAGTTCATCCAATCCAAATGTTGTTGTTGTTTTTTTTTTGCTTCTTTTGTGCAAAGCAGATTTACATACTTGGTGAATATTGGCACGTATTTGCCAATTATTAAATAAAGATAAAAACTTTACTTTAAACTAGTTAACAGTGTGTTTGCAAATGTAGCAACTATAATTTTAGTTTCCACATTGCATGAAAGGTAAGACATATTATAAATAATTTACATTATTTATTAATTATGAAAATACATTATAGCATAGAAAACATCCTGTTGATAATGTATATCTAATCATCTATATATATATATATATATATATATATATACACACACACACACACACACATCTGTCATGCATCCTGTTACGCCCAGTGGAGCCTAATCAAAAGGGCACACATGCACTGAAGACCTAACCCTCAACCAAATCTGAACTAAAATATCCCTCAAACAGAAGATATGTTCAGAGAGTAAGTTACTATGGCTACTTACATACTCTGCAAGTTACCTTTGTAACCGAAAGCTGAGATATCCGATTAATTACCTTTAAACATACCTGGGTAGTTCACGTTACATTGCTTCGGCACTGGAAGTGTGGTAGTTTTTCAATTTTCTTTCCAACTGTCTAAAGAGCAACTGAGCTCCTGGGGGAACACTGAGCAACATTGCTGCAGCAAAGGAATAATTCTCCAGAGAAACGTGTGTTCTTTCTACAGCAGTGGAGTAATTTCAGAGAAGCTGAACTCCGTGGGAGCATCACTGCTGTGGCAGTGGAGAAGATTTCATAGAACTGAACTCCGATCAACCGAGTGTGAGTGACAGCCACAAGTCGGTGACGTCACGAACCAGTGTGATAAAGGTGTGCCGGAAACCGGAGATGGTAGCTTTGAGTGTCTTCAGCAAACATTGTGTGAGAGTGTGTGCTGTTGTCGCGCTGATTGTTTGAGTTTCCTTCAACTTAACTATTCCCTAGACTAGTTTAAAAGAAAAGGGCTCTCCAATTTAACATTAATTCAAATCAAACATTTGTGCAGTGCCTCACTACATTTCAGGTGGGGACGCACACTCACTGTGTGTTTGTTAGGAGCAGAGCACGCTTGGTCAGAGCTTCAGAGCGCTGACTGTAATCACTGCAACCAGCCACCACTGCAGGTGCTCCGCTCCCACCTAGGGGCCTTTGATACTGAGTCCGCCCAGGCTCGCGCTCCCCAGGGCTCTGGTCCCGCTGTAGTCGAGGCTCTGCGGTGATCTAGGTCCTGTGGTTCGCAAATCGATCTGACAGCGGGGTACGAGACGGGCATTGCCTTATCTCAGCCCTTACCCAGCAGATTCAGTGCTAGTGCACGTCCGAGGGCCGATACATCTGATCAAGCAGAGTCACAGGTGCTGTAACAATCTATCTCTGAGGATTTGGACGTTGTCAGCATCAAATGCCAGTTTTCTCTCCAATATATGAGGAGTTAATAGTGGTAGTGACTGTTTGTGACCATGACCATGTTGACTAAACTCCGCCAAACTCCCTATTTGTCTTAGTATTTTCATTTCTTTAATGTCACTGAAATCTAATATCTGCATCTGCAGGTTATATGTGGGAAACCATATGTTAATATATGTAATATATGTCATAGGGGTTTTCACGCTAAACGGTTATTCCCCCGAGGCCGTCGACATAACCAAACTCCACTGTGTGTGTATATATATATATATATATATATATATATATATATATATATGAAGAGGCATCTGTGGCTTAATTTAACATCTTTAAAAGATAAGGAAAATAACTTCCTAATGGATGCCCCTCTATGCCAGCATAGCTGTTGAGACGGTCATCGATAATTTTTGGGAGGCTGCTAGCAGTGGCTACTGCCTCGTTGCTCTCAAATTAGGGACTGTGAGCCAGCCACAGCCTCAGAGCTCCTCACAATGGGCCGCTTGGAGGCAGAGTGTCGCAACCCGCTAACCCCCCCAGAAATCAAGGGGATCAGGCCAGCAGGAGGACCCTCTGGCAGGAGGAGGGATCTGAGGACCATCATCGTCGCCAACAAGGCTACATCAAAGAGGTCCTTGCGCTAAGGTGCCAGGCCTTGCACAGGTGTCCCTCCTCAGCTGCCACCCATGAGTCGGGTTGCTCTGAGGAGATCGAGCATTCACTACAGGCGTACCCCTGAAAACCACTCTAAAAGTAGAAAATATACATTTCATCACAAGTATTGGATGACGTATAGGAAAAATTGCTTACATTAGATACTGATTGAGTTTTAGAGAGTGTTTTCTTTTCATATTTATGAATATTTTGACAACTTTATTCCTGTTTTCATGCATTCTAAAATACTTCCATTTTCCCATGTGAAGGGAATAGGTGGAGCTGTATTTGTCACAGTCGTGTCAGTCACTCCCCCTCGTTAGTCTAGTCAGGTGTTTCCCATCCCTCTTGTGTATAAAAACCCTCTTGTGTTCCCATGTCTTGGTCGAGCGTTGAAGTTTTGTCCATGTTCCACGGTGCATGGGCCACGTTCCACTGCGTTTTGCACATGATGCTATTTTGAGTTCTTGTTTGAAGTCTTTTGTTTATTGTTTTTTTTTTTAATAAAGAGTTTCAGTTGAAACCAGCGACTCTGTCATGATTGGTGATCGGACACGGACATGAGTGAACACAAGATTTTATTAGAGCAGGCTCGGAAATAGCAAACTGAAGAAATGGTAATGAGACAGTAAAAGACAATGACGGATGGAATCTTATCTGTGTGAAACAGGTGGCAGTAGAGTCCAAACAGGCAGGGAAAACATGGGAGGAGATGTTCATGAGAACTAGCATTGATTCCAGGTAGTCAATGATGAGACCAAACGCCCACTGCATGGTGGAGGCAGGTGATAGAGTGCCAGGTGATAAGGGACAGGTGACAGGTGAGGCAGGGAGGAGTGCTCAAGTTTGGTGCGGGAGGTGTGGTGCCGGTTTGGTGCACCTCGACCCTGAGGTGCTGGTCGAAGGGGGTTGTTGGCATGGAATTCGGTGAGTAGTTCGGGATCCAGAATATCATCGCAGGCTACCCATGACCATTCCTTGGGGCCGAATCCTTCCCAGTCCACTAGATATTGCCGTGAGCTGTCCCGTCGTCGGGAATCAAGGATGGAAGATACCTTATTGATGTCCTGGTCCGCCGGGTCCACTGGAGGAGGAAGTACGGCTTCGGCACCAGACTCTGTGGAGGAAGGGAGAAGAGGTTTGATGTATAGTTTCAGCAGGGAAACATGGAAGGAAGGGGAAATACAGTACTGTGATGGTAAGTGGAGATGGTAGGTGACATTGTTGATCTGCCTCTCGACCTTAAAGGGACTTATGAAGTGGGTACTCAGCTTGCAGCTGGGCAGCCATATGCGTATGTCCCTTGTAGACAACCAAACCAGCTGATCGGGTAGTAAAGTGGAGTGGGGAGATATCGTCAGTCGGCGTGGTTCTTCTGCCTACGGACTGCCCTCTGCAGATGTACGTGAGAGCATCTCATACGCCCTCTGAGTCCCATACCCTCTCGCTTTCCTGAAACCATTGGGGGACAGCTGGAACGTCCGTGGGCTCGCCTGTCCAGGCAAACAGTGGGGGTTGAAAACTAAGGATGCATTGAAAGGGGGTGAGTTGTGTGGATTCTTTCCTTAAGGAGTTTTGTGCATATTCCACCCACGGAAGATACCAGTTCCAGCTGTCTTGTTGGCGGCCACTGGTTCCAAAACCCGGGAGGTTGGAGGGACACGCTGTCAAAGAGCCCTCGCTGCCGGGAGGGCTCGCGGTGCTGTGGAGGTCGGGCAGCTCGAGAGAAGACGTGTGGATCGTCAGGTGCTACCCGCAGCGGTGGCGCTGGAGCGAGAGAGGATTGACTAGGACAGCGAGCTAGAGACCGCGCTCCTGGGACGAGGTGGGAGGCTGCCGTCTGCGAGGGAGCGGAGGAGTCACTCCGTTTGCAAGCGCGCCGAAAGCCTGCTGCCGTCCGCCATGCTGGGGAGGAGCAGGAAACGGAGGACTCGCTACCGGCTCCCCTCGAGAGGAGTCGTCGCCGGCCGCTAGGAGGCGGAGGAGCACCAAGCCGTTATGCGATCAGCGTCCAGTGTCATCACATGGCACCGCGAGGAAGAACCTCTCGGGCAGTCGAGGACCAGGAAACCGGGGAACCGGACCAAGATTTTTTCTTTTTTTCTTTTTCTTCTCTTCCCTCTCTCGTCGCTGTCGCTCCTCTTGTCTCCATTTCCTTTTCCCTCGCCTCGTCTGTCCTTACCCCCAGGTACCACGTCCGCCGTGATTGGGCCCCCCCGGAGGAGGGGGGGGAGTAGAGCGCAGACTCGTGGGTACCCCCTGGCCTGCGAAGGGCGTTGGGGGTATGTGGCAAGCAGGGCGGGGTCGAGGGACTGTGAGAGCGTCACGAGAGCCGGTGGCGTGATTGAGAATGAGCATCAGCTACGACGCCACCGGTATCTCTCGTCTCATGGAGGAGCAGAGACATAAAAGGAGGAGCGATGACAGTGAAGACAAGAGAGGACCAGGTCTGGATTTTATGTTGTGGTCTGTGTTTGTGTGGGTGGCAGTCGGCCACAAGGGGCTGCCGCCGTTATGTTTATTTTGTATTTATGTTTTATTTATGATTAAAAGTGTGTTAAATGTCAGCCGGTTCCCGCCTCCTTCCTCTCTGAACATTTAACTCTCTTACAGGGTGGTAGATCGGTCATGAAGTCAATGGCCAGGTGAGACCAGGGACGTTGTGGGAGTAGCAAGGGGTGCAGTTTACCTTCCAGAAGGTGACGGAGTGATTTGGTGGTGGCACAGACTGCATCCTCTGATTTAACTGGATATGTCATGATCCATCCTGGGCCACCAGTTTCGTCCCTGTCGGAGTGAGAGGGTTCACTGGCTGCCTGGGTGTCCAGAGCCTGGAGAGGTGTGAGCTTGTTCCATGAGCACATAGACCCGTCCCTCAGGACCCCCCGGCGGAGCTGGTTCCTCACAAGTTCAAGGCTAGATTATTGTAGTACTCTACTGGGTGGTTGCCCTGCACGCTTAAAAAAAATTCCAGCTGGTCCAAAATGCAGTTCGAGTTCTTACTAGAACCAGGAAGTATGAGCATATTAGCCCAGTTCTGTCAAACCTGCACTGGCTTCCTATTAAATACAGAATACACTTTAAAATCTTGTTAATGACTTACAACGCATTAAATGGTTTAGCTCCCCAGTACTTGAGTGATCTCTTAACACAGTCCTTCACATCTATTGCAATCCCAAAATACTGACCAGCTTATTATACCTAGAATAACAGTCAACTACTGGAGGTCGATCCTTTTCCTATTTAGCCCCTAAACTCTGGAACAGTCTTCCTAAGCAGACACACTCTGTCAGTTTAAATAATCCACCACTAAGAACACATCTCTTCAACCTGGCATACACATAACACATTCTACATACATTTTTAATTTAAATCATGTAAAATGATTGTTAGGCTGCATAATTTAGCTCAGCCGGAACCGGGAACATTCCCATAGCATCTGATGTACTCGATACATCAGAAGAAGAATGGTATCTACGCTGATATCATTCTCTGTTTATTCCAAGGTTACCATGGTCAGCTGGATCCGGGCCATATCCAGATCAGATGAAGGACCTGCACCTGGTCACGAGCACAGCACTGCCCTGAATTGTCTTCGGAGACCGTAATTCTACTAGACCCTCCCCTCTGTCTTCAAAGAAGTAGATGCTGCTGCAGTGGAACTCACATTTTTCTAACTTCTCACGGAGTTTGGATAGGACCTGCGCAACATGGTGGGGGTGTTCATTGATGTTCTGGGAATAGATCAGTATATAGTCGAGGTAGACTATGACAAAATGGTGAAGGAATTCTCTGAAGATTTCATTCATGAAGCTTTGGAAATTCTGCGGGAGCTTCTGAAGGGCTTGACCAGATATTCATAGTGAGTGATAAAGGCAGTTTTCCATTCATCTCCTTTGCGAATGCAGATTAGGTTGTAAGCACTGTGCAGGTCCAGTTTGGTGAAGACGCGAGCTCCCCGCAGAAGCTCCAGAGCAGCAGGGACCAGGGGCAGAGGGTACCGGTATTTTGCTTTGAGGGAGTTCAAATGACGGTAGTCTTTACAGTGCTTCAAGCCTCCATCCTTCTTTCCCACAAAAAAGAAACTTGATGCGCAGGGGAGGTGGATGGTGGAATATACCTCTGTTGTAATGCCTCCTTGATGTACTCCTCCATGGCCTGTTACTACGGGATAGACAAAGGATACACACATCCACGAGGAAAAGTGGCCCCAGGCAGCAGGTCCCATGGCCAGTGTGGTGGTAGTTTAGAACCCAGTTGTTTGCTGAAGACATCCTGGAATGCCCAATATTCCTTAGAAATGGCTTTACTAGAAGGGTTGGATGGATTCTCAATTGAGGTGGAGGCCAGTGCGAGTTGTTCGGTGCTCCCTGGTGACCGAGCCATCGATGTGGACCTTCTGATTGAGATAAGGCAGTGTTGATTGCAGTAAGGACTCCATTTCAGTACCTTTCCAGTATTCCAGTTGACCGTTGGGGAGTGGATCCCTCCAGCACCAGATAACGGATTTCCTCCAGATGAAGACTGCCAATCTGCAGAGTAATAGGTGAGGAGACGTACCGTATGCACCCTAGGCCCAGCGGTTTTCCCAGGATGTTCTGAACTTGGAGAGGTGGTGTTAAGAGTTCTTTGCGGGCATGGAGCTTGTGAAGTAGGTTGAGTGAAATGAAATTTCCAGCAGAGCCAGAGTCATAGGCGGAGTTTCACTTTTGTGCTTGGGGGGGCACCTACCAGGCCAGCAGACCAGGAGCTCAGATTTTTTTTAAATATCATATTTACATATCATTCATTCTACATATAAAATACATTTACAATGACTTTATACCAGTGCTTCTCAATTATTTTCTGTCACGCCCCCCTAGGAAGAGGTAAACATTTTGCGCCCCCCCCCCCCCCCTCCCCCAATTTTGGAACTTTCGCCTTATTGTTTCCATGGCAACGCGTCATGCTTGTCACCTGACATACCAGTCACAAAAAGCGCTGTATAATAGATAATTCAAAATAGTCACAAACTTGACTCAACTTGTTGAAACCTAAAATAAATCTTATGTGGTTGAAAACACTGAATTGTTGTGATAAATGACAAGCTCTTAGCGCATCCTTTTTTTGGATCAGTGCCAGATATCGCGTGAAAACACGTATGAATTTAGTGGTTGATCACGTGACACCGGTGTGATCGTACACGTCAAATGATGAGGGGACGGTTATCTGAACTTCATATCTGCTGCTCTTGTTCAGTGCAAGAAAACATACTCCCTGGCAAAAAAAGCACGTACCCCAGGGTCACACCCCCCCCCCCCCCTGGCATCGGGCGCGCCCCACTATTTGAGAACCACTGCTTTAAAATACAAAGAATAGCGCATAGAACAGACTCTTTATAGTTGCTGTTTTGTTTTGCATCGGCAGTGATAGGGTTAACACGGGGAGTTCAGAAGTGCGGCGAAAAACAGAGAGTGTGTTAGACAGGTGCGCTTGTTACAGTGTGTTTTTCTTCGTTACGATTAAAGTTCATAAACAGAGCCTCCCTTGACCTGTCATAGAACTACTTCAGACATTACAATATCTTACCTAATGCAGAAGAAGCCGCCTCTTTTTCCGAGATGCGTAGATGTCCACTGTCTTTTCTTCTGATAAATTTGACACTTTTAGTAGTGGATTTATTAAAAAACGATGAATGGCCATTTTGTTTATTCAGCGCGTAAAACAGAACGAGAAGAGCTTCCACTCACGTACCGCGATACTTTGAGATTCGCAAATCGCGGGAGAATGTAATAAAGCTACAGTAATAAATAAAAAAAATACAGTAATTAAAAATTAATTAGCCATATTTTACTCATTCTATACACAGAACTAATAAGATAAGACAAATAAAACGAGAAAATATGAATTCTGTAATAACAAAAAAATATTCAAAGCACAAGGCAGGCATTCATTGGCTCTGGTCTGGGGGGGGCAGTGCCCCCCCCCAGCCCCCCCCAAACTCCGCCTATGGCCAGAGTCCATTAGTGCTTGGGCTGAAACACTTTGGTTAAAGACAGGTTGGGTATGGTAGGTGCCGAGTGACACTGACAGACTCCTTGTGATTCCTTGCATCGTACACCATCCCATTGCATGACAGTATTATCTTCTCACTACTCTCTCTCTCATCGTTGTTGTGCAGTTAATTTCTTTTGTCATATAGAGTTTAAAAATGTACTCTCTTGTTTCGTAAATGAGATGTGTAAACTGTTGTAAAGCACTTAATTCATGGTTTTGCTATTTCTATTTTCTATTTCATACTATATTTTTCTGTTCTTGCTCTCTGTTTTAAATGTTTTATCACAAAGCAAGTTTAAGAAGATAAAAGACAGAAGATTGAATTTCCAAATTCTGTGTACTTTTTCTGGAAGGATTAAGTACAAAGATTTTTGTTAAATACAATATAATGTTGATGAGTTTGAACAATCTGCAGCAGAGCTAGGGAGAACTACTGTGGATGGAACTGTATTATCTTCTCACTACTTTCTCTCTCCTCATCGCTCCATGTCCAGACATCAAATAAAGTCCCATATCATCCACATTTGAACTGTGTGACGAATTGAGCCAGAAAAAGCAAAGGTCATACACACACACACACACACACATATATATATATATATATGATGAGCTTGATTACATAGATGATTTGAACATGCTCCTCCCGAACTTTAATTAAATATCATTAAATACTAGAGTTAGGCAGATGCAAGACACGTAAACAATGAATTGCTACATATTTATTCCATGATGGCATTGTTACAGTGTGTGTAGATAGTCATGACAGCAATCTCAAATTTCAAGTTCCGTGAAAGATTTCATAAATCAATGGATCTAAATGTTTAAGTATCCAATGTTCTAAAACTGAAACTAGGGAACATGATGCCTATACTGTCTGAGACACCGGATTTGATCTAACATGTTATGCTATTGTCAGCAGACAGAAATGCATACGAAAAGCAAAAACAGGCTGTCCAATGACCTAAGTCTGGAACTCAGCAGGGTTCTCTGGAACTGTCAGGAAAGATCTCTGCTCTGCTCCCTTCTAGATGTTGTGATGGATAGCCATGCCAGAAAACATCAGTCAAATTACCATACTGCACTAATGATAATGTTCAAGTGATGGAAAAGATCCCCTGGCCAGGTAACTAAAGATGATTGTGTGAATGACAAGTTTTAAAAAAAAATATTCTTGATTATAATTAGTAACAGAAAGAGAGAAATATTATTTCTGATTAGCACACTTGATGATTGAACTTGAAATAAAAAGCAAAAAACATAATTGGTACTAAATAGATAGAGTTGATACTACAGTGCACAAAAGACTGGATAATGTTTCTAAGCCACATACACCATGAGTTGATAAACCACAAACATGGCTATCCAAGTATCCACTATATGATGTGATCCATGTGATGTGTGACAAACAAAAAACAAGGAAAATATTGTTTTAAAACATATCTTTTTAATTATATATGATCAAATTTTTATACATTTGGGCATAATTTACGATCAAGCTGCAATTTTGCAATATCCATATAAGAATATTCAGGCAAGCTGCGAGAACAGCCATTGTTCCCTTTCTGGGAACTCGAGCTGTGTCGAAGCACTAGGGGAAATAGCCTTGCGTGAGTCACGTGAAGATCTGTGCAGCCAATGAGAAACGAACGCGTGTGAATGCGTCACTGCCGGCGGTAGCCGGTGACGTCATGAGGAAGAGCATAAAGGCGCGTCTGAAACCGGGGTGCGTCAGCCATGAATGCCTGAAGCGGGCCCGGAGGCGCCAGGAGCTGAGGCAAAGACACAGCGTCTCGTTCCCCTCAGGGATCCAGGGTTACATACGTAACCCAAGACGTTCCCTTTCTGGGAACTCGAGCTGTGTCAAAGCACTAGGGGAACGCTATGCCAACGCCACCTCAGAGACGTCAGCATCCGGTGTGTCCCAGCTCACTGAGAGAGCACCCTGGTTCCCGGGGCGACATCAAGGTCTAGCTGGTAGAACCTCATGAATGTGTGCGGTGAGGAACCAGCCAGCCGCAACACAAACATCAGACAAGGAGAGCCTTGGATGCCGCCATGCTCCTAGTGGAGTGGGCCCGGACCCTCAGGGGAGAGGCTAATCCGGCCTACTCATAAGCCAGACAGATAGCCTCGACTATCCACCTGCTTAGTGTTTGCTTAGAAGCTGGAGCCCCCTTAGGGGTCCTAAAGCCAACGCAAACGAACAGTTGGTCTAACCTACGCCAAGTGGCAGTTTTGGAACGTAAGCGTCCAGTGCTCGCACTGGACAGACCTTGTTCTTGCTCCTGCTCATGATCATCAAATGGGGGAGGGCAGAAGGCCTGCAGCATGATAGACCGAGCCACATCAGTGGGAACCTTGGGGACATAGCCTGGCCTCGGGTAGAGAAATGCCTTTCCCATCCTGGGCGCAAACTCAAGACATGAAGGGGCCACTAAGAGGGCCTGAAGATCACTGACCCTCTTGAGCGAGGCGATTGCCAGCAAAAGAAGGGTCTAAAGAGAGAGGTACTTCATAGAGATTCCTCTAAAGGTTCAAAGGGTGGCTGGGACAGGCCTAGGAGAACCACGGACAAGTCCCAAGCTGGCACCCTGGTCTGTGCCGCAGGTCTCAGCCTTAGTGTACCACGGAGGAAACGAGTGACTAGGGGGTCCCTGCCCAAGGATACCCCACCCAGAGGTACGTGGCAAGCCGCTATGGCAGCCACGTAGACCTTCAAGGTGGAGGGGGACAGCCCTGCTGCAAATCTTTCTTGCAGGAACTCCAGTACTTTGCCGACTTGACAGGTTACTTGGTTCATCTGCTTTTCGCTACACCAAGACATGAAGATCAAGGTGTAGAGTTTCCTCGTGGAGGGAGCTCTGGACTGAAAGATGGTCTCTACAACCTCAGCTGAGAGACCGGATTTCAATTCAATGAGCTGGACCCCCTAAGGGGCCAGACCACAGCTATATTAGCTCTGGGCGGGGGTCAGCAACCCTCCGCCTGGGCCAGAACTCCTGGGAGCAGAGTGATGGGAGGAAAAAGCGTACAGGCGTAGCCTCGGTCACGCCTGTACCATAACAACCCGCCCCAGAGGCCCTGGATGTTTAAACGAAAGCCACAGAGGGCAGATAAATTCTTACGGAGGCAAACAGGAGACCTGTGCCTGCCGTATCTGTCCCAAATCTGCTCCAAATAAGAAGGGGGCCAAGGGTTCCAGCCCTCGGGGAGAACCCCTGGTTTTCAGCCACCACTGCAGGGGTCTCGCACACAGTCGGCCCCATGGAATAATCGCTGGAGCCGCTGTATGGACCCTAACACCTCTAATGTGTCTCACGTGAGTGGCTGCCCCTCGATACCCTTGACGGCTGAACGAAGGCTTGAATGCGCTCGGGGAAGAGCCGAGCCAACATAGCCACTGAGTCCCAAAGACTCCCAAGAAAGTGGTTCTCTACGTGGGAGAAAGAACACTCTTCTTGGTGTTCAGCCTAAGGATGTCACTCGTCGCTTAACAGCTCAACGAATGGCCTGGATGCTCTCGGGGAGGAACCGAGCAGACATGGCCACTGAGTCCCAAATGACTCCCAAGAAAGTGGTTCTCTGAGTGGGAGAAAGTACACTCTTCTTGGTGTTCCGCCGTAAGCATCGACGAGAACCAGGAGTTCTTCCGCATGCTCAGGGTGCGTGGGCATCGCCCCGTGACCTTGATCGCGAAGCTGGTTACCCCTCAGGGAGAACCCCTGGTCTTTAGCCACCACCATGAGTGGCTGGCCCAGCTTAATGCTCCTAACGGCTAGACGAACGGCCTTAATGCGCTCGGGGGAGAGCCGAGCAGACACGGCCACTGACTCCCAAATGACTCCCAAGAAAGTGGTTCTCTGAGTAGGAGAAAGTACACTCTTCTTGGTGTTCCGCCGTAAGCATCGTGAGACGAGAACCAGGAGTTCTTCCGCATGCTCAGGGTGCGTGGGCATCGCCCCGTGACCTTGATTGCGAAGCGGGTACCCCTCAGGGAGAACCCCTGGTCTTTAGTCTTAACCCCAGCTCCTCTGTGTGCGGGCACAGCACCTCGATGTTGTGCTGCTAACTGCGGCGACTTGGCCAGGGTAAGCCAAGTTGTCGACATAGTTCAGGACACGATAGTTCCTTGCAAATACAGCGGAGCATAGAGCAGCCGGACCAAACACGGAAGCACTGATACTAGTACGCCTTCCCCCCTGAAGGCGAACCACAGGAACTTCCTATTGTGGAAGGATGGGAAAGAGGGATTTATATGTCTCTGATGTCGATCGTGCCGGACCAGTTATAGAACCCGATCTGACTACGATCCGCTTGAGCGTTTCTTTTTCATATCTCTTCGCATCAATTTAAGAGACAAAAATCCAGAATGAGCCGCAACCTTCCATCCTCCCTTTGGAGCTATGAAGTAACAGCTGAAAAGCCCGGACTTGCTGTTTATGAGGGGTCCATACTCGATGGCCCCTTTCGCCAGCAGAGTGTCCACTTCCTGCTCCATGACCAGAGCCTGCTGGGTTATTTTTACCGTGCGCAGGACCCACTGAGAGATACCGGGTAGCCGTAACCACGCAGCCCGGAATTCTACTAAGGGAACCAGCCTCTGTGGGCTGGTCTCTGGTGCTAATAACATGTCCACCACTGGGCCGGGATTTCCGGATTCCCGGGTGGACTGCTCTAGGACCCTCCTTGGAGGGGGTGGCTTTCCCATGGCGGGCTGACTGATGAGCTGCTCCAGGGATACACCACCTTGTTGCGGCTTGGCGTCAGGGCCGCTTACTCTTAGCCTTCTTAGCGCTCAGGACAACCCTCAAATCGCCCCTTTTGCCAGAAGCTTGAGTCTGTCGGCCCGACCCCCGGGGTTCTCTACCGGAGGGAGACGGGTGGCGACACTTCGTTTTTAAGCGGCCCTGTGTGAAGAGCTATGAGACCGCGCTTGACTGGCGGTCTCACGTGGAGGGCAGCGGGGAATAACTTTACTGAACGCCACCTGCTGTCGTGCAGCCTCCGTGCAGCCTCGTGCAGTCGCCGAACAAGCCCAAAGGGGACAGAGGGGCGTCCAGCAAAACAAATTTGTCCCTATCTTTAATGGATGACAAATTGAGCCATAGATGTCTCTCCGTAGCCACCAGAGCTGCCATGGAGCGACCGACAGAGTAGGCCGTCTCCCTAGTGGCCCGGAGAGACAGATCCACGGTCCGGCGCAGCTCTGCCACTGCCTCCGGACCGATACCGCCGCCCTCGTTGAGGTCCCCAAGCAACTCAGCCTGATAAGCCTGCAGCAATGCCGTGGTGTGCAGGCACCGAACCGCGGGGAACACTAGCCTGGGCGGCCTCGTTACAGACCGCCAGGCGGTTGCGGAGATCATGCAATGAAAAAGTTCATCCCGCCGGGGCTCGAACCAAGGTCTCCTGCATGATAGGCAAACACATTATCTACTGTACCACAGCAGTTGTAATAGATAGAACTTCTCGCAGTCCTTACACCCGGCATTCTCAAGTGCCGACCGTGCATGCTCCACTCCCAAACAGATTACACACATAACATGTGTATCCCTGCCCGTTATGAAACGTGGGCAAGGATAAACACACGGTGTGAACCTCTGTTCATTCGCCACATTTTCACACTCATTCTGATGATTTTTAGCTATCTCAACTCAAAATCACTCTCACACAGACACAGCACGCTGAAGGCATTCAGAGCTGACGCGCCCCGGTTTCAGATGCGCCTTTATGCTCTTCCTCATGACATCACCGGCTACCGCCGGCAGTGACACATTCACACGCGTTCGTTTCTCATTGGTTGCACAGATCTTCACGTGACTCACGCAAGGCTATTTCCCCTAGTGCTTCGACACAGCATCTCGTTCCCCTCAGGGAACCAGGGTTACATACGTAACCCGAGACGTTTTTTGTTAAACAAAAAAGAATTCAGTCTTTGTATTCCAAAAATGTTAATGTTATTTCCATTACAGTGTGTTATTAACCATACAATTTGAGATAAAACTAGTGTGAATGATCACAGATGAAAAAACACCTATCCATAATAGGAAATTGTCTTTGTGTGTCATTGGACTGCAATCCAAAACAAAGTGAACTCTCCAAACAAACTGAACAAAACAAAAAACAAAGTACAATATATGTGCAATATGAGCAAGAACATATATTTTTATTTGTGTGATCTCAGAATGATGCTTGTAGTATGGTTTAGTTTTAGAGGTTTTTAACATTACCAGTTACATGTAGTATTGTAAAACACAGCTCTGATTCTGTAATGATCCTTACATCGTCTTTTTTGCTGTTTAGTAATTAGGCTTAAAAATAGTAAAGAAACCTATAGTGTCTAACTCTCTATCACTTTATAACAATATGGCAAGATCCAAATAAAAATTTATGAGGGATTCATCTGTGACAAGATAATTTTAATGAGGCTGATAATCATTTCATTAAACTCTCATGAGTAAAACAACTACAAAATACAGTAAACATCTGTTATACTGAAAAACAACTTAATAAGAAACAGACAAATTCTTTTAAAAATAATTTATACAAAAAACAAATTCACTATCTCCTTGATGAATACTGGTGTCCTCAGCTGTTTTGCCTTAAGGAGTTGAACCCTCTTGACGGCTAATTAAACATTAACATGATTGATGATTTGTTATCCTTGTCAGCGACTGATATTGTCTCTGAATACTTTTAACCTGAAGCACACACTAAGCAGCCAATGCTCTCACAAGTAGGACAGCAAAGACTCTCATAAAGCATTTACAGACAATAATACGGTCCATGAGTATAAAATAAGCTGATTGTGAATATTGTATCATAAAAAACTTCAAGAAAAGTCTCTCTGAAATATAAAAACATCAGATAAGGAGTCCTAATAATTTGTTTCCTTTAGTCCAGCGAGTTTTGGGTAAGACCACCAGACCTAGTTTTCCATCAGTTATTTTGATAGACCAAAGAATAAAGATCAAAGAAGCAGAACTATTTCCTTAAATAACCTCTTGGTGTCACAACTTTATGTCATTTGCATCTTCCTTTTTACCCCCTGGCAACTGTGTTCTCCCAACATCCTGCCACATCTACTGCCCCAGGTTCTCAATATGTTTCACCTCAACCTATTGGTCTATGTAAACTCCAGTTGTAGCAAGCATTAAGTTCCTTTATGGTTATTTTTTGACAATAAATCTCTCCAAGTGTTTACATTTGCTGAGCGAACTATTAAAACCCCAAGTACACACATAATACTGGTAAGAATGATGAAAGATATTGATAAACTGTAAAAAATAAAAAAATGAAAACAATACATTTATTTTTAGCACACAATGTTTATTTTGACAGTTAGGGTTATTTAGTTTATTTAGACAGTTGGGATTATGAGCCAAATATATATCTGTATAGTTATGTCAAGTCGCCTTTATTTACTGTATATAAAGCTTTTTTCAATAGAAATTGTTTCAAAGCAGCTTTACAGAAATCACAGGAAAGCAATAAAAACAAAGTTTGTCCTGGCTGTTCAGCAGCTTGAGATGAGCAGGCCAATCAATAAAACTAATGAATATTAAGTGTTATGTGTCCCCAAATAAGCAAGCCAGAGGTGACAGTGGCAAGGAAAGAAGAACAGAATGAGAAAAAAACCTTGGGAGAAACCAGGTTCAGTCGGCAGACCAGTTCTTCTCTGGCCAACAAACAAACAATTCATGATTATTATATCGACGACATTTCAGGTCAGAAGTCAAATTGAGATCAGGACATTCAAAATATTTAATCCAGTTCACAGGGGATGGTCAAGTCGAATCATGGTCTCCAAGACACTTCAGGGCTGTGTTGTGGTCATGTTGAGGTGCAGGTCCTTCAGCTGTTCGGGACACGGCCCAGATCTGCCTGACCATTTTAAGCTCAGGATAAACAGAGATAAACCATTATTCTTATGATGTAACAACTACATCAGGTGATATGGGAAGTGTTCCCAGTTGCAACTGACCTAAATTATGCAGGTTAACAATAATTTTACATGATTTGATTTGTTTTAAATGTATAATGAATTATGTGAATGCGAGGTTGAAGAGATGTGTTTTTAGTAAAGATTTAAACTGACAGAGTGCTTGTTCAGTTTCATTGTTCTGCTTCCCAAACAATGCTAGGAAGACTGTTTCAGAGTTTAGGCGCTAAATAGGAAAAGGGTCTACCACCAGCAGTTGACTTAGATATTCTAGGTATTATCAATTGGCAAAAATTTTGGATGACAATAGACGTGAAGGACTATAATGTGTTAAGAGATCACTCAAGTAGGGAGCTAAACTATTTAATGCTTTGTAAGTAATTAGCAAGATTTTAAAATGTATTCAGTGTTTAATAGGGAGCCAATTGAGTGTTGACAGAACTGGGTTAATATGCTCATACTTCCTCGTTTTAGTAAGAACTTGAGCTGCTGTGTTTTGGGGTTTGTTTATTAAGCGTGTAGGGCAACCACCCAGTAGATCATTACAATAATCTAGCCTTGAGCACATGGACCTTTCTGCATTTGTCATTGAGAGCACATGTCAAAATTTAAATATATTTTTAAGATGGAAGAATGCGGTTTTACAGATGCTATAAAAGTCTCTGTAACAAGGTTCTGAGGTCATGGAAGAAGAAGACAGTTGATGGCTTCGCTGAGGCTCGTAAATATAAACAAAAACTCAAACTCATACTCAAAATAAACAAACAAAACGTTCGGCGTTCGGCAGTTTCACTACAGCAGTTTCGGTTTCGCTTCCGTATCTCACGCGTGCCTCTCCGAGCCTCAGTCCCGGTCTCTCTCTCCCGCTCATTAATTTCCTGCGGGCTTTTATCCGGTCTCTCCAGGCCAGTTACTGCAACGAGACAGGTGTTTATGATTTTGCACTTGACCTACTTACGCACCGCTCGTCTCCTGTCTCTCTCTCCTGCTCCAGCCGGCGCTGAACCACGCCTTCCTCGCCACATACCCCCACCGCCCGACTCAGGCCGGGGAGTCATCCGGCCTGCAGCCCCCCCCCCCCCCCCCCCCCCCCCCCCCGTTCCTGGAAAGGAAGTCGGCTACCGCCATCTGTGCACCCGGCCTGTGGACCACCTTGAACTTGAAGGGCTGTAATGCCAGGTACCAACGGGTGATCCGCGCGTTGGTATCCTTCATGCGGTGGAGCCACTGGAGGGGCGCGTGGTCCGAACAGAGGGTGAATTCCCGTCCCAGGAGATAATAGCGGAGGGTGAGGACCGCCCACCTGATGGCCAAACATTCTTTCTCTATGGTTCTGTACTTCGTCTCTCTCTTTGAGAGCTTCCGACTGATGTACAGCACCGGCCGCTCCTCCCCCTCTATCTCCTGGGACAGGACAGCCCCCAGCCCCCTGTCCGACGCATCCGTCTGCAAAAAAAGGGGAGAGAAAAGTCAGGAGAGTGTAACAGCGGGCCGCCACACAGAGCAGCCTTAACCTGGGTGAAAGCCTGCTGACACGGCTCCGACCACTGGACCGGGTCTGGTGCTTCCTTTTTAGTGAGGTCAGTCAGCGGGCTGGTGAGGTCCGAATATCTAGGTATAAACCGCCTATAATATCCTGCCAGCCCCAGGAACTGCCTCACCTCCTTTTTGGTCTTGGGCCGCGGGCAGGTTGCAATAGCTGACGTCTTATCAATTTGGGGACGCACCTGCCCATGACCCAAGTGGAAACCCAGATACCTGACCTCCACACGCCCAACTGCACACTTCCTTGTGTTGGCTGTCAGGCCGGTCCGCCTCAGCGCCCCCAGGACCGCCCGCAGGTGCTCCATATGCCGCTGCCAGTCATGGCTGTAGATGATGATGTCATCCAAGTAGGCAGCAGCATATGCAGCATGCGGTCGTAAGATCCGGTCCATGAGACGCTGAAACGTGGCCGGGGCCCCGAACAACCCAAACGGTAGCGTGACAAATTGGTGTAATCCAAACGGCGTGGTAAAGGCTGTTTTTTCTTTGGATAGGGGCGATAAGGGGATCTGCCAATATAACTTTTACTTAAAAGATGAATGATAATCAAAATCAACTGAGAAACAAAACACATTACACTTTCAAAACTCAGCATTACACAACATTACACTTTCTTTCAGCAGTAAATAAAATCAGTCCTGACAAGTAATACCCATATACAACATCACAATCTACTCCTTTTATTCACGTACATAACGCAACAAACTTTAAATATGTCAAAGTGAAAGCCAAGAAAGAGAGAATGTTGACTCCTAAAGTCACACAGATTGAGTTGCAGACCCTTTTTACAGTGACAGGAAGTCAGACTGCATCCTTCCAATTTCAAAACGACATGCTCCAAAAAGGTCAGAGTCTTTTTCATTCCTTTAGGATACTGGATTCCAAATTCAAAATACTCCTCACTCTCCTCTGTGATTAACTGGCCATTATGTGAGCACAATGTTGTCATACTGTATTGGGATCCTCTGCAGCCTTAAAGCACCATCTGAGGTGTTGGGATGTCAGGAGGGCTGGTATGAACTCGGCCCTGGGGGAGAGGATTAAAAACATTAACCACCTACTCATATTAATTTGAAAAGCAAACCTTATGAGTTACATTTATTTTAACTTCTGTACCTTTAACTACAGAAAAGCTGCTTCCAACTGTAGGCCTTTAAACTAAACATCATTAGGTTAACACAACATGGTGGATACTTTTACCCTATACTTTTTTATTTTTTAAACATTCATTACTGTGTGTAAGATGGATACATCATACAGGAAGGATGAAAAGTATGATCTCAGGCAGATCGTTAGGGTGTCAATAAGTGGTGCCATGGAGATTTAATTACCTTTTTAAGTCTGCCATCTTCACAGCACCTTTCTTGTTCAGGGGACTCCACGAAACATGGTGGCATTTCAGACATCTGAGTGAGAATTTGGTCCACATCAACATTGGTGTAGTCTCTCAGATCCAATATTTTATTAGAAGCATCCTTTCTTTGAGCAGCTCTATGTTTGGTCGAAGCTTCTCTGTTTCCTCCTTCATTACTCGCAGATTTTCCCCTATGCTTTGTTTGTCTTCTCCTGTATCAACACATTGAGGTAGTTAAATTGTTACAAATGGTGACTTGCATGACGTTGACTAGTGCTGATCGCTTTAGTATTGAGATACATCCTCTAACCAGACTTGTATCTTGATTTTTGCCTCATTGGATTCATGTCCTTTTCTAAAATAGGAATCTCACAGTATCAAAAGGCACGAGCTTCATATGCCAGAAATACATTTACAGTGAACGCTCGTTTATCGCGGTAGATAGGTTCCAAACCCGGCCGCAATAGCTGAAATTCGGACACTATAGTAGGGACACCATATTTACGTATTTATTTAACATGTATATTCAGACTTTTAAAACCCTCCCTTTACGTAGTACTGTTAACAAACCACCCTTTAATGTACAGAACATTTAATGCATGTACTACAGTACCCTAAAGTAAAACAGGCACAAATATTAAAATGTTCGAATATTATCGCTGACCTGCTAAAGGTGATGGCAGCCGTCTTTCTAATGTTGGCCTCGTCCTTCTTAATGTAGCGAACGCTGGATTCGTTTACTCCAAAATAGCAGGCTGCGGCCGCATAAACAGAAGGGGTTAAACAGAAAGTTCAACTTCAAACAGTCACGCACAGCACAGGTTAAAGTTACACAGTAACGTAGCAGGAGCTACCCGGCGAGAGAGCGGCAAACAAAGTGGCCGCGAGAAAATGCTACTGGTTTACTGAATTATATGTCATATGTAGACTAATGCAATGAACCATCAGTAAAAGCAGATATTACTAATTGTTAATGGAATTAATGAAATATTTGGGGTCTTCATATATCGCGGCTATTTTCGAAATTTCCGGAAAATCCGCAATATATTTATTTTATAATATATACATACGTAATGAAAAAAGTCCGCAAAGTCGTGAATCCAGGATGGTCGAACCGCGAAGTAGCGAGGGCTCACTGTAACTGGGCAACTTACACAAACCAGTATCATGGTTTACAATTTCCTCAGTAGAACATGATTATACTATGAGCTTCCTATTTTGTAAAATGACATTTATCAGGGTTTTTGAAGGTCAAAACAATACATAGTTCCCATAGTTTTGGAATGTGGGCGGAGTCAACCTCCGGTCACCACGCTCTAGGGCAAGCTCAGAGCTTGAAGGCTTCCTACCAAGCGTCACGCCAAAACAGGTCGTAATCAAGTAGAAATGGCATCAAAGTCAGGAAAGTAGAATGATGGGTTAGAGAAAGTACTGGGCGAAAGATACGCGGTAAGGTAAGCCTAATCGGGGCATTGATTAGTACGAAACTGCCAAAGAAAAATTGATGAGTAACGTCCGATGCCTCCCGGACATTACCTACATAGACATTTAAAATTATTTATTAAACACGAAAAAGTGCTTACATTTTAGAGGATTTGAAAAGTTACAAATCGCTTGAAGCTTACAGCCAGTTTGTCAATGGTTGGGTTAAAGTCATCATTGCTGTGGAAGTGAGCAACAACGTGCTGGTTATTGCAACGGTAAGTTGAGATTCATGTCATTTGTCTAAACCATTTCGTATAGACTGACTCGTAATATGTTTCCATCATTGTATATCAGATAAATGTAAGGGGCTTTTTATTTAACCATTTAAAATGTATTTCTTATGAAGATGTTGCAAAAGTATAGATATGCATTTCATTTAAAAATGCTCAAAATAACAAAAATTCACTTGAATTTTCTCTGCAGTTTTAGGTACGACACTCGTAGAGCATGAATGACACCATTAAAAAAAAGGGGGGGCATTGTTGAAGCAGCCCATGGTGATCGTAATAATGGTATTTATTGATTGTAAAATAATAAAGTGACTAGATATTCAATATGTTGTGGTGTTGTTTTTGTGTTTTACTTTTTACTAATTATAAACGTGGTTGTATATTTGAATTATCAGTGTTTAATACCTAAGAAAAGTTAAGAACTGAAGTTCACGTGCACTTTAAGATTCAAAACAAAGATGACCACAAATTACGATGACTACATTTCATTCACTGTACGAAACATCTGATATCTATTCTAATAGTACTACTGTTAATAATAATGACACTAATCGATACAGTATTTGATAAAAGTAGCTTGTATGAAGTGGTCTGAGCAGATTTTGTAATGCTTCGACGGCAGTTATTTTCTGTTTGCTAACCATGTCCTTTGTCGCTCTTGACTGAACGTCTTCGTTTGCTCTCCTTCACATGTCCTCAGAACAGGTATAGTGTAAAAACTACGTTTCACGGAATCGTCTGCACAGTTTGTACGATCTTTAACCAAGCATGTATTAACCATCGTGTGACTGCAAATTGTATTAAAGCAACACGCAATGCCCCACAGCATGGCCGATGACCGTACAGTAACGTATGTGCTGATGTCATATGAGAACTATGTATTGCCCCACAGAAATGTACTGTAGCTTGGAGAAAGGATGCAAAACAGTGCTACGATTCTCAATGCTAAAGCGATCAGTGAAATTAAAGCCTGTGCTAGATAACTATTCCATGCAATGTTTAAATAAGGCCTGCACACAAAACTTTTTAATGTGTCCACCGCACGAGTCACAATCTCGAGCAACTCCTCATAAGCTGGAGATGAGGTTTGCAAACCCTCACTCTCAGCATCAATACTAACAATGTCTAACTACTCAGAGCCAGACAATTGCAGTGCTTTTGCCTCTGTTTGGCCGGAAGGAACCGCCCTCAAGCATACTTCCAGAACCATACCAGAGACACTGGATCCGCCGGGTAAGGTTGAGATAGGGGAGCACCCGTCTGAGGCCCTTCCGACAGATCCATTTGCGAACCCCAGGACTTAGATCCCTGGGGAGCATGAGCCTGGGCGGTGTCAGTGTCAAACACTGTTAGTTGGCTGCAGTGATCACAGTCACTCACGAGTGCTGACCTAGCATGCTCCGCTCCCAGACATATTACACATAAATCATGTGTATATCCTCCCGAAAGATAACGTGGGCAAGGAGACGCACACTGTATAAATGCCTGATTTGCCATTTTCAATGAGATCCCTGTTCTTTTAAACTAATCTCGGGAAAAACTCAGAAAGCCAGCACAACTCAACACACACTCTTTCTGCGACCGTCACTCACGCACGGTCATAATACATAATGTGCACAGCGAGACATCACTCGAGTATTTCCCTAAAGCGTTCGACGCAGCGCGAGTTACAAAAAAAAATGTTTTAGTCTTAATGCAAAATTTAATAGTGATATATATTGGTCACATTTTTTACTCTATTCTCACGTAGTGTCTCGTCTTACAGTTATGGCCACAGAGTCTCCATGGTAACGCTGCATCTGTAAAGCCGCCACTGGAGAAACAACAGTTAGAGTGAACGTTAGATAGCTGTCATCCGTTTACACCACTAACTCAGCGATATAAATGAGATTAAACGGGAGTGTTATAAACTATAACGTTAGATATATAACGCAACGTATAACATAAAGATAGTCAGGAAAATAACGACTGCTGTTACAGTTCAGTATTTGTAAAGCAACAAATATTCAATGCCCTCAACGTTAACTCACCCCTCTCGAGCTTTGTCGATTAGACAAAGGCGTTTCAGTATGTTTGGTTAAAAGAACTTGCTATAATGTCAATGCTGCCACTAGCTCGACTTTGTTGATAGTATTTCCTTTTTTGAGCATCAATGGGATGCTATTTGCTTCACTGAGCAAAAAATAAATTTGAAAGTTAGCTTTAATTAAATTAGCCAACACAGTTGGGACTTCGCTTGACTCTAAACTTTGCATTAACGTCACAAAACACGGGAAAATGTTTGCAAATACCCCCCAACAAGTATCTCAAAGTCATTAATAGCCTTCTTGAGTGGAAGTTGACGCAATGACACTCACCTTGAAAAATGTCTTGTTTCTCTCTGAAGCGGCTCGTCCCTTTGTTATTTGAACAGTCCAACGTCAAACTCTATATAGCACCTTCACCAACCCAAATAACCGCTGAAGAATGACTGAAGAACCAATATTTTTTTGTGTATGCCCCTTTTCAGATGAGCCCTTTTCCAAATATACTGATTCACTAATGGTAATCCCATATGATGTTTTCTCCACTGTTCCGTTTCCTGTTGGTTAACCCTGTATACTGCGTGTCAGTGTGGTAGAGTGCCTTCCTTCTCAGGCAGAAACCACCAAAGAGACTTTTTTTGCACAGGGTTTGAATATATGTGCGTTTTTGTCTTTTATGTAATAAAACACAAATAGTCAAGAAACGGCTGAAGCGACTT
Organism: Rhodeus uyekii; assembly: GCA_037043235.1. Classification (NCBI taxonomy): domain Eukaryota; kingdom Metazoa; phylum Chordata; class Actinopteri; order Cypriniformes; family Acheilognathidae; genus Rhodeus; species Rhodeus uyekii. The sequence goes on from JAWRVZ010000084.1 coordinate 2,109,299, forward strand.
ATTTCCATTGTTCCATAGTACTGCCATCTTTTGGTACGGGGGACTATGGATGCTTACTTGGGTTGTTGGGAAGGTTACGGCATAGTCAAGTCTGCTTGTTACAATGTACGATGTACGCAGCAGCCTGCCTACATCTGCACCATCAAACCTTGTAATGCAGTTCAGCTGTTTTTGACGTTTTGTATACAAAGCCCTCGTGTCACCACATCTACACAACTTCCAAGTGAGCAACAGATAGGAAACATCTTGTTTACTGTTGTAACCTCTGTGTGCCTACTGCCACAACACTGAACTACCCGCTGAAATGGCTTGTACACTGTCTCTGCTCCTGAGCAATTCAAATTCCACTTGCTGAATCTCATTGGCCTTTTCTGAAGTATCAAAAGTGTTTGTGACTCCCAAGTGTGACCCCTGGTGCTATCACATCAACACAATGTCACAACACAACGCTGCTTCTGACATCAATGCGTCAGGTTTTAATATGTATGTGTGTTGTTGTGTGTGTGGGGGAGGGGGGGGGGGGGGTGTATAAAAAATAGTAAAACCTCACATCACCTACATTGTGGGGACCAGCCAGAAGTCCAATGAATTAATTACTTAATAAACATACAAAATTTTGTTTTGTTTTTTAAAGTAAAAAGGCAGAAAGTTTTTTTTGATGGGTAGGTTAAGGGGTACGGTTAGTGTAAGGAGATAGAAAATACAGTTTGTACAGTATAAAAACCATTACACCTATGGGGAGTCCCAACAAAAACCGTGAAACAGTGTGTGTGTGTGTGTGTGTGTATGTGTGTGTGTGTGCGCGTGCATTTATCAGAAAATAGCACAATGAATTGCTGAAACATCTGAAAATTCCAGCATACAATAGCTGACTGATGTCTTTCATCCCATGAGGAGGCTTTGATTTCTTGCCAAAAGCAACGTGTTTCATTTATAGAAACATTAAGCAAATCTTTGTATCTCTTGTAAAGCAAGTGGTTCCTTTAAAATAAAAAAAATAAGATACCTGATTAATACCTGTAGAAAAAAAATGAATATTTACAGTTGAAACAGGAGCAAATGATCAGGTGGAATATTTTTCTTGGTTTAGTTTTTTGACTGTGACGTTATACTAGCCTATTTATTTTTAGGATTTCTAAAAATAAATAGTCTGAAAGTATCCTGAGGGCAAACATCTCAGGTGTTTCACAAGGAAAGAAACACTTGAATTTCAGTATTTTTCAAGGAGTCTTTATTATAAGGAAAATAAATAAAAAAAATAATTCAAATAATTAAAAGCAGGGTCATCAAGACCATGACATCATCTTGTGATGAATTTGTCTGTAAAATTGTGTATAATGGTGTCTATATTTTCCGGCAGGAACACTTCTTTACGAAAATTCTGTATAGTAAATTGTTCAGAATAAAACAAAGTTGGGTCTGCTAAAGTTCATGGTCATCTGTGTACACATAATGACTCATTGTTTTTCCCATATTGGTGTAAATGTTTGTTTGTTTGTTTGCTGGCCCCTGCATCTCTCATGGGAAACTTATCCCTCCCTGAGCTTTTGTAATCTTCTGAATCTCCCAAAGAGATTAATTTTAATCAGCCTTCAACCATGGGTCACAGAGTCCCTAAAGATTTGGATGACACCAACTGTTCTCTGCATTTTCAGCATAGCAGTAGACTTCAGAACAGAGGAACGTCCTGATTTACCAAAAAGAGCTCAGCTGACTAAACAAACTTTCAAATAACACATTGAATTTCCCTTTCATGGGAACTCGAGCTGCGTCAAAGCGCTAGGGGAAATACTCTGACGCTAGTCACGTGAACGCGTGTGAATGTGCATCGCGGGTCAGTGACATCATGAACTGTATAAGGTCGCGCCGAAACCCGGAAGCGCCAGCTTTGAATGTCTTCAGCGTGTTGTATGGAGCTGAGAGAGTGTGAAAGTGTGATTGTGTTAGAAACACCTTCTAGTTTAAAAATTAGGGACTGGAGTGTGTGTTTTGTGAATTATGGCGAATGAACAGATGTTTAGACCGTGTGTTTTTCCCTGTCCTCGTTTCATTACAGGCAGGGATATACACAATCTGTGCATCGTCTGTGGGCACTCGCTGTGAGGACTGCGAGAGGTTCTCATTACAAACGCTCCGCTCCCGCCTGGCGACGTGTAATAGCGTGAGTCCGTGTAATGTAGCGTGAGGCATGAGTCCGGTTCCAGTCGGGATTCGGGAGCCCTGGCGCGGTTTCCCCCGATCGTGCTGGGACATCGGCGTTAACTTTGTCTAGCTCTGAGGAGTTAGACGTGGTTAGCGTCGATCCGGTTGAGGAGGATTCGCCAGCCTCTTCACCGGCTTTTGAGGAGATAATCGAGGTTTTGAAGATGGGTTAGCAGATGGTTTCTCATCTGGATATCAATTGGCCAGCAGAGACCAGGAGAGCTCGTCCTAAGAAGAATAAATTGGACTAGCGCTACCTACCAGCTCGCATCATCCCCCAGCGCCGGGCATCACCTTTCTTCCGTGATCTCCACACCGAGGTTTCGAGATCATAGAGAAGGCCAGCCTCCGACAGGGTACATACACCGCAGAGTGCTATGTATGCTACTCTTGTCGGAGCTCAGCCCCATGGCTATGGTGGGATGCCGAAGGTGGATGAGGCTCTTTCGGGATACCTCGTACCCCCATCGGCATCCTCCCTCAAAGCCCCAGCGCTCCCCACCAAGCTGATGCGGGTCACATCGTTGCTGGTGGGGAAAGCATACTCCACCTCAGGCCAGGCTGCGGTGTGCCTTCACACCTCGGCACTGCTGCAGGCATACCAGTCGAAGTTGCTGGGCGACCTCGACCAGGGCAGCGGCATTGGACCGGAAAGCAGTGGCAGAGCTGTGCCGGGCCATGGATTTGTCTCTCCAGGCCACTAGGGAGACGGCCTACTCTGTCGGCCGCTCCATGGCAGCTCTGGTGGCCATAGAGAGACATTTATGATTCAACCTATCAGCCATAAAGGACAATGATCAGTTCATCCTGCTGGACACCCCTCTGTCCCCTTTGGGCTTGTTTGGCGACGCCGTAAAAAGTGTTGTCGACAAGTTTCAGGAGGCTGCATGGCAGCAGGCGGCGTTCAGCAAAGTCCTCCCCCGCCGCCCTTCACATGAGGCCGCCAGCCACTCGCAGCCTCACAGCTCCTTGTATCGGGCCGCACAGAAGGAGAGTGTCGCTTCCCGCTTACCTCCTGTAAAGTCCGGGAAGTTGGGTCGACACTCTCAGGCCCAGCCTTCCGGCAAAAGGACGGATCTGAGGTCCATCCTGGACGCTAAGAAGGTTAAGAGCAAGCTGCCCTGACGCCAGAAGACAGCCGCAATGAGGCAGCTCCTCCCGTGAGCGGCTCCCGAGGGAGTCCGCCATGGGAGAGCTGCCCCCTCCGAGGAGGGTCCTAGAGCATTCCACTCGAGTGGTTTCCGGAAACCCCGGCCCTATGTTGGCACTGCTCACAGCACCAGAGGCCGGCCTCGAGAGGCTGGTTCCCTTAGTAGAGTCCCAGGCTGCGTGGCTGCGTCTGCCGGGTGTCTCTCAATGGGTCCTGCGCACAGTAACCTTCAGGTATGCCATTCAGTTCGAGGCTTCACCACCTCATTTCTCGGGGGTCCTACCGAACTATATAGATGATTGGCTAGTGTTAGCCCAGTCGTCGTCGCAGCTAGCAGCACTCCATCGAGATGTTGTGCTTGCTCACATGAAGGAGTTGGGCTAAAGGCTGAACACCAAGAAGAGTGTGCTTTCTCCTACTCAGAGAACCACTTTCTTGGGAGTCATTTGGGACTCAGAGGCCATGTCTGCTCGGCTATCCCCCGAGGCGATGCCTACGCACCCTGAGCATGTGGAAGAATTCCTGGTTCCTATTACAAGGCCCAGTGTTGGGAGCAATCGGCCGACGTGTGTCACTGTCGACAGATGCATCCCTCACGGGCTGGGGAGCGGTCCTGAGGGATCGCTCCGTACACGGTCTGTGGAGCACTCGACACCAGTCCTGGCACATAAACCTGCTGGAGTTGCTGGCAGTCTACAGAGCGCTGCGCTGCCATGTCACTGTCTTCACCGACAGTACGTCGGTGGTCGCCTATGTCAACCATCAGGGGGGCCTACGCTCGCGTCCAATGTTCAAGTTGGCGCAGCACGTCCTCCTCTGGGCCCAGGAAAGCTGCTCTCTCTCAGGGCAGCCTACATCCCTGGAGTCCAGAATGTGGGAGCAGACATCCTGTCGAGACCGGGGCGGCTCCACCCCGAGGTGGTGGAGCAGATCTGGAAGACATACGGGCAGGCACAGGTGGACCTGTTTGCCTCCATTGAGAACTCTCATTGGCCTCTCATTGTGTTTCTCTCTAATGCATCCAGCGCCCCTGGGGCGAGATGCCATGGTGCATGCGTGGCCGAGGCTGCGCCTGTACGCCTTTCCACCGATCGCTCTGCTCCCGGGAGTTCAGGCCAAGGTTCGTCGGGACGGGGTCCGCCTCACGCGGGGTCCACCCGAGGCCGGCTATGTCCCCAAGGTTCCCACTAATGTGGCTCAGTCTCTCACGCTGCAGGCCTTCTGCTCTCCCCCTTTTTACAATCATGAGCAGGAGCACAAGAACAAGGTCTGTCCAGTGCGAGCACTGGACACCTACGTCTTCAGGACTGCCACCTGGCGTAGATCGGACCAACTGTTCATTTGCTTTGGGGCCCCAGCATCCAAGCAAACCCTAAGCTGATGGATAGTCGAGGCTATCTGTCTGGCTTACGAGTCGGCCAGACATGCCTCCCCCCTGAGGGTCCGGGCCCACTCCACTCGGAGCGTGGCGGCTTCCAAGACTTTTCTCTGCGGAGTTTCCTTTGCTGATTTCTGTGCTGCGATGTCGCCGCACACATTCATGAGGTTCTGCCAGTTAGACCTCGGTTCCACTCCGGGAATGAGGGTGCTCTCTCAGTGAGCTGGGACAAACCCGTAGGCCGGCATCACTGAGGTGGCGTTGGTATTGCGTTCCCCTAGCGGAACCGACTCGAGTTCCCATGAAAGGGAACGCCTCACTGAAGGGGGACGAGACGCTGCATCTCTGCCTCAGCTCCTTGCGCCTCAGGACCTGGAGCTCCTGGACTCCGGACTTCAGACATTCTCTAGCTGGCGCTTCCAGGTTTCGGCGCGCTCTTATGCTGTTCATGACGTCACTGATCCGCGACGCACATTCACACGCATTCGTCTCTCATTGGTTGCACACTTCTTCATGTGACTGGTGTCAGAGTATTTCCCCTAGCACTTTGCACTCCCTTCAGGGAACCAGGGTTACATACGCAACCTGAGACATTTTCCACAGTTTGCTTACAAACTTAATTGACCTGCTCATAAGGGTTCTGTGCAATTATGATTATGTGTAAATGCATAGATCTGCTAAATTTATGAATATGTAACCAATGATGATTGCTCATAATGATACAAATGGATCCTTCAATTATTTGAATATAAAAACATAATCTTCTAAAAGAGATGTTGAATAATTCCTGAATGTTTGAATAATTTCAAGTCTAATTTTGTGCAACTTGATTATAATACATGTCTATTTCATTCCCTTTCAGATAAACCAAAGAAGGACAATCATGACATTCATTAAGAAACACAACAGTGGCATATCTTTGTAACCATTTTCTAAAAGGTTTGCCTTTGTGTAAAGTAAATAAAATATTTTTGTATTCCTATTTTATAATGTGCAAAAGGCACAATATCTTTATACCATGTAGAAGCGGACACTGGAATAATAGATTTGAAGCTGAAGCAATAGATTTGTTTGCTATTCATATTTTCTTCAAAGAGACTTCATGAAAATGTCGATAACTGGTTCTGTTAAAAGTCGATGCCTTTTCTCTCTCATGAAATGAAATGTTCTGCTGTCAGTCTATCCTCAAGACACAATATTTCTCTAAATAGCAATGAGCCACCCCCTTGTACACGTTTGTTAAGCGACAATCTGAAAACAATGTTTATTGTAACTGGACTCAATGCTTATATCACTCAGTGAACCATCAAATCGTAACCCTCATTCCTGCTTATAACACAGAATAAATGTACCTGCAAAGAGAATAAGAAAGTGGAAAACAAATCGTTAAACACCTTGTTTTTGTCATTATGCATGTTTCTCATTTGGAAAGGTTTATCTTTTTCTTTATTCCACCGACTGGTTCATGCATTTTGCTTTTTGTTCATCTGTTTACATTCTGTTTCAGTGAAACGTATGTAATATTATTATACAAATACTAAATATATTTTGTAATAAGTCAGAACCTTTTTACCCTGTTCCAGTTTTACCATTGTAATACCATTTCTTGGTATTACAACTTTATATATACCAAATGTAATTTTATTTCTGTAAAATGTGACTTAATGTATCACAAATGTGACATTTGGAGTAATTGCGACTTTAATGTATTGCTCAATTCTATCTTGTTTCTCATGATTGTGAGTGTTTCTCATAATTGTGACTACATTTTTTGTGTCTCTCAGTTGCGACTACTAACTTTTTAATTGCTACTTAAATTTCACAATGTGACTTTATTTCTTATTTTAAAGTTTATGTCAGAATTACTTTTTTATCATGATGTAGAAACTTCCTCTATATGTATTAAATAAAATAAAGACAAAGAATCTTGCACAGCGAGAAAGTAAATTGTAGGCTTTTTATTTTTTATCTTTTATGTTTTATGAAGAGTTTCTAGCAGTATGGCTATGTGACCAAAAAACAAGCTGTGAGATATACTTATCAATACAATGGCAATCAGGTAGCAATGAAAATTAGAAATGAAGATAAAAAAAAAACGTCCCAGGTTACCCATGTAACCATGATTCACTGAGAATGGGGTACAAGATGCTGCATCACCTAGGAGTTGCTATGAGGAATACCTCCAGTATGACATGTGTCTGAAGCATTAATCCTATCATGACAATGATATTGACATTGGCAGGTAGCCGCCTATGATGTCATCACGGGCACGACTGTAGGTATAAAAGAGGCACCTTCACAGTACGTCATCCACTTCTTCTCTGAAGGAGAATGGAGGAGAATGCAGGAATGGACGAAGCATGGTAAAGGGACACAGCGTCTCATTCCCTGTTTTCAATTAACTCAACACTGCATCCTCTAGGGGTTGCTATGGGAAACGGAATACCAACGCCACCATGCTGAAGGACCTGACTGCACTAATTGGAGAAAGCTGGCAGTGAAGAACCCCCAGGGTTTCTATCCCAAGTGACCTGCAGTACCCCGGACCGGGGCATCTAGAGAACAGAGGCCTCAGGGCATTGAGCCGAGGGCTAACAATACTCGATCTAGGTGACCTAACCTTCCAAAAAGGATATACTCTCTAGACAAGAGGGGCCTAAAACTCCTGCACTTTGAGAGCCACGACTCTCGAAGAAGGTGCACCTGGGGGAGCGTAGGGGAGAGGAAGCTCTACCTGACTAGGTGTGACTCTCATGAGAGAAGCTAGCCACTCTTACTATACCCCTTTTTTCTACAACTAGACTCCTCACAAGCTCAGGAATTGAGAGCCTTGTATCATGACTTACACAACACTCAGAAGCGACTACATGGTCTCTCCTCTGAGAGCTTTTTTCTACTAACCCCCAAGCTGTCTGAGTGGAGCTTAGGGGAGCAGAGAGGGGCCCACTACTAGTGTTTGCACAGCCCCTCTTCTACTGCTATACTACTATAGCTAAGGTCTTGCAGGTTGAGTACTGGGAATGGCCGGTTCCACCAGGTGCAAATGGCTGTCGTGATTCACTCGTGAACAGGGACAAGAGCAAATGCAGCCTCCTACAGGGAGGCACTCACAATGCATGAGGACAGGCCACTCTAGGGTTACACATGCATGCTACTTGCTCTGTACTCAAGGCCACTTGCGAGGAGGCACAGAGGGAGCCCTTCAATCGGGCCACAAAGGGTCCCGGTGCGAAGGGTACAGTTAGTACCAGGCTATGAGAAGTATGCGGCCTGTCCTCAGAATGCGGAAGTAGCGAGCGATCGCAGGTGCGGTGCGATACTCATTTCATATGTGGGCGGAGTGATAGCGGACCGATCGCGGACAGCGGGAGCGCTGCTATAAGTTACGTGAAGGGGATGAAAGAGCCACAGCACAGTGGTGAAAGAGCCGCGGGTTGCCGACCCCTGGTTTAATGATGGATAAAGTGAGTTTGTTGTTTAACAACCTTTTCTAGTGTTCTGGAAGAATGAATTGATTTGCCTCATGTATGAATTGTTTTGGAAGTGTTAACTGCTGTGTCAAGATGAATGTTGGTTAAGATAACTGTGTCAAGAGTTTTGAAAAAAAAAAAGACTAAAGTATTGAGAAATGTGTCCTAGTGAAAGTAAAAACCTTAATATTTTTGCATAGGAATGTTATTTCTAAAATCAGGATGTGCGTCTAACTACACAATACTGTTTTCAGATTACAATTTACTATTAAATCATGCTAGACTTTCGAGATTTGTGACTTAGTCTGTTTAGCATTTCTTTCAGATATGTCACGTCAGTCAAACACTATAAGTGCTAGAGAGAGACTCATTAATGGACCTCTGGATCATCTCAAATGTCACACTTCTTATACTATGAGATCATTGTCATTTGTGCCTTTTTCAGAGTCAGATGAGTCATCACCTTGAGGAATCGTAAGGGCTTGGTTTCACATGCAAAAATCATGTTCAGTATGCATCTATAATGTTGAAAGAATATTGGGTCTTGAAGTGGGAGCTTTTTTATGGTCTTCCAATGATAGAAAAGCTGTGAATGGGTAGATATTTGAACAAACATCTTTTGATACAGAAGTTCTGTTGGAAACCTTGCTGCCCAAGTGAGTGTCCTAAGTGATGATTTGTTTTGTGGGGATGTAGTTACTACATATGTATGTCTGATGTCTGAATGTCAGACAGTGGGAAGACATGTGACAAGGTTAATCAATGCATTATGAATTTACAGGCTTTCAGAAAAAAATGTTTAGCCTTAAATATGGAAATAATTGTCAGAGTATGACTAAACAGACAGGGTCCTGGTGTGCATAAATCCATGCATTAATGTATTTGGTGCATTCAAATGGTTGGACAAGGTCAGAATTCTTGAGTTGGAATACATCTATCCTTGTCTTCAGAATATTAGGAGGCTTTAAAATTGTATAGTTTAAAGAAGCAGCAACTTACATATCTATACTTGTGATCAAAGCGATCATTTTCATTTTATTTTTATAAATAAAAGCTTTTACTTATGACACCCGCGAGCTATGCGAGCACGCAGAGAGAATGCGTCTGTGAATTATATATGCGGGAAAAAACGGTATATCATCTCATTGACGGTGACCGGAAGTATAAAAAGTAAGCAACGGTTTGGTAATGTAGTGATCGGTTGGAAAACGTCTCCGGTTACTATCGTAACCTCTGTTATTTTATCATATTCCGTTTAGAGAAGTATGAAGGAAATGATATTTATACCGTCTGTGAGCCAGATCTGCATCGCGCTACGATTGGCCAGTTGTCAACTGCTGTTATCCATAAGGTTTCAGAAATGACGTAAAGGGGAGGAGTTCCCAAATGCATTTCATTAAACATCTCGTTCCCACTCTCGAAAGGGAACGCGCTTCTGCGCGCCTCTATTTGAATTCGGTAAAAACATCATGTCCACATGAGCGGCGGCTGATCTTGGCAGGATACATGTAAATTTATGGTATTTTTTCCGTAGACAAAAAGGTCTCCGCGGGCCGGATGAGAGCCGCAAAAGAGCAGTCAAAGAGCCGCATGCGGCTCGTGAGCCGCGGGTTGGCCACCCCTGCACTATTCCATGATTACATTATGTAAACTGCAATGCATTTATGACAAAGAACTGCACCGATACAGGTGTAATATCATAGCATTAGCAATCTATCAATAAATGCACGCACACACGACACACACCTTGATGTTCACTCTGCTCGGCGCCCCTGCAGATTGAAAAATGCGCTAAAACCAAGCAGACTCAGATAAGGGGAGGAGCCGAAACTTGACGCAGCTTGCCGCCGTTTCAAATGAGTTTTTTTAAAGGGGACTGAAGCGATCAAAAATTTATTAATCAAATATATTTTTTAGGGGGGCTGGGCAGAAGTTTAGGGGGGCTGAAGCCCCCCTAAAAAGGGCCTAGTGACGCCCCTGGGACAGAGCTACAGTACAGTCAGGTCCAAAACAAATTTTGATCACCACTTCAGATTAAATTGAAATGTGGCATGATATCTGTTGCAAACATGTATCTCTGCATCCTCAGACCAAACTGAGAATGATCATCTGTGCTGTGCCTTTTTTCTTTACCCCTAAGGTTATATTATTACCTAAAGAGTATAAATCAGTACCTACATTTACTATAGTACATTGTATTACCTTGTGATTAATTGTATTACATTGTATTAATTTAATTATGTATTATTTACATTAGTTTAGCGAATTAAATTGAAGTAAACTAATGAACTTTGTCAAGTAAAGTAACTCATTATAATATGTGCTGTCCTTTGAACATATACGTTTCCATTTACATTTTGCTCTATCAAAATTTGTTAATATGAATCAGCGTCTATAACGGCGGACTTTCTATTTAAATGTCTATTTATGTGCAAATAGCACCCCTGTGTACAACGTGGAAATCTACTTATGATGATTACGTTGTCTGATAGGGGGTATCGACGTCACTCTTAAGGCTTCTTGCTCATACCCAATGCGCTCTCAAGTGCTCTGAAGAACTGGCGCGCCTCAACGCATCAGCAGCAGGGAGAAAAATAGGATGTCTCTTGGTAACTGTTACTTATTACGTGCATAGCTGTTTAGCCTATTAATTACCCAGCATTTCAAGATCAAAATGACTTTTTTTCGACTCCTGCAGTGAGATGTTGACTGCATGTAGATCACCTGTTTGAGATTCTGCAAAACTCTCAGCATTTCTCTAGACTTTGCTTTCATTTTAGTAGTAGTAGTCGCAGTAGTAGTGGCAGATTTGAATTTATAACAAGTTGCGAGAGCGGCATCTTCCGAAAGGAACAATAAATGAATCTTAAGCTACACCTGTTTATGATGGACTGGGAGGCTTTTTATTTAGACTTCTGAGCCCAGCAACTTTATTATATGATGAGGACGCTCGTGAGGATTTAAACAGCATTAGATGAAACATTGCGTTTCTTCACATAACTTCTAGTGAATGGCACGTTCCACGCTCTGGTGTGGGGAAGCTTTCCTTCATGCATCAAGCATGCAATATAAATAATATTATCGGAATAGTGCTAAGCAAAGATGTTTTCTGAAGAAGCTAATTTCAGTTACACTTCGAACGGCACGGAAGACACGCTGTCTGCGCTAGATCAAGATTGGAGCGACACTCCTGCTGAGAAACTGTCACGGACCGGACACAATGTGGTCGCCGTTATTTTGGGATCTATTCTGGTGTTCGGGATCCTGAACAATTTCATCGTCCTCGTTCTGTTTTGTAAATTCAAGAACCTGCGGACTCCAGTGAACATGCTTCTGCTCAACATCAGTGTCAGTGACATGCTTGTGTGTCTGTTCGGAACCACGCTCAGCTTCGCGGCCAGTATCCGCGGTCGGTGGCTGGTCGGGAGACATGGGTGCATGTGGTATGGATTCGTCAACTCGTGCTTTGGTGAGTAACACAACAATAAAAAATACAAAAACTGTACGTAGGTATAGTCTTTAGGAACCAATGGCTAACATGTGTGTACTTTTCCAATGTTAATAATAATACAAATAAAAAAAAAACAGTAGGCTCCAGGGGAGACATTTTATTTGCTTTACATAAATGTCTATAGCCTATTCATTAGGTAAATATCTTTTAAACGATTCACTCAAAAAATGCCCACACGCGCATTAAAAAGACGTCTCTGAGATGTGTGTTCGCTATCAGGGTAGATTTTGAAAATTCTGAAGAAAGATTTTATGTTAGCCATTGCTCTAGTCAAGAAAACCCGAATGAAAGGCAACCATACAAGCTATGCAATGGGTTCTGAGAATTCTCTGATGTGTTAATTTTATTTTAGAGTTTTGCAAATAGATTGATTAAATTAATGAGTCATTCTTAAAGACAGCTGTTTTGTTCTTGAATGAATTGGTTGAAAGTGTGATTCTATGACACACTCAGTGACTGTGTTGCTACCTGCTGTTTAAAACATTGAACATTTGGTCATGCATGCATTTTGTTTTATTTTTGCTGTAATAGGTTTAAAAGGCAGCTTAGTAGCTAATGATATTAGCCTAACTCTTTCTGTTCTATGAAAAAATGTAAAACAAGTTTCAAGTGATACAGGAGGGTAGATAATAGCAAATTTTTCAAGCAAATAATTTTCTGACAGAATCTGAATGTGTGAATGTAAAAAATGTAAAGATAGGATACATGATTTTGATTTATTTTATTTATTGGAAATTGCATCACTTGTTTAAAAAACTTCTGACTCACTTTGAATGTGTATGATGATTCAGTGAAGTAAATTGCAACCATACATAAGAATACAATGTAGGATGGTGATAGTCAAACAATATGAGCTACCATAACATGTCTGCCTTGATCTATTTTATTTGTTACAATATAATAGGCTTTATTGTTTCTTTTTACCAAAGGAAAGTTAGATGATTATGTTTAACAAATGTATACAACACTGCACAAAAGAAATGCAAAAGCAGTTTAAGTTCCCAGTGTTGCCAACAACAGTGTTGGGCCATAAACCTTGGGTCAGGTGCTGATGATTTGTAACATTGTATTAGTCTTGTCACTGTAGGGGTGAACTGGAAAGATCACCTGATGTTCAGAAAAGATGTAAACAAATTACAGGCTTGTTAAGGATGTGATAATAGCTTTGTCTGTCAGTTTGATTATATCTCACAACATAATCGTCTCTCTTTGGAAAACAAATAGATTTACATATCACACAATCTATAATATGCCTTCTGTTGTCTCAGTCACAGCATACTTCTTTAGAAAGAAAAGGGCCTTTTAGAACGATTCCAAAAAAAGTCCCCCTTCACAGGTCATGCCCATATGTTTTGCTAAGAATAACTTTTATATTGTTAGTAATATTTCAAGATGAACACTGAAACAACCTATTAACCGTAAAAATTGTGTTAAAATGTGATGCATTTTCTTTTGTTTCTTGAGAAAGAGCTCTATATTCTCCTATTTCATACTATATGGATAAAAAGCCAAATTTGATTAAAATTAAATAATATTTTTTTACATGGTAAACTATTCTGTCCCCTATCCCTAAACCTACCCATAAACCTTCATCCATCACTGCATTTTTACATTTTTAGAAAACATTGCTTCGTATGACTGATGAGCTGTGTTCCTCATGGGGATTTTTTTCCCACAAGCACAACAATTTCAGATATTACTGTTAGAGCTGCAGTGACGCATCGACATCATCGATTACTTCGATTTCGTATGAGAAATGCGTAGACGCATTAAATTTGTTATGTTCATTTATAATAATGCTGGTGTAACAGTCTTTGTTCAGGGAGGAAGGAGGCGGGAACCGGCAGATGTTAAACACACTTTAATGACTCAAATAAAACATAAATACAAAATGAAAGTAATGGCGGCAGTCCTTCGCGGACGACTGCCGCCCACACAAAACACAACATAAAGTCCAGGCCTGGTCCTCTCTCGTTCTTCCCTGTCGTCGCTCCTTTTATGCCTCCGCTCCTCTGTGAGACACGAGACACCGGTGGCTTGCAGGTGATGCTCATTATCAATCACGCCACCGGCTCTCGTGATGCTCTCACGGTCCCTCGACCCCGCCCTGCTCGCCACATACCCCCAACGCCCTTCGCAGGGGGGCTCAATCACGGCGGCCGCGGCACCTGGGGGTAAGGACAGACTAGGCCAGGGAAAAGGAAATGGAGGCAAGAGGAGCGACAGAGACGAGAGAGGGGAGAGAGGAAAAAGAAAAAAAAAATCTTGTCCGGTTCCCCGACACGCTGCTTCTCGGTCCTCAACCGCCCGAGAGGTTCTTCCGTGCGGTGCCGTGCGATGGCACTGGACGCTGTTCTGTGGATGGGCTGGCACTCCTCCGCCTCCTGGCGGCCGGTGACGACTCCTCCTGGCGAGGGCAGCCGGCAGCGAGTCCCCATTCCCCGCTCCTCCCCGATCACAGCGGACGGCAGCAGGCTCCGGCACGCTGGCGAACGGGCGACTCCTCCGCTCCCTCACGGACGGCAGCCTCCCACCTCGACCCAGGAGCACGGCAGGGCTCCCCGTCCCACACGAACCTCTCTCGCTCCAGCGGCACCGCCGCGGGCAGCACCTGATGATCCTCACGTCTTCTTCTGTGCTGCCCGACCTCCGCAGCACCGCGATCCCTCCCAGCAGCGAGGGCTCTCCGACAGCGTGTCCCTCCAACCTCCCGGGTTTTGGCACCAATGTAACAATGTTGAACGTTCAGGTAGGAAGGAGGCGGGAACCGGCAGACGTTTTAAAGACTTTTAATATCAAATAAAATATAAATATTAAATAAACATAATGGCGGCATTCCCTCGTGGACGACTGCCGCCCACACAAAATACAACATAAAATTCAGGCCTGGTCCTCTCTTGCTTTCACTGTCGTCGCTCCTCCTTTTATGCTTCCGCTCCTCCGTGAGACAAGAGACCGATGGCTTGCAGGTGTCGGTCATTATCAGTCACGCCACCGGCTCTCGTGACGCTCTCATAGTCCCTCGACCCCGCCCTGCTCGCCACAGCCGGCTTCTGCTCCTGGGCATGAATCTATCGCTTTATGCCAGACTACGATCATCAGTGTGGGAGTACTTTAATAAAGGCGGAAATAAAATGGTGCTTTGTTAACTCTGTAAAACCTCGAAAAGATAAGCTGTAAGAGTTACAGTGTGTTCTGGGAGTCATTGTGGTATCTTCACCTGCTGTGTTAAACCTATCGGTTAGTGTGCATGTGTGCTATAATAAGGCTATAAAGCCCCCTATGGTTACAATAAACAGGAATTTTTACTTTTCACTTCAACTTTAATCTGGCGACGATGCTTTCAATGTGTTTGCTAGTGTTTATAAGTTGTGTATGCACATGTAGAGTTTCAAAATAAACGCCTAGATGTATATTGATACTATACCATAAGCGAGTGTATGTAAACTGTTTACAGAGAAATACAAGTGCAGTTTCGTTTACTATTTGTCACAGAACATTAAGGGGGAAAACTAATGCTAAACGAAACGGGAAACACATAATACATACACACACAGGAATACCAGTGTCAGAGCTCTATCAACCCAATTGCTAGAAACTGAAGTGACAGGACCTACAAAAAACACCATACTAAACCGAACAAACACCGAAGGACATTGACCACAAATAACTGACATGAAACCCAGGGGAGGGAGGGAACGGCGAACAGATCCATGCAAAGACAATCAGCCAGCATAATCAGTCTACAAACATGAGGATAATAACAAGAGAAAAAAAAGAAAACAGGGCCATAGCAGGGCTGCAGGTTCAGGAGAGTAAGGAGGCGAGAGTTCAGGGTCGGCCGGGTCAGGCAGGGCCGGAGAGTCAGAATTCAGAGTCGGGCGGCGCCGGCATGGCGAGCTTCTTGAGAGTAGTCTGTGGGGTTTGCGGGTCGGAGGATGCCTTCTTCTTCCTCCTCCACTTTCCACGATGGCAAGCGGGCTCTGGTATGGCCTCCTGGCCGGCAGCGACTCTTGCATAAACCACCGCCAAGACCTCCTCTGGGGTAGGCCTCGTAGACGGCGTTATCAGCACCTCCAAGAACCCCCAGAAATCCAGGCAGTCCATACCCCTCATACTCCACCGGTATAGAGGTTTGTCAAGAGCATAGTTGAACAAGTATTTGAGAGCCGTGTTGTTGAGACACAAACGGACAATCCAGACAATAACACCACACTAGAACAAAGAACGCAAGGAGATTAAGTGGAAACAAGTGGAAGGGTAGTGATAGGAAACAGCTGGGGATAATCATCTAAAATGAGCAAGGCAGAGCACACCTAACAAGACACACACGTAGAGTGACAGGATAATGTGCGGTTGGTGAACAACCAACCACACGTGGACAAACAAGGAACATGCGGACAGGAGAGCACCCACAAGACGTGACGCGCTCTCACAGCGACACGATGAAGGAGCAGTGTCAGAGCTCTGTCAACCCAACTGGTACAGAACCCTGACACTATTGGCACAGGTCCATTGACTAGTATCATTTGTTATAAATAGTTTGAAATGCTTCCTGCATTCATATATTTTTTAATGAAAGGACAAATACTGTCAGGTGTGTGGGGGGGAAGGCATGAGGTGAGGAATTAAAATGCACAAGATGTGATTTTATATAATAAAATAAAACATAAACTCGAACAAAATCTACCCCGAGGGTGAAACACATGACAAGACCAACTGGACTTGAATTAGTGTTGAATTAGTATTAACTTAACTTAGTACTAGACTAGAAACAAGACCATAAGAACAGCCGTAAAATGACGATGAAGGTTCGATCCAGGTTCGGGCTAAATACTGAGCTCGGAGACCTCTCCTCGGGCAGCACGCCAAATACGCATACCATTTACTGCTCCTGAATCATTTGTAAGTGTGAACAGTGTGAATTATACATTTTTACAGACAGTAGTGGCAGGTGCGGAGGAGGGAGGGAGGGGGTATCGTATCTTACACGAACACTACATAACTTAAATGAACATAACTTAGTTCACAATTTATTTTTTTATATTATTGTTTTGATTTTTTCCGATTTGTAATCTTTACTTTTGATCACTTTTCATACCTTTTTCGTTTAGTCAAACCTGAAATTTTCTTGAATAGCAGGAACTAAGCATAACTGAACTTAGCTTTTGTAATTTTTTAAAACTTTTCTATTTTATATTATTGTTTTGATTTTTTTTAAATTTGTATTTACTTTTGATCACTTTTCTTACCTTATTTCACCTGACTACCCTTACTTTCACTTGGCGCAGACCTTTTAATACCTATCGAGGGACATCTGCTACTCCTTTATCCACAAAAACAAAAGCCTATTCATCTCATCATTTATTTTCTAACATAACTTCGATATAATCAACACGCCCTTGGAAGGATTTACATTCTTGATAGCATCCTTCTGCTTTAGGATGGTACATTTAGTTGATTACTGCGATCATAAGTGCATGCTAGATGACTCACGGGGGCACCACACTCATATTTATCCACAATTTCATGCTTCATTTCCATGGTCATCTTGATCAATTAAAGATCATTAGCTACAGCTCTAATTACCATCATTTTGTGGACATTTTGCCAGGATTCACACACTTTTGAACCTCCTTGTGTAAATCAGTCTGTAATAGTTGAAAATGACTTTTTAAAGTTTCAGGCATAAATTGGTCCAGTTAAATCATGTAGTAATATTTTTTTTTAAATTTTGTTCAGGAAGTTCATTCATGGAGTGCTATAAATATTATTTTGTTAGGTGAAAACTGTCCCGGATTATGCTGGTGTGTGATGCGGAGGGACAAGGAGACACTCGGAGATTAAAAACTGAAAACACTTTAATCAAAACTAGAAACCAAAACGGCACGCAATGGTGCAAAACATGAACTCAGAGGGAGAATACATCCACACACAAACTACCACATAACACTGACAATTACTGACAAAGACCAGGACAAACAAGAGGGTATTAATAGAGACAGACATGGGAAACACCTGGAGACACTGACAAGGTAATTGATACTAGAAAGGTGTGGAAGGATCTAGAAGGGCCCGGAAGTGATATCACGATAGACAGGAAGAAACAACAGGAAGTGAACCCATGACCTTAGTGACAAGGAAGTAACAAAGACACAGAAAGACATGACCAATGGTGACAAAAACAGACCCTCTCGAAAGGTTGACAAGAAAGTGAAGTTTTCTGCAGATGGAATTAAATTTGTAGGCAAACATTTTTATGAACATACAGTGGGGTTGTGTTGTGCAATAAACAGTTACCTCTATCCCCCTTATTCATTCCAAGTTTACCCCAAAAATGTTTTTACAAATGTCAAGATATGTTTCCTTATAAATTACAACATGCTATGCTTTTCTCATAATATGCCTGTCCAGTCATACTTCCTTTAGCAGCTATGCAACTGTGTTATCCTCCAGCTATAAAGAGCATTTTCTCAGTATATCAAAGGACAGATGAGGGAGAAGTTGAAGGAATTTGCTGTAGATCACAATGTCTACAAATTCTCTGCTCTCTCTCTGTGCCCAGGTTTGTATTACATCTTCCTTTCCAATCTCTATTTTTACTTCCTGGTCCTCCATTTGTTCTCCTGTTGTCATCCCTAACATCCGTTGTCGTCATCACATAACTTGTTAGTCTCATCGTGTCCTGTCCCACTCATCCTCTCTATATATCAATCCTGTGTTGTCCCTCAGTCTTTGTCTGTTCTGGTCAATGTAAGCATTGTGTTCTACCCTTTCACCATGCATGTGGATAATAAATCCTGTTTAAAGTTATCTTCTTCCTCGCACCAACTCTTGATAATTTTGTTGGCGAGGAGGGCTTTATATTGGAGTCAGTATTGAGTTGTGATCAGACTAATGATACATCTCTTCTGGATCTCAATGTTCATTAATTCAGCACTGAAATTTACAAACCTTTGACCCTTTCTTATGTTTACATTTACATTTATGCATCTGGCAGAAGATTTTATCCCAAGCAACTTGCATTGCTTTCATTTACTAATTTAGCAGACGCTTTTATCCAAAGCGAGGGACTTTCAAGATAGACATTGAAATTCTAATCAGTTCTTGCTTTCCCTGGGAACTGAACGCATGACCTTGGATTTGCATGCACCACGCTCTACTCTTTGAGGTACAAGAAAGTCATCCCACTTTACACCTTAACCCACCCTTAAACATAACTCTCATTAGAGTATTAGTAGACTATTTGGCTAGTGTTACAGTTAGTAGAGTAAGTTGGCATTCTTGCAAAACCTTTATATAAAATAGTCAGAAGAATGCCTTTTGGGAGACCATCAAAACAAAATGTTAGCAGATATGTAGTAGTCTACTAATACTAATGACTAGTAGCTGAGATGTAGTTGCTTGTTACTTGTAGTTAATAGAATGTCTTAAATGTACAATAAAAATAAAGTGTTACACATAGGACATAGTAATTAAAGATGTGTGACCCATTTCTTTATTTTACCTGGTATTAAGTTGAGTTTTTGGTCAATCGGATCACACTTATTGGCCATACACACGAGTCCGCAAGGGTGTCGGATTTAGATCTATCCACTTTAGGACCCGGTATCAAAAGTGAGCGGATTCAGTCTCCCAAATCGCCGGATCCGTGTAGACGGAACGCCAATCCGATAAGAAATGTATGCCTTAGGACTGTCCACACGGAGATGCGTTTGACTGTATACGTAAAAAAAATGTATCGTATTGGTGTTTCGTCCACACGGATCCGGTGTTTTGGGAGACTGAAACCGCTATTTTTTGAAGCCGGGTCCTAAAGTGGATAAATCTGAAAACGACACCCTTGCGTGTGTACAGCCAATCTGTAAATTTTGTGAAACGATGATGTCATGACATCACGTGTCGGCTGCGTGCAAGGTTATGCGCATGCTCAAAGTCTTCTTCTCTGTGTATAGTGCATATCTGTGGCAGAATTACAGCGCCCCATACTGGTCTGGTATATATACTACACCGTTTTCAGACGTTTTTAGTGGTTTCGTGTGTACGCTGATATGTCTTGAGACGACGGCGTGTTTACGGAATTTTTTTTTAGAACGAGGAAAAAAAATTATCGGCTAGGGAATGCACCGGCTTCGTGTGGACATAGCCTTAAACGAGGGAGAAACATTCCTGTTCACACCTGTATCAACATGTATCAACACTACTTATGTACAAAAACATTGCGTTCCCCAGCTTTCACGCTCACGGTCGGATGTACTAACAGTGAAAATGTGCGTTTCTCCACTGCAAGTTCATGTCTGGCGTAAGAACATTTCTCATTGTTTTGTCCATTGGCGACTCCTACAGGCAATGAAGTGAAGCAGCAAACATTACACAACGAATTGTTCTACAAGTCTGTGGGAAGCATTGCTCTTCATTTGCAATGTATACGATAATTGATATATATTGTCACACAAGCCTTATGGAAAGAATTAACTAGAGTTCTATAAATTATGCAATTAAGTAAGAACATATAAAAGCACGTGCAAACTGACACAACCCTTAGTCTATGGCAGGGGTTGGCAACCTTTAATGTTGAAAGGGCCATATTTAAAAATAAAAATATAAAATTCAAATATGTCTGGAGCCGCAATCTAAGGTGATATATATGAAGCGAATTATCCTGATCTGTTGACGGGGGGGGGGGGGGGTGCGGAGCGATCATTCTGTTAACGGGGGGGCGGGGGGGGGGGTGTTATGGTGCGCGGAGCGGACACAGCGTGTCTTCCGTGGGAGGAGAGATAGACTCGTGCGCCGCGCAGTGCGTCTTCCGTGGGAGGAGCGATAGACTCATGCGGCCGCAACACTCCTTTCTTCCGTGGGCGGATAGCGGGACCGCTGCTACAAGTTACGTGCAGGGGATGAAAGAGCCGCAGCACAGGGGTGAAAGAGCTCCGGAGCTGCGGGTTGCCGACCCCTGGTCTCTGGCAATGGAAGCTTTGGCAATATTAGAGGACATTGCTAATGGCAGAATACGAAGAGAACGCGTTTTTAAGGACCACAATGATTTTCTGGCCCAGGATGACTGCCTTATCAACCATGTCAGATTTCCAAGGGCTATATCCTCCGAATCTAGTTGGGTCCAAATCAAGAGAGAGAGAGAGACAGCGAGGAAACACGCAATACCCGTTCCGTTACAGTTGCTGACAACGCTTGGTTTCCTGGCAACTGATTTTTTTGTGCGTTCGCACATTCACAGCTTTGTCCGTACGTAATGTTTTAGTATGAATTCAACGCAAGTCTTAGTACATGAGGCCCCTGGTCTCTTTTTTCCACTACTTTCCTCATTTCTTTGAGGGAAGGGGTCTATGGGTGGGTACATGTAAGGTCTTTTTGAGATCTTTTGATCTAATGGATTAGATGGATAAGCTCATGCAATTTACATATGAACGAGACTGGAGACAATGGGAAAATGCGGAGAGTAGCACTTTTATTTTCTGCTCTGATAGCCGCAAGATCATGCCACATGCTGTGAGTGCATGTTAGAAATCAGTAATAGTGAGAGAAAATTGTGCTCGGTACATTTTTGTCTTAAAAACAAAGTTTAAATCCCGAATGGCTAGTGCACTTCCCACTGTTTACGCAGTAGGTCAGTAGGCAGAGAGTTAGCACTTCTAATACCAAATGCAAACAGAGCCTTAGAGATAAGACTGGTATGTTCAGTATATATACTAGTACATGTTTTTACAGTCTTGCAAAAAACATTCATTAGAAATTCATTGTCATTCTTATAATGTGATAACATGCTCATTTGTATGTGTGAGAGACCCAGTAAGACAGCTGCATACAGTGAATTCATGGTAATCTCAAATTGAGCTTATTTTGTGTCTTCACTCAAGCATGTTGGGACTAAATCCTTATGAGTGGAGTATCCTCTTAAGCGCTGATAAACATGATTAAACAGCTTTGAAGATTAGAACATGCTGTCCTGTTAGACGAGAGGCCTGGGGAGTGATTTGTGAACATTAGGGAATTGATTGCATAACTCACCTCTTCCCAATTAAAGCCAAGACTGAGAAAATTCTGATCTAAGGCCAAGAAGAAGCTCAGGATCGGCCCTTGTGTCAAAAGCACTTTAAGAGAATATGTGAATCCACCCGTCTCGATCTTTTAATTAGAAATTATCATCAGTTGATTGATGCTGATAGTTCCTCTCCAGAATTATAATAATGCCAATTACAGTCTCTCATCCCAAATAGATGACATTAGTATTATCATGACACCCACCTGGTTTCCGATCAGTCTCTCTAATTATAACCATCATGGACAGGGTATCAGTTTTGATTTTCCAGGCATTAGTAATTACTTGAATGAAAGAATGTTCCTGTCAAAGTGAGGAATGACAAGTCAAATTCTCTGTCCATTTCCTTTCACCTTATTTTTCAATGTGGAAGCTTTTTCCTGTGAGATTTCAAATTCATTAGCCACTATAGTTGAATGTCAAAAAGAGCAGTAAACATAAATTATATGCGATTGTGAAATAAATGTAAACAGTATGATATATGCGAGTGCGAAGAGTAATAAAATGGAGTAAAGCAAAAAACTCTTTACGATGTGTGTCCATCAGTGTCTTTGAGATGGGCAAGCTTGTTCAGGAATTGAGGGTACTGGAAGGACCAGTTTTGATAAATTTACAATGAGGAAGCCTTGCATTTTTCCTTGAGGGATGAAGGATAAGCACCTGGGCTCCCTGCCTCAGGTCCCGCTGATGTAAAGATGACTTAAAAGTTGGGTATGCAATTCCGGAGAGTCTTCTAATAACAAGCTAGCTTTGAAAGCGCATGGAGCGCATAAGAGCACATATACCTCCTTAAAAAACATTAACACTATAACCATTTTAAATTAAATATCATAGAGTAGACATAAAAGGCTTCCACTATAAAAACTATAAAAAATTACAATCCCTTCTTTTAGCTTACTCAAATAATAATACTGAAAACATCAGATCTGTAATACAGTAAAATACAATTATATTATTTATAATTAATAATTATCCACTTTAAAATCCAACAGGAATAAAAAATTACAGTGCACAAAAATAAAGTATTAATAATAAAGTAAAAAAATAGTCAAGGAACTAATATAGATGTCAATAAAGTTTTTGGGCAAACTGGCAAAGGAATGTAAAAATAAACAAAATTAGCTACTGATGATGAAAGTGTTGTTTGATGATAATAAAAAAAAAACGAAATCCATTACGTTCAGAGTTAATGCAGTGAGTTAAAGGACACAAAGCTTGAGTTGGCAGCCTTTTTTTTTTCTTTTTTTTTTACTTCAGCACAACCCTAAAACCTACCCAGCTTTTTTTAACAAGCACGCAACACCTCTGATATACTACAAAATACAAAGCCAATCCAAAATTGATCATAAATGGAGTCATGTGCCCATGTAAACCAGTTCAGGAGGCTAGCCATACAAATTATGGCAAGTGGCTTGTAGAAACCAAACTTTAGAATAACTTTCCTTGCTTAAAATAAAGGCCAAAATTAGTGTGGTTGCACACCCAATGCCGCATGCTCAATATATACAACAGTTACTAACAAAATTCATACAGTACAACACAAAATGAAAAACAACATGTACTGATTGAAACAACCAATATAAATAACATGTGCTTCACTGTAGCTCAACCAGTAGAGCACTGGTGTTTTACAATGCTAAGGTCATGGGTTTGAACGTCTCGGGTAACATATGTAAGCTTAGTTCCCTGAGGGGGAACGAGATGCTGTGTCAAAAGTGCGAGGGGAACACCATGACGATAGTCTCCTGAAGCTCTGTGTAAAAGCTTTTGGGTTCGATCCCAGGGAAAGCAAGAACTGATTCAATGTATATGTTGAATGTAATGTGAGTCGCTTTGGATAAAAGCGTCTGCCAAATGCTTAAATGTAAATATAAAATGTAAATGTAAGATAAAACGTGCGCTGTGTGAATGCGGGTCATAGATCAGTGACGTCATGAACCAGATCATAAAAAGGTGCCAGAACCCGGAAGCGGCAGCTTGATTAAGAGCCTGAAGAAAGACTGGAGGCGCAAGAAGCTGGGGTTGAAGATGCAGCGTCTCGTTCCACCTCAGGGAACTAAGGTTACATATATGTAACCCGAGACATTCCTTTTCAGGTCCCCGAAACAAAGTAGAGGTCCCGCTGATAGAACCTCTAGAATGTGTGTGGCAAGGACCAGCCTACCTCAGCACAAACACGGGAGACCCTTGCAAGAAAGCCATGCTCCTAGAGGGGTGAGCCAGGACCCTTATGACTCCTGGGCAGCAGCCTCAGCTATCTATCTGCCAAGGGTAAATGCTGAAGCCCGAGATCAGAATTTCATGCTCTTAGCCTGCTAGCGGCAAGGATGGTCCTCAGATCTATCCTCATGCCAGAGACCCCTTGTTTCTAGGAGAGGAGCTATGAGGCTGCGGCTGGCTCGCAGACTCGGCTTGAGGGCAGCAGAGTAAACATCCTGAACGCCACCTGCTATACGAAAGCCCCCTGAAACCTCTCGACGACAGATCCTCAGACCTAGTCGCTGAAAAGGCATGAAGGTGACAGAGGGATACTTCTTTCTTTTAAAACTCTCCATAGCCACCAGAGCCATTATCTTGGAGTGGCTAGCCTCTCGAAGAGGCCGACTCCCTAGCGGCCCGGAGAGAAACTCCTCATTCTCATCGAGGTCCCCAGAGCAACTCCGCTGTAAAGCCTGAAGTAGAAGTAGGGGTTTTGCCTGGTCAGAAGAAACCGCTCTAAAGCGTACCTCTGGATCCAGGCATAGGTAAGGGCTATGAGATAAGGCAGAGCCCATCTCATGCCCCGCTGACAGATCCCATTGCGAACCCCAAGACCTAGATCACTGCTGAGCCTCAGCTGCAGCAAGTCCAGAGCTCTGGGGAACACGATACTGATCGGCTACAGAGAACACGCCAGGCAGGAGTGGAACGCACACAGAGAGAACTGCTCACAGTCCTCACAGGCAGCGCTCTTGAGCACTGACCGTGCATGCACCTCTCTCATGCAGGACAAACACAGACCGAAGCACATGGTCTAACTGCTCATACTTATATAATATATATGAGTGGGAGTGCCTTTTCTTTTAAACTAGACTGGGGATGTAAATCTCACACACTCTGGCACACCGCAACACAGCTTCGATGAAAACATGCAAAGCTGCTTCCAGTGCCTTTTTATGACCTGGTTCATGAAGTCACTGACCAGTGACGCACATTCACACAGCGCGCGTTTTATCTTTTACACAGTGTTTCACAAGACTATCGTCAAGGTATTCCCCTAGCGCTTTTGATGCAGCTCGAGTTCCCATGAAAAGGAACTGTTTAGAACGTCAATGTGCATCTTGAAAGCAATGTTAGTGGCTTTGGTGTCAGCCAAATGCATAAATGTAAATGACTGACAGAGGGAATTAAAGTCCTCAATAATAGGTCCTCAGTGTAATAATTGATATAGCATGAGGAAACCACTGGCTGTGTTCGAAACCACATACTTCCCTACTATATAGTAGGCAAACAATTAGTATGTTCGAATCATCAGTATTCATAAAACAGTAGGTGATAAATCCCCGGACTGCCTACTGCATCTGTACAGATTATGAAGCGCTCATCTCATCTGAAGTGCTCATTGAGGACACCTTTCTGTCCCAGCCTTCCCAGGAGGCCACGGAAGAGGATATGTCATGATCGAACAAGGTTGAGAACAGCAACGCGGGTGTATTTCAAATGTAAGTATTAGAAACCAAAAACATTGTTCCTTGTTTTTAAATCAGATTTGTTGAACTACTGTGGAGTAAATGGATGAATTGTTGAAGGTTTAAAGATGCTAGATAGTAGAGTATATTTGTGATTTTGCCATAAAAACACATTGTAACCCTTCGTTCAGGGAGGAAGGAGGCGGGAACCGGCAGACGTTTTAAAGACTTTTAATATCAAATAAAACATAAATACAAAATAAACATAACGGCGGCAGTCCCTTGCAGACGACTGCCGCCCACACAAAACACAACATAAAGTCCAGGCCTGGTCCTCTCTCGTCTTCCACTGTTGTCGCGCCTCCTTTTATGTCTCCGCTCCTCCGTGAGACTCGAGACACCGGTGGCTTCGCAGGTGACGCTCATTCCTAATCACGCCACCGGCTCTTGTGACGCTCTCACGGTCCCTCGACCCCGCCCTGCTCGCCACATACATTTTATCATTTATAGTCAACAGTAAACGTATTAAAGTGAACTTACACAAATTGTAAACCATATACATCTTAAAGATATTTACTAAATCTACTGTAGGGTCTCTAAAGATATTTACTAAATCTACTGTAGGGTCTCTACTGCTCAACCAGGGAGGTGCTGGGGGAACAAGGGACCAGGCAAGGTAGAGTGTCCAAGGTGGTGCCAGGGGAACAAGGGGCCAGGCAGTCTCAGCAGTACATGGTGGTGCAGGTGGAACCAGAGGCCAGGCAGTCTTAGCAGTCCATGGTAGTGCAGGTTGAACCAGAGGCCAGGCAGAGGGAACAGTCCATGGTGGCGCTGGCAGCCTGGTCTCCCCTGGAGGCTCCGTCTCCTTTGTCCCAACTAAAGAGTGTCACTCGTACCCCCCTCCAAAAAATGTTTAAAAGGCATTGCACATGCGAATACCGTTGGGATTCGCATGTGCATGCCATCACAGTTTTCACAAATTCTTGGAGTTCACACAGAAATTCTAGCAGAATCATTTTCAAGTCTTGCTGTTTGACACCTATTTTGAGGTTTGTGTATTCAGGCAACCAAACAGCTTTGTCATGTAAATGAGTGTCCAGTAAAAGAGTGTCCAGAATGTATTACAAGTTTTCTTTTTTAAAAACAGAGTTAATAACTAGAGATTTTTATTAAACGTCAGCAGACTTGTGTGAGCTCTGAGAATTGGGAGCACACAGCAGCATCCTGGAAACGGTATAGTGTCATGAATGGGGTAGTTGGGGGCAGAACCTCCATCAGTCCAAAAGGCCAAAAGTATCCAGTTTTATTGAGCATCTGAGTTGAGACACTTTCAAAAATGAATACACAAAAATCAAATTTACATTTATGGATTTGGCATGACTTACAGCACACTTATTACAGGGACTAAAATTATTCCTCTGGAGCAATTTGGAGTAACGTGCTGTGGAGGCAAACACTTTTATCAATTCTGAATATGAGACAAATATGCCAATATCTTTTGTAAAGGTTTATTTTCTTGCACAAACTCCTGTAGAGTGTTTCAAAGAAGGGAGGGCTACTCCAGAATTTATATCTCTAACCCCCAAGGTTAAAGGCTCCTAAAACAGTTGTAATTTCTCATTCCTAATCAGGAACACATTACCCTCTTATATTTCTGGATTTCGTAATTCTTACCGTCTCGTGATGGTCATTACATTTTCATGGATCTTTGTCCAAATAATTAATGTCACACAATAATCAAGAATGACCATTGGTGGCATCTGCAGAGATCAACCAGCAACCTTCTGCTTATCTATTCAGTGGTTTAGGCCACTACACCTCACAAGTAAAAAGCATGTAAAATAAAATTATTAGTATTGTATGTATATACATATTAGTATTAGTATTTTAAAACATTTTAATCTGTTTAAATATTTTACAGGTAGTCAGGCTTATGGAGAGCAGGCACACAAGTGTTTGAAGCAGACACAGAGGCAACCAGTTTGTCGCGCAGAAAGTCTTTTCCCAATCTTGCTTCAATATTGTGGGGTACCAGGGGGGACGACTACATGATTAAATTTGCACTAACTGCTCTGCTGAAAGCTGGTGACCTAACCAGCTGTGCAAATCCTGCTCCCACTGCCTCCAAGTCATCTTTGATGGTAAAGCAAATCATCCTACTCAAAATTTCCATGTTTGCCTCGATCACTCTGTGCACAGTGTCATACACAGAGGACTTGGGGAAATTTTAGGACTGTCACACCACCCTGAAGTATGCTGCATGGGCCAGCCACTGGAAGAACACAAGCACCTCAAATCTGACTGGAGCAATGAGGAACAAGATAAATTACAAAGAATGGCAAAGGTGGGCACAGTAGTCAGCTGCTTCACCAGAATAAAGCCACAGAATCAGCACAGCTGTGTAAATATGGCAGTAGGATGTAGGGTTCACTGTCTGTAAATGTGTGATAGTTTGTTAGAACAATACATTTTAATACAGCTTTGTATTAAAGCTGTGTTGTTGAGTTATATATGTATGTAATGTATGTGTGACTTTGATTTACTCATTTTTCGTTTTCCATTGCTGATAAAAATAAAATCTATTGATTTAATTAATTTGTTGCTTTGTTGCTCTACATTTTTCTAGTGTTTATTCATGCATAGTTATATCATATGACAATACAATTAAAACATGTTTTGCTTATTTTACAAAAATATATACATTTAATTAAGTATTGGTCAGCATTTACCATTATTATAGATCCTAAGTGTAGAGTGGGCTAGCAATGTAAATCATTATTCATTTTTAAGTAGTGATGCATACATTATTCAAGTATAAAAATAAATGGCAACATTTTTAGGAAGCTACCTGATGTCTCCTGTGTGCAGACTGTCACACTAGAGTAGCTGGCGTGTGATGAGGAGACAGGCGCATCCAAACAGAAACACTTTAATTATAGAAACAAGGAAGCACACGGGGATGCAAAACACGGGAGTAATACATCCACACGTTGACACTAGTAACATCAACCACAGACAATGACACTGGAGCACATGAGGGTTTAAATACACTAGGAAAATACAAACAGGTGGAGAACCTAAACGGGTAATCAAACTAACAAGACAGCTATGGCAACACATGAGGGACAAACATAATGATCTAGACCAGACTGTGACACAGACATTCCAAAAGCGTACTAAGTCAGTTATTCAAGTTACTGATGAAATCATGTGTTAGTAAACATTTTCATTGTACCTTTTAAGATGTTGTGCACATTATTACATGATAATATCAAAATGGTAGATGATGTTCGGATCAGATTTATACTACATGCATTCAGGCAATAGACTATGTCTCTCTTTTATTGCTCGCTAAATAACAACTTATTAAAATTATGTACTTAGTGAGTATGTGGTTTCGAATACAGCCACTGTTTCCTGACACTTGCTAACTTTTTCAGGTAAGATACCTGGCTAAATATTCAGAGGTCTGTTAGTGTCCTCTAATGGCAAGGAGTGAAATAGACTCAGAGTAAACAGAGTTAACAGAGTAAACATTGTTACAACGTGTACAGCAGAGTCTGCAAGGCATCACAAGACAAAAGATGGAGTTAAATTAACGTGTCTCAAATAAAAATTAACAAAACAACTTACAGAGCTTGGACTTGTACTAATTGACTGCTGCTGATTCATTCTGGCATTGAAAGTGTTGCCAGAGAAACACATAAATCCAATTCTGAGAATGTGAAGAGTCATGAGTTACCATCCTGTAATTACAGTTAGAACATGGCACGAAAACAGCATTTGCATTCGCAAGACAGCTGCTGTTTGTTCGTGATGCTCAGTGACCATCTTGTCTACTACTCTATCTGGCCTCATGGAGCATGCAATGACTGGATTCCACAGAAGAATAATTAATAATTTTATATATATATATATATATATATATATATATATATATATATATATATATATATATATATCTCTGTCCACTCTTATTTTAAAAGTGACTGTTATAATACATTTAAGGGAGGGACCCACCAACCATGTAAATGCACCTTGAATAAATTAACCAGCCTTAACCACAAAAATCTCTTAAACCAACCAAAGTGTTTATAATGGATACTGACTTTAACCAAAACAAATTAAAGATAAACGATTTGAATACATCTTTGAAACAAAACAATGAAGAATCAAACAATAGAGAGTAAATACAAAACACAATCAATAATAACCCAACATATGTTTCAAATGAAAATAAACTTATCAGCCATTATTAAAGTACCCCTCAATGTTCCTCTATGAAGAAGTGTGCATTGTTCATAGAGAAATCAATCATGATGATGATGATGGTGGCGGCGATGTTGATGTTTAAATCAGTTACAGTTCATTGTAAAGTTTCCCATGAATGTCTTATGTGCTTCTTCAAGAAACCCTCTATCCTTGTCGAACTTTGGACTCAACTCCTAATAGAACTTGATAGTCCTTTCTCCAAAAGATTGAGTAGTGTTTAAAACCACCAATATAAAAGAGTCCTTCTAAATAAAGAAGCACAAACTAAGAATTAGCATTTTTAGAAAACATTCACAAAAACAATAACCGTGAGCTACACATTCCAATCCTAAAGAAAAACAGAGAAAATCAAAACACCAAACAAGACATTGAAAAACTTACTTAGATTGAGCATGAAACCTAGGTTTCTCAATCCGGACTCATTGCTAGTTGGCCTGACATGAAAAGCCATGCTTCCTCCTCTAAACCTTCTCTTACCTCTACTTATATACCTCATATCCTGCAAGAGATATACAACTTAGAGCCCCCTGGTGGTTGGCTGAACCAACTACTATGATACCACAGTAACATAACTTGTGGGTTGTTACAATATATATATATATATATATATATATATATATATATATACAGTAATACTTCGAGATGTGATTATTCCAAGATACGAGCATGCCTTCCGGCAGATTTTTGCTTCTAGATACGAGTAAATATTTTAGATGCGAGCACACGTACTGACGCCGATGCCGACGCACGTTCACATCACATGTTCGCTGACTTCTGTATGCATGATTTTCTCTCTATTTTGTGCATTATTCTTCATAATATCGATGAGTTCTAAGAAAGTGAGTTGTAAGGATGGTAGTGAGAAGAAGAAATGCATGATGACCATGGAAATGAAGCATGAAATTGTGGATAAATATGAGTGTGGTGCCCGGCTGAGTGATCTAGCACACACTTATGATTGCAGTACATTCAAAATATGTACCATCCTAAAGCAGAATGATGTTATCAAGAATGTAACTCCTTCCAAGGGCGTGTCGATTATATCAAAGTTATGTTCGACTATAAATGAGGAGATGGAGAGGCTTCTGTTGTTGTGGAAAGGAGAAGCAGATCTCCCTCGATAGATATTTCGTTAAAAGGTTTGCACCAAGTGAAAGTGAAATTGAGGGTAGTTAGGTGAAATATGTGTGTGTGTGTCCATACCAATAAAAACAAAAAAAAAATCCCATTGTTTTGGATCTGGAACAGATTAATTTGTTTTCTATGGGAAAACATGATTCGAGATTCATGATTCAGTATTACTGACATATATATATATACCACTTCTATTATTGAGTTATATCAGGATGTGAAGAGTTTCAACCATAATAACAAAAAGTGTTTATGAAAAAAAAATTGCTTGCCCTGTCTTTAATTTATGGGAATCGCAGATTGAGCAGTCTTTGAAGTTTGAGAGATGGACTGATCTTTCCCATTCCTCATTTACTGACTCAAGCTATCTGCTGGAATCAGAGGCCCTATCTGTCTTCTGATCCAGCAGAGAGCATGTTCAGCCCCATTGCAGAGGGTTGTTGGATGTCATGGCCCATGCACAACCAGATTGGATTTGGTTTGAAGGCACAAAATACAGTATGTAACTCAAGGCAGACTCACAGACTCAGGCAATTATCCCCAAAGGTGTAATAGGCAGGAAGAATGTCCCATGCATGATAAATATAGCAAGCACTTCATTGTGAAAAGACAGATGAACACAAGAAGTGCTCAAAATGCCTTTCCTGTAACTCAACCAGTTTGTAGCTCAACCAGTTTAGTTTTGGTGTTTACAAGAACTGATTAGAATGTCAATGTGTTTCTTTGGATAAAAGCGTCAGCCAAATGCATAAACGTAAACGTAAAATACAAAGATTCAGACATTGCTTAGAAAATTATAAGTTAGAAAAGGGAGGGATTAAAGCATATAACTTTTTTATGAGGTTGTTCTCACAGAAGAGATGGATTTTCAGTGAAGGGATTCTAGGGATTCTGCAAAAGGTGGGGAGATCAGTTCACCAGCAAGGAACACTGAACAAAATGTCTTCAGAGTGATTTTGTGCCTTTCTGTGATGATACCATGAGCCATTGCTCAATTACCGATCATAGGTTTCTGGAAGGGGTGTAGACCAGTGGTCCCCAACCCCCGGTCCGCGGCCCAATACTGGTCCATGGATCAAATATTATCAGCCCAAGGAAATTATACTATTTTCCAATTGACGCCCAACGAAATTATATTATTATAATTATTATTTATTATTATTTATTTATATTATTTATTATTATTATTATTATATTATTAATAATTATATTATTATTATTATAATAATTTTTGCTGAACCTAGCTGGATGGTGCTCTTTGGGGTGTCTGCCAGACAGCCTGCGTTCTGTGCAGCTACTGTGTGATCGTCAGGTTGAAATGAAAGGTAGAGTTGTGTGTCATCAGCATAGCAATGGTAGGAGAAAACGTGTGCCTGTATGATGGGTCTTAGTATTGTAGCTTTGGATTACTCCCCACAACAGGGAACCCTGAAAGACCTTCCTGTGAGATAGGGATTAAACCAATGAAGTGGAGTTCTTGTGTTGCCTTGTGTTGTTGTTGCTGTGGTGCCAAGTGATGTTATCAATTCTAGTTTAAAGAAGCATGCTACATGATCTCTTCGTTTTATTTGTCACAGTGTAATAAGAATGTGTATTGATATTATTTTTCCAAGCAGGGTTGACCTACTCCCAATTACAACTTTCCCACTTAAAACTTCCTAAAATTGGACTGGGTCTCTCCTGCAGTTCCACTGGGTGCCTAGGTAACAAGAGTTATGGAAGAGAGATTGATCCCCTTTTGTAGGGTACTGTTTTAAGTCCTTCCAAATTATCAATATTTCATAGAGGGAAAATTGAATCACCCAAGATGGCTCCCACTTTCCTATTTTTTTGTAATTCTATAGCTTATTTATTGGATATGTGGCCTCTGTTGGGTTGAGGTGTGATATGTGTCTTCCTCTTGTCTGGGAGATTATAATTGTGTTGGGTCTTAAAGAAAAGTCTCTTGTAATAAATTCTCCAGTAATGATCCATGTTCAAATAAACTGTCAAGAATTAGTCAGTCACGTTTGATGTTACATCAGAACTGAACTAATGAATTGGGATTTTGGCTTAGAGACCAGTCATCTTCGAGTCAATGGAGAAGAGTATGGGTCCAAGATCTGAACCCTGAGTAACCCAAGTAATCAGTTGATGTGCTTTGTATATCTTCCCACACCGGGCAACCCTGAAAGACCTAGCTGTGAGATTGAAGACCTACGAGTGAAGTGGAGTTCATGTGGTGCCAAGTGATGTTAGCAATTCTAGTTTAAAGGAGCATGCTAAATGATCTCTTCTTGTTAGTTGGCTCTATCTGCATCTAATAAAGAAGTAACCTGAGAATATTGGCTTTGAGAATAGCGCCACTAAACAGTCTATAGGAGTCAATTTGGTTAAGCCCTTGAGGTTGATGCTCTCCAGCTGAATGATTTGTTGAAGCAATTTATGCTATGCCTATTATGATTGTGCAGTTTCGCAGTTTAGTTAGGCAGGCAATCCCTCACATAGCATCAACTTAATGATGGAGCATCAAAATTCCATTTAAAAAGAGAACACCTTGGTTATGTACGTTTAGCTCCCATTCATAGGGCTTGCCTGGACATCTCCTTAAGACAAACAGTTGATAATGTGTTACAGGCACCCTTTTTTACTCATAAATGCTCTACTTATGACAACACAGACTGCCGTAAGCCAATAAAGTTGGCATTTACATGTGCTTCAGACAACGGTGACGTTAACAGCATAGCATCAACATAATGCAGTGTCTCCCAGTGCAGCATCTCAGACAACTGCATTTGCTCTTTTTATCAACAAGTATGAAGTTTTAGCAGTTATCTAAGTGTAACTAACATCAACAAAAATGATCTGGAAGAAAACATTTCCCCTAGGTGCTGCTAGATGTAACAAGCATGTATTAATCAAGAGGACATTTTAGAGCCTCTTTCCAGCTGAATGAATACTTTCCTTTCTGAACAAAATTGCCTGAACAGGTATCATCATGGAACATGAAGATAAGCTAAACTTTTATTTACTATTAGGCCCTTTTTGAGTGGTCAGATTAGTGGGCAGGTGAAGTGGTTTATGCAACTTCAGTCCTCTCACTTATTTTCTAGGGCTTCTAAAGTGAATTACTAAAACTGATATGGAGAGGCTGGTGTTTCCATACTGACATGAATAAGTCATAGTATATTTGTTCAATCTGATGCTTTTATCCTCTGGTTGCTGGCTTTGTGTACACTATACAAGCATGTAGAAAATCCCAAAGGGCTACAGAAAGACCAAAAATAGTACTTAAAAAGCAAACATTAAGAAAACAGGATTATAAATGGTCTCATTTGTTTCTCTGGACAGCTTTACCCTAGAGTTTACAAACATATATCTTAAAGTAGTATCTCGGGTTGAATACAAGTTCAGCTCTGATAATACATGGCATAATTTAGTTCCAGTCATTTAATTTAAGTTTCTCATCCACTCTCAAACGTGGGAAAACCTTAATGTGCATGGATAAACCCTTGTAAAATCTTACTGAGATGATACAGAGAAAGACCAGTTAAAGTTATCATCCTATTTTTCCAGCAGGATTATTTAATCAAATTCTTACCATTCACTGATGCACCCAGGCCATAACCATCATTATGTTTGCTTTTCATTATGCTTATGATTTACAACTGCTCTAATTTTTTTTGCTAAAGGATAGCAATTGCAAGTACATTTGTCATATTTGCAAGACTATGACATAAAGGGTGTATAAAGTAACATCGTTAGCATCAGTGTGAAAATGAATTGTAAATAAAAGGCACAATAGCGGTATAAACATGTCTGTCAATTCAATGACCATCACGTGATTAATCATGGGTCCACACTACATGGCGAAAACAGCATTTTCAAACTTGGGATTCCACTGGGATTGAGTTTCAGGACTTGAGGAGTGAGGAGTGGGATATGTCCGATAGCACGTGAAGGCAGCATTGGTTCACTAGTCTCAGGCTTGTTGGTTTAGTTTCATTTTGCAAAGGAAAGTTTTAGTAGCAAACACCGCTTATGCACCACTACACCAACAGTTTCAGAAGTCTTTGAACAGTCTTCTTCCTTGTTCGTTGACGATTTCAGAACAGAACTGTGAGAAACACTCAGCTCCAAATCGAAAGCTTAAATGAGTAAGTGCAGTGCTTTTATTCATACCTTCTTCATGGGCTGTGGTGCGCAATGCTAATCGCTGTCGACAACGTCCACTGACTCGAAGGTGATTAGGCTTTAAGCTAAGATCCCAATTCATCAGTTCAGTTCTGACATAGCATAGAACGTGACTGACTGAAACAGAACCCAAGTGCAGTTTATTAAAATCCCTATGAATACAGATACAAAATGAAACAAAAACATGATAAACTAAATTAAAGCTTGACCATGTAACTCATCAACAGAGATTACAGTGAACAAAGTTAAACAAAACACAATGGTAGCCTGAAAGAATATTTAAACACAAGGACTAATGACAAGAAAGAAACACCTGTTAACAATCAGAAAATTAACCAATGAGAAAACAGAACTAAACAAAAACCAATAACATTATAACACAAACCAAGGAAAGCACATGACAAGACTAAATGACAGGATAAGGGAATCACATGATAAACAGGAACCATGACTGTGACTAAACATAATGAAACTTCATAGAAGATATGAAACATGAATCAAAACCGAAACTAGACATGACATGACATGACAGTTCCCTTTCAAGGGAACTCGCGCTGTGTCGAACGCTTTGGGGGGGGGGGGGGGGGGGGGTACCTTGATGATAGTCTCGTGAAGCACTGTGTAAACGATCTAAGGATCGACCGAGTGTGGGTGAGAGCCGCAAGTCGGTGAAGTCATAACCCAGGGTGATAAAGGTGCGCCGGAAACCGGAGATGGTAGCTTAGAAGAGTGTCTGAAGCAAGCCCGGAAGGTGCGAGGAGCTGAGGCCAAAGATGCAGCGTCTCATTCTCTCTTCAGGGAACTATGGTTACATACATAATCTGAGACGTTCCCTTTCAAGAGAACACGTGCGTCGTCGAACGTTTTTGGGAACGATATACCAACGCCACCTCGGTGACAAAGGCCGACGAGTGTCTCATAGCACACAACAAGAGGACGAGAGCTCCTCAAGAAGGTGTGCGGGGAGGACCAGCCTGCCGCATCACAGACATCAGGCAGGGAAACACCTGATAGAAGAGCCTTAGAGGCTGCCACGCTCCTAGTGGAGTAGGCACGGACCCTCAGAGGAGATGGGGATCCAGCCGACTCATAAGCCAGAGAGATAGCTTGAACTATCCATCTGCTTACGATTTGTTTGGATGCTGGGGCCCCCTTAGAGGTCCCGAGGCAAACAAACAATTGATCAGTCTTACACCAAGGGGCAGACCTGTGGACGTAAGTGCCCAGTGCTCACATTGGACAGACCATGTTTTTTTTTAATTCCTGGTCCTGGTCACCGAAAGGGGGGAAGGCAGCTACAGAAAGCGGCTGTAGGTTCCCAATTCTTTTTAGCGATGATTTTTAGCATGATGGCTTAGAGGAAAAGTGTCTTTAGAGAGAGGAACTTTAGATGAACCTCTTCCAAGGGTTCGAAGGGTGCCCGGGACAGGCCCTGACCCTTTACTTAGTGCTTCACAAGACATCAATGTACAAACTCCCAAACCCACCCCCACTTCTCGTTCCCTCTTCAGGGAACTATGGTTACATACGTAAACAGACATTTTTAACAATGCCCTTGTAATGCCCTTCTGTGTTTCTGGAGTGCAAATATGTTTATCTCTACTCTTCTGTGCTGTTTCTTCCATACACCGTGACAAACACGACAGCCTAAGATTCTGTCAACAGAGTCAAAGATCTTCATTTTCAGGCTTTTACATAATTGTGGGGAGAATGTGAATGTGCCCTTCATATTCTGGTGAAAATTTGGTGAATTAAGGTCCATAATTAATTTATTATACCTGAATGGTGGAGAAAAATCTGTTTTGGTGCGATATTAATGAACTTATTTACATTCAGGCATTTGAGAGGGATGTCTCATCAACCAGTCTGAAAAATCCCACTGTTGCCCTTTGAAGAACATTAGTGCTTAAAGGCATTTTCATTAATATGTAAAAGCAATAAATTGGACCGTGGTATTTTTTCCCACTTTATGCTTTTGAAATAGCTTTATACCTGTGAGACATTTCAAATTTTTGTTTCTTAAATCATAGCATCACTTTGTTTTTTTCTTGAAATCCAATGCGAATAGAAAGACAAATTGCTCCCTGTAATTATTTTTCTCTATTTCTTAAAATGTCATTACTCCATAAACCTTCTTTATTTTATTCATTTTTATGATTTACATAAATGCAGATAAACAAATATTCTATGTAAATTACTTTGGTGCTGATTTTATTATCCTGATCATTTGTTATTCTTTGAAAATTCAAGAGGATGAATTAAAATAGGGTCTTCACTTAAGAGTGTTCAGGGGTTTTGGGGCTATTTATTTTATCGGCAAAATAAATTTGAAAAGCATGTAATATATTTATGTTATCGTTTAATTTAGCTTTCTAGCTTTTTAACATATAAAAAGACAAACATTGAGAAATAAAATAACAAATAGTGCTTAATGGTTTAAAAAATATATTTTTAAACATTCATCTCCTTCCTTGAACATACATTGAAAAACAGTCTTTTGATGCATCTTTCTAGGATGTTTATCCTTATCACCAGTGTTGGGGGTAACACATTAACCAGTAACGCACGTTAATGAATAAGCCTCAGGCTGAATGAACTGCAAATTCACTCCAGTACATTAAAGGCCACATCGCAAAACAAACCTAACTGTTGTGCTGCCATTCTGAATTGCAGAAGATTAGGCTGGAGAAAAAAAGTTAAACGGTTCTTTTACTTCAGAAAAAGAAAAGAAATACAAATGTGATGTTTATCTAAAGTAAATTTTGCTTTTTATTATTGATTAATTGGATCAGCAGCAACAATATTGGCAAGTAAATTGATATTAAACAAAGTATATTTGTGTATTTTAACATTAATTTATTGCATGTTTGTGTAATTTTCTGTTTCCATTTCACTGTTTTTATTCATTTAGAGCATAGGTGTCAAACTCAAGGCCCGCGGGCCACATCCGGCCCGGCGTGTAATTATGTCCGGCCCGCGAGAGCATTTTATTAATGGCCCGCGAGATGTCCCGCGCTCCAGCTGACTTGCCGAACACTTCCTGTATTAAACAGGAAGTGGCTAATGATGCTTCGCGCTCGCGCTAGTACCGCGCGATTGTTATTGTCAATTATCCATAACTGTTCAGGCTCGGTACACAGTGCTTGTGCGCGAAATTCAGTTGTTGATCATCGGATGAGAAGAGCCCGCCCTCATGGCAGAACGTCTTCTTGCATGATTGACAGGTCAGACAGCATATCAGCGCCAGCTGTCAGAGTGATAGTAAAAGCGCCAGAAAGAAAATACAGCGCAAAAAAAAAAAAACTTTACGTCCTTAGGGACGTAACAAATATATTGAAATATTATTAAGTGTAAAAAAAATTGTGATATAGTTTGTAAAATCTGCTATAACCCATGGGTAATATGCGGGAAAATACGGTATATGTTTACTGACATACTGCCGGTAAACCCGTGTGTCTCATTTGCGGAGCTAATGTGGCAGTAATTAAATAATTTAATAAGACGGCACTATAAGACAAATGACATAAGAGCAAATTCAACTGAATGATTTGATTTGTTATTGCTGAAAAGCAAAAATTTTATTTAGATTTCCAGGTTTTGTTATGCAGCATGTCCATATTTTGAATTTGTATAATTTTGACAGGATATATTTTTATGGAGAGCAAAATCTTTTATATATAAATCTTTTTAAGTTTTATATAAAATGACATAAGAGTAAAGAAATTTGAATGTTTGTTATTTTAACTTTTACTTTTACTTTACGTGTTTACTTTATTTCTAACTTGTATAATTTAGACAGGATATATTTTAATTTGTTTTAAAGGTTTTTTTTAATATTTTTATATTTTTAAGTTATTTAAGGTATAAGTTGATTTATTCCAGAATAATATTTCTGTCTGTTTTTATTCACATCTAATTTTAAAAAAGGTAAGTTTTAAAAGTTTAGTTTTAGTGTTTTCAATAAATGTTTATCCTGTTCGGCCCGCGACCTAAAGTTTTTTTGGGATTTTGGCCCCCTGTGCAATTGAGTTTGACACCCCTGATTTAGAGGAACACTGAATCTATTTTTGTGCAAGTGAGATAAGTAAATGTTTGTTCAACATCATGTTTAGACAGCACACAACACCTCTGCAATTTACTCCGATTTCTCTCAACATGCTGACAGGAGAGCTGTCAGTCAAAAAATGGGGAAACACATGAAAACAAAGTTATTTGCTACACTTCAAAAATCAAAAAATGGTAAATATAGACAAATATACACATTTGACTAATGAAAGCAAACTAAGAAATTCTGGTGTAAGGGTGTAACAATTTCTTGATCAAATACAATACTTTTTATTCTTATGTTTTACAAAGGGGTTCCTCTCATGAGGGAGTCATATTTGGTGATTTTGGCATCTAAATGTTTGAAAATCCCTAAATCAATAAATGTTATTATAATAGTTAATATTGCATGCCCTTGATCATATAATCACATGATGGTTTAATATCACAATGCTAAGTAATAACTGCTATACAGTATACTTTACCTGTGAGCATACAGCCTGATTTCTCTTTACATTTCCAACAGGGATTGTGTCATTGATCTCTCTGGCAGTCCTTTCGTATGATCGTTACAGCACTTTAACAGTTTACAACAAGAGAGCCCCAGACTACAGCAAACCCTTGTTGGCTGTGGGGGGCTCCTGGCTCTACTCACTGTTCTGGACGGTGCCCCCCCTGCTGGGCTGGAGTAGCTATGGACTAGAAGGGGCAGGAACCAGCTGTTCAGTCACATGGACTGCCAACACTCCCCAGTCACATTCTTATATCATCTGTCTGTTCATTTTCTGTTTGGGAATCCCCGTGCTGGTCATGGTGTACTGTTACAGCCGGCTCCTCTGTGCTGTCAAACAGGTAAATTCCATCACAACATTTCAATTCAAAGTTAATATTGCACTTTAACTATGCATGTAAAATTAAAAAAAAGGAAGGTTAAGGAATTTAAACCAGTCAGATTCCACAATTCAAAACTATTGCCTACAGTGGAATCCTTTCCTGGAACTAAACAAAGGACCATTTTGGTTCCCCTAAAGAATCTGAGCAGTTCTTAAATTAACCATGTGCAGAACATTTTTGTAATCTAAAGAAGCTTTTCCCACAATGAAGAACCTTTAGTTTAATAGAAAAGTTAATTGGATGTTAAAGGTTCTTCATGGAACCATCAATACCTATAAAGAACCTTTATTTTTAAGAATATACTGTTCTAGATTCTTGCTTTTAAAAGTAAACCAGAAACATTGCATATTTGCATAATAAAGAAGAACCTATATCAATGTGTTAAATGTGGCTAATTATATTTGAAATGTACTTTACTATAACTGTTCCATGTACACCTCATAAGTATGTAAATATGTATTTCCGGATATCTTGAGTCAGTGGTTCCTCTAAACTAGATTGTAGGTAAATTCTATAGGGGATCAGAAATGCTTTCATGAGGGATTTGCGTATACCAGAAAATAAATCTGAATCATCTGCTGGTACAAACAAAAATTACAATCTAATTTACATGTTTTTCCTCAGGTAGGGCATATCAGGAAGACAGCAGCAAGGCGGAGAGAGTATCACATTTTATTTATGGTCCTCACTACAGTGGTGTGCTACCTTGTGTGCTGGATGCCTTATGGGGTTGTTGCAAT
The DNA here is from genome assembly GCA_037043235.1 of Rhodeus uyekii. Taxonomy (NCBI): domain Eukaryota; kingdom Metazoa; phylum Chordata; class Actinopteri; order Cypriniformes; family Acheilognathidae; genus Rhodeus; species Rhodeus uyekii. Next base: position 2,149,992 of record JAWRVZ010000084.1, read on the forward strand.
GATGGCCACATTTGGACGTCCAGGGATCATCACACCCATTGCGAGCGTGGTGCCATCCCTTCTTGCCAAAAGCAGCACAGTCATCAACCCTCTTATTTACATCCTTATGAACAAACAGGTTAGACATTTCCAACTTTTTAATCAGCACTGAATCCTGGGAGATTCTTTTTTTAATGAACCACACTGAACATATGTGTGCACAAATGAATATTTCTTCCACAAAATACATTGATTTCATTGTACAGTGGAGTTCGGTTATGTCGACGGCCTCGGGGGTTGCAAAAAGGCGTCGAGATAACCGTTTGGCGAGATAACTTTTTGCCTTTAACGGTCTGCTTGAAAACAAATGCTTTTTTAGATATTAGTGTCTGGCGACATTAAGGAATCAACATTAAAGAATCGAAAATACTAAGACAAATAGGGAGTTTGGCAGTTCCACTTCAAAAACGTCGACATAATAGTATTGGCCAGTTATCCGTGACTCGAGATAAGTGAACTCCACTTTATTTACACAGTATAAACCTAATATAAATTAGAAAAATAGTAAAAATAGTATAAATGAATAACAAAATACCACTTATAGAAGAAACGATGTCAAGTACTGAATTTATTGTGAGAAATAATAAACATTTTTAGACAATAACAGCAGATAGTTATTGGTGCAGCTTGAAACAACACTTTCTGTCAAAACAAATTACAGGAAAATTAATGAAAGAAATGTATAATCTTTTTACTAAATAGCAACATTTAGATAAAAAATGACAATAGGTCATATATATCTGTCAGTAGGTGTTCACACACACAAAAACAAATTATGAAAATATTAACTTAAAAAATGTAAATTAAATAATTAAAAAATTACATTGATCATTTCTCTACATTTAAAATACAACTGGCTCTGTAACTACTTTTAAGTGTCATCTAACTGATGAGAAATGCAAAAGATTTAATCAATTTACTACAAAACATTAACATTATGAGAACAGCTTTTGAGAAGTGAGAAATACCTTTCTGTCTGGACTCATAATGTAGATTAGCACTGCAGCCTTATTTTATTCAATCCTCTCTTTACACTTTTCTCTTTGTTATAATTAGAGCACAAAATCGAATTTGATTCTACTCAGAAAATAGTGTAAGAGGATCTTTCTATTTACAATCTGATACATATTAATTTCAGTAGCTCGTCCAAGTAATTTAAAATGAATCTCTCATCTTGTACCACTTCACAAACATGTTGTGTATTCACTTAACAGGTAATTATGTACTTAATTAAGTTGAAGTCAGTTCTGACTCTGAGTCAGCTGCCAGTGTTAGCGTTAATGTATTTTAGCATAAAGGCCATATGAGATAATACATCCCTTCAAGACTTCTGCTTCTGCTGTAAATTATCTTGTATAACAGTCTTGTCTCAGATTGTAAGAACTATAGGTAGAACCACTATTAGATCACAAACGTCTGTGTTGGTTTAAGCCAGATAGGTTTGTACTGTCTTGAAGATCTGTACACCTTGTTATGATATGTTAGAGTCTTTAAATCACAGTGGACAGTTGATCTTACTGAATCCTGGCAGTGTGACCTTTCCCTTTTTCTTGAGGTCCTCCTCAGAAGCTGTGCTCATGCGCTTGACAAGCAGTTTCTCATAAAGCAGAGGGTGGTATGCCCCAAATGTGCAGGCTGTGTCGTAATACTTCTCATGGTAATGGCATAGATCAGTTTGTCTCATAGAAGGAATGTACTCGTACACATGGACCTCCTCACAAAGGTTCATCATCAGGACTATACCTGTCACATACACACACAAACAAAGGTTGATATATTCATTAATTATAATAATTGTATTGAGTCCAACCAACAGAATCTCATTGCAATCTGAAAACTATTTGAATTTGAGCATTTTCATTCATATGAATTCTTATTTTTGTATGATCTGCTTACGCAGCAGTGATGGTTTTATTTAGGCATATCCACGTCAATATAATTTTTTTTATTTTCTTAACTACCATTTTCTCTGCTGTTATTTTAGGATAGCCCTTTTGGATAGCCAATCACCTCAGACAATGATTGTTTGTTCTGTGTTCTCTGCTGTAATTTCTATAGTATGCTTAATTTGTTATTCGGATGAAGATGTGCAGCACATATTTGGGTCTGTGACATGATGTGCATATTTGTGCATTATTTCTTTTTAAAATAATCAGATATATTTATGGCCTATATCACAATTCTATAAAACCTAAATCATAATAATTTATATAATTTTTAGTACATTTAAAAAATACATATTATTTTATGTTTTGCTTATCTTTTTGCAACTATCCAAACAAAATAATAGACTGTCTTATTGAATTAAAAAAAAAAAAAACTAAATATTTTAGGTTTAAAACCTTTCATATAAACACATTTTTATAGATATCAGTGGTTTTAAAGCTGTTACAATAATAGAAAAACCTTTGTCGAGCAATTTGTATAATCTCAAATATCAGGGTGGCACAACTACAAACATGGCTCTTTTATTATGGCTTGACAAGGTAATAACAGTAACCATGGTAATGCATCATACAGAGAACCCAAACTGATCATTTTGGAAGGGTGAAAAGGTTTGTAGATCCCTCTCAAATGCTGGTAAAAACATCTCAGGTTATGTATGTAACCATAGTTCCCTGATGAGGGAATGATATGCTGCATTGCATGCTTTGGGGAATACCTTGACGAAGCCTGGTGAAGCACTATACAAACGATCGAACCATCGACCGAGTGTGAGTGACAGCTGCAATTCGGTGGGGTCACGAACCAGGATGATAAAGGTACACCGGAAACCGGAGACGGTAGGTTAGAGGAGTGTCTGAAGCAAGCCTGGAAGGTGCGAGGAGCTGAGACCAAAGATGCAGTGTCTCATACGTAACCTGAGACATTCCCTTTCAAGCATTCCTGCGTCAAATGCTTTGTGGATCGATATACCAACGCCACCTTAGTGATGAAGGTCGACGAGTCTCTCGTAGCTCACTATGAGAGGACCCGTTTTCCTGGACCAGAGTTGAGGTAGAGCTGAGAAATCCACACGAAAGTGTGCGGAGAGGACCAGCCTGCCGCATCACAGACATCAGACAGGGAGAAACCGGATAAAAGAGCCTTAGAGGCAGCCACGCTCCTGGTGGAGTGGGCACGGACCCTCAGAGGAGATGGGAATCCGGCCGACTCATAAGCAAGAGAGATAGTCTCAACTATCAAACAAACAGCTGGTCAGTCTTACACCAGGTAGTGGGTACCTTATGTACGTAGGCTGGCCTGGGATGGGAAGGAGGAAAGCCTTAACCATCCCAGGCACAAACTCAAGGCAGGAGGGAGCTACTGAAAGCGCCTGTAGGTCCCCAATTATTTTTTCACAATGTGATGGCTAAAATCAAAAGAATCTTTAAAGAAAGAAACTTAAGAGGAACCTCTTCAAGAGGTTCAAAGGGTGCCTGGGACAGAGTAGCAAGTAGGAACCTTGGTCTGTACTGCAGGTCTTAGCATGATGGTACCACGGAGGAAGCATGTGACTAGGGAGTCCCTACCAATAGACATGCCACCCAGAGGTACGTGGTAAGCGACTATGGCAGCCATGTAAACCTTCAGGGTGGAAGGGGACAGCCCTGCAGCGAATTTATTACTTGCAGGAACTCCAGCACTTTGCCAGTCTGACAGGTAACTGGGTTCACCTGCTTCTCACTACACCAAGAAGTGAAGAATCTCCACTTCAGGGTGTACAGCTTCCTCGTGGAGGGAGCTCCAGAGTGGAGGATGGTCTCAACAACCTCGGTTGAGAGACCAGAATTAATTAGCTGGGCCCCCTCAGAGGCCAAGCCCAAAGTTTCCACAGTTCTGGGCAGGGGTGACGTATCAAGGCCGCTGCCTGGGACAGAAAGTCCTTCCTGACTGAAATCTCCCAAGGGACTCCATCTAGGAGAGACACTAGATCCGCGAACCACACTCTGCCTGGCCAACGCGGATTAATAAGTATGAGATGGACCTTGTCCCGGCTAACTTTCTCCAGAACTCCCGAGAGCAGTGCAATCGAGGGAAAAGCATATAGACATAGCCTCGGCGACGTCTGAACCATGGCATCGAGCCTGAGAGAGGCTGAATGGGATAGAGAAACCACAGAGGACAATGGGTAATTTTTACGGACGCGAACAGGTCTACTTGTGCTCGGCCATATCTCAATCATATCTGCTCCACCACATTGGGGCTGGAGCCTCCATTCCCCAGACCTTGACCCCTGCCTCAACAGGATGTCTGCCTCCACATTCTTCATCAGTCTCCCTTGAGACCAAAGGAGGATCTGTTGTGCCAGTTTGTATAGTGGTCGCAAGCGCAGACCCCCCTCATGTTTTATATAGGAGACCACTGTTGTGCGGTTGGTTTGGAAAACCACATGGTGACCCCTGAGGTCTGGGAGGAACCCCTGAAGCACCCTCCAAGCAGCCATGATCTCTAGCAGGTTTATGTGCCAGGATAACTGGTGCTTGTGACCTTGGGCGGAGCGGTCTCTCAAGACCGTTCCACAGCCCATAAGCGGCTAATCCGTCAAGGAGCTCCCAATATGGGTCCATGAGACAAACACCAGGGTTTCTTCCACATATCCAAGGCACGTAGGCCTCGCCGCGTGACCTTGACAGTGTGGAAAGGGTTGCCCCTCAGGAAAAACCCTCTGGTTTTGCGCCACCACCGTAGCAATCTTGTGTAGCAACCCGAGCGAGTTACAAGCTGCTGCCTGAGACCCGGTACTCGCTGGAAGTGCTTTACAGTGAGTGGCTGGCCTAGTTAAACTCTTTTGACGGTTAACAGGACGGAATTGATGCGCATGGGGGAAAACCGTGCAGACATCATAACCGAAAACCAACAACACAGAGGAAGGTGGTCCTCTGGAGAGGAGAGAGTATACACTTCTTTGCATTTAGCCTCAACCCCAACACTTTAAAGTACGCGAGAACAACATCTCAATGTTGAGCCACTAACTGTAGTGACTGGAAAGAATAAGCCAGTCATCTATGAACGTGCGAGGGGAAAGAGCTAGGCCGAACGGAAGCACTCGATATTGGTAAGCCTTTCCCCCAAAGGTGAACCTGTCATACTTCCTGTGTTGTGGAAGGATGTAATGAAAATATGCGTCCTTCAGGTCGATGTGACAGACCAGTCCTCAGACCTGATCTGTCACGATCTGGTTCAAAGTCAACACTGATGACGCGTGACTTAGAAGGCGCAAATTTAGGATGGGCCGCAATGCTCCATCTCTCTTTGGAATGATGAAGTAACGGCTGTTAGAACGGCTTAAAAACAACTGTAAGAACGGTTGAGTGAATGCGGATTTCTGCCAGTGAGTTGCGCCACTCTGCCCCCAAGTGGCCCATTGTTAGGAGCTCTGGGGCTGTGGCTGGCTCACAGCCCCTAATTTGAGAGCAACGAGGAAGTAGCACACTGAACGCCACCTGCTGCGAGTAGCCTCCTAGAACTTATCGACGACCGTCTCAACAATGTCACAGAAAAGCCCAGAAGACGAGAGAGGGGTATCCAGCAGGAAGTTGTTTTCCTTATCAATTAAATATGTTAAATTGAGCCATAGATGCCTCTTATTTATATATATATATATATATATATATATATATATATATATATATATATATATATTACACCCTCATCGAGGTCCCCCAATAACCCTGCTTACACAACGCTGCTTAACAGAAGCAGAGTAAGCCCTGCCCACGAGAGTAGAAATAATCCACATGGGCTTATTGAGCAGCGTCTGGTATTTTAGCGTCCATACTGATTAAGAGAGGTAGCTCACAAGCGCCTCCTTAGTCTCAGGATCACGCCTTTTATATATACAGTAATACCTCGGTTTACGAGCGACTTGATATACGAGCAAATCGGTGTACGAGCATGGAGGGTCAACTCGGTGTACGAGCATTGTATGTGCGAGCAAATTTTCCCCCTCACCCACGTGCATTTTTGTGTGGAAAGTCCTAACGCTCAGTATCGTAGCGCGCATTTTTACTGGAAATATCTTAATGACAGCCTCTCATAACACAGTCACGCAGTTCCAACCCCTTTATCACCCCTTAACTCATTCATTGGCTGCATCATTCACAACAGTGATACTTTTAGAAGTGATAACATTAATTAATTGTGATCGCTATTGTTCACGTAGTGAAATGTATACGTGGTTCATGAATTCATTGTCTGTGTGTGTGAGTGGGGGCTGATCACCGATAAACCTCATATCATCCGTGGACATACACTTCTCATATCATCTGCCTATGTAGTTCACTTTTCTCCACTCCTGTCTTATGTCCGCGCGTGTCTCCCAGAGCTCGCGGTTCTCGCGCGTGTGCGTCTCCCAAAGCTTGCGGTGCTCGCGCGCGTGCGTCTTGATTATCACTTCGTTTGGTTTCTGCACTATTATAATAAATTCACTCATTTGCACTTGAATCTGGGTTTTGTGTTTTCCCTCCCTCTTCTCTTTCATCTCCTTCACGCCAGCAGATGCTGCTCAAAGTGCATTACAGTAAATTGTCAAGTATTTTTAGAGTTTAATTGTCAATTATTAATTAGTATTTATATGAGAGCTTAATGGTTATAATTTTAACTGTAATTAATTGGGTAAAACAAAAAAATATTCAAAATGGGCATTTATGATCGTGTGGAACGAATTAATTGATTTTTAGTGCATTCTTATGGGGGGAATTGTTTTGGTGTACGAGCATTTTGGGTTACGAGCTCACTCTTGGAACAAATTAAACTCGTAAACCGAGGTATTACTGTACACAATATATTTCGTAACTGAAGTCAACACTGTGGGTGGCTGGCTCTCTCCAAGATCTCGACCCCTCAGTGTGGAGATCCAGGAAAAAAGTCCCAACTCCTCATATGCTGGAGAGAAAAGTGGCGAATCTTCTCTCAGCATTTAATGCTGACAACGTCCAACTCCTCAGAGACAGATCGTTGCAGCACCTGTGCCTCTGCTTGAACAGATGTAACCGCCCACGGGCGTGCACTGGCACTTGATCTGCTGCGTAAGGGCTGAGATAAGGCTAGTCATATCCATTTGCGAACCCCAGGACCTAGATCGCCGCAGAGCCTCGACTACAGCAGGAGCCGAGCCCTGGGGAGCGCAAGCCGAGGCGGACTCAGTATCAAAGACTGCCAGGCGGGGCTGGAGCAACTGCAACAGTGGCTGACTGCAGGATTACAGTCAGTGCTCTCAAGCGCTGACCGAGCATGCTCTTCTCCCAACAAACACACAGTGAGTGTCCCCACTCGAAATGTAGTGCGTCATCAATCAATTTGTTAGTCTTGTCAGCTGTGTCTAATTTCCCTCATTCTACCCTTGTGTATTTAAACCCCATGTTTCATTCAGTCTCTGCCGATAGTGGTTTCCTTGTCCTTTGTGTTTATTCCACTACGTTATGCACATGAAGTGCACTTTTGTTTTGTATTTAAAATGTTTTAAGTTTCATTATTAAAGAGATTTAAGTTTATCTTCAACTCTGTAGCTTCTTCTTCCTCATCTCCCTACAGCTGTGACAGTCAGGAGTTACAACTACACTGTCTATACATGCACTATTTGGCTGTATCACCTGACATGAGAGTCAACAAATATATTTAACAACTGAACCTTGTTTAAACACACGGTCTGTGACTCAAAAATATGCATTACATCAGTTTTGAAAAGATCTTTTGAACAGGAAACCTTTTTTTAACCTTTTTTGTGAATATGTAAATGATCATTTTACCCCAAGCAAAGAATGACAAATAACTATCAGGGCCTTTAGCATCTCTCCAGAGGGGAAGAAATCATGTCAGTGAATAATGACATATATTTAAGTTCACACAATATTTCTACTGTAAACATACATCATATATGAATTCATAAGAAGTTTAAAACTTAAAAGCTCCAGATCAGAGTCACTATGTGTGGAAAAAAGAGGGAAAAATAGCCAGTACATTAACAGAAGAAAGAATCTCCTCAAAGATATTGTAAGTAAATCTGTTAGTACACAGTACACATTCTGTCAGCTGTGTTTACCGTGGTCTAATGTTGGCCAACTCCATGAACTTGGAGTTTTTTGTTTTTTTTTACATTGAGACTCTATCATCTGCCTGCAGGCTGTCAACATACACAGCTTGACAGCACCCTGCCAAGATCAGACGGAGAGTTGTCTCACTGCATACACGCGCACACACATGCAGGGGACACACACATCAAATAATCAGCAGTGCAGACACACGCAATACGAAGGCCAATCAGGGGCTTGGATGGGCTGAGGCTACCAGCCAATCAAACATTGTGTCTCATGAGATGAACAACAGGGCATCCACTGTTTAGGATAGCCAGTCATCGATTAGACTGTTTGTTTGTTGTGTGTAAAGGTTGTAACAACAGGTTGTAAAGGCAACAAAGTGATCATCAACCCTGCAGTTATCATTTGAGAAACAGTTGGGTGTGTGACTCATGTTGGTCACTGTAGTTCTGGTCATGCAGCAAGGACTTTTGAGTGGAACGGACTGAATTTAATTGGCATCCCTAAGCATACTACAGAAGCTGTGAAGAGATGATCACATGGAATACAGATAGGTTGTAATATAAACAGCTATTTCCACACCTCTGTTCTTGAGAAGTTACCTAACTTCCAACATATCATCAGATTGAAAAAACAAGAGCTTCAAAGCATTCCAGCCAATACTTATTGGTTCAATGTGTCAGGCTTCTGTCACTTTGGTCTAGTTATTCTTGGTTTCGTTTTAGAACCCGGATCCTACTGTATTGTCTATTGTCCTTGTGTGAGCGTGCAGAATGTTGAGTTTGGATCCCGGCACCAGTCTAGTTTGGTTTTGTGTTGGGATTCGGACATTCATGGTCCATGTGTTTGTAGTCTGTTTTGAGTGCACAAAATGAGTATAAATGAGTACAACACAAAATGAGTACTTGAATGCATCTCTTTCAAAAAACAAACAAAAAAAATCTAAGTGGCTTCTCTTAATCTTTTATTTTTTTAGGAAATAAATATCTTACCTGCAGAAAAACATAGATTATATCAAAGAGAAGACTCCTGCAGACCATCATAACAGAGATGAGTGATTTATTACAGACAGTTAACAGGGCACAAGACAGTGGAAGTGCATTGACAAAGTAACAGCAGGACAGGGCACACAGTTCGCGAACTGGCTGATCAGGCCTTAAGCTCGACAAGACACTTGATGTGCCAATGGAAGAGATAGGCAGTGGCTGAGGGATCCAGACACTTGACACCAGTAGATCACAATGAAGTGCCAGATCAACTGCCTGGCCAGGAGTGTCATCAGGCAGGGTGAATAAAGAGGCAGGGTAGGAATAAACAGGCAATACGTAAAAGACAAAAGGTAAACAGAACAAGGGCAAATAACTAAAACTAGAGACCTCACACAAACAAACCAGACCCGACATGAGATATAAAGGGAACAGAGAACATGAGGGACAGGTGAACACAATCACGCAAACGAGGACTAGACAAGGGTACATGGTATCTGAAACTGAGTAGGCAGGACAAGAGGAGCACATGGCAAACAGAAACAAAGACAAAGCCATGTACTCAAACACAAAACACACAAGCAGACATTAAACAGAGACAAAACACACAAAACTGTTTGGACAGGATCCTGACAGTGTCAAGGTCAAAACACCTTTTAAAATATTTTTTATTTTTGAAAAAACTGATTAATTATGCACAGTTACATGTAAGATATTATTAAACTCAAACTTTTCATTAGATGAAATTAGTTTTTTTTTTTTTATCTAAGTTTTTAAATGAGTTATTATTTCCTTTATTGTGAACACTTAATGCCAGATTTACTAAACAGGGCAAATTAGCGTGAGTGCAAAATCCAATTAAAGTCCTGATGGGAATGGAAAGATTGATCTATGTGCAAATTAAAGTACACATTTCCGTAATGACCAAAACAATGTTTAAGACAGGATTTTCTAGAGACAAAAATAAGCATTGCAATAGTTTTTTAAATGGCAAAGAAGGTTTGTACAGCTTTTAGCAAATCTGGCCCTTCATTTTAAGATAGGCCTACTTCCACTACAATTGGCCATAAAGGGAATGTAACAAACATTTAAGCATTTAAAATGCACTGCATAATGCATACTGCAATTCAAAGGAAGTTGGGCAAACTTTCACACAAATGTACAAAATAATTTGATAATAATTAGCTCTGCATCTTTTTTGACTCAGAAAATAATTTACTGTTTTGTGCAGTTTTACAGGTGTTTCCTCATCCTGTTTCATTGCAAACACAGCTCTCTAGAGAATGGACAGTCCTCTTTGCCTTCAAGAACTACCGGCATCCAACTCAACCGAAGGGCTTATAGCAAGACAGTGGCTGGCAACGAAACTCCTTCCATTGGTTTCCAAAATGAGTGCAGCACCCCTGTTTCGGGCTGAACCAATACTCACACCTGTATTTTCCAGACCCACCCAACTCCAGTCTAAACACAACATTCATAATCTCTAAAATGAGTCATCTGTATAGTGTTGATGTGTGCCTACCGAACAAAATCTGAAAATCTGAACTGTAGCAAAGTGATCTCTATAGCTGTCTTTGTGATGACAGAGTATCACATCAGTGTTTGTATGTGTCTTGTCAATATAAATGTAAAAAAGAACGAGAAAAGTGCAACCAGCTACTGGGGACCTGTTAAATTGGATGTTTAGATCATGTGCTGGTGCATTACTTATAAATGTGACTGCCCCATGTTGTCTGTATGTTCCCAACCCATTTAAGGTTAGGTCTGAATAAGATGTTGAATAAAGCTGTGAATTTCTAGGAAATACCCTAAAAACTGGTAAAATCCTCCACCCATGACTTCTTTGTATTCTACTTGTACCCTTATACTAATCTCACCATTAACTACTGGAGCTCAAGGATGGTGACATTTGTATCATTATTTAGGTCACTGCTTCAGAGTAGTCCAGTGATCCAAAACAGTATATCCATACTTGGTCACTAGTAGAGATGTTGACGGAATAGTTTAATAGAAGAAAAATTCAAAACTTGTCTGATTCTTTTTCTTCTTCTGCTGAACATGGATAATTTAATGAATATCCAGGTGGGTGTATCTAATACAGTGGCGTACAATGTATCTACTACAAACAAAAAACAAACACACACACACTGATCATTTGCAAAGTGGTTTGACCATTTTTGGTGAAAAACTCCCCATTGTTTAAACAGCTACACAGTAAAATCATGGGAGATACCACTGTTCTTCTTTGAGCAATCCAGCACATCACAGTACAATCCAAAGGGTGGTAATGTACTGTTACTGTATTGAATTCACCCAAACAGATACAGTAATTCCTCGGTTTACGAGTTTAATTCGTTCCAAGAGCGAGCTCGTAAACCAAAATGCTTGTACACCAAAACAATTTCCCCCATAAGAACACACTAAAAATCACTTGATTCGTTCCACACGACCATAAATGCCCATTTTAAATATTTGTTTTAGTTTTAACCTATTAATTACATTTCAAATTATAACCATTAATATCTCATATAAATACAAATTAAGTATTTTTAGAGTTTAACTGTCATTATTAACTATTTACTGTAACATGCACTTTACCTCTTCACTGCTGGCATGATCGAGACGAGAGGAGAGGGGAGGGCGGGTGGGGTGTTACTGCTTATATATTTCACAACATTGTAGCGTTCCTTCTTTTAATAACCAGACAGGTTCCTTCTCATTCAGAGATTTTATTGAGAACTATCGGATTGCGGTTCTGGCTTCAACCCACGGCATACATAACAGAATAATCAAAACTATCAGTGCTTACGAGCTCTCTCTCAAATCCCTCAGAACTCAACTCTCTCTAGCGCCGACTGAAACCCCGCCCTCTTAAAGTGACAAGACTGTTAACTTAACACTGATTGACACATCAGATTAACTAGTTCCTTCAACATTTGTAACGATATTACAACGTGAAGAATAGCGATCACAATTAATGCAACAACACGAGGTAAAACCGCTGTAAATCACTTATGTATATGATCTGTACAGAGTTATAACTGTTATAGTATGCTGTTCTCTAAAAGTGTATGGCCCTTTAAGAACGTCATTGGGTGCGTTGGACTGTGAACACACGTGAGTCTCATTAGTATGCACGTGAGTCTCATTAGTATGTGTGGTGTTGGTAACATGCTCCATTAATAAAGTTTCATCATATTCACATGCAATCATATTCACAACAACTTATAAAATAATGCACTGTGGTGAATGATGCACCCATACTGAGAGACACTGAGAGAATGAACGAGTTAAGGGGTGATAAAGGGATCTTTTCGACGCAAAACTGCGCATGGGTGAGGGAAATTTTTTCTCGTACACCGAGACAATGCTCGTACACCGATACGACCCTCCATGCTCGTACACCGATTTGCTCGTATACCAAGTCGCTCGTAAACCGAGGTATTACTGTATTCTCAATTGCAAGAATGCACAGTAAGGCTGCATATCTGGGGTCTAAATTTTTAGACCTCTGAAAGGCAGCCTTAATTTTGCGTCCTTCGTTCAGCTTTTTTTAAAGAATGCAACAAGTATATCCTGCCTATATTACCATAACCAATAATCCTTTACACGATGATGAGTTGTAGTACCAATAATAATGATTTTTCTTTTGTTTGTGGTAAATTAACCACATAATCCCAAATTTAGTTTGAAGAAAGAAGAAAGAATTCATTTGATTTTGGAATGACATAAGCGGTAAAGGTATTACTTAATACTGTAAACTCAAAACAATGAAAGAGGACAAAACAGATTTCTTCATTGTTCAACGTTGTTGCTCTCTTAGTACCAGCAATATTGAGTTATTCCTTTGATAGCAGTAATGATGCTTAATGATCATCTGTTCAAGTATAAAATTCAACCGCACAGATTCAGACAGATCTTGATTTTATGTCAGTCATACAAGATAATAAAGCAATTACCCACAATTATACTCCCTATCATAAAAATATTTTCATTTGCTTTTGTGTCTCTCCTAGATCTTTTAAGCCAAATCTCCATTCAATCATTAAAATTCAGCAACTTAAAAGCAAAAGGAGACAACAAGAAAGTTTGTGTGCAGTTATGTGTGTTTCCATGAACATTCATGGGCTTTTTGGGACATGAACTGCCACAGGCATTGTTTCTGCCAATTCTGCCTGTGGCAAGGTAAGTATCCTCTAGAAATTTTATGGAGACTTTACTTTTTCTACATAAGCTGCCTCTGATTGAAATAATTCCTCCATGCACTCAGACTGGCATCTATCAAAGTAATATTACCTAGTGACACATTTCAGCATTTGCCCACGCACACACATCCTCTACTCTTCAGTCACAAATAATTTCGAGAGGAAGACTGAATACAAACAGTCATACTTATAATTTGTAAGTCTCAAGATACGCTGGAGAAGTAGGCAGAGGAACATTTGATCTTGGTTAAATTAGGGCCTAACTGCACAGCATGGCAAATCCCTCAAAATTACTGTCACATCATGTGAGCAAAAATTTTCTTGAGTGCAAGGATCAAAAAGAAGATAGATTGTGTGTATATGTATGAATATGTAAATGATGAAAAGACTCACCTATAAATCCTGAGGAAGGAGGATTCCGTTGAATGTTCTCCTGTGAGTTGCTTTGTACAGTATCCCAAAGTTTCCAGATGAAGGAAGGGTGAAGGATGTAAAAAGGCTGCTCAGGGAAGTTCTTCCTGTGATTTATGTATGGAGTAAAAAGGTCATATTCAGGATGCTGGTACCACTGTGAACAATGAAAAAACAGTAAAATGTTATGTTAAAAACAGTCATGACACTTGCTTGGTTTGATAACAAGTCAATGACATGATGCTCATTTGTTGACTTATTTTAATTAATTTATAATTGCAATGGCTTGAAAATGTTTTTTTCATTTCTAAATTTGAAAATAAAATCATGTTGATAGTTATACAAGTTAAAAAGTGGTAAAATTGTGCTGATATTACAGTGAAAAAAAATAATTGTCATGAAAACCCAATTAAGTAATTTGGTAAAATCTACCGATATTATTAAGAAACTCTGCTGACCAGTATTCTGATCATTTCAACTCTATACCTTCAAAGTTCAAGAAAGAAAACTAGCAAGAAAACTACACAAGCAAAGTTTATCAGAGCTGAATGAAAGATATGATTTCCATACCTTATGCAGGTCAATGTTATAAGGAGCAGGATCCCAGGCGACTAAGGTGATGTTCTTATAGAGCAAACTGCTGTTGAACTTGTGTTCGGGCTTTACTACAATCTGATAAAGAAGAGCACATCTCCAATTAGTCCCTGCACATGAGACAGGGAATGAGTCAGAGTGTGAAGTTTTATGCCTGTGTACATTAATGCAAATGTCCCAAACCTGGGAGTTAAGGACTCGTATGGTTGTCTTGCTGCCCACGTCTCTCTCATAGCCCTTGGAGGGTGCAGCATTGAAACGCAGAACTGCATCATGAGAATCTAAAATGACAAAAACAGTAGTGAGAATACAACCGCTGCATCAACAGATTCTATCTGAAGGTGCACAATGATGACATAGACATGAATGGACAGAACGAAACACCCTTGCAAACAAGCAGATCTATCGCCAAGATATATGTATTTGTTTATTTTACATGGGACTGCATGTTAGTATTACCAGTGTGCCTTGGCTACCTTGCCAACCAGCTTAACACTAGTGACTTCAGGTTATGTGTGCCTTGGTTACCTTACTGAATGGCTTAACACTAGAAATGCATGCTATGTGTTATTGTGAACAATATAACTTTGCAAACTGACAGAGATAAGAAACCTATCAACCACCTGAGCAAGTATCATCCATTAAGTCACTTGTTAATGATTACATAACTCTTAAACTACTATTTGATAAATGAAAAGCCATTAGACGCGATACTGTATGACAAGAGCGTGCTCTTAACATGTTAAACATAGCTAATGAAAACGTTACCCTTGAAATAAAAGTATGTGTCATTATTTTTATGTACCCCTGTTGAATGTGCATGCTTATTTTATTTTAACCTTTTCGTCTATATCTCAGACACCGTATACGCACAGAAATACAAACAATAGACCATTTTCTGCGGTACAGATACAACTGCATAAGTCTATGCTTAGTAAATAACTCCACAAGACTAGAAACATGACACTTAGTTTAACTGTATTGATTGTTCATTTAGCGTGACTCAGACACAATGAGCATCTGAATCAATTACACACCTTTATTTAATTAACATAGCCCTTGAAAACATTGCTCTTTGAAATAAATGAATGCATCATTAAAGTTGTACTTTAAACACTAAATATGTTGAACACTGTTTAAAAACCCAAAAATGCATGTTCTTAACTGTTTTCAGATTCAGATAAATAGCATATAAAACAGCACTGAAGTACAATAGACCCCTGCTGTTGCATAAACACTGCAGCTTATATACTTCAGTGACTCACAAATGAAACTGTTGACATGATGTTTAAAATATTTATACCATAAAGCTAGTTTAAAACTTGTAAAGATTGCTCCATTTAGGAATTAATAATAAAATATATGCAGAGGTGTGAAAGAAAACATCATTCACTTGTCTTAGATTATTCTGAAAGCGTACTGCAGAAACACTACCAGTACTTCTTTGTTGAGCCACAGCTCATTGGCTGATGATGTAACAGCAACACAGCAACCAATCAGCTGTGCTATGTAGATAATGTGATTGTACCAAATGAGTAAAATAAGCCTGCACTATCAAGAGATTTATGCCAGAACTAAATAATTCAATTATTTTTAGCATTACTTTATTGTAGCATTGTTCTAGCATATATATATATATATATATATATATATATATATATATATATATATATATATATATATATCTTATTTTAAATTCATAACTGTTGATGGATATTTCACAACAGTGAAGAAATTGCAGAGATTTATCTTTAAAAGGTGACATCTTGCAACATAAGACCTTTTTTGTTGCACAAGACCTAATGATGCACAGACATCAATGTATCAATACAACAACACATAACAGTGACACTGAACAAATAATAATAAAAGATAAGCTCTGAAGATTACAAAATAAACCAACAACACAAACTGCTAAACATGAATCAAAAAGTTTAGCAGCACAGATAAAACCAACAAGTATAGAAAAACTCTACAGTATGATCTATTCATGCTGCATTGCAAGCTGGGTACCTTCATAGTATGTACTGTATATGATATTTTTTGGTTTACTTTCACTCTTTGTAAACTCAGTAAAACCAAGCTTCTTTTTTTTCTTTTTTTACACAATTGTAAAAACTACAACTGGAATTAAAGTACTGTAGATATTACAATACATTTCTGAGAATGGAGATGACATACGTTCTACTGTAAAATTACTGTAGAAGTAATGCAATTATTAACTTGAATATACTATATTGTCTCACTGAAATGTTTATTTATATTATTTCTAATTATTTCTAAACAGTATGCTTACTTTGTGATAAGGCACCTGTTTCGCATATTAATTAGCACAAATGTGTATGTCAGGCCATAAATCAACAAAATTTGTGCATGAGCGTTTGCTTTGGTGTTGCCACCCCTTATAACTCTTTTGCCAACCAATAAATAACTTTCTTTGTGTTACATCGGACTTTGGTTATTTTCTAAAATTTCACCTCTGACTTTTTTTCAAAGAGTTTTTTTTTTTTTTTTTTTTTGAAATTGCATACTGCACCATTATAAATTGCATACATTTAAATAAGTGTCAACTTACAAAAAAAGCTGTTAATTTGCATAATACATTTGCCCTGGTCTGACATTTATGAAAAATAGTCCCTGCATAAATCATCAGGGGGCATCGCATCTGCTTTACAAGTTGGCGCAACAGATCCTCCTCAGGTCCCAAGGGAAACTGTTCTCTCTTTGAGTAGTTCATTGTCACGGATCGAATGAGGGGAGGACTCAGGTTGCAGGGAAAGGTAGATTTAATGATAACAAAATAAACATAAACACACAAAAGAAACAACCCAAGAGGGGGAAAACATAACTAAGAAACAAAACTAGAACATAACACAAACCGGACGAGACGGTGGACCCAGGAACACAACATAGCAAGGCCCTGAAGAAACATCAATGACAACAACACCTCACAAGACAGCAAACACACCAGGATTAAATAGGGAACACATGAGGAAAGGTAACGAGCTGAGAACAGCTGACAACACTCAAGGGAAACGAGGTAACAAGGTGGGCGGGGTTACACAATGACAAGACACAACAAAGGGGCAGTCAGAGCTCTGTCAAGCAACACACTAGAAACCCAAACTTAAGTGACAGAACCCTGACATTCATATACCAGGGACCCAGAATTTGGGAGCAGACATGCTGTCAGGGCAGGGGGCGGGGTCCAGGGAATGGAGACTCCTCCGCGATGTGGTAGAACAGATTTGGGAGAAGTTCCGAGCACAAATGGATCTGTTTTGTCCAATTTCTAACTTTAAAGCTCTGTTGAAGACCTTCTTCTCCCTTATATCCATTTAAGCTTAGGAGATCTTCAAGTCCACTGATGTGGGTCACCTTTCGTACTGCAGGCATTCTTTTCTCCCTTCGTGACCAGGAAAGGATCTGCTGTGTCCACTGTGAGCACTGGACGGTTCTTTCACAGAGCTGAGGCCCTGTGGTGCAAGCCAGATCAACAGCTTTTCCCCTAGGGAACTCCAACAACTAACAGACTTTGAACAAGTAGTTAGTTGAGGCTATCTCCCTTGCCCATGAGTTGGTTGGACAACCTTCCCCAATGGTGGTCCTTGCGTACTCTACTAGGAGCGTGGCTGCCTCTAAGGCTCTTTTAGCAGGAGTATCTCTTGCAGACATTTGTGATGCAACAGGCTGGTCCTCCCTGAATACCCTCTCAAAATTTCTACCAGTTGGAACTCAACTCCGCTCCGAGAACACGGGTGCTTACGCTTCACTCAGCAGGCCCTCGTCACTGTGGTGACGTTGGTATACTCATTCCCATAGCGTTTCAACGCAGTGTGAGTTCGTAACGTATGTAACCCTACTTCCCTAAAGAGGGAGCGAGATGTTTGCGTCTTCTGCCACATTTGCTACATAACTGTCGGATACCTTGCTTCTGACACTGTCTAAGCTGTCGCTTCCAGTTTCTGGCGTACCTTTATCCTCCTGGATCATGATGTCATCATGCCGTGACATGCATTGTGATTGTGCTTCACAAGACATCGATTGTGCTTCAATCAATCAGTTCAATCAGTTTCGACGCAGCGCCTTGTTCCCTCTTTAGGGAACTAGGCTTACATACCCGAGACGATCTTTCTTGCCTATTTACAAATGCTTAAACACAGCATGACAGAAAATAATACGTTTCAAACCTTAAATAGCATGAAGTGTCTTAAGCAACAATTGCAACTCAAAAGATTAATATGATTAATTATTAATGAAAAATATAGAAAAAATACTGAAACAGCTGATTAGCATTTTTAAGTAACGAATCATTAAAATATTGTGAAATAGCAGATTCCAATCTCAGACTGCGGCATAGTCAGGTGTTGAAGTTTCTTTATTCAATCTCTCAATGCCTAGTTTATGGCTCACAATTCTGAAAACAAAGTCAGAATTGTGAGATATAAACTCGCATTGCAAGGAAAAAAATACCATGCTCCAGATAAGCAGAAAATACGTTCAGCGTAGGGCACCAAACACCAAACCCTGAAGTTCTGCTTAGGGGACCCACTTGACCAGTGGCTGCCCTGAGCAATTATGTTACTTTCTATTTGTTTTTCTACTGTACATTCTGTTAAGTAAATGCCTCATTCACTTTCAGATAGTATGCCGGAAAGAATGCACACATTCACACACTCAAACAAAAATGTAGAATGGCTTACAGTAAAAGGAACCTGAATTATATAAAAAAAATTAAACATATTGGATATATTGCTGTGTTTTGATAGAGTTAGTATATGGAGAATACTAACATGAAATGTAGAGTTTATATTTATTTAACAAAATATTATTTGAGGAAAAATCAAAAGCAACTGTTTGGCCAAATATATATTGTAAGTGTGTTGCTGTGTTTAAAGTAATTTAAATTACTTTAAATATTGGTTAACGCTTGTTAGCAATTGTAAAAATCTGTAATTGAATCAGACTGCAAAAGCAGCACCAATTATGGTCAATTTCATATCGTAAGTTATTGCTCCCTCTAGTGTTGTTAGGTGAATTCAACAATTTTAAACTCCTCATGGACAGACGCCTAATGTACAGTTATATTTCAATTTTTCTTCAGCTAGATCCCTAGTAAATAATTGAAACAATTGTCTACTGTGCAGTATCATCTTCCATCAATATCTTTCATGTGCAAAACATTCAATAGCCACTAGAATGCAGCAAAATACAATTCTTTAACACTTAGCAACAGAAACCATTTTTTGCCTAACCACCACAACTTAATGTTCTTCTGCCAAATGTCATTTCAGTGTATTGCACAGCAATTTTAACTGCAATTATCCAGAAAATTTGAGGTAATGGAAGGTGACAATTGGTACCCGCTTACAAGCAATCTGTTGCTGTTATTGCCCATCAAGGGTTGGACATCCCAGAGGCTTGATAGCTGCATTTCTGGCCCTGAAATACTTTCTCGGGCAGATAATAGGCTACTATGTCCTGGTGTGGGTGGATAAAACTGCGGTAGTTGCTTACATAAATCGCCAGGGGGGACTGCGTTTGCGCCTTTTGAACAAACAAGCACAGCAGGTTCTGCTTTGGGCTCAGGACAAGTTCCTGTCCCTCCAGGCGATTCACATTCCAGGAAGAATGTGGGAGATGATTTATTATTCAGATAGTAGGTCACATACAGGCATTGGAAGCTTCATCCCGATGTGGTCAGTCACATTTGGGAAAGTTTTTATGAAGCAGAGGTGGACCTCTTCGCTTCATGAGAAACAGAGTAATGTCCCCTTTACTTCTCGCTGTCTCCTCCAGTCCCCCTGGGTTTGGATGCCATGCCTAATTCAAGGCCCAGGAAGTGTCTATACGCATTTCCACTGATCGCTCTGCTGAAGTCCTGACCAAGGTCTGTCAACAAGGGTCATGACTCTCGCTGATAGTGCGTTTTTGGCCAACCAGAGTTTGGTTCTCAGAAACAATCTCTCCTTGATGGATATCTCTCCTTTAATACCAATGAGGTGGAATCTCCTGTCTCAGGCACAGGGGATGATATTCCATACCCGGCCCGAGTTGTGGAACCTTCATGTCTGGCTAAGAGATGCTGGACTTCCAGCGGATGTACTAGTGTCTGTTCTGAGTGCTAGGGCTCCCTCCACTAGAAGAATGTGCGCCTTTAAGTGACTTGTCTTTGAAAGGTAGTTTGCTATGCACCATGCAAACCCAGTCCACTGCCAGACTGTTTCAATGCTGGAGTTTCTGCAGGAAAAGCTGTCAGCAGACCCATGTCCAGCTACTCTAGTATTTGTGGCCTCCATTTCGGCTTACCACACTCTGATCGACAGGGTTACAATGGGGAAACACACTCTGATCGCCCACTTTATTCATTCTTGAAGCCCTCTGTCCTCTGCCGTTAACTGCGCCAGAGCAGGAGAGACTCCACTTACTGTGTCCAGTTTGAAAAAAAATTCTTCCAGGAACTTGAGGAATTTTTTGTTAAATCATAGTTCAAACTCCTTAAGACTTGTGGCTTTGGGCCCAGTCTATTTATATCGTATGCAGGCATCTTTATTATTAGTATGTTTTAATAATGAAAAGATGTTGTGCAAAAAAAAACAAAAAAACATTATTTATTATTATACTTATTTATTTTTTTTTACGTTTACACATTTTGCCTACTTTCACAATTATGCTCCAAAGGGTTTAGTAAAGACAACCATTTGTGTTCAAGCAGGTTCCACACATCAAGAGGTTAAGTTTTAACTTTTTTAAGAAAGCAATAAAACTTGCAACTCATTTTGTATGTAATTTAAGTTGAAATTACTTAAACATCCAAGTTGATTGTACTTAAAAATTTAAGGAAATAAAAATCTTTTGTAACATTATAAATGTCTTAAGAAAAAGTTTCTGACCCCAAACTTTTGCATGGTAGTATATCACAAAACCCTTAAGCGTCAAAAATTGTTTTTAACAATAATAAGAAATATTTTTTTGAGCACCAAATAAAAATGTGAGATTGATTTCTGAAGGATCGTGTGAAAATGACAACTGTAGTAATTGGGGCTGAAAATGTTGTATTGCCATCACAGGAACAATGTAATTTCAAAATAAATAAAAAAACAGTTCATTTACATTGTAATAATATTTCACAATAGTACTGTTTTTCATCAAATGCAGTTTTAGTGAACATAGAAAACTTCTTCAAAAACAACAAAAAATTTGAGTTATTTCAAACTTTTGACACAACTCACCAATTTCACGCCCCAGTGATGAGTTAAGAATTGCTCCGGCTGAAGTCACCACAGCACATGTCCTGTACGCCTGCTGCAGTTGAGGAGGAACTAGCTCTTGAAAACCTAGATGAGCAAAGGGCTGTTCAAAGCTATCCAGAGTCCTAAGCTGAGCTTGCGCTTTCATCTGACACAGTATCTCCTGCCTATCCCTGTTTGCCTTACGTCGGCCTTTGTAGAAAACTTTGTGCTTATTAGAGCGAACATGGGCCTTCATGGCTCGCAGTAGTCGTTGACTTAGCAATTTGGAGGACACCTGTTCCTTCCACAGGCCACGGACCATTGACAGGGCGCTGGAAAACTCATTTTCAAGAGGCTCCAGCATATAATTCCCAAACTTGTCTCTAGCATGAGGATGTTGAAACACTTGCTTGCGCTTGAAACGGCCAATCCTTTCTGCAAATAAACTCCAGCTGGCATTATGGGATGCCATGATGGCCCGGGATCTACGCTGAACATCGGTTGAGTATTGAGATTCAAAGTTGAAGAGGGAAAACATGCTATGGGACTGGTTCACCTTGGAGTCAGTGAAATAGGAAAAGAGAGCAAGGAAGAGTACAATCCAGACCATCAGGACCAGCAGAAGGGAAAGTTGAGCCGACTGCTTCATGACATGCCTTAAGCATGGCAATAGAGAGCCCTGGACTATCATCACCCCGTTTCACAACACTCACCCTAGAAGGAAAAAGAAAGTGATGGCACTTAATTATGAGTTTAAGGGGAAGTATTCTAAAGCAAAAAACTTTGAGTGCATTTAGGAAATGTGACCCAACAAAAAAAGAAAGAAATATACTTGTCAATGTCTTTTTACTTTTTATTCTTTTTATTCTATTTTTAAGTGTCACTACTGTCTGACAGTCAATACAGAAGTTGTGATTGAATTGTGCGGCTTGTGAAGCAAAATTGACATTATTTAACTTGTATCAAAATTGGCTGAATATCGATTTTAAAAAAATTATGGAAGATTAATAAAGCAAATTTATACAAACTTAATACAACCAAAGGTGCCACCAACTATCCAAAGTAGCACTTATGATTATGCTAATAACTTTGATTATAACTTTAGATTCCTTGATTTATGTCATGGTCTCTTCATACTGACATTAATTTGGCAACAGCACCACCTATTGGTCAGAAGTGATCAATTACAAGTTATTTTATTTGTGATTTTTCAGTCATAACCTGTCACTCACATGAGATCATAGCAGTAGCAAATGTTCGTTGTTTGTCGACTGGCAGTCATTTGTATCCAGTGAACAAAATCAATCATTTTTTTCGTTTTTAAGAAGCCGTTTCACTCTGATAATAAGATACAATAGGTAAGGGAAGACAGCAGAAAATTTAGTTCCATCCCAACTTTTTAGTGCAGTTATATTCAAGAAAGGTACTGTGAATTTACTGTGAAAGGAATGCAGTTATTAACCTTGAATATACTGTAATTTCACACTAAAATGTTTAACAATGAATATTCATTTTAGCTTTATGAAATATAGTTTATCTTTTTTGGGCGATATTATATATATCAATCAATGTGATTGTATCCGTTGTTAAATCATCTGAAGAGGAGCTTTTGTACAAGACAATGTCTCCATTTATATCCATTTTCATGAAAAACGTTCTTCTCTCCATGCAAACATTCTCTAATCATAGTTTTAGACACCCAAGAGCATTTAATAAGCTACCTAAACATATGTAACAAACACATACAAACATTTTTTATGTTTAGTAAGGCTTAAAGTATTGGAATCAGGTGCACAATTCCAGCTTTGTGCTGGGAAAAAAAGATCACTAAGAGGAGAGCCAGTGCAACGGCAGCACCCCAAACATGCAAATTCTTCATCTGTTCTTTTTGTTTAAT
Organism: Rhodeus uyekii; assembly: GCA_037043235.1. Classification (NCBI taxonomy): domain Eukaryota; kingdom Metazoa; phylum Chordata; class Actinopteri; order Cypriniformes; family Acheilognathidae; genus Rhodeus; species Rhodeus uyekii. The sequence continues at coordinate 2,173,374 of JAWRVZ010000084.1, forward strand.
ATCTCTTTTGCATCCAGTATACAAATTATAATAGAAAAGTTATCTTTGTAACAACCGGGTGTTTAGTGCTCTTGCTCAAAGTCAAAAAGGTGATAAAGAAGAATTAATCTCATGTTTCTCAAGCTTTCTGTTTTGAAGCTGAAATTCTTAAGCACCATCACAAATTAGAGGATATAAATAATTGCCCCTGCTCTCTCTGGGCCCGTCCACACGGGAACGCAAATCACTGTAACCGCATACATTTCGTATCGGATTGGCGTTGCGTCCACACGGATCCGGCGTTCTGGCTGGTTTAATCCGCTCTCTTTGGAGAACGGGTTCTAAAGTGGAAAGATCTGAGAACGACACCCTTGCGTTCTTGTGTGGACGGCCAATCCGCATCTTTTGTGAGAACGATGATGTCATCACATCACGTGTCGGCTGCGTCACACGTAACAGCAACAACAGTAATGGCGGACTACATGATTGTGCTCGTGCTGTAGGACGGCTAAAAGTACATAAAGTTGCCTTTTACGGATCTGGTTTTGCGTTTCCATCGTGATCATGGCATGCCACAGTGTTTGGGAGCGGTCGACGGCACACGCATAGAAATCAAGCAGCTGTCTGCCAACTCGATGGACTACATCAGTGGTCCCCAACCTTTTTTGTGCCACGGACCGGTAAACGCGTGAAAATTTTGCCGCGGACCGTTGCCGGCTCCAGTTTGTTGAGCGAGTCCGCGCGAGATTAAACACACTTCCTCGTTGCTAAAGCAGCAGCGTCACAGCCGCTTGTAGCAGCTCACGGACCGGTCCGTGTACCATTTCATCCACGGACCGGTGGTTGGGGACCACTGGACTACATCAACAGCAAAGGCAAACATTCTATCAATGTACAGGCGGTCTGTGATTATAAGTACAGATTTATGGATGTTGTGATTAAGTGGCCCGGGAGTGTACAGGATGCACGGGTTTTTGCTAATTCAAAGCTAAACCTGTACTTGACTGGCCAGATCCCTCTGAAAAAACAGATTGTGGACATGAGTCTGCTTTTGTTCGTCTCAAAGCCAGATATGCTGCACTGAAAAGGCTTCACAGGCTGTAACGAGGGAGAGGGAAAGAGAGTGAGGAGAGTACTCACAAAGTACCTTGACCCTTAAAAATGCTGGCCATCAAGTTTTGTTCTGTTTTTTTTTTTTTACAGTATTTACCTTTTTGAAAATGTACTAATGTTTATTTTGACAGTGTTGTATTGAATATGTCAAGTGAAAATAAATGAGAGCAAAAATTCAAGAACTGGTTTTTATTGGAAAATAGAACAATTAAAAATAACCTGAAAAAACAGGTATAAAGTGCAGCAGTGCGCACAACATATAGTGCAGGGCAAACAATATAAAATCAAGAATTACAATGCAACAGGGCAATCGCTCCGTGTCATCTTGCAGCAGTGCACGTCTGTAAATATTCAGCGCGCAAGGTTGTGCGCATGCTCAAAGTCTTCTTCTCCGTGTATAGTGTATATCTGTGGCAGAATTACAGCGCCACATACTGGTCTGGCATATATACTACACCATTCTCAGTCGGTTTCAGTGTTCTCATGTGGACGGTGAGATTTCTTGCACCGATGCCGTGTTTACGGCATTTTTTTTTAGAACGAAGGGAAAAAAGAGCGGTTAGGGAATGCACCGTTCTCGTGTGGACGTGGCCTTAATCCTTCATTCTTGGCCTCTATAACACTGAGAGAAACAAATGCCTACGCCAACAAAGGCAATCCACTGTGGATGAGAATTTTAAATCAGCAAAGCTTTTAAAAACTCAAGTAACCCTGCCAAGAAAAAAGGAAGAAAGGCTTTTTCAATCCAAACAGAGAGTTTGTGCATGACAGATCTTAGCCAAAAGGGAAAATAATGAATTGAGACAGAATAAGGACAAAATTTAATGGTTGGCATGCAGAACAAAACAAGAGCTCATCAAATGAAGAATAAACAATGCAGTGAAGAAAAATGGCTTGTTAAAATTATTATGATGGAAGTGGTAGATGTTTTCTGTTGTTGTATTTTTAACTTTTTTTTCTGCACCCAGACAACTGATCCAATGGTCTAACCAACACTAGGATAGAATACTAAACATATATCAACACTCTTGCCTGAAAAAATCTGGCCAATCATCCTCAACTCTTCTGTGAGACACAAAATACAGGCTGTACTCACAGCCAACAATCAGATCTTTGAAATAAAATGCAACAAGTTGAAGATGTTACATTTCAAACGAATTACATTTTAAATGTAATTTGATTACAGTTGCTGATTCTTGCAATACAAATGTATTGTTAAGAAAAAAAATTTAAGTGCAATGTATTTCTAAAAGAAATCAACCTTGGCTGCCACCTTACCCCTGTTCAAAATATTCTGGATTAATGAGAAGAGAAGAAAAAATGTGAAGGCACAATTTTAAGCTCAGCACTCTGGGGGCCACATTGTAAATCCCATGGAGCAGAAACCTACTAACTCCAATGTCAGTGATTTTTTTTTAAAGATGAGGATTCATGTCATTCTGAAGAGACATAAATTATGGAGTATTTGAAGTCTTCAGGACTAGAGCTGGATATTCTCAATTTCCAAACATTAAAGGGATCTCACTCAGATCACTGCAGCACAATTAATGTCAGGGTTCTGCCACTTTCGATCTAGTCACTTCTTGGTTTTGTGGCAGAGCTCTGACACTACCGTAATGTCTAGTATTTTGTGTGTACGCACGCGGATTCGAGTGTTCGAGTCGTGTGCACTCTTGTCTGTGTTACATCTTGTGTGCGGGTTGTGATGTCCGATCCCCAGACGGTCTTGTTCGGTCTTGGTTTTGTGTCGGGCTTCGGGTATTCATGACCCGTGTGTTCATCCTTCGCCCTACATTATGTGAGTGTGCGCAGTTTCGAGCTCTGCTTGTACCACGTGCTCCCATGTCTTTGTGCAGTGTTGTAAGCATGTGGTTCGTGTTTACTTCAGCCGCGTGCTTTCATGTTGTGTTTTGGTGTCGCGGATGCAGTTTGGTTGTCACCAGCTAAGCGCAGTCTTTGTTTAATGGGGACACACAGCGATGCGCGTTCGCATTGGCTGCGTGTTCATGTCTTGTCATTGAGTACTCCACCCTCCTTGTTTTAGTGTTTCACTTTGATTTGCCCCAGCTGTTTCCCATTCAATTACCATTCCTCCTGTGTGTATTTAATCCCTCCGTGTTTGCTGTCTTGTCATAATTTCATGGCTGTGCATTCTGTGTTCTAGTCCAGTGTTCAGTCGTGTTTCTAGTCTTGTTCGTGGTCAAGTCAACCCTGTCTTGTTTTTCCCCCTCGTTGTGGTTTTTGTTGTGTTTTAATTTTGTTTTGTTATAATAAAGTCCCCACTTCTCTGAATCTGTGAGTCCTCGCACTTTCCCTCCTCAAACCTGACAATTAAGTGCTCCTGTGGAAAGACTTTTTAGTTTAGGGAGCCTTGCACTGACCCAAAAGAGGAACGGACTAGAAGAAACTTTTAAATTGTTGTATACACATTGAAAAACAACTACAAACATTCAAATATGCACTGTAAATGATTTCTGTTTTCACAGTAATACTCCTGTCAACAATTCCTTCCTATAGAATCTGAGTACCATATGTTACTGTAGATTTCTTCATTTCCACCATATTATTACTGTATACATGAAAAACAACCACACCCCTCCTCAAGCAACGGCTCTGTGACACGAGTATGGCAGGTTAACTATGAGTTTCACCTTATGGAGTATTTTTGTTTGATGAAGTATTGGTTTACAAAGTAACTTGAAAGTAAAGTAATAAGTAATCTGATTACTTTTTACACACAGTGATCATTAATCAATGCAATTTGAAAGTAGTAATTAGTCATTTGTATTACTTTTTTGAGAAACTTACCCAACACAGATGTAGACAGATGCCCAACAAAATCCAGGGAGCTATCTGTGTACAACTGAAAGCATCCTCTGTGTCTTGTCTAATCTTTTTAATCTACATTTTGGAATCACTGTAAACCCTAAAGTTGAATCAACTGTTCTTTACTTAAACAATCAAGTAATCTTGACTAAACATTTTAATTTTGAACCCAAATCTCAAAAATATAATTTAGCTTAACTTATTTAACTGCAAAATACGTAAACTTAAGATTTCAAGTGTTATGAACTCAAAATCTTGATTAATGAAAATAGCGCACTCAGGTCTCCCTTTGTTGTGATTGGCCATGCAAGGAGTTCTGCATGGCAACAAGAGAACTAATGCCCTGATTGGTGGATATTTTCAATCTGCGGTCCTTCAAGCCTCGTCCGTTACTGCTGTTACTTTGAGGGAAATTCAAATCAAGAAAGGACTTTTTCATCGTGAGTAATCTTCAGTTCGGTAAGTTAAAGTTATTTTCGTGTGATATATAGTAATGTTTTTGTGTGATATAAAATTTAAATGTTTAATGATATGTTTCTATAATAAAACACAATGTAGCTTTAATTACAAATGTTTCCCGGTGAAAATTTGCTAATGTAGCGATTAACAATATTTTCACCGGTGGTTTTGTGATGGTATAACTGGCATATAAAATTATTCTTTATTAATATTGAAAAATGTTAGTTAATAAACATAATCATTGTTCAATATTGCGTTTCTGTGAGAAACAGGGCAGCTTCTTCTGAGAAAATTAGTGATGTTTTCCCCGCTCAAACTTTCCCACGTCACTATTAATTAACAATATTTTAATCAGGATATTGTTCATATTTGATTTGTGAGATGTAAACGTATTTTTTAAAGTCTTAATTCTTTATTTTTGTGCGAGAAAAAACATGGCAGCTACTGCTAAAACCAGCTAGTGATTTATTTCTCCCAGTCAAACTTTGGCAATTAAATAATTAGATAACTTTTTAATATACTGTAGAAACATGGCCAACTTTTTGTACACTATTTGTCTTCAAAAGAAAAACTTTTATATTGCATCCAAAGTTGGGTTAGGGTTAGTGATTTGTTCTGAAAAACATGCATTGACAGTCATGATCACAATACTCTTTTCATAAATATAATATATTAATGCCTGTTTCTTCACTTTGATTTTATTCAAGGACACCGATCTTCAGACCTCCAACTCCTTGCATTTGGATTCCTCTATTGAGATGATACTTGAAGGCCAAGTAGTGATGGACAACATGCAGGATCTCCTACAAGAAATGTGTTTTCCCTTCTGTCTCATTTACTCATTAGACTTGAATTACTCTGAGTCAAAATGTAGTTATTGTTACATTCATATGATCACTACATTTTAACAATTGTCAAACTAAAAAATGTAAAGTGTTTAAATTAAGAGCGACGAGTTCTACAATTTTTGTAGTTAATGTGGGATATTGCATTATTTTTACAGCGCTGTACAGTGTGATTGTGACCCAATTCCATTACAGGATAATGTGCTCTGTAATATTTATTAATATGAAAGGTTGACCAATAAAGACATTCAATAATCTCAGTATGTTGTTGTTTTTTCTAGTTTGGTATGTTTGCACAAAGCTGACGTCAAAAATAAGAACTTTATAATTGTAATTTATAAATCATTTCTAATTTTAGTTTAATTTTTATCTTGAGGTAACTTAAATATGTAAGTACTTACAATTAACACCAAGTTAAGTGAACTTGTTTGTTTAAGTGCATTAAATAAGCACCGAGTTAGGTGAACGTAACAATGTAAGTACATTCAACTTGAGCAACAAGTTAGGTGAACTTAAGCATATTTTTGCCATTACTCAATTGAATTGAGGGAACGAGTTTACTCAATAAGTATAGTTAATTGAACTTATTAGGGTTTTCAGTGTAGAAGAAGGAAGTCATTTGATAGTTTGAACCTTGTTCATGGAAGGTGTTTATTTGGATGTAGTTATTTCCTTCTCAACTTGTTTGACTTATTTCATAAGAATCAAAGTAATTTAAAGAGACAGCAGGTCCTCAACATAACTGAAACACTGTTAAATCCTGTTAGATTGTTTTAACAACGTGAAAATACGGATTACACAATCCCGAATAAAACTAGTCTTTCATAGTCTTTCACACATAAAAACGTAGTTAGAATCATGTTACAAAAAACTATAAAGTTCTGAATACAATAATATGCCATACATAGATTCTATTGCCATAAGTCTGTGGAAAGGGAGTGTGCACTTACTGCAGCTGTAGACAGTTCGAGTTTCGGGGCTACATTACCCTCGCGCCGATCCGTTCACCACGCGCTTGTAAAACAAAACTAAACAACAATAAATGCCCACGTGTGCACATTTACTACACTAAAACTTATATCCATGTTGCCGTTTCCTCGCGAGAGAACTGGACAAGAGCCTTTATCTCTGTCATTACTTTTATTTACGCCAGTTCGCGTTTACTTTCGCAACCATGATGTTATTGTCTCAAATCACGCACTTGAGCTCACAAAATCAGTGCAGACAACGAAATGAACAGCAATACCGAATCAGCCAGTCCTCAGTGTGTTGTTCCGTGCCATTTATTTTGCACAAAATGCAGAATATCCTGTGCCACAGCGCGCGATATCTTTTACTGAGCAGGAGCAGTGTCAAGTCAGACGCTCACTATTGTTCAATAGATTTACATCATCGAGGACGTGCCCTTCTTTGTGCATTCGCATTCAGACGTAACGATGAAAAAAAGCATTGCAAACAGCTTTGCAAATATGTTCAAATGTGGTTCACGGTAGTATTATTGCACACTATATAATCATCAAAATATTGCACACTATATATATAACTTATAATACGTAATAACAATAGAAAAGTAAGCATACTAGTAGAATTGTAATAGTACTCCTTGATATATGTCTTATATGTACACGTTGTGTGTTTATTAACTGTAAGGTGATTTTGTGATTTTGGGCATATAGTTGAGTACAGCTATTCATTTGTTGTCTTAAATTATTTACAGTTATTTATACAGTTAATTATTATATGGACAGCTACCATGGTAGCCATGATAAGGTTCAAGAATCACACAAAGGTAAAGTAAAAGTCAAGACTTCAATGGCGGAAAAAAAACTCTGCTAATACAACAGTTCTGGAAAGCTCTCATTTCTGAAAAATCATACATTTTATGAAAAGAAAAAGAAATAGGAAGAAATATATATTTTTTAATTATTAAATTATAATTGTGCAAATTTGACCGTGAGGAAGGATTAATACGATAATTTGAAATGCAGAAATAAGGGACTTCAACATTTGTAAGGTAAGCAGCTAGAGTAAACTACAAACAGAACCAGTTTGTGTGGACATAAGGTCTTAACTGGACTGAGATCAAATGTTGACATTATTTTACTGCTTTGGTCTTATCTGATTATGGCAGGTATTTGTAATTTGAAAAAGAAAAAAAACATAATATCCATATTTTTGTACTACCAACAACATCAGTAATTGCCATAATAAGTGTGCAGTTTAGCATTCAGTTTGTCTCAAGATGCAGTGGTCTGTTCCAATCATTTGCTTTCCATCTTGCTTGCTTGACTTAGTCACATAGGACATTAACATGTTTTCTAATGCTTCAGCATTTTTGGGTTATTGTTATGCCGGAAAGCACAAAGCCTTCAGGGCCAGCTGAAGTTTTCAGAGACAACTTTCTCACCAGAAATTGAACCAGTCCGACGCTGTTTTTAGATCTGTTTAAGATCTGCATTTCTTTATTTTTTTATTAAATACAGCAAGAAAGTGTCAGACACAAAAAACTGGTTAGAGCCAGTATCACGATACATGAAGGGAGGACTCAAGGTGCAAGGAAAGGATATTTAATGTAACAGAAAATAAAAAATAAACATACAAAGGAAACGCCCACGAGGGGGAAAACCATAACGTAAACAAGATCAAAACTGAGACATAACACAAACCAGGAACATGGCAGGGAACATTGCAGAGAACACGGCAGGAATCAGGAAACATAAGAACAACATCCAGGAAATGACAAGAATGACAACGACGCTGTTAGGCACCGGGTGCAGGTGTGTGATGTAGAGACGCCAGGCGACGATAAGGTTCAAACAAAAACACTTTAATTAACCAAAGATAAACAAAAGGCACGCGATGGTGCAAAACTCAAGCTCGGGAGGATAACTAAACACACAAACTACCACCTAACATTTGACAATTACCGACAAGGGACAATGGAAACATAGGGGTTTAAATACATGAGGACTAACACTGAACAGCTGAACGACAAACAAGGTAATCAACTAACAAGATATCTACGGAAACACATGAGGGACAAACATAAGGATCATAACAGGACTGTGACAGTAGCTCCCCCTTCCCGGAAGGCGCGACTTCGCGCCAAAACTGGTCAACAGCGGAGGGAGGGAGGGGGACCAGGGGGAGGACAGGACAAGGAACGATAAACTAGAGTCCATATAAATTACAACGTCCAGGGGGGAACAGGCGGGATCAGGGGCCAGGCAGAGGGAGGTGACCAGGGAGGCTCAGGTGGGACAGGGGGCCCGGCAACCAAGTCAGTCCATGGAGACACCGATGGGCCGAGGACCAGCGGTAGGCCCGAGGACTGACTCGGAGGCGGAGGGACTGAGGACAAAGGGAGGCCCGGAGGGAGGGGGGAGCCAGCCGGAGCCGCAGGTGGAGGCCAGGCGACAACCAACCAAGGGACGACCGGAGGGACGAGGGAACCCGCAGGAAAGGAAAGGCTGAGGGATGCTGGTGGGACTGAGGGAGTGAGGAGTGGAAGTGACGCCGATGCGTCGACGGAACGAGGTGGAATGAGGGGCACCGAGGTCGGAGGTGGAACCTCAATGCCCCGCGATGCCGGTGTTCCGCCGAGGCATGGCAGCTCCCCGGTGTTGAGGGGAGCTAGAGTGTGGGTGCGGGACACAGGAGGAGACGGGGCAGAGTGCAGACATGGTAGAGGTGGTGGGAGAGGGAGGCTGGGTGGGAGTTCTGGTGGCTCGGGTTCAGGGAGGTCTGGGAGGTCTGGGGGCTCAGGAAGGAACCAGAGGCCCGGGAATATAGGGAGTTTGGCCTGGAGCAAACACAGTTCATGGGCGGCCTGGGGCAAACACAGTTCAACACCGGCCGTCGGGGCGGCCTGGGGCAAACACAGTTCAACACCGGCCATCGGGGCGGCCTGGGGAAAACACAGTTCAACACCGGCCGTCGGGGCGGCCTGGGGAAAACACAGTACAACACCGGCCGTCGGGGCGGCCTGAGGAAAACACAGTTCAACACTGGCCGTCGGGGCGGCTTGGGGAAAACACAGTTCAACACTGGCCGTCGGGGCGGCCTGGGGAAAACACAGTTCAACACCGGCCGTCGGGGGCGGCCTGGGGAAAACACAGTTCAACACCGGCCGTCGGGGCGGCCTGGGGAAAACACAGTACATCGCGGGCGGCCGGCGGAGGCTCTGGGAGGTCTAATAGGTCAGGCGGAGGTTCTGGGAGGTCTGGGTGGTCTAGGAGGTCTGGGTGGTCTAGGTGAGCCGGCGGGTCGGGCCACGGCTGCTCCGGCGGGTCGGGCCACAGCTGCTCTGACGCTCGGGGAAGCAGTTCAGGCGGCTCTGACGCTCGGGGAAGCAGTTTGGGTGGCTCGGCCACTCGGGGGAAACACAGTTCATGTTCGGCCGCTCGGGGGAAACACAGTTCATGTTCGGCCGCTCGGGGGAAACACAGTCCATGTTCGGCCGCTCGGGAGAAACACAGTCCATTTTCGGCCGCTCGGGAGAAACACAGTCCATTTTCGGCCGCTCGGGAGAAACACAGTCCATTTTCGGCCGCTCGGGAGAAACACAGTCCATTGTCGGCCGCTCGGGAGAAACACAGTCCATTGTCGGCCGCTCGGGAGAAACACAGTCCATTGTCGGCCGCTCGGGAGAAACACAGTCCATTTTCGGCCGGCGGGGCCGCGGGAACTGGCGCTGACGGGCGTCGAGGCGCGGGAACTGGCGCTGACGGGCGTCGCGGCGCGGGAACAGGCGCTGGCGCTGCAGGAGAGTTAGAAAACGTCTTCATAGCAGCCGAATCTCTGTCTTCAGGGTGACAAAAACCCGGTCGGTAATTCTGTTAGGCACCAGGTGCAGGTGTGTGATGTAGAGACGCCAGGCGACGATAAGGTTCAAACAAAAACACTTTAATTAACCAAAGATAAACAAAAGGCACGCGATGGTGCAAAACTCAAGCTCGGGAGGATAACTAAACACACACAAACTACCACCTAACATTTGATAATTACCGACAAGGGACAAGGGTTTAAAAACATAGGGGTTTAAATACATGAGGACTAACACTGAACAGCTGAACGACAAACAAGGTAATCAACTAACAAGATATCTACGGAAACACATGAGGGACAAACATAAGGATCATAACAGGACTGTGACAGACGCGACGCGACGCGACGCCGGACAGCAAACACTGAGGGATATTTATAGGACACATGAGGGAAGGTAGTGATCAGAGACAGCTGAGAGACGCTAACGAGACACAAACCCGCGGCCAATGCGAGAACGCCTCGCCGTGAGTTCACAGAGACGAGACGACGCGCAAAGGGTGAATACACCCACTGCACATGACAAGGACAACAAGCAGACATGAGGACACGAGGGCGCGCACGGAACGTAGCACGCTCTCACACAAAACGCGAGAGAGAGAGAGCAGTGTCAAGGTTCCGTCCACTAGAACACTAATAACCCTGGAAACAGAAACAGAACCGTGACAGCCAGCAGACGGACCGCGACACATCGGTGTGGAAGTCTAGGAAGAAAGGCTAACGCAATACTCTTCTTAGGATGATCCTCCCTGGTCACAGCGGGCCACTAAAAATTATCCTTGAGACCGCACAAGTCTCATCCTTGACTAGCTCCTCTTATGCTGGGGAGGAAGGTGGCGAGACCTCCTCTCCAGCATTGGCACTGACGACATCCAACTTCTCAGAGCTGGAACAAATTTTGAACACCGGGAGAACACACGGTCTAACTGTTCCACCAAGCAGGAGTGAAACGCACGCAGAAATAACTGCTCACAGTCCTACAGGCAGCACTCTCGACTGTGCATGCGCCTCACCCATGCAGTACAAACATAGACTGTGTGTATCCCTGCCTATAATGAAGCACGGGCAGGGAGAAGCACACAGTTTAACTGCTCATATATATACGAGTGGGAGTTCCTTTTCTTTTAAACTAGACTAATGATGTAAATATCACACACTCTCGCACACCAGCACACAGAAAAGCGACACGCTTTTGGGTTCCGGCGCCTTTTTATGACCTGGTTCATGACGTCACTGACCTGCATTCACACAGCGCTCGTTTTATCGATTTATCGATTCACGAGACTGTCCTCAAGGCATTCCCCTAGCACTGTTGACGTAGCTGGAGTTCCCATGAAAGGGAACATTATTTTTTCAAAATAAGTACCTACTCAAGAGAGTATAGAATTTTGAATGCAGCTCTAGAATTTCATGAAAGAACATGATGCTTTCTTGGCTATAATCCTGTTCCCTGAAAAAGGAGGAATGAGATTATTATGGGAAACATCATTGTTTGACTGGTTGTGAATACGTGCATTTAAAGTCTGTAAATAGATGTGAGCTAGAGTGCTCTATGGTTCCATTGTCTTCAGAAACACATTGTGTGCCATGTATGCTATTTCTTTCTGAAAGCTGTCCCTTTTGTTAGGAGTTTTGTCAGTTTTTGTTTTTTCAGGTAGGAATAAAGCCTTTCTCTTGTCAATAAAGAATCTAGTGTCTCAGATCTGCTGAGGCAATGTGAAGATTAGGTCTGCTATATATGTATATTATACAAGGAAACTGAGTAGATGGGAGATTCCCTTTCCCTCTTGTTCATTTGATCACATGTTATGTGTGTTTACAAGTTATGATTTTTGGATTTTTGTTGAAACTGCTCTAACATAAAAATAATTATATTCATCCACACGTTTCTCCTTCCCAGAAGATTGAATGCGACTGGTTTAAGGGTTGAATGTGACTAGGTCACCATGCGGACACAGCTGTCCACCACATGTGCTTTATGCCTTTATGCCTTTCTAAAATCCATGTTTATGGTAAGGATACATGTTGAGTGATTTTTACACTTTTTACACATTGTTGGCACTGGGTTAGGGTTTGTACCATTTCTATGTGGCCCAGACCCTGGTTCCTCATCTTGGGTCCTACTCTAGACATGTGTTGTCATTGCAAGATGCTAACAACAGACACTTCCTACATGGGCTGGGTTGGGGTTGTCTAGCCCACGTCCAATCATTTCAATTGGCACATCAATTCCCTTTCAAGGGAACTCGCGCTGCGTCTATCGCTGCGTCACTCTTTGAAGAGAGCGCTCGGGCTCGCGGTCCTCGCAGCTCTGTTCCCGCTGCAGCCGAGGCTCAGCGTTGTTTCAGAACATAGGGATCGCAAATGGATCTGTCGGAGGGGTTTGAGACGGGCGCCGCCCTTTCTCTGCCCTCACCCGTTTGATCCAGTGCTTTCTCTCAGGGTGGAAGCACGCTATGCGGTTTCTTCCGCCTATGGAGAAGCACCAGCGCTGCAGCAATCCAGTTCTAACAGCAATAGGGACTGGATGTTGTCAGCATAAACTTTGACAGTCCTGCTTATGCTCGACGCTGATCTGGATCGTTAAAGATGTACACATACATGCATAAAACTACAATGTAATACATAGAATGTGTGTCTATATATATTGATATATAATTAAGAGGATCTAGAGTTCTCCAACACGAACTAATAATATGAAGGAGCTGATTTAGATCGTTTCTATGCTGCCAGGTTTAAACTAAAGTACACTCTGGCCAGCGGAGAACAAACAAGAGAGATGAAAACCAGCTTTCCATCTATGCATATGCGATGAATGAATGAATGTGTGTGTGTATATACACATATATATATATGTATATGTATATATATATATATATATATATATATATATATATATATATATTTATTATTTGATGGAACACTTCAAGATCTGTAGTTCGGCTTAGAGACAGGTTTTCCTCATCTCTTTTTCCATTACTCAGATCTAATGGCTCTCCCTGGGGCTGGAAGCATGTTTTGTGGTACTTCCACCCAGGAGGGAGGCGCCAGTGTTGCAATCATCCAGCTCTGAGGAGTTGGACGTTGCTGTCTCAGAGACTGAGATACGGGTGCTTACGAAGTCACCCCCCCCCCACACACACACACACTCAGGTCTCAGGGGCTGCTGAGCGGGAGCAGTCCCAGGAATTTCAGCTCCTCACACTGTAAAAATAAATAAATAAATATTAGACTTGATGTCATTAGCGTCAGGTCCTTGAGGGCAGTCCCCAGCTAAACGGTTTACGGTCCCTCCAAGGAGGGTCCTAGAGCCATAAGTTCGGTTGTTTCCTGCCGGTTCACCGCCTCAGGCCTCCGAGCTGGTTGCTCAAGAAACACCAGAGACTAGTCTCGAGAGACTGGTTCCCTTAGTAGAGTTTCTGGCAGCGTGTGATACTTCTGCTAAATATTCTCAGTGGGTCCTGCTCACAACGGGGGTTCTGCCCATAGTGGCGACCCCCGAGCAGGCTCTGGTTATGGAACAGGGAGTGTAAATCTGCCTGTGTAGAGGGCCCCACCCAGATAATGAGTCCGGCTTCTAAGCTGTTATTTTACTGTTCTATGCTAGGAGGGCTGCTGAGGACTGTCTCCATCGAGGCAAGGTGGTGTTTTCCTCCGCTTATGGGTTCCATCCTCCCTCAATGTCCTCAGGGGGCCGTCTCGCTAACCCTGCCACCTTGTTTGCTTCAGGGCGCAGCGGCCCCCAGCGAGCTTGTTCCCAGTGTCCGCCCAGAAACGTTGCGGCACCAGGATGCTCGCTCCCTCCAAAGAGGGTCCTAGAGCAATCAGTTCCGTTGTTCCCTGCCGGTTCGCCGCTTCAGGGCACCGAGCTGGTTGCTCGGGAAACACCAGAGAATAAAGGAAAAGGAAAGCAGCATGTGATACTTCTGCTGAATTTTCTCAGTGGGTCCTGCTCACAAACATGTAGGGGCTGTCCCCATCGAGGCCGGGCGGAGTTCGCCTCTGCCTATGGTGCCCGTCCCTCCTCGATGCCCCTCCGGGGGCCCCCAGCGAGCTTGTTTCCCAGTGTCCGCCCGGAAACGTTGCGGCACTGGGATGTTCGCGCCCTCCAAGGAGGGTCCTAGAGCCGCCATTTTAGTTGTTCCCTGCCGGTTCGCCGCTTCAGGGCGCTGAGCTGGTTGCTCAGGAAATACCAGAGACTCGTCTCGAGAGACCGGTTCCCTTGGTAGTTTTTCTTGCCCCATTGAGTCTTGGCGGTGTTCACCTCTGTCTACGGTGCCCGTCCTTTCTCGATGCGCCTCGGGGGGGGGGCGTCTTGCTGACCCTGCCACCTCGTGTGTTTCAGGGCGCAGCGGCCCCAGCAAACTTGTTCCCAGTATCCGCCCGGTAAAATTGCGGCACCGGGATGTTTGCCCCCTCCGAGGAGGGTCCTTGAGCCATCAGTTCGGTTGTTCCCTGCCGGTTCACCGCTTCAGGGCACTGAGCTGACCGCTCGTACGACACTAGAGGCCAGTCCCGAGGGGCTGGTTCCCTTTGTCGTTTTTCTTGGCAGCGTGGGGACTTCTGCCAAATATATTTCGAGGCAGTCACTCACTGTGATGCAGTTCCAGAAACTGTTAGGTCTGGTGACAGTAGCGTCCAACGGCCCACCTTTTGGCCTGCTGTACATGAGACCTCTACAGTGGTGGCTCAAGACCTGGGGGTTTCCCTGAGGGGCAACCTGTCTCACGTGATCAAGGTCACGCGGCTATGCCTTCGTGCCTTAGACATGCGGGAGAAACCCGGGTTCTTGCCCAGTCTCCCGTGTTGGGAGATCCTTGTCGTCGCCGAGTGCTTACGACGGATGCCTCCCTCACTGGATGGGCAATGTGTCAGTCACTCACTGTGATGCAGTTCCAGAAACTGTTAGGTCTGGTGACAGTAGCGTCCAACGGCCCACCTTTTGGCCTGCTGTACATTAGACCTCTACAGTGGTGGCTCAGGACCTGGGGGTTTCCCCGAGGGGCAACCTGTCTCACGTGATCAAGGTCACGCGGCTATGCCTTCGTGCCTTAGACATGTGGGAGAAACCCGGGTTCTGGCCCAGTGTCCCGTGTTGGGAGCTCCTTGTCGTCGCCGAGTGATTACGACGGATGCATCCCTCACTGGATGGGCAATGTGTGGTCCCAAGGGAGGTTGCTGTCGCCAAGGGCAGTTAACATCCCTGGGACACAATCTGGGAGCAGACATCCTGTCGAGACAGGGGCTGAGGCCCGGGGAATGGAGGCTCCACCCCAAGGTGGTGGAGCGGACATGGGAGATATTTGGCCAGGCTTCAAAGTGGTTCTGTTTGCGTCTTGAGAGACTTCACACTCTCCACTCTGGTTCTCCCTGTCTCATCCAGCTCCTGGTGGACTGGATGCTATGTCTCAGGGGTGGCCGAGGCTACCCCCTGTATGTTTTTCCCCGATCGCTCTGCTCCCAGGAGTTCTGGAAGTTCACCGGGATGAGGTATCCCTCCTATACGGCTCTCTCTGTGAGATTCCGATCAGGAGGGACTTTCTGTCCCAAGCAGGGGGTCTAATACTGCACCCCTGCTCAGAACAGTGGGAAGTGTGGGCTTGGCCTCCGAGGGGGCCCAGCTCATAAGGACCGGTCTCTCAACTGAGGTTGCTCAGGCCGTTCTCCACTCCAAAGCTCCCACCATTTTGGGAGCAGACATCCTGTCGAGGCAGGGGCAGAGGCCCAGGGAATATCACCCCACCTCAGGTGGTTGTTTCAGACAGGTGGATTTGTTGGCGTCTCGAGATACATGTCTGTCCACTCTGTCTCTTCCTCATCCAGCTCCTCTGGAATGGATGCTTGGGCTCAGACTTGGCTGAGGCTTGTCGGTACCTCATAAGAATTCCCTGATCCCTCTGCTCCCAGGGGTTCTGGAGATTGTTTGAGTGTGGTTCAGCCTCTGAGGGGGCCGAACTCATAACTCTGTTCCTTCAACTGAGGTTGTCGGGACCATTATCTTCTCCAGAGCTCCCGCCATGAGGAGACTATGCCCTGAAGTAAGCTTCTTTATGTGGTGGTCGGCTGCAGGACCCAGTTAGCTGCCCTGATGGTACAGCACTGGATATCCTGCAACGCCGGCTCACTGCTGGGTTTTATTTGGTTCGTTACTTCCACATCCCTTTGGGTGGACGGTTGTGGATAAACCCCCTGGTATCCTGTCTCCTCTGTGGCACACACCAGGAACTATTATGCTTGCCCTTTGGGCATTGGACGCTTACAAAGGTTTGAACAACTGTTCGTATGTTTAGGCCCCCTAACGAAAACAAAATGGGGGTCTCTCGTGTCCAAGCAGAGTGAGTGGTTAGCCGAGGCTATCTCACTAGTTTTAAGTCAGCTGGGTTGACCGCACCCTTGTCAACCCAAGCTCTCTCCACTAGGGGTATGGCCTTCTGTCAGGAGGTATATTTGTCATGCGGCAGGCTGTTCTCTCCTGTTCGCACACTTCTTTAGGCTCTACAACTTAGACCTAGACTTCTCTCCTGGGGCCCAGGTGTCTTCATCTGAGGGTGATCACATCTGACATGCACTTGTCGCTATGGCAGCGTTGGTATATCGTTCCCACAGCGATAGACGCAGCGCGAGTTCCCTTGAAAGGGAACGTCTCGGTTACGTATGTAACCTTAGTTCCCTGAATAGGGAACGAGATGCTGCGTCTCTTCGCCATACCTCCTATGTGCCTGTCAACAGCATCTACTTCAGGCACTTTCAGCTACTGGCTGTTTGGCAGGGCATGCATTTATAGATTCCTGGTTCGTGACGTCACCCGCTCTGACGTCCTCTCACGCGATTGGCTAGATTACATAGGTGCTTCATGACGCATTCACGCAGGGGCGTTCCCACAGCGATAGACGCAGCGTCTCGTTCCTTATTCAGGGAACTAAGGTTACATACGTAACCGAGACGTTATCTCAAATTGATGGTTGCATTTCTGACCCTGAAATAATTCCTCAAACAGTTAAGATTCTACCATGTCCTAGTATGGGTGGACAACATTATGGTAGTTCACTACCTTAATTGCCATGGCAGACTGCGTTTGCACCGTTTGAGCAGGCTAGCGCAGCAGATTCTGCTTTGGACTCCCTTAGGGTGATTATACCTCTGTGCATCAACATACTGTATATGAGGAATGGAAATTCCACCTCAAAGTAGTCAAAAAGATTAGGGAAAGATTTTACTGAGTAGACCAGGGGTGTCAAACTCATTTTGGTCGGGGGGCTGCACACTGCTTAATCTGATGTCAAGGGGGCCGAGCACTAAACTCATAGCAAAATTACATAGAACTAACAATAAGTCTGCTTTTTTGTGGACTATTATATTAGTGTATTATATTACAAATTATATTAAATTATAAAAATCTTTCAATTAAATGAATTGTCCTTTTACAAAATATATTACAAACAACCTACGTATAGTATGTGCAATTTCAAAAACACAGTTTACTCAGTTTAACATTTATTTAAGTGCATTTGTCATGATAAACAATCGGACACAGACGTGAGTGGTGATGATGTTTATTGAATAAAGCAAACTCAGAGCAAGTAGCTGGTGACTGAAGGTGTAGAGAAGAACTGGTAGCGGCAGAGAGGCTTATCTGATGGGAAGTGGACAATACTGGGCTGGAGATCACGGGAAGAATGCCTGAAGGTTCACGGAAGGAGATCCTGGACAATCGGGGTCGGTAATGACGGCGTCAACACGGGTTGTCGCTGGCATGAGAGTCTGGCAGTCAGTGACGAGACCGGACAGTGATTTGCAGGGTGAAGCTTGTATTTAAGGAATGCTGACTAGGCAGGTGCAGGTGTTCAGTATTCTGGTGATTGGGATCGTGAGTGAGAAGTGAATGAGTCTGGTGCGAGGGGTGTGGCTGGATCCGTGACAGTACCCCCTCCTCCACGGGCAGCTCCTGAGGACCGCGGCGGACGACGACGGGGCCGGCCTCGACCCCGGGGGGCTGGACGGTTGGGGTTGTTGGTGTGGAATTCTTGCAGGAGCTCTGGATCTAGGATGTCATCGTGGTTGACCCAAGAGCGTTCTTCGGGACCGAAACCTTCCCAATCTACGAGGTACTGCAGTGTGCTGGCCCGTCGTCGAGAGTCCAAGATGGAAGAAACTTTGTAAATGTTCTGGTCCGCCGGGTCAACAGGAGGAGGAGGTACAGCCTCAACACCAGACTCTGTGGATGAGGGAAACAGAGGTTTAGTGAAGGGCTTGAGGAGAGACACATGGAATGACGGGGAAATTCGGTAATGTGTGGGTAACTGAAGACGGTAAGTGACCTCGTTGATCTGCCTCACCACTTTGAAAGGACCTATGAAGCGGGGACTCAGCTTGCGACAGGGCAGCCGTAGGCGAATGTCCCTCGTTGATAGCCAGACGAGTTGACCGGGATAGTACCGTGGTGTGGGAAGGCGTCGGCGGTCAGCTTGGATCTTCTGCCTACGGACTGCCCTTTGCAGATGAACGTGAGCTGAATCCCATACCCTCTCGCTCTCCTGGAACCAGTGATGGACAGCTGGGACTTCCGTGGGCTCTCCTGTCCAAGGGAATAACGGTGGCTGAAAACCAAACATGCACTGAAACGGTGTGAGGTGTGTGGACTCTTGCCTTAGTGAGTTTTGGGCGTATTCAGCCCACGGAAGAAACCGGTTCCAGGTGTCTTGTTGGTGGCCACAGTAGGATCTCAGATATCTCCCAATTTCCTGGATCTTCCGCTCAGTCTGGCCATTGGTCTGGGGATGGTAACCTGAACTCAGACTAACGGAGACTCCGAGAAGGTGAAAAAATGACTTCCAGACTCTGGAAATGAATTGGGGTCCTCGGTCGGAAACGATATCTTCCGGGAGGCCAAAGTGTCGGAAGACTTGGTGAAACAAGGTTTCCGCCGTTTCCAAAGCCGTGGGGAGGCCCTTGAGGGGTATCAATTTGCAAGCTTTAGAAAACCGATCTACCACTACAAGGATGCATGTCTTGCCGTCAGATGGTGGTAAATCGGTCATGAAATCCACTGCAATGTGTGACCAGGGTCGGCGGGGTATCGGCAGGGGTTGGAGTTTGCCTTCTGGAAGATGGCGTGGTGATTTGGTGGTGGCGCAGACTGAGCATCCTCTGACATACTGGGAGACATCGCGGTCCATTCTGGGCCACCAATAGCGATCTTGTAGGAGCGAGAGGGTTCGCTGGCTGCCTGGGTGTCCAGAGCCCGGAGAGGTGTGAACTTGATCCATGAGGGGCAGGCGGAGTCGAGATGGTACGTAGAGCTGCCCCTCAGGGACCCCCGGCGGAGCTGGTTCTTCGCGAGTTGCTTCGGCGATCTGGTGGTCTATTGTCCATTGGATGGGACTAACAATCAAGGCTGGAGGGAGCACGGGTTCAGGCGGTTGTGGGTTATTGTCAGGGGTGAACTGGCGAGAGAGAGCATCGGCTTTCTGGTTCTTGTCCCCAGGTCTATACGTCACGGTGAAATTAAACCTCGTGAAGAAGAGTGCCCAACGAGCCTGGCGTGGATTGAGCCTTTTTGCTTCCCGCAGGTACTCTAGGTTTCGATGATCGGTTATCACCTGGAATGGATGGTTAGCCCCCTCCAGCCAATGCCTCCACTCTTCCAATGCCAACTTTATGGCAAGCAACTCGCGATTCCCAATGTCATAGTTCCGCTCCGCCGGGGATAGCTTTTTGGAAAAGTAGGCACATGGATGGAGTCTTGGAGGCTCACCCTGCCGCTGTGACAGCACGGCTCCTACCCCGGTGCAGGACGCGTCGACCTCGACTATGAACGGTAACTGGGGATCCGGATGAGTGAGGGTAGGAGCCGTGCAAAAGGCTGCCTTAAGGGTTTGGAAGGCCTTGGTGGCTTCAGGTGTCCAGGACAGAGACTTGGGCCCATGTTGCAGTAATGATGTCAAGGGTGCACTGATTATACTGAAATTCCGGATGAACCGCCTGTAAAAGTTGGCAAATCCCAGGAAACGCTGTAATTCTTTGATTGTGGTAGGTTGTGGCCAGTTCTGCACCGCTTTCACTTTCCCCTGGTCCATCTTGACGCCGCTCTGGTTGATGATATAGCCAAGGAATTGGATGCTGCTGCGGAGGAACTTGCACTTCTCTAATTTCAAGAAGAGATGGTGTTCTCGAAGCTTAGCTAGGACCTGCTTGACGTGTCGATGGTGTTCGGAGATGTCTTTGGAGTAAACGAGGATGTCATCGAGGTAGACAATAACAAAGATGTTGAGGAAATCTCTGAATACCTCGTTCATGAATCCCTGGAACACAGCTGGAGCATTTGACAGACCAAACGGCATGACGAGGTATTCATAATGGCCAGAGGGCGTGATGAACGCGGTCTTCCACTCGTCTCCTTCACGTATTCGGATTAGATTATACGCACTTCGTAGGTCCAGCTTCGTGAAGATGCGAGCCCCCCGCAGCTGTTCCAGAGCAGCGGGGACCAGGGGTAGCGGGTATCGGAACCTGATGGTGAGCGAGTTTAGGTGCCGGTAATCAATACAGGGCCTCAAGCCTCCGTCCTTTTTGCCCACGAAGAAAAAACTTGATGCGGCAGGGGAAGTAGATGGACGGATAAACTTCTGACGTAGAGCCTCCTTTATATACTCATCCATGGCCTGTTGCTCCGGGATGGACAAGGAGTAGATGCGTCCGCGGGGAAACGTTGCCCCAGGCAGCAGGTCGAGTGCACAGTCCCATGGCCGGTGAGGTGGAAGTTCTGTAGCTAGCCGTTTGCTGAACACGTCCTGGAACGCCCGGTATTCAATGGGGATGTCTTGACATGATGGGTTATGGGGACTCTCGATGGATGTGGAGGCGAGTGGTATCTCAGTTACCATGTCAGGTTGGTCAGCAGGTGTAGGGTTCCTTTGAACAGTAGAGAGACATTGTTGAAGACAGAATGGGCTCCATTTTAAGACTTCACCTGAGTTCCAGTTAACCAGAGGAGAGTGTTTGGACATCCACGGGCGCCCCAGGACAATGTCAGTAGTGGATCCCTCCAGCACCAGGAAGGTGAGTTCCTCATGATGGAGCCATCCAATTTGCAGGTGGATAGGAGACGAGACGTACCGAATGTACCCGCGGCCCAGGGGTTTTCCAAGGATGTTATGAGCACGAAAGGGGTGGTCAAGAAGGGCTTTGTGGGCTTTCAGTTTATTCAGAAGGTTGGTGGAGATGAAATTGCCAGCTGAGCCTGAATCCATCAACGCCGTGGCTGGAACAGAGAGATTAGCAGAAGTCACTAAAACCTTTGTTAAAGACATTTTGTGGATTATGGATGCCGTGTGGATTGTACTCACCCCTGGGCGTGGTGGTCGGGTCAGGCATTGAGCTCGGAGATGGCCCTCACCACCACAGTATAGACACAAGTGCAATCGGATACGTCTCTCTCGCTCTGATGGTGATAGGCGGTAGTGATCGACCTGCATGGGCTCTGGTGCTGGAGGTTTAGGCTCTTTCAGTGGAGACGGGGAATGCGACATCGGGGTTTCTGGAGAACAGACTGTGAGGTTTTGGGACACTAGAATGGATTTTTGAATGAACTTTTCCAGGCCATAACGGTCATCATAAATGGCAAGTTGAGCACGGATGTTGGGTTGAAGTCCTTGACGGTAAACAGCCAGTAGTGCCGCATCATTCCAGCCACTAGAGGCCGCTAGGGTGCGAAAATGCAAGGAATAATCTTGGATTGACTGGGTTCCTTGTCGTAAACGGGTTCCTTGTTGGTTGAGTTGATCGTTGGTGGATACAGTATCAGCTGCATGGCCGAAAACTTCCTTGAAATGATGGAGAAATGCAGGTAATGATTGCGTGACAGGGCCGTTAGAGTCCCAGATCGCGCGCCCACTGAAGCGCGCGGCCGGTGAGGAGGGATATGACGAATGCAATCTTGGCTTGTTCAGTTTCAAACTGTCGGGGATTGATTTCAAAATACAGTTTACATTGTAATAGGAAACCATCGCATTCCTCCGCCTTACCACTGAAGGGCGCTGGCCGGGCCATGGGACTGGGTGAGGCAGATGTAGAGGCAAAGTTTTGAAGGACATGGTGGAAAGCCTGCATGACATCGAGAAGTGGATTACTCTCCGCGGCGGATGCTTCGCCAGTTACCGCCTGGGTCTGCTGGGCGGTCCGGTCTTCTGTCATGATAAACAATCGGACACAGACGTGAGTGGTGATGATGTTTATTGAATAAAGCAAACTCAGAGCAAGTAGCTGGTGACTGAAGGTGTAGAGAAGAACTGGTAGCGGCAGAGAGGCTTATCTGATGGGAAGTGGACAATACTGGGCTGGAGATCACGGGAAGAATGCCTGAAGGTTCACGGAAGGAGATCCTGGACAATCGGGGTCGGTAATGACGGCGTCAACACGGGTTGTCGCTGGCATGAGAGTCTGGCAGTCAGTGACGAGACCGGACAGTGATTTGCAGGGTGAAGCTTGTATTTAAGGAATGCTGACTAGGCAGGTGCAGGTGTTCAGTATTCTGGTGATTGGGATCGTGAGTGAGAAGTGAATGAGTCTGGTGCGAGGGGTGTGGCTGGATCCGTGACAGCATTATGCATAAAAAAGTGTCTATTATTTTACAATGATGCAAAGCATTTAGTCACAGTTTTGTGGAACTTAAAAACACTGTCCTGCATGTTAACAAAAATCAAATATCAATTATTTAAAATTCATTTTCCAACTCTGGGAAGCAATTCTGAACACATTAATTAATTTCACACACTTAAAATCTTAAGTGGCAGCTGTTTTTAAAAAAAGTTTTTTTTTAAATTTGCAAGTTTATACATAAGTATGTGTGTGTTTTTTTTATGTAAACAAGTTAACTTTATCACTTTGCGAAAACTGCAATTTGTAATTAGAGTTCGCTAAAGACCTGTCGTCAGGATGAACGCTTCTGCGCAGAGCTGCTTTCACTGCAGCATCACTGGCCTCTCCGGGTGAAAACAGATCGCTGTTTCCTCAGACCCAACATCATTTCATTTACTTTCTGTATTCTCAGTTGTCCATGCAAGCTGTTGTATTTTTCGCCATGCTGAGTATTAATGGTAATCATGCAGTTTAGGTGCTTATATTCAAACGGTCACAGATCGCGTAATTTCAGACGGCTGGCACAACTTCGTAGATCCGAACGACAGGGAGATCCACATGAACAACGTCGAGAATATGTGGATGCGTGCCAAACGCGAACTTAAAAGACAGTTTGGCACGTCACACATCCTATTTCAATCCTCACGAGTTTGTGTTCCGAAATCGATTTCGAAATGATGACATGTTTGCAGCAGCATTATCTGCTATAGCTGCCAATTATCCCGTGTAGATGTTGGGTTAAAACTGTTTTGTTGCATTCTTTGACCATGTATGATTATCTTTAAATCCCTATTGTTTATTTAGTGTTTTTTGAATATACGCACCTAAACTCCATGCTTACCGGTTTTATAGTGGCGCCGAATATTATATTCCTTAAGCACCGAAACTTGCTGCTGCACACCAGCACACGGGTTTCCCATTCACCTCCGTGAACATATAGGAAGAGGTCCATTTTTCTTGATAAATCCGCCACTTTGTGTCCACTTTTCTCTTTTTTGACGAAGATATTTCGAAAAAGAAAATAATTTTTTTCATATTGCAGATTTATCTCACGGACCAGACAAAACCCCCTGGCGGGCCGGATCCGGCCCGCGGGCCGTACGTTTGACACCCCTGGAGTAGACCTCTTCACACCATAGCCCATGTGTGGCCAAGACTCCATCTTTGTGTATTTCAACCAATCACTCTGCACCCGGCAGTCCTGAGTATGGTCCATCAGCAAGGGTCTTCACCTCTTATTGATGGTGCCTTGTTGGCTGATTGGTTCTTGGAGATAATATTATTTTAGTCTTCCTTTTCTCCCAGATTTTTTACACTGCGGTTCGGAAATCTTGGGGAAAGCCATATTCTGAGAACATGCATATGCATTGATGCCTCCAGTTGAAGAGATGCTGGCCAGCTATCTCTCAATGGGTGAGGCATCTGCATTGAAGCCACTGTGTGTTACACAACATCTGAATGGCAGAGCATATGCGGCAGCGGACCACACTGGGGAAGCATTGCACATGATAGCCATACTGCAGGCTTTCAGGCTGACCTGCTGAAGGACCTGGACTAGGGAGAGTGTGTTCCACGGCATTTCAGACCCATTTCATGCCTCGCCAGACCAGTCCCATGTCTCAGGTCCCCTTACATCCCCAGACTGAGGTCAGGTGGGGCTTTAACACAATTTACATAAGTTCAAGGGACTGAAGGCATGAGCATGGTCAGATGTGAGATGTAGTCTGGGCTTTCAATTAGCTACGGGGAGCGATATTATCCCTCCTCTCTTTATGAGAGATGCCAAGTATCCTCTTGCTAAACAGAGTTATACTTATTAAGTGAGGTGTCTGCTCCCCTTAGCTCCACTCATGTAGCATCTGTGAAATGCGGGCTCTCTGTGAGCCTCACTGTAAGCTGCCTAGAGTGTAAGGCATTGTAATGCTGTGGCCTCCACTCTTAGATCTTGGCTAACAGAAGAGCGTTGTGAGGCCTCCTCTTGCTACAAAGGGTAAAATTCAATGAGGCCTCCTTAGCCATGGTGAGCATTGTCAGGTCCCTTCTTACTATAAGAATTACACTTATTGGGTGAGGCTTCCACTCCCCTGAGTGTCACGGATCGTACAAGGGGAGGACTCAAGTGCAGGGAAGGGAGTTTATTTAGAATAACAAAAGAACATAACACAAGAAATGAAAACCCACGAGGGGGAAAAACATAACATAAACAAGATCAAAACTAGAATATAAATCAAACCAGGGACCATGGCAGGAATCACGAAACACATGAATGGCATCCAGGAATGACAACGACATGACACAGGAAAGCAAACACACCAGGATTAAATAGGGCACACATGAGGAAGGTAAGTAAGGTAGTATGTTGGTGGTTAGGCTCCCAGGAACGTAGCTGAATTCTGACCTCAAGATTGTTGTAGGGCTCCTCTCGTTAGAAGAGTCTAGGTATCTGGGCCAGTAAACTGAGCTTTGCTTTACTAGCTTTCTTGGTACAGCAATTTACAGGCTCTCTGTCAAGTTTCTTTGACACTGGCCGCAATATGAACAAGGTTAGAGAAGACTATGCTCCTAAGGCCTCGGTTCTGAGAAGGTCTGGGGTCAGACCTGCAGGAACAGACACCTGCAGGAATGCCGGAAGCATGGTAAAGGGACACATCTCGTTCTGTATTATACGGAAAATGTGTAACCTGAGACATTCCCTTTTGAAAGGGAACTCCATGCTGCATCCCTTTACCAGGCTTCTGACATTCCTGCAGGCGTCTGTTTAAAATAAGACATGGATGATGTATTGCATAGAAGCCCTTTAATACTCACAGTCATACTAGTGGTGATGTTATAGGCGGCTGCCTGCCAATGTCAAATTCATTGTCATACTGGAGGTATTCCCCATAGTGACCCCTCGGGAATGCAGTGTCTCATTCCCTATTCTCAGGAAACCATGGTTATATGATTTTAGCTATTAAAAAACTTATTTATGATCATTCACTTATTTTTTTACTTATTAACTTTTTTTAAGGAACAAATGGTAATGAATACTGACAAATCAAAGAAGGAAATATTAAGAAAGGTGGAGTAAAACACAAAGGAAAAGAAACACAAATGGACACATTCTTTACTTAGTACTAATTATACCCTCTGGTGTTTTAGCTTCTGAGAAATTATGAAGACAACTGACTCGTTTTAATGCATTCACTAAATTTACATACTGTAGCATCAACAACCAATTGACGGTTAAGAATGAATAATTTTCATTGATGTCTGTCACATGTTTTCATGTTTATTTACCAGGAAATTGATTTATTTTATTTTTTTATGAAAGCACATGCAGTAATCTTTTATATTTAATGAAAAAATTCATACAGTTTGGAAGGACACAAAGCTGAGTAAATTATTTTCATTACTATCAAACTATCGAACTATCTCATTACGTTAACTACTCAAACTCAGTAGTGCTCTTCATTTACAAGTAGTGTATACTTACACACACTTTCGTTCATTTGAAAACTAGAAAAGGATGTTAAGCAAGGCAATATTAAAGGAGCACTGGGGAAAGTGGCAAACAGCTGTTCTATGCAGCATATCATGTACAGCCCATTAACAATGCTCTTCCAGAATGGGCTTTGTTTCTACAAGCTGTCATCCAAATGGGTCAGTACAGCTGGTGCCCACAGTCCCCATGATGGCCTTGAAGGCTCTGTACACTGTTGAATTCTCAATGGACCAATTACAAAATCTGGTTGGTAGTCCATGCCTAGTGACAATGTACCGCTTGGTGTATTTTGAGTGTTAGCATTATGCAAATTCTCTTGGAAGTTGAACAGTGCTGTGAAGGGAGAATGTGTTAGCAGCATACTTTTTCCCCCCAGTTTTAAAATCAGACAGGCTATTCTATTGCACGCTCACAGATTGACTTGAAAGCTTGGTATTATGAGCCATTTTTAATTGGATTTGATCGTATGAAAGTTCAGGAGAAGCTCTTTTACTTTGAACACATGGGCTTTCAAACCAGATGAAATTAACATCCTCAGAATTCACATCCTATTCTAGACATGCCACCTTGCTAGACCAGTTCAAAACATACCAGGAATCTCATTGTGGCGAGCAGGGTGGGGTTGAGGGACCGTGAAAGCGTCACGAGAGCCGGTGGCATGATTGGTAATGAGCGTCACCTGTGAGCCACCGGTCTCGGCTCTCATGGAGGAGCGGAGGCATAAAAGGAGGAGCGACGGCAGTGAAACACAAGAGAGGACCAGGCCTGGACTTTATGTTGTGTTTTGTGTTTGCATTATGTTTATTTTGTATTTATGTTTTATTTTGTGATTAAAAGTTTGTTGAACGTTCGCCGGTTCCCGCCTCCTTCCTTCCTGAACATTGAGTCTCCCTGAATTAAACTTTTTTTAAATTAAAATGTTTTGAGATTTGGCGATTTAGGTTTATACCTTATTGTTCAATTGTTCATGTAAGAGCAGGCACAGCCATTTGGTTACTGAATGTATCTGGCATTCAGTGTCATCCACCAAAAGTTATTTTTAGCTGTACAAAAAAGCCTATTTTGCTGCTTTATAGATTGAAAACTGGTATTTCTTACCATATCATTGTAATCTCACTGGCCTGTATTGCAAATTGTTCTAACATTCTGTAGGGACCCCTAAAAGTATGCTTTGTGTTTGAAATAATGCAACATTTCTAAATGTTTTTGTTTCAATTTACATGATGTAACCAAACACATTTTGTTTTATATCCAGTGAAATCATATGTGGGATGTAAGTGTGATATTGCTGGCAAATAACTGTGAAGCATGTTCAAGGTTACTTCATAAAGTGAGTTGCGTGAAAAGACTGAGCTTCGCACATACTGAGAGAACACAGAGACATTTTTGCTGTCTGTTCCAAAAGTGCGTCAATACTCTTGAGGCATGAAATATCACGCAGAAAGTATAGGGAGATGACACTTCACCTTAGTTGTTTTCTCTTTACAAAGTTTCAGTCAAGTTATCATTTGTTTCTATGATTGTTTTGAATTTTTTATTGTTTTGAGAGTGCTGAATCGATACCTGCGCAAGGAGGGCCTAGTGACTAGTCAAGTCAAGTCAAGTCACCTTTATTTATATAGCGCTTTTTACAATGCGATTGTTTCAAAGCAGCTTTACAGTGGTCACAAGAAAACAATATAAACAAAGTTTGTTTTGGCTGAACAGCAGCCTTAAAAGAGCAGGCGAATCAATACAATTGATGAATATTAAGTGTTAAGTTTCCCCAACTGTGCAAGTCATAGTCGACAGCGGCAAGGAACCAAAACTCCAGCAGGTTAAGGAATGAATGAATGAAAAATGGAATGTTGAAAACCCAGTTCTCCTCTGGCCAACAGTGAAACAGTGCATGATTATTATATTGACAACACTTCAAGTTTAATATTAAGTCCAATTTGGTCCGGTTGGAGATGGGTTCGTCACTAGAGTTACAACAAGTTAAATAACTCGTGAACAACAACTGTCAATGGGATACTGAACATTCGTGCTGGATTTTAAGATTCAAGATTTCGATCGAAGGAGTTCAACTGGATTTGTTTTTGTCAAATATGTATTTAATTTGAACTTGTCTGCATTTCATGTGGACCAAACAGCTGGATCCAACTGTAATGCATAACCACGTTTGACTGTGAGACTGACGTGTAGATAATTAGCATATTGGACTGAGAGACTTTTAACATTCAAAGTGTATCATTAGCTAGGTTTTTAATTGATTTTACTATTTGAAGTTGCAAAGATGATATCCATATTTGATTTATAAAAAAAAATAGAAGTATGGTTGAAGTATTATTTTATTCTTTAATTTTGTTGGGGATATCTCATGTACAAATAAATTGTTATTTGTACATGAATGCTTTTGGTTCCTTGACATCTGTCTTCTGGTATTTCTTAGATTTGAACAAGTTACTGATAAATATATCAGAGAGAGAGAGAGAGATATATCAGCCAGAGATGACAGAAACAGCTATATGACTGAAATGGCTTCCGCAATGGAGACTTTGGAACCCTTTTCCGCCTAATTCATTCTTCGCTTGGAACCGAGGTCTTTTCATCTACTCTTTGCGACAGCTCAAACCAACCGAGTGCAGATAAAGACACCAATTTTCGGAGGTGGACTGGATACTTCACTAAACTACTAAATTGTCCTGCATCGTTATCAGATATCGCTGCCGAGAAACCCTCTTTGACCTACCAAAGCTCCTGCGAGAAGAGAAGAGATCAGAGATGTCATTTCAAGACTGAAACCGAGTAAAAGCCCGGGTGAAGATGGCATTTCAACCAAGATCTTCAAAGCCTGTCAAATCTTCAATCCTCATCCCTTTTGTCAGCCTACTACATATGTAACGCGCGTGGGTTTATACACTATTATAACAGTTCTCACCCCGCGCTGGTCGTGGGTTCTTGGCTTCTCAGATGATGTTTCACTCGTTGTATGGAGGACACTCACAAGTAGATCCAGTGAACTCAACACTGTTTTTATTGAACAACAATTAGATTGTAACGTGATGTTAAAGCCGCAGATTACAAAGTGCATCTCACGTCTCCTTCTCTGCGTTCTCAACTCCCCAGACTGTCTTCACCTGCGATCTAAATCACGGGGCGCTGTTCTCACGATATCATCGCAAGAACATCTCGTCATACTATCCACACTCACATTTAAAGTTGCAGAACAGTAGAACCATAGATTTAATTCCCTACACATACAATATGTGAGCATGAAGAGTCTCCAACTGATTGACGCTCCCCCATTTTAATACCTCTCCCCAAAAAGGGCAACAAATCCAGGTGCGAAAGGTACCGTAGAATACACAGCCTCCTCTACACTGTGATAGAAATTTTATTTCTTATGTACTTATTAATCTTTAGAAGTATATGCACTTATTAATCCTTATCCTTAGATGTAGGCAAGCTTATCAATATAACTGAATGTTCTGTTTCTGTTGTATGTTGCTAGCAAGCACAGACCCAAACTGTACCTAGTACACGAAGAATACATATTGTGTTTAGGCATTAAGCGTGACGAGCTGATCTGAGAAGAAGCAAAGGTGGGGGCTTAGAAAACTGTAATGAAACTTTATGCTCTTTGCCTTCACATGCTTAGACATTGTCTCTGTGTGTGAATGCCTTTCTTGCAAGAAATAAAGCTTTAAGATTGTTACCTTTCGAGAATCTCACTTGTGCTTTATTGACAAACATTTAGGAAACGAATTTCCGCCACAAACTGGCGACGAGGATGCGAT
The DNA here is from genome assembly GCA_037043235.1 of Rhodeus uyekii. NCBI lineage: Eukaryota > Metazoa > Chordata > Actinopteri > Cypriniformes > Acheilognathidae > Rhodeus > Rhodeus uyekii. The sequence continues at coordinate 2,203,319 of JAWRVZ010000084.1, forward strand.
TGCAAAGCCGATGACTGCCGTGAGGAGGACAATCGATTGGCCATCCCAAGACAAGATCTGTGGCTCTAACTCCCATTATTAAGGGAAGGAGGATTGTCTGTACCCTCACGACGGCCTAGGTGGACGCAATCCCAGAAAAGAACTCACCAAGATTCAGGCACAAGACGGTGAGAGATTTTATCTTTACTTAAGTTAGAGAACAATTCAAAGGGGTCAGAAAGACCATTATTGCAGAATAAAGGCAGGGCGTGTTGACCACGCAGGATCCAAAAAAGGGTCAGAAAGACCTTTGACGGAATAAAGGCAGAGCGTGTTGACCACACGGGATCCAAAAGGGTCAAAAAGACCTTTATTGACGAATAGGTGACGCTGCGTCTGCTGCCTCAGCTCCTCGCACCTTCTGGGCTTACTTCAGACACTCATCTGAGCTGCCACTTACGGTGCTGGCACTCCTTTATCATTCTGGTTCATGACGTCACTGGTCCGCGCACTCAAACTCGATTGATCAATTAAATAGTGCTTCACAAGACCAAATGCCAAGGCATGGTTAACGATGGTTACAAACCAGGAGACTGGTTTGTTTCTTTGTTGACAAATTCTTTGTTCCTTCTTGCTATTCATAGGTAAAGAATGTGCTGCCAAAGTTTCCTTTCAAATCTTTAGTATTAATTAAATCCAAAAGTTCTATAGGCCTGTTTTTTTAGGACAGTAACTATAATAGCTCCCTTCCAGGGAACTCGAGCTGCATCAAGCGCTAGGGGAAATAGCCTGACGTCAGTCACGTGAAGATCTGTGCAACCAATGAGAGAAGAACGCGTGTGAATGTGTCACCGCCGACGCGTGCTGGTGACGTCATGAGAGAGCATAAAGGCACGCCCGAAACCCGGAAGCGACAGCTCTGAGTGTCTTCAGCGTGCTGTGTGTGAGAGTGATTTAGAACGAAATCTAGTTTCAAAATCAGGGAAACTGTGTGTGTGAAGTATGGCTGATGAGCAGGCATTTAAACCTTGTGTTTTTTCCTGTCCGTGTTTTATAACGGGCAGGGATACACATGGAATGTGCGTTGTCTGCCTGGGGGCGGAGCACGCTCGGTCAGCGCTTGAGAACGCCGGCTGTGAGGCCTGTTAGAGGTTCTCGTTGCGTACGCTCCGCTCCCGCCTGGCGGTCTTTAAGGCCGCTCAGGCTAGTGTTCCCCAAGATTTTGTTTTCCGAAAGAGTACATACACCGCAGAGTGCTATGTATACTACTCTCGTCGGGGCTCAGCCCTATGGTTATGGAAGGATGCAGAAAGTGGACGAGGCTCTTGCGGGATACCTCGTCCCCCAGTCTGCATCCTCTATCAAAGCTCCAGCGCTCCCCACCAAACCGATGCGTGTCACGTCGTCTTTGGTGGGGAAAGCATATTCTGCTTCCAGCCAGGCTGCTGCGCGCCTTCATACTATGGCACTGCTGCAGGCCTACCAAGCAGAGTTGCTAGAGGACCTCAACGAGGGCGGTGGTATCGGTCCAGAGGCAGCTGCGCCGGACCGTGAATTTGTCTCTCCGGGCCACTAGGGAGAGACATTTATGGCTCAATCTATCGGCCATAAAAGATAAGGACAGAACAGATTTGTTCTGCTGGATGCCCCTCTGTCCCCTTCGGGTTTGTTCGGCGATGCCGTAAAAAGTGTCGTTGACAAGTTCCAGGAGGCTGCATGACAGCAGGGGGCGTTCAGTAAGGTCCTTCCCCGCTGCCCTTCACGTGAGACCGCCGGTCAAGCGCGGTCTCCAAGCTCCTCATATAGGGCCGCTCAAAAAGAGAGTGTCGCCACCCGACTTCCTCCGGTGAATCCTGGGAGGTCGGGCCGACAAGCTCAGGCTCAGCATTCGGGCAAAAGGACTGATCTGAGGGCCGTCCTTAACGCTAAGAAGGCAAAGACTAAGCGGTCCTGACGCCAAGCCGCAACAGGGTGGTGTCTCCTGTGTGCGGCTCCCGAGGGAGCCCGCCATGGGAGAACTAACCCCTCTAAGGAGGGTCCTAGAGCATTCCACCCGATTTTTCGGAAGCCCTGGCCCAGTGGTTAATATGTTCACAATACCAGAGACCAGCCTCGGGAGGTTCCAGGCTGCGTGGTCACGTCTGCCGGGTATCTCTCAGTGGGTCCTGCGCACGGTAACCTGCGGGTATGCCATCCAGTTCGGGGTTTCTCCACCCCGGTTTTCGGGGGTCCTACAGTCTCTGGTAGGCCCCAGCAGGCTCTGTCCATGGAGCAAGAAGTAGACACTCTGCTGGCGAAAGGGGCCATCGAGTATGTACCCCTCGCGAACAGCAAGTCCGGGTTTTACAGCCGGTACTTCATAGTTCCAAAAAAGGATGGAGGGTTGCGGCCCATTCTGGATTTGTGTCTCTTAAATCGCACAGTTATGCGTCTAAAATTCTAAATGCTGACGCTCAAGCAGATCGTAATGCAGGTCAGGTCCGAGGACTGGTTTGTCACGGTCGACCTCAAAGATGCATATTTTCACGTCTTCATCCTTCCGCAGCACAGGAAGTTCCTGAGGTTCGCCTTCGGGGGGAAGGCATACCAGTATCGGGTGCTTCCTTTCGGTCTGGCGCTCTTGCCCCGCACGTTCACAAAGGTAGTGGACGCTACTCTAGCTCAGCTGCGTTTACAGGGCATTCGTGTCCTAAACTATATCGACGACTGGCTTATTCTGGCCCAGTCGCCGCAGTTAGCAGCACAACATCGAGATGCTGTACTCGCACACATGAAGGAGCTGGGGTTAAGGCTGAACACCAAGAAGAGTATACTTTCTCCCGCGCAGAGAACCACTTTCTTGGGGGTCATTTGGGACTCAGTGGCCATGTCTGCTCGGCTCTCCCCCGAGCGCATCCAGGCCATTAGTTCAGGGCGCGCCTTTATGCTCTCTCATGGCGTCACCGGCACGCGCCGGCGGTGACGAATTCACACGCGTTCTTCTCTCATTGGTTGCACAGATCTTCACGTGACTGACGTCAGGCTATTTCGCCTAGCGCTTGACGCAGCGTCTCGTTCCTCTCAGGGAACCAGGGTTTCATTCGTAACCCGAGACGATTTGGACTGTAACAGTTCTAACCTCTTTTTTTACTAATTCCCTCAATATTCCCTTAATATTTCCTAGCATTATTACTGTTACAAATAGCAAAGGATAACATGTGCGATGTCGAGAGTCACGACAAGGAGAACAGGTTATAACTGAAACTCTTTTTTTTTTACGAAAACAAAACACACTTTAAAGAAGAAACAAAACAGCACACACACTGGTGCAAAAAAACTTGGAAGCAAGAACTAGGAAACGGCATCCACACATATCTAATATAAATATTATCAATCTAATACTATTAAATCTCCAAACATTCTGTTAAATATTGCATTACAATAACCATCTTGCAATAGCAGCAACAAAGCTTAGTTCAAATCAAGGTGTGATGTTCTTTGCTCAGTTTCAGGATGTGTGTTTAATCATTCAGACAGCTATAAATCAATATAAACTGAAATTAACAGCAGATTAATTCCAGATGTATTTATTTTAAGAAACAGGATTCCAGGCAGATAAATAGCTTGGTATGTGTTAAGACATGCTGTAACTTAACTGGATGATCTGGTTTGAGATTATATTTCATCTCGACTGCTAACACAATTCATGTTTTTTTCACAACTTTTAATACAAAGCTGTATACCAATGAGCACAAACTTCAAATGTCCAATTCAAAATCAATTAAGTCAAAAACAGCACCAAATTTCTGGGTGTGCATATCATGGAAGACCTCTCCTGGACCACCAACACCACAGCACTGACCAAGAAAGCACAGCAGCGACTCTACTTTCTCTGTAAGCTGAGAAGAGCCGGAGCACCAGCCCCCATAATGCACACCTTCTACAGAGGCACCATCGAGAGTACGACCAGTACGAGAGTACGAGAGCACCATCGAGAGCACCATCGAGAGCACCATCGAGAGTACGAGAGTACGAGAGTACGGTGCCTTCTACAGAGGCACCATCGAGAGTGCAGGCGCGTGTGGTACGGCGCCTGCAACGCATCCTGCCGAAAAGCACTTCAGCGCATAGTGAGAGCAGCTGAGAAGATCATTGGTGTCTCCCTCCCACCCCTCCAGGATATTTATAACTCCCGCCTCTCCCGCAAAGCCCTCATCATTGCGAGAGACCCCACCCACCCATCACACAGCCTCTTCAGTCTGCTGCCATCAGGGAGGAGGCTACGCAGTCTCCAGGCAAGGACCAGCAGACTGAAGGACAGCTTCATACCCCAAGCTGTCAGGCCATTGAACAGGGCATCATTTATTTATTTATTTTTATATACAGTATATATATATATATATTTTTTTTTTTTGGTGTTGTTGATACATATATATTTTTGTTGTTGTTGTTACTGTTAATGTAACCTGGTTGCACCTGGGGTCTGAGAGTTACAGAATTTCAACTCTCTGTATATATGTGCTGTATATATTGCAGAATTAACAATAAAGCTGACTTTGACTTTGACGCACAAAGTGCTAGTCTAGAAAACACCAATGAGATTGATTCAAAACACCATTACTAAAATCTCTATGTGTGAGATATGATGTTTTATTAACAAAGTTCGGGAGGAGCACGTTCAAAGGATTAACGCAATCAACACGTCATCAGCAATTCCACCTCATCCTATCAGCAGGAGAGGAAGCATGTATATATAGACATGTTTGACTCACCTACAGCTCTTGACATTTTTCGGCATCCCTCCACCACCCCAACTCCTCACACTTAATTGTTCCTATCAAAGTCCGGATACTGGGGGAGTGCTCCAGGTTCGGGCTAAATACCGAGCTCTGAGCCCTCTCCTCGGACAGCACGCCAAATACGCTTACCATTTATTGCTCCTGAATCATTTGTAAGTGTAAACTCGTGAAATCTAAAATCTCACTACTGTGAATCAGGTTCAATTTGCAGTCAATGTGCGGTTGGGAGAAATCCCTGAGAATCAATACTGTGAAGGTGATAATTATAGTGTACTCTGGTATATGCTGTGGCAACGAGAAGTAAAGTTTAGTTGTAGAACAGGTTTGAGAGTGGTTGGAAATGCTGATTTTCAAAGAGCTGATTTCATGAGTGATAAACCTGGGGATAGGGAGGAGGGTTGAGAGAACCATGAGAGAATGGTTTCCTGAAATTAATTCCATGCTGGGTGGAAAGCTTATGACACTGCTGATGCAAATGGCTGCAGGGATGAAAGGGGAAAACCTGCTGTTGCAGAGGGAAAGAGGTGAGTGAGTCACTGTACTTTGAAGTAACATGGTTACATCAAGAAGACTGCTACAGTAGCAAGGGGAGAGATCATGCTGAGGCAAAATAAAAATATAATGTAAAAGGAATATAACCAGGATTACAGACCATGCGTAATGATGAGTTCAGTAGGATAGGTAGAATTCGATCCTTGGGAGGAATGGTATGTAAAGAGGAAACTAGGGAGAATAAGATGTCTGGGCCTATGGCTGAAGAAGCTGGTGCTGTAGACAGGGGATAGGTTTAGAGACAGCAGAAGAGAAAAGCTGTGACATCTGGGCCTGTGCCGCTAGCAGAGGCAGCCTCAAGCTAGGGTATGCTGTTGGAGTGCATGTATGTACAGGAAAGAGGTTTAGAGACAGCAGGAGCCAAATGTGAATGTGAATGTGAATGTGAATGTGAATGTGAATGTGAATGTGATTTCACCAAGTACATGTTCTTGGATCAACATTACTTTTTAAAGATCCTTGAACAACATTCCAATCAACCAATCAGATTTATGGATAAGTTTACTCTTTGTCAAGTTTTGGCTTATAACTAGGGTTAGGTGCTTCTAATTCTTCTTTTATGTCTTGACGAGGATCATGCGCACTCAGTTCGCGTGGTTTGCTGTTCAGCTAACCAAGCCCATTTGGCCGCTTGGATGAACACTTCCTCGTGAGTCATAGGCGTCAGCCTCGGGCGCCCCTTCCTCTTCTGCCTGATCTTCACGGTGAGGTGCGGAGATCATGGGGAAAATCATACTCTGCGCAAATTAGCAAAATCATACTCTGCGCAGAGTTATGATTATACGAGGATGCCCCCAGTCAAAGACACGCTCGCGAGCTATCTCTCGGTGGGCATAGCTTCCACGTAAAAGGCACCCTCTCTGCCATCAAGTCGTGAGGCGTGAGACATCACGCCTCAATGGCAGGGCCGGTGCAGCCCTGCACACCATGGCGGTGTTACAGGCTTATCAGGCAGACCTGCTTAAAGACCTGGATCAGGGCCAGGGGTTCTCTCCTGAGGCGGTGGCTGAGCTGCGCAACACTACAGACCTGGCTCTCCGCGCCACCAGGCAAACAGCTTTTGCTATTGGTCGCTCTATGACGGCTATGGTGGTTACGGAGAGGCACCTCTAGGTGAACCTAGCTGACATCGGGAAGGAAGAGAGAGAGTTCTTTCTCGAATGCGCCGGTCTCGCCTCATGAGCTTTTTGGGACCTCTGTCCAGGCAGAGGTTTTTCAAGGTTCAAGGAGGCGAGGGCGCGTTCAGCGGCTTTCAAGTCTTTCATACCGCGGTGCCCAGGGCCCAGGTCTCATATAAGATTGATTGATTGAGGCCAAGTTTTTTTCCCTTGTTGTTTCTTTTTTCTATTTCTTTCCTTTCCATTTCCTCTTTCTCTTATTTGATTTTTGGAAACGTGACATCCGAATGACCTTCTGCGACACACTGAGAACTTCATATTCGATGGCGAGCCAACCAACCTTCTAGAGAAGTATATATGTCATGGAGAGGACGACGATATCCTTTCTTTGAGTTTTGAATCTTTGAAACTCTAGATCAAGAGGCATTGTAACCTCATGAGAACACTTGAGATTGAGAACAACGAGAGTAACTTTACCTATCTTTTATTTTATTCTATTTCTTTTTGAGTATTGAATTGATTGACCAGTCTGTAAATATATGTATATAGTAGATAAATGAGTGCACTCAGGGGAAATTGTCAACAATTATTGTTTGTGATATTGTAAATTACTTTATTTTGTTTTATTGACTTTTTTTATTTTCGATTTAAGTGAAACAAATTATATTTTTACTTCTAATTCAACCCTGTGTCTGTCTGTTTTTTCTCATTCCAACCCGCTACCTCCTTAGGCGACCTTAGATCTTCTGATTAGCCCAAATTTCAATTATATTGTATTTAATCCATTAAATTATTAATTATTTGTGTAATACGCAAGAGAAGTATTTGCTACCTAGCAGTTGCGGCTATAGGTCTCCGCTTTGAGGACTCTAGATCAAGCATGGTTAGGCCTCGGCCCCCAGTGCCTTGAGGCCTCTGTTCTCCAGTAGCCCCAGCCCGGGTCACTGCAGGTGGTGGACAGTTCCCCTGGGGTCTTTGTTTGCTGGCTTCGCCTATTAAGTGCAGTCATGCCCTTCAGCGTGGCGGCATTGGTATTCCATTCCCCAAAGCAGCAGCGTAGAGTTCCCTTTTGAAAAGGAATGATTCAGGTTACTATTGTAACTACAGTTCCCTGTGAAGAGGGAACAAGACACTGCATCCCTTTGCCATGCTTCAGGTTTTCCTGCAGGTGTCTCCTTCAGATCTGAAAGATGATGACTTTCTTTTTAGGTGCCCCTTTATACCTGCAGTCGCACCTGTGGTGACGTCATAGGCGGCTGCCGGCCAATGTCAAGTTCATTGTCGTGATTGTATTATTGCTTCAAACACCTGTCATACCGGAAGTATTCCCCAAAGTTACCCCTAGGGGAATCAGCATCTTGTTCCCTCTTCTCAGGGAACTATGGTTACAATAGTCAAGTCAAGTCACCTTTATTTATTTAGCGCTTTTTACAATGTAGATTGTTTCAAAGCAGCTTTACATTGGTCACAGAAAAAACAATATAAATAAAGTTTGTTTGGCTGAACAGCAAAACTGAACAGGTCTCAACGATCTCAGTCGAGAGACCTGAGTCTATGAGTCGGGCCCCCTCAGAGGTCAGACCCACAGATTTCACAGTTCCACTCTGACAGGAACCTCCAAGGAGTGCTGTCTAGGAGGGACACCAAGTCCGAAAACCACACCCTGCCCGGCCACTGCGGGGCAATAAAGGTGAGACGGACCCTGTCCTGGCGAACTTTCTCTAGAACCCCTGGGAGCAGAGCAACCGGGGGAAAGGTGTACAAGAGGAGCCTCAGCTACTCATGTCGTATCGCATCCAGCCGAAAAGAAGCTGGGAGAATAGGGGGGAATAGGGCAGGCAGTGAGCCGTCTCTCCAGACGGAACGGGCCAGAATTCCCCCCATCTGCTCCAACACCTCGGTGTGGAGTCCTATTCCCCGGGCCTTGGCCCCTGTCTCGACAAGAAGTTTGCCCCGAATTTGGGGACCCCAGGATGTAAACTGCTCGAAGGGAGCTGAGTTTCCCTTGGGTCCACAGGAGGTTTGGGAGAAAAGCTCGAAGTGCTAATCAGACAGCCACGCTTCCGGCGCATACTATGTGCCAGGAGAGGTGGTGTCTGCTCCACAGACCCTAAGTCGAGCGGCCCCTCAGGGCCACCCCCCAACCCAAGCGGGAGGCGTCTGTTAACAGCGTCACGCGGTGACAGAGTGATCCCAGTACAGGCCTTCGGGAAAGAAACCAGGCTTTCTTCCACTGATGCAAGACCCACATCAGTGGGGTTGATCATTGAGAACATGATCAGGCGGGAAAGGTTGCCCCTCGAGGAAACCCCCTGGTTTGAGCCACTATAATGGTCACAAATGGCGTAGAACTAGTGGAAAAGCACTGGGAACTGCCGCCACAAAACTTAACACTTCCTAGAAGCGTCCGACCATGAGTGGCTGGCCTAGCCTCATGTTCTTGACTGTGGACGGGATAGAGGCAATACGCATGGGGGAAACTGTGCTAAGATTGACCCGTACAAGTCCCGTACAAGTCCTGTACAACACAGAGGGACATAGTGCTCTGCCTCGGCAATCAGTCTCAGCCCGAGCTCCTACATGTGTGCGAGAACGACATCTCGATGTCGCACCGCAATCTCCCGAGACTGGGCCAGAAAGAGCCAGTCATTGATGTGAATCAAGATACGGGAGCCACGGAGAAACCGTCACTGAAGGTGAATCACCCAGAGGTATGTGGTAAGCAGAGTAGCCACATAAACCTCTCGGGAAGAGAGAGCCCTGAAGCCAAGCTGGCCCGCAGGAAACAGCCGGCAGGGATACACGGTTTCCAGTGGTGGGCTCTGGAGAGGAGAGCGGTCTTAGCAACCTCGGTTGTGAGACCAATACCATGCGCTAGGCCCCCTTGGAGGCCGAGCGCATCTACTCCAGAACTCCCAGGAAGCGGAGCTACTCCACGCACTTGTTGAAACTTGTTGAAACACTTGTTGAAACAGATACCAGAGAGCCGCCGGAGCAGATGCTCTAAAACCCTCCTCAGAGGGGGCAACCTGTCCAGTGCACCCCGTGTGGAGCACGACTGGAAGGGGCTGCCTGCGAAGAGCATGACCCGGCCCCCTCGAGGTACCGAGCCTGCTACCGTGCTTACAGGGCACTGATCTAGCCCTCGAGGTAGGCCGAAGGACGTGAAGGGGGGGCCCTACGAGGCCGAAGGACGCTAGCGTCAGGGCCTTCTGCTCTTTGCCTCCTTAGCCTGGAGGACAGCCTTCAGATCTGTCCTGCCAGAAGGCTGCGGCTGAGCATGACAACCCGCACTGCCACCCAAAAGAGGGGGCTGTCGGGTGACAATGCTCTGCTGCTAAGCAGCGCGGTAGGAGGAGCCGCTGCTGGGCTGCGGCTGGCTCACAGTGCCAGACGCTTGAGAGCGACGGGGAAGAATTAGCAGCCTCCAGAAACCTCTCGACGGCCATCTCGATAGCATCGCCGAAGAGGCCAGGAGGCATAAGAGGGGCATATTCTTATCTATCTCTCTCTCAGCGTGGTCAAATTGCCATGGCACAGAGAGAGAGAGCAGTGGCCCTGCGCAGCTCGGCGACTGCCTAAGGGCCATCCCCTGCCCTCAACGAGGATATGGGCAGCGTCGGGATTTTCAGGGGCGGCGATGAGTGGTGGGCGAAAAAACTCGCCAACCTCCACTCTAGGCATCGCCCCGTAACCAGTCTTTAGCTCCCACAAGAGTAGCATAGTTAGCGGCAGAGCTGCTATACATTCTGTGAGAGGCGGACTACTTCCAGGACCTAAACACCTCGATGTGGAGGTCCAGGGAAAAAAAGGCAAACCCCGATGCTGAGGCTGCACTCGGGCGGCAGGCAGCGCTCGTCCTTGAACGAGTGTCCCTCGGCTCAGCTGGTCACTCGAGACCCAGCCTCGCCGTCGCCCAAGTCAAAACCTCAAGCAGCTCCTCAAATGCGGATGAGATTGATGGCGGTTCAACCTCATCCACATCGATGCTGACTAAATCCACCTCCAGCTCCTCAGAACTGGAGATGTTCAGCAACGCTTCCTCACCCAGGTCGGAAGTAATCACCACGTGGTGCGCTTCCGAGTCCTGCGTGAGGGTAGATTTAGCAGTTAAGGGAGAAGAAAAGGCGTCCCTGTCTCCAACCCTGCTGTTAAACCCAGTTGTGATCCCCATGAACGCAATCGCCGCTGAGCCTCAGCTGCAGCGGGGCCAGACCACGAGGACCGCGAGCCTGAGCAGTTCCCTCAAAAACTGTCAGGCATGAGCGGAGAGTGTGCAGCGGCAGCCACAAACACTCTGCACACTCAGAGCCCTCGTTCGACGCAGTGTTGAGTTCCCTTGACAGGGAACTTCTGTTAAGAGTATGCTGTTATAATGTGTTTGTAACGTCATAGGCCTGAACTTCTTGTGAGACTTGAATCTGGTTTCTGCTGATGAAACTGCAAACATTCTTCACAAAAAATTTACTTCAATAGACTCAACTTCTGACTCCTGGTCTCCATTCATCATATCTGATCCTTAGGTTGTTAACTGTAAATTGCATGACAGGGGTAAATGGTGCAAATGCTGTTGGATGAAAGGCACAATAATTAACATGATAATAAACAGCAGGCTGAATGAAAATTTAAAATGAAACCAACAGAATTTTTATATATATATATATATATATATATATATCAAATATGCCTCAGGCCTCACCCTGCTTGTATATATATATACATATTGTGTCTGTGTGTATATATATATATATATATATATATATATATATATGCAAAAACAAAAAAGGTACGAGGAAGAGAGGGAAGCCGGATGATTACTGCAAATTGGTAGATAATAGTACTACCATTTACCAAGTTGTAGTAATCGTCAGTATTGGATCTCCTTCCTGCTTCTCTAGAGTGCAGACGTGTCTTCCCTCTGCTCTGCTCTTGCTCTTGCGCTTACGCTTAGTATTCTGTCTTTTTTGTCTCTTTTTTTTCCAGCCGCTTGCTGGACTCCTGAAAATACTGAAATGGATTTATATATGATTGGATTACTGATAGCGGGGTTCCTATTCTTTGGCTTTGGGATTACCCTGACCTATCGAAAGGTTGGTAAGTCAGCTGCAAGCAAATTTACCGAGCCGCTGTCTGAAGTGAAGAAATGCCTCGAGGCCGTGTCTGACCGTTTGAAGGGATTAGATCAGAGAGTGATACAGATTGAGGAACTGAATCGTAATCTATGCGACCTGAACTGTAACAACGCAGTCCGGACAGCGAGTCAGATCGGTGAACTTATGGACTGTAACCGGTCTGGCAATGAGGCAGCCTGGTCTCTCTTCTCTTATCTCCCTTCAGGGACAAAGCCACAGAACTGAACTCTCATCTTCATGTTTTGGCTATATTCTCTCTCAATATCCGTCTGCCTGTCCTGTCCTAATTTGGCTTTATCTATCTCCCCCCCAAACTGCACTGAAAAAATCCCAACACGTGACCTTGTGAGCTGTGTATGTTAAACTGCAATGTGTGATGTACAATGTGACGTTTTTGTTTTTGTTGCATCTGCTATGTATGCTTGCTAAACTGCACTCATTTCTGGAGATAAGTTGGCGCCGCAAATGGCTGCCTCGGAGTTGAGCTCTTCAGTGATTGTTTTTGTTTTTGTTTGTTTGTTCATGTTGTGTTGTAAATGTGCACTGGAAGCTTGAGCACTAAGACGAATTCCTTGTGTGTGCAAGCACACTTGGCAATAAAGCTCTTTCTGATTCTGATTCTGATACTATAATCGTATGTATAGGTTTTCAGTTAGCTCTTATGAAGGGCAGGCTTGAATTATCCTTAGAGGCATTGTATTGCATTTTGCTGTATTTCTTCCTCTTACTTCCTCCCTCTTCTCCTTTTGTTTTGGCATGTATGCAACAACTGAATAGATTTGGTTAAGAGACAAACACAAAAATTAGTTCAAGGAAATGTGACATGAATGCAGAACCTATGAAAGTTTAGTGCCACCCCCTGCTGTTCAAACTTACACCATGTTCTTAATGTTAATTTTGTAATTTTGCATTTTGTAATTTTTGTTAAACGTTTTATTGCATATAAAACAATTAAATAAATACAAATCTAACAAGTCAGTGTTATTGCATGAATTTATTTCTTGCTATGCCATGTCATACAGAAGGGCTGTAATACAGGTAAACAATGTAATTCACCTGTCCCTGTTATTTCAAAAGTTCAGTATATTCATGTTCACTGAGTGTGCAAACAAGGTGGCGCATCTTCTCTAATGGATGCAGAACCCTGGGGAGGGATACAAGTGAAGCTCACAATCAGCAAAAAGAATAATCTTCTTGCCACCACCAATCATCTAGCAGACATAATGACATTCATTATTACAGCTGTTTTCATAATGGTGTACATCTGAACTTGTGTAAATGTAATGGTCAATTACAACGAAAAAGATTTATTGCAATACAATTCTTCTTTTTTTCTCAAAAAAAAAAGCCATATTCACATCTATAAACCCCAAATGCATTCAGATTGATTAAACATACTTTAAATGGCAGACCATTAGTGAAAGTGCTACAATAACCAGCTTAAAAAAAACAGCTGCTCTCCCATTTATTGTGCTGACTCAGCATATTTTCAAAAGCAAGACTCAGATTACAGATTGTATCTTTAAAGGCTGGTGACGTCTCAAATATCCATTTAGCCCTCCGATGATATGAATGACATTGCACTATGCTCATGAAACTGTATTCCGATGATGAGCTGTGCTTATACTGTCAGTCTACTTCTACTTATCATGTTACAATGACCAAGATCTCTGTTTTTAAACATAGAAAGCAAGTAGGTGATCTAAAACCTGCATAATAAACAAAATAAGAATTTTCATCGTTTGGCCCACTTTAGTAAAAAAAGAAAAAGAAAAAACACACATAAAAAACATAGCAACAAAGAAAAGGAATTGCTGTCACTGAGAACATTTTAAAAGGGCAATGATTCAAATACTTCCAAGTTCGGCGTTGACCCAAATACACGATTTTTTCCTCGATTGCTTAAACACATTTCATGAAAGTATGGCTCCTTTTCTCGAAACTCTAAACACAAATCCATAAATTCTAACCCAATTCACTAAACTTCTTATGTTAAGTTCAAAATGAAGTTCTCCACCCAATCATTTAATCTTCCTGAAAAAAAAAAAAAAGACTTTACCCTCAGACATGACACACAAGCCCTCAAAAACACTGGTGAAATAAATTCAAAACAATACTACAAAAATAGGTAATAAGTTGTTGCTTGTGGTTCTCCCCCTCAAGTGATGAATACAACAAGTGATGAATACAACTAAAGACACAACAGATGTGCACATTTGGTTACTCCTTAAATGTACTGTACAGTACAATACACCAAACAACAACAAATTCAAATTATTCTGTGCCAGCATCCCATCTTTGGTCTGAGACAGGCCAGAAAATCTCAATGTCACAGGCTATTTTGGCCCTAGCCAGGCAGAGGGGGTAAAATACACTTGCATGCCTGATCCACAACTAGCAACCGTAAAACTAAAATGTCTAGGCAAGTTTTTTCCATTCCATCGTCTCTGTGCTCTACAGAAATAGAAGTACTGATTACTGTAACACATTCTTTTTACGAAATTGACATGAGTGACATGAATTTCATCTGAGCCTGCTTGTTTCCTTGCCCTTGCCCCCTCTTCCTCCCGCTCTTCCTCTTCTGCCACTCCCTACTCCTCTTCCTCAAGCTCCTCCTCCTCCTCCTCCTCTCTGGTGTCCTTGCCTTCTTTCTTCCCATTTTCCTGGATCCATTGTTGCAAAACTGAATGAACTGGCTCAGGCCCTTTTATCTATCTATGGAAGATTCTGATTGGTGTGTGATCATTTTTGGCTCTTAGTGTTTCCACCTAGGTAATTTTGTGCTAATTGAGCTGAGGCTGTGCAGTATTGAACGCTAGTGGTTTCTAAATGACAACATGGTGTAGGCAATGAGAAATTAAGAATTAAGGGATTTGTGTGTAGAGATTTGCAGTGACAGTTCAACAAATCTGACTTATGTGTCAAATCAGGAAAATAGTGTTTATAGTTTAGAGTGTTTTTTTTTTTATAAATGCCATTACGGCTTGGAAATTTGAGTTCTTAAGCCTAGTTATAGTGTTTAAGCAATCGAGAGAAACTGTAACATTGTTCTTGCATCAACATTTTTTGTAATCATGTCCTAATATAAATTCTTCAGGATGTTTACACATTAGCATGTAAACAAAAATGACTAAAATTATAAAGTGCTAGTCCACCTTAAGTATGAACCAACACAGATTTGGCGGTAAAACAAAATAGACACTATAAAAATTCCCCATTAAATGTTCAAAGTGATATTGCACAAATCCTGCACTTATCTGTTGTTAAGTTGTTGATACAAGTGTAAACACCACTCCCTGTCTGCACAAAACGCTACAAGAAAATGCACAACTGTGTCTGTCTGAGTGCATACATTCATTCATTCATTCAATCTCTGGACTACACAATTTCCATGACCTCATAATGCAAAATGGTTCCACGTAGAGATTTGTTACAGTTTCCATGTAACACGTTTGAATACTGATGCAGAGATAAAGTGCATGATCTGCTAAGATAAGTCAATGTCAAAATGTATTGAGAGCTCATTGAGGGCTTGAATTCTACTAATCCAAACCAAAGGTCACTTTAATAGGCCTCAGTAAGATTTTTTTTTTTTGATATGTCCTCCGCTTGAATTTCTACTAGCAAACAAATGAAGGTTGATTTCCATTTGTGTTAGCCTTATTTCCGTTTTTGAAGTCTGAATTAGCATGATTATAATTAAGCTAATTTCATTTGATTTTGATAGAAGCTTTAGTTACATGGGTGGCATGTCACTGTGCCAGTGGGTGCTAGGAATCATGCCTTGACTGCAGAGTGGGCACAGGCGGGTGTCACTGCTGCGCCAGTAGGGCGCTCCGATTGGCCTTCATCTTTTCTAGTCTCTTCGTCAGGTGGCTGTTGCTTGCTTCCAGCTCATCGATACGGTCAAGTGCAGACCTCAACTAAAGAAAAAACAACGCAGGAGCTTGTTACATCATACTCTAAAAATAATCACCAGCTTTGTAAATATCACAGTAATAAATAACTATAGTACCTTGATAAAAATCTCTGACTAAAACTTATTTGTTTGAGTTGGACATATCAAATGAAAGTCCTAAAAATGTACATTACTTATTAAGGTTTTTCTGAAAAGAATACATATTCTTAGATATTTTTAAGACCTTTTTGTTGCATTTCATTCAAAACATTTGAGAATGGAGAAATTATACTCAGTTTCAAGAACTACTATTACTCATTCCATCTGCACTGACTCTGTTATTCTGTTTCAGACAGTTCAGTTTGATTGGGTGAACTGGTTCAACCAGTTAATTGAGTAGAATACATTCAAAACAACACAGCAAAACAGTCATCACTAAATTCTTTATAGTTTGAGAAGCTGTTTCACTCATATATACAACACAAAAGGGAAGAAAAGACTATAACAACTTCTGTTTCACCCGACTTTAAGACTACCTAAACTGCATATAGCTTTTATATTAACAGCTATAGCTGTGACAGTCTCTTTGACCAAGTAAAAATAATGTATATGCAATATTAATAGCTAATAGTTATCTGCTATTATTGTTGGATTCAAATGAAATAAGTTCATATTACTCATGAATATTGTTTTTTAAATTGATTTATTCAAATATGTGTTGGTCCATTACCTTAACATGTTAGGTCTGTTCAATTTTATTAGTCATGGCATCAAATGTGGTCATTCAGATCTATTTTATTTTTTATTTACATGTTCAATAAGGTATATTTTATTGTTTCATTATTTTTAAGAGTAAGGATGATTCACCAACAACAACAAAAAAAGAGTACATCATGTTTTTAGCGTGTAGTCGTTGATAGGCTGTTAGAAATATTAGTGTCGTTTATTTTCAGTGATTTAATAATGTACCTCTCTCTGTAACTTGCGTTTCTCCACTTTTAGTTCATCTTCCACTTTCTCTGCAGCCTCAGCAGACGTCTTATAGCGACCCACCTGACCCTCCAGTCGAATGATCTGCCACATGACAAAGATTACAGATTATGCATGAATACTTTGGAATCGGTTGTACCACAATAAGAACAAAATTAATAGGCATAAAAGGAAGTAAAATGAGAATGTTGTTATCAACTACTGATGATGAAGTTAAATCCTTGAGCACGATTCTGATTTTATCCATGACTTACGGTTTGTTCAAGTGCTATGACTTCTTGCTCAGATTTGACTAACTTGAATTTCAGGTCACTGATCTGCCTGTTAGCATCTCCTGTAGAAGAAAAAAATGTTCAATCACATTTTTAAGGTCACATGAAAACAGAAAACCCTGTATGACAAAGTAACCTAAATAAAAACTAATAGTGATTATAATTTAAAGGCATATCTCACTCTGCAGATCTAAGATGTGAGGGTCCAGACCGTTCTGTAGGTCATCCTCATCCATGCTTCCAATTTCTTCTGTCCCATTCTTCTGTTTCTGCTCTGCAGTGGCTTTAAGCTTCCGTACCTGCACAAACGCACAAACCTGATTTCACCAAGTGCAACATGTCCTGAATCAACAACATTGTTGATCCTGGAGCAAATTTACAATCAACCAATTAGATTGAAGGGACAAGTTTAAAGTTTATATCAAGTTTAGGCTTACAACTAGGGATGTGCGAGTTTGGTCGACTAGTCGACTACACGGTACAGGGTGCAACTAGTCGACACCGAATACACTAGTCGACAACACGAGAAAAAATAAACACAAGATTTTATTGTTTAAATGACGTTTTAATCTTGCATGTAACCCTCTTATATGCGCAGGATTAGAACAATCCGTGCGTCTCGTGATAATTTGCTAAATTCAAATGTGTTTTCACGTGTTGGCTGGCACTGCGGTCGCGACGGATGCGCTCAGTGTTTGTTATATATCACAGCTATTCAGTTTTCAACCATGTACCTTTATTTTAGGTTTCAGACGTTTAAATACGCATAAGTACTGGCAAAAAAAATACATTTATAGTTTGAAAATCAATCCGTTCAATAATAAACTGACAAGGTGTTTTATTCATATCAGATACACATTGCATAGGTAACTATAAACTTCTCCCACTTCGCTGGACACTTACTGTCATGTATTTCGAGAGAAGGGACTGAATTTACGTGTTGTGAATCCAACGGATCAGATTCTCTGAACTGCGGCGCCTGTCGCGCATCAGCTGACATGATCATTATAAAGGCTTTTAAGCGACAAAACACATTCACTTCCATATATTTGAGAACTGGAATATCAGGTAATTGATATTTCACAAGTGTGTGAATTTTTTAAATAAATAAGCAATAATAAAATCAAATAAATAATAAATCAGTCGTGGCGGGTTTAATAATGACCACTGAAAGACGAGCGCGGTGTTGGGAGTATTTTAAAGTAGGAGGAGAAAGAAAAGTGTTTTATAAACTGTTATGTCAAACTCACATATAATGATTCCACTCGATCCGAGCATAACCATATTAATCAAAGACACGGAAATGTTTGAAGAGATGAGCCCAAACAGCCAAACCAACGCATAATTTGATACAACTGTCTGCCACTGTGATCACGTTCAGCTAAAAGAAAAAGATACAGTAATACCTCGGTTTGCGAGTTTAATTCGTTCCAAGAGCGAGCTCGTAAACCAAAATGCTCGTACACCAAAACAAATGTCCCCATAGGAATGCACTAAAAATCTATTTATTCGTTCCACACGACCACAAATGCCCATTTTAAATATTTTGCAGATAAAAATTATAACCATTAAGATCTCATATAAATACTAATTAATAATTGACAGTTAAACTCTAAAAACACTTGACAATTTACTGTAATGCACTTCAGCTGAGGAGAGAGGAGGGAGGAGGGGGGAGAACGCACGGGAGCCGCGAACGAACGAATGAACGAATTCGCGGGAGCCTCAAACGAACTAACGAACCAATTCGTGGGAGCCTCGAACGAACGAACGGATTCGCGGGAGCTGCGAACAAACGAACGAACGAACTAATTCGCAGGAACCGCGAAAGAACAAACGAACAAATTCGTGGGAGCTGCGAACGAAAGCGGGAGATAGGCAGATGATATGAGAATCAGGTGCTCAGTGACCACATACATACATACAGACTCAGGCAGAACTAGGAGACAATTAATTCATGAACCATGACAGTTACTGCTTTGAGGCACTGTAAGTATATATTTTACTATGTGAACAAAAGTGATCACAATTAATTAATGTTAATCTCTTAATCACTTATAAAAGTATCACTGTGGTGAATGATGAAACCAAGCGAAGCTGGGAGAATGAATGAGTTAAGGGGTGATAAAGGGTTTGGAATCGCATGACTGTGTTATGAGAGGCTGTGTTTAGGATATTTACAGTAAAAATGCGCGCCACCACGCTGAGCATTAGGACTTTTTCCACACAAAAATGCCCGTAGGTGAGGGAAATTTTTTCTCGTACACCGATACAATGCTCATACACCGATTCGACCCTCCATGCTCGTACACGATTTGCTCGTATACCAAGTGGCTCGTAAACCGAGGTATCACTGTATTCTTTTTTATTTTTTACCCGTTTATTGAACTCATTGTCACGGGTTTCACCATGAAAACCGACACACACACCACTTGCTACATAAAGCTGCAGTTTTGAGACTCAGCGCGCAGTGGAAAAGTGACCTTATTTCTAGCGGGATTACTTTTAGACTAGTCGACTAGTCGGTTACAAAATGTTTGTTTAAACGACTAACAAATTAGTCGAAAAGCACATCCCTACTTACAACCAGAGTTAAGTTCTTCAACATCAGTGTTATTCACCTATCATTTCCCTCTGATTTTAGGGAGAAGTTATGGGTACAGTTAGGTTTAGGGGTAAGGATATGGTTAAGATAAAACTTTTAGACAGAAAACATGTTGACCCAGGAACGAGTCTAACTCACAATAATCATCATAAGTACTTATGACAGGTATTTCATAAAATGCTCTTCCACAATCAATTAATGAAAAGCAAAAAATGGCAAAACTCACCTGGTCGAGCAAACTCTCTCTCTCTTCCATCAGCTTTCTTAATCTGATCTCTGAAAGATGCAAATAAAAACATGTACAGCACATGAACCTCATACAGAATTAGACAATGTTACATAAACAATGAGTTGATGTAGGCATTAAAATAATTTATTTTGTAGCACAAAGTATATACATTCACCTAAAGGATTATGAGGAACGCCATACTAATACTGTGTTTGACCCCCTTTCGCCTTCAGAACTGCCTTAATTCTACGTGGCATTGATTCAACAAGGTGCTGAAAGCATTCTTTAGAAACGTTGGCCCATATTGTTAGGGTAGCATCTTGCAGTTGATGGAGATTTGTGGGATGCACATCCAGGGCACGAAGCTCCCATTCCACCACATCCCAAAGATGCTCTATTGGGCTGAGATCTGGTGACTATGGTACATGGTGGTCATACAGAGATGGACATGGTCAGAAACAATGCTCAGGTAGGCAGTGGCATTTAAACGATGCCCAATTGGCACTAAGGGGCCTAAACATCCCCCACACCATTACACCACCACTACCAGCCTGTACAGTGGTAACAAGGCATGATGGATCCATGTTCTCATTTTGTTTAACTTCAAATTCTGACTCTACCATCTGAATGTCTCAGCAGAAATCAAGACTAATCAGACCAGGCACCTGTTTTTTGTCTTCAACTGTCCAGTTTTGGTGAGCTCGTGCAAATTGGAGCCTGTTTTTCCTATTTGTAGTGGAGATGAGTGGTACCAGGTGGGGTCTTCTGCTGTTGTAGCACATCCGCGTTGTGCGTGTTGTGGCTTCATAAATGCTTTGCTGCATACCTCGGTTGTAACGAGTCGTTATTTCAGTTAAAGTTGCTCTTCTATCAGCTTGAAATAGTCGGCCCATTCTCCTCTGACCTCTAGCATCAACAAGGCATTTTCGCCCACAGGACTGCCGCATACTGGATGTTTTCCCTTTCCACACCATTCTTTGTAAACTCTAGAATTGGTTGTTCGTGAAAATCCAAGTCACTGAGCAGATTGTGAAATACTCAGACCAGCCCGTCTGGCACCAACAACCATGCCACGCTCAAAATTGCTCAAATCACCCATTCTGACAGGACCACAATCCAAAATGCATTGACACAACTGTCATGTGATTGGTTGATTAGATAATTGCATTAATGAGAGACTGAACAGGTGTTCCTAATAATCCTCTAGGTGAGTGTAAATTGAATTGTCATTTTAACATTTTACAATGAATTATGAAATAAAGGAGCAGCATCCAAATCAGCTGCAACTATTGAGACAAAAAGTTGCGTCTTTGTGCTCCACTTGTCAGGTGTGTAGCACAGATGGATATGAGGCATAGCTGCATGTCCACATGAAACAAGACAAAACAGCGTGCAGCTCATAAAACACAAACTGACAAACACACAGATAATGAATGTACGAATCCCAACACAAAACCAAGACTGAACAAGACTTAAGTCTCCGGAACGGACATCATAACTCCCACACAAAATGCTACACAGACAAGTGAGCACGTGACTCGGGTCCCACTGCCTCTGAGGCTCAGTGGCGATCTATGTCCTGGGGTTCACAAGCATGGGCAGCCTTGCTAAAGACCGCCAGGCAGGAGATCTGACGGCAGGGTTCGAGATGGGCTTTGCCCTATCTCAGCCCTTACCTGGCAGATCTTACTTCCGACCATGCACAGGCACCGGTGCTGCAACTGCCTAGCTCTGAGGAGTTGGATGTTGTCAACATCAAGGCTGGACAAGAAGACTCCCCAGCTTATAAGGTGCTTGTCGAGGTTGTGACTCACGCTGTCTCGTGGCTAAATATTGACTGGCCGGCCAAGACCAGAAACTTGATGAACATTACCTGCCTGTGTCAGGACCTCAGGGAAGAAAGGCATTCTTCCCAATCAATCTTCCTGTCATCATGTCATCCCTGAAAGCTCTGACACTGCCCACCAAACCTATGAGAATTACATCTACTCTGGTGGGCAGGGCATTCTCTGCCTACAGCCAGGCAGCAGCATGTCTACACACCACAGCGCTGCTGCAGGCTTACCAGGCAGAGCTGATCAGGGATTTCGACGAGGGTGAGGGCATTAGCCCCGAGTCAGTAGCTGAACTTTGCCGGGCCACAGATCTCTGGGCCAATAGGGAGATGGCCGTCTCCATGTGCCACTTCATGGCAGCTCTGGTGGCTACAAAGAAGCATCTGTGTCTCAACCTTACGGCCATAAAAAAAGAGATACAAACTTTCTCCTTGACGCCCCTCTGATACCTAATGGCCTCTTCGACGACACTATCAAATCAGTCGTCGAAAGGTTTCAGGAAGCTGCTAAACAGCAGGCGGCATTCAGGAAGCTACTGCCTTGCCCACAGAGCTGCTCAAAAGCAGAGTCTTACCACCCGCCAGCCCCCTCAAAAAGCGGGGGTCGGGCCTGCACTCTCAGCCTTCATGCAGATCTAAGGACCGTCCTCCTCGCAGAGAAGGCTACCAGTAAGAGGTCATGATCACCCATGATCATCTCTGACGGGGGTTCTAGAGCAGTCACTCCAGACTCCAGACTGCTCTATCAGATATCAGAGGCCAGCCTCGAGAGGCTGGTTCCCTTAGTAGAGTTTCTGGTCGCATGAATACAAATACCATATATGGGTCCTGTGCACATTATCAAAAGGGTATTCCATTCAGTTTAGTGCTCGTCCGCCCCCTTTCTGCAGGGTCTTACCCACCTTGGTTGGCCCCAAGCAGGCTCTGTTGATGGAACAAGAAGTAAACACTCTGCTAAGGAAATGATCCATAGAACATGCACTCCTATCAGACAGAGAGTCTTACAACCATTACTTTATTGCTCCCAAAAAGGATGGAGGGTTGCGGCCCATTCTAGAGCTGCATCTTCTCAACTGCTCAGTAATACAACTCAAATTCAAAATGTTGACTATGAAACAGATCTTGACTCAAATGAGAACCGAAGACTGTTTTGTCACAAACAACCTGAAAGACGCTTATTTCCACATCTCCATCCTTCCCCAACACAGGAAGCTCCTCTGGTTTGCCTTTGGGTGGAAGGCTTACCTGTATCGTGTGCTTCCGTTTGGCCTAGCTCTGTCACCCCGCACTTTCATCAAATGCATGGATGCATGCACTATCCCCACTGCACTCCCAAGACATATGTATTCTCAATTATATTGATGACTGGCTAATCTTTGCCCAGCTGCCACAGTTAGCGGTTCGACATTGAGATGTTGTTCTCACTCACATGAACGAGTTGGGGTTGAGGCTGAACGCAAAGAGGTTTGTACTTTCTCCTCTACAGAGGGCCAACTTGCTAGGCGTTATATGGGATTCAGTGTCGATGTCAGCACGGCTATCCCCCATGTGCATCAACGCCATCCTTTCAGCTGTCAAGAGCATCAAACTAGGCCAGTCACTCACTGTGGCCTGTGGAGTGACCTTCTGTCCCAAGCAGCGGGCTTGATTCGTCACCCTTCCCCAGAACTTTGTAAACTGTGTGCTTGGCCTTCCCCTATGGTGGTCCGTGCCCACTCTACTAGGCTGCCTCTAAGGCCCTTCTAGCATGGGTCTCCCTTGCTAAAGTCTGTGATGTAGCAGGCTGGTCAACTCAACTCCACTCAGCGGGTGCTTTCGTAGTGAACTGTGACACACTCATCAGCCTTCGTAACTGAGGTGGCGTTGGTACATCGTTCCCCCCAGTATTTATACGCAGCATGAGTTCCCTTGAAAAGTAACCATAGTTCCCCGAAGAGGGAGCGAGACAGCGTCTTCGGCCTCAGCATAGTTTGTTTAATCACTAATATCCAACATATTTGTAATCTTTTCTACAATTTAAAAAAAAAATGTTTTATGCATACCATAAAAGCAAAATGGTCAGTTTAATTACAGCAAGTAAATCTGCTGCAATTGTGAGTTATAAAATATTGGAAACCATTTGTCTTACCTAACATGTTGTCTCCAGTAATGTTGGGCGTGTGAGAGTCTTGATTCAATCGGAAAGCTGTTTCCGCATCAGCAAGCCCATCAATCGTCCTGTCTGCTACCTCTCCACTGGCTGTCACCTCAGATCCCAGCACAATGCCATGTTTCTGTGCAAGAATACAATCTGATGTCAACATCCCATTTTTCCTATTATGTTTTTATGGACATAAATACGATGACTTCTATATCACTACTATATATCTCTACTTCTATATCTCTGTGATTGCCAATATTCCTTCTACACCTCTACCTTTAGAGCATCCTTAAGCTGGCAAATCTCATCCCTGAGTGCCTCCCGTTCATCTTGGATAATGTCAGAATATTCCTTCTGCCTCTCTAAGGCCTTAATATGACCATCCGGAAAAGTGAACAGTCAGGGAAGGGAAGAACAAAGGAGTAAAGGAAAGCTGTAAGGTAAGGAAAGACTACAAGGGACATGTGACACAGTATAAAGCATTCTGTACTTTAACACGTTGGGTTAATAAGTTACACAAGCTAAGGAGGATTTCAAAAGATTATTAAGTATTAAAATCTAAAAGAGAGAATTGTTTTGATGGAATATGATTAATGAAACATGGCCATGAAAAGTAATTGTACCCGGATCTTTTTATCTTTCCATTCCAATGTTTCATGCAGATCAGAGATCTCTCTAATATAGTCCGCCTGCTTCCCATGAGACTGTTGGGCTTCCTGAGACCCGACCATAAGGGCAAGCAGAGGAAAACAGATAGAAGAATAGTAAGGGGAAAATATGAGAGAAGACAACTGAACAACAGAATCCATCTACAGTATGTTAGGAAGAGAAAAAGCCAGAAGAGATTTGACTGCCCTTTAATTACTGGTGATGCTCACCCTCAACAACTCTTCACTCTGCTTCAATGTTTCCTGCATCTCCTCAAACTGGACCTTTAGAACACTGTGGGCATGACGTTCTCGCTCGCACTCCTAAAAACATTACAATCAGAAATGTCCACCATTGAATAACATACTGAAAAATTCATAATGAATATGTAGCATATTCCTGGTTTCTAGCATGTACTGTCACACTTATTTGAACGGTAGTAGATCTACAGATTATTAGAATTAAATGACATTATTATTTATTATTAGTATTATTATATAATTATTTTAGAATTAGTATTATAGAATTATTACTTTCATAATGAACATCTGAATGACTGTGTGCATTTCAGTACTTCTTTGCATATTAACAATCTGTGTACTTTATATTGAGTGATAACTTCTCTGCTAACCCTTTCCACATTGCAAAAACACTTCAATACAACTGATTATATATGCAATATTGCCAAATACAGTAGTTCAGATCAGAGTTTAACCCAAAATGCACTAAGGGGGTCAAATTGACTCAACAGAGTTATTTTCCAATAAAATCATTATATAATCCCTTAAAATTCCATTAATTCCTTCTTGTATTTCAAATCTGGTACTATGTGAGCGTCTATAATGTTATTGATACATTTCTTGGTCATTTTGTATTAAAACCCTCTTTATCAAAAGAAGGCCTTACCCTGTTTTTCTCTTCACACTCTCTGCGTTTCTCACACATAATTTCCTCCAGCTCCATCAGAGTGTCTCTCAGTGTGTCCACCTGATACATCAGGTTTGTCTTCTCATTGTCCAGCTGAGCGTTAGACACCATGGCCTTACGGTATTTCTCCTCCACCTCTACCAGGGAATCCTGAGAGTAGACATCCAAATAAATATCTTTACATTTAGATCATGGTCATTATAATTTAGATTATGAAAACATCAAAAATACCTTCATTTCCCGTATGGAGGCCTCAGTGTCAGCTGAAATCGAGGTATCACAGCTCCCTCTTCGTGATAACCCTCCACCCAGAGATGCTAGAGTAGCAGCAGAGAGGGTGGAGGCTGTCCTGGAACCCTGAGAATGTAGTTTAAATATATACTTGTTCTGGTAGATCACTTTGTTGTGGTATTGTTAACTGTGATGGATAAAAAATTGTGATTCTATTCAACATCCTCAAAATGATCTTACTCACCTTTTCCATGAAGTCTGACCTTTCCTCCACCTGTATGAAAAATGCAATGTGTTCAGCAGAAGCTTCAAAATCATGAAGACTCTTTATTCAAATCCACATTAAATGAGAAATACTATTTTAAAACAAGAATGAATCTATAAGCATGTTCCATGCTTTATTCACTAGAGGGAGCACAACACAAACAAGATTCATGCTAATTGCACATGATACTGAAAATTCTAGGGTACAGGAACAGGGTATGTAAAGTAGCAGAAGAACAAGACAGTTTTTGCCACGGATCTTCGTTAGAGAGATGCCAGGCTTGACCTCCAGAACTGAAGTGCTACAGCATGGTCAGTGATAGAATAGGGAAGCTCACCACTGGACTGGCACGGGCTGAACTCGCCCTAGATGAAGCCCTGGAACTGGAGCCCAAAAAGCCATTGTAGTCTGAAGGCTGATCAGAAATGCAGGCATTGAGAAAAAAGCAGAATAAGATGGATATGAAGGTGACAGAGGAGCAGATGATAGCAGAAATAGAGTTAGTTCTGAGCATTTGAGGTAACATATGGGAACTGATAAGTGTGAAGTTTAATTAAGTGACAGTGCCATATACACTACTGTTCAAAAGTTTGGAGCTAGTAACATTTTGTATGCCTTTGAGAGAATTCGGTTTTGCTCACCATAAATAAAAAATCCTTTTTGCTTTATATTAGTAAAGCTATAACTTATTTTACTATTTACGGTTACAGTTACTATTTAAGAGTTATACTATAAAATGCTAAAATGGCGGCGCGTGTACACGCAGCGGCTTCTCTCTCTCCCGACAGTTCGGTGTTTTCATGTTTTTTGTCGTGTAAATCACAGTGTTTTTGTACGTCCTTGTCGCATCCACTCGTCTGCAAACACAGCTACAGACGTGAGTTTCTGCTCGAGGTTGGAAAGACTTCAGTTTCCAATCCAAGCTCGGCGCTCGTACAAGAACTGCGGGACCATGGTCTTCTCCGGAGGCCTATTCCATCACCGTCCCCCACTACTGCACCTCCCCCACAGTGGACGCGCCACAAACGGTGCGAGAGGAAACAGAAGAGGGGGAAGCGCGGAGGTATCCGGGTTAGATTATCGGCTAACCCACACAAACCTGCTATCCCCACCATCATCCTGGCTAACGTACGCTCGTTGGATAATAAACTGGACGATCTTCAACTTCTACGCTCTACTCAGAAGACTGTAAGAGACTGTTGTGTTTTTGTGTTTACGGAAACATGGCTCAACAGTAGCGTTCCGGACTCCACCATTCAGCTCGATCGGCTCACATGCCATCGCGCGGACAGAGTGCTCGTCGAGGGAGGTAAGACCCGCGGTGGCGGACTCTGTGTTTACACCAATGATGCTTGGTGCCGCGATGCTGTTGTAGTCTGCAAACACTGCTCACCCCTGGTGGAGTTAATGATTATTAAGTGTCGGCCTTTTTATCTACCGCGGGAATATACAGCTATTATACTTGTTGCTGTATACATCCCCCCCAGCTCCAACAACAACAACAGGAGTGAGGCACTTAATAATCTTTATAAACACATCAGTGATCAGCAGACAGCCCACCCAGATGCTTTTCTCATCTTGGCTGGGGATTTCAATCATGCTGACTTTAAGAGTGTGTTTCCAAAAATTCATCAGCATATTGACTTCCCGACACGTGGAAATAATACTCTGGACTTAGTGTACACTACTCAGAGAGGAGCTTACAAAGCCCTTCCCCTCCCCCACCTTGGTGCACATCAGATCACATCACTGTATTGTTATTGCCAGCATACAGACCACTCGTGAAAGTCACCAAACCAGTCCAGAAGCAGATTCAAGTCTGGCCTGAAGGGTCATCAGAGGCTCTTCAAGACTGCTTCGACACCACGGACTGGGACATGTTCAAACAGGCTGCAACCTACCATAACACCGTAGACCTCCAGGAGTACTCTGAGACTGTTACTTCTTACATCAACAACTGCATTGAGGATGTAACAGTCACAAAGACCATCACCATCTGGCCCAACCAAAAACCGTGGCTGACAGGGAATGTCTACAGTCTTCTGAAGACGCGTAACGCTGCCTTCAGAGCTGGAGCTGGAGAGGTGGGCCTGAGGACAGCAAGGGCCAACCTGTCACACGGCATCAGGAAGGCTAAGAGACAGTACTCCAGGAGGATAACCCAGTGTTTCAGCGACAGCAGAGACACAAGGAGCCTGTGGCAGGGGATTCAGACCCTCACGGACTACAAACCCCCTGCACGGACGTGTGACAGCACCACCCCCCTACTGAATGAGCTGAACACCTTCTTCGCTCGCTTTGAGGCACACAACAGCACCACTGCACAGAAGTCACCACCTCCTCCCGATGACCAGGTGTTGACACTGCCCAGGGACAGCGTGAGTAAATCCCTCAGCAGGGTCAACGCACGCAAAGCTCCGGGTCCTGACAACATTCCTGGTCGTGTATTGAGAGACTGTGCAGAGGAACTCGCTGATGTCTTCACAGACATCTTTAACATCTCGCTGAGTCAAGCTGTTGTCCCCACATGCTTCAAAGCAACCACCATCATTCCTGTCCCTAAAAAATCATCTCCATCCTGCTTCAATGACTACCGCCCAGTCGCACTTACCCCCATCCTTATGAAGTGCTTTGAGCGGCTAGTCATGCACCACATTAAATCTGTCCTCCCCCCCTCCCTGGACCCCCACCAATTTGCATACCGGTCAAAACGCTCGACCGATGACGCCATTGCCACTGCTGTCCATTCAGCACTCACACATCTGGACAAAAAAGACACGTATGTCAGAATGCTGTTCATTGATTTTAGTTCAGCTTTCAATACAATTATCCCTCAACAGCTCACCCAAAAACTGTCTCAGCTGGGACTCAGCACATCGCTGTGCAACTGGTTGCTGGACTTCCTGACGGGAAGACCTCAGGCAGTACGGGTCGGCAGTAACTCATCCAGCTCCATCATTATGAACACTGGAGCCCCTCAGGGTTGTGTGTTGAGCCCCCTCCTCTTCACTCTGCTGACCCATGACTGCACACCCATACACAACAGCAATCTCTTCATCAAGTTTGCGGATGACACGACTGTAGTTGGTCTCATCACCAACGGCGATGAGACAAACTTCAGGAGTGAGGTGAGCCACCTGGTCAGGTGGTGCGGCGACAACAATCTCTCTCTGAACGTGGAGAAGACGAAGGAGATTGTTGTTGACTTCAGGAGAATGCACACCCAGCACCCTTCTCTGACCATCAACGGTGCGACCGTGGAAAGAGTGAGGAGCACCAAATTTCTGGGTGTGCATATCACAGAAGACCTCTCCTGGACCACCAACACCACAGCACTGACCAAGAAAGCACAGCAGCGACTCTACTTTCTCCGCAGGCTGAGAAGAGCTGGAGTCCCAGCCCCCATCATGCACACCTTCTACAGAGGCACCATCGAGAGCATTCTGACCAGCTGCATCACTGTGTGGTATGGCGCATGCAACACATCCTGCCGAAAAGCACTTCAGCGCATAGTGAGAACAGCTGAGAAGATCGTTGGTGTCTCTCTCCCACCCCTCCAGGATATTTATAACTCCCGCCTCTCCCGCAAAGCCCTCATCATTGCGAGAGACCCCTCCCACCCATCCCAGAGCCTCTTCAGTCTGCTGCCATCAGGGAGGAGACTATGCAGTCTCCAGGCAAGGACCAGCCGACTGAAGAACAGCTTCATTCCCCAAGCTGTCAGGGCATTGAACTCCCTCCCGTCTCTGCCCCTTTTCCTCTCTTTTGCCCCATGCACCTGACCCCCCCCCCCCCCCCCCCCCCCCCCCCCCACTATTGTTTGCACTGTCTTTACCATCGCGACTTTATCTCTTTATTTCCTTAATCTATTTTATTTTATTTTATCTATTATTATTTATTTATTTTTTATATATATATTTTTTTTTTGGCGTTGTTGATATATATATATATATATATATATATATATATATATATATATATATATATATATATATATATATATATATATATCAACAACGCCAAAAAAAAAATATATATATAAAAAATAAATTTTTTTATTTTATTTAACAACAGCAACAATATTTTGTTGCTGTTGTTACTGTTAATGTAACCTGGTTGCACCTTGGGTCTGAGAGTTACAGAATTTCAATTCTCTATGTATGTGCTGTATATATTGCAGAATTGACAATAAAGCTGACTTTGACTTTGACTTTGACTTGACTACTATTACGGTTTAAAATAACTGGTTCTATTTCAATATATTTTAAAATGTAATTTATGCCTGTGATTGCAAAGCCAAATTTTCAACAAGCCATCACTCCAAACTCCTGTCACATGATCCTTCAGAAATTAATCTAATATGCTGATTTAGTATTAAAATACCCTTTCTTATTATTACTAATATTGAAAATTAGATAAAAACCGTTAGAAACAGTATTTACTTTAAACAGATATTTACAAAAATATATTTTTAAACATGTTCTGAAATATGAACTATTCTGTAGTAATATAATAATAGTGATAAGTCACTTTTGGTCAATTTTATCCATCCATGCTGATTAAAAGTAACTTTATTTTTTATTTTGAACAGTAGTGTAAAACCATAGCCATGTTGTGCGGTCAACACACACACTGACGGTATCTGTGCGAAGGAGATTCAGTCTGACTAGTAAACGACCACACAAAAGAAAGAAAGAAATTCAATTCAAGATGATTAACCATCAAATGCATGCTTTACATCCATACACCAAAAGTCCCACTCTGACTACTGCCATGCTGGCATCCGAGCACAACAATACTGGGAAAAACAGCAGGGTGGAGGATCCCAAACTTTCCTCAGAAACAGACTTTTCCTCATGACATAAACATACACAGACACAAACAACACCTAGTCAAGCCTGAGGTCTGAAAACAGAACCATGCAAGACTCTCAACAAGCCCAGACTGGCATTGGGAATCGGGTCATGCCCCTTTCAGAGGAATAAGTAAAGATTGGGCCTTACGCCTCTAACGGTGGAGCCACTGAAACGCCTAGTGCCAGAAAATGAACTCTCTTCATGCAGTGACCCCTGCAGACAGAACAGAACACCTCACCATAATACATTCACATTTGATATATCTTAGACATAACCGTGGACAACACAACAGTTCAAATAAAGATCCTTAAATGACTGCTTTACATATCCAAAATGGTTCACCAGCATGAAATGTGATCAAACAGGGCTGCTAACCAGTGGAGATGCAATTTAAACACATTAGAGGAAATGTTACTAACATACAGAGGAGTTTAATGGAAGCTTCTGTGTGTGTTTATAAAAAGTTAACACATTAGCCATTATCTTTAATGCATTCTGATGTATTCTGAGCACTTATGGAATGACTAAATAACAATTCCTGTGTTAGATTTAGATAGAAGAGGCTATGCAAGCCATAGACTTGTCAACACAAGACTCAGTAAATCCGTTTTCTACACTGCATGCAGGTCTCAACTCACATGAGGGATTGAAGACACAACACGTCCGTAAATGAGATAGTTTAGCCATAAATGAAAATTCTGTCATCATTGTACTCTAATGTTGTTCCAAACTAGAGATGAATGTCCAATAGCAGAATGTCCAAGCAGCTCCATTCTACAATGAAAGGGTTAGATACAAATATGTTCTTGCTTATTGGAATTAAATAAAAATGTATTATTAAGATGTAAAAATACATTTAAAATATATGAATACATTTAAAATGTTATGTAATAAATGAATAGTTAAAACGATATTCAAGTACTTGTTATTTGCTTTAGTCAATACATAATGTATTTCTCTATAATAACAATGATGGGGTCGACTTTAAAAGATTTAATTTTACATTATTAGAAAGAGCACTTTTTAAAAGTGTTCATAAGTGTGTTAAGAAACAGTTATGTACTGCAAGTACAGTATTTTAATTTGATTTTAGGAAGCACACTTTATCAAATGGGAGAGGACAGGAACAAGGAATAGCATTGGTCATCATTCACTTTCATAGTATAGAAAAGAACAGCTTGAATATTCTACTAGATCACCCCTTATGTGTTCCACAAAAAAAAATGTCATATGGGTTTTGATGACAACAGAATAATTTTTGGATTAACTATATCTTATGTTCATTACAATGTGTGCCCTGTATTCACCAAGATGAAATAGAGTGAACGGACAATCTGCATGTCAGGTTGCATGCAGATGACAACTGGAAACAAACCCTGTGACTTCTTGAACGGGGGGGTTCAGTAAAAAGTGCAGAGGGCTAAAACAGAAAGAGAGGGGAGGAAGAAATATATATGCTCATAACATTTCATTTCAATACTACATACTCTTCAAGTAAAATAATAAAATAGTCTCTCCCCTAAATAAATAAATACTAGATTTCATCAAACAACATCCTACTAGCAATAAAGCATGAACTCTTAAAACAAGTTTGCATAGACCAAAATAATAACTTCTTGGTTACAAAAGTATTTTTAAGTCCATTCATTTTCTCAATAGGCTTTTAAAACAGGAAGTAAAATATGCATTTTACTGCTTCTATGTTTTCATTTGCATGCATTAGCATTTAATCATTCAATCAAATGATACATTCAATTAAAATAATACAATAAAAAAACTGGAAATAGTACTGCATTTCATCTGGCCACACTTGACAATTTTCAACATGCTATAATTTCGCTTGAAGGCAAAAAAATTCCATTCCATCGGGTTCAAGATCATTACACAATTGATAATGGATATTTAATTCCCAAAATTTCACCTTAAGATGCAGTGCTAGTTCCCTTTCAAGGGAACTCGCACTGCGTCGAAGACACTATGGGAACGCTCAGCGTGAAGCACGTGTGAAATCTAACCAATGTCTTGTTCCCTCTTCAGGGAACCAAGGTTACAGTCGTAACCGAGATGTTCTCTTTCAAGGGAATTTGTCTTGTGTCGACTGACACTGTGACAGGGCAACGGAGTATCTCGTTCCTTCTTCAGGGAACCAAGGTTACAGTCGTAACCTAGACATTTCAGCAACATCTTCTCTGATTGGTGGATATTACAGTACTATTGTGTGTAATGTACTTAAAAATACACAGGAAAAAAAATAAAATAATTTTTATTAAGTTAAAATCTAAATTTTAGACCTTTGAATTCTAGAGTTGCTTATACAATCACTTAAATTGATTTTAGTTTTTTTAATCACAAAAAGTCAGTTTTTCTATTTGTTTATCAATTTGCATATTTTGAATGTGATTTTTACTTCCAGAACCCTACAGTTGTGGTCTACTGACAGTTGTTTGAAAATACGTGTTCCTGTGAGATGACAGGGGAAATGAGAGAGGGCAAAATTAAGAAATGGGTATAATATAAAACAATGAAGAAGATAACTAATTCTAAATTAAGGAACAAAGAGGGATTGTTAGGGATTGTGAGAGGGACAGACCCGTCCATTTTGAAGTCTGGCTGAAGGCAGACTGCTGGTGCTGCTGCAGAGATCTGTGTGGTTACCCTACGGTAAGCAAAGGAGGACAAAAGAGCAATGTGAGAATGAGAAATAAAAAACAAAACCCATGAAAATAGCTGAGGTGACAGATTATTGCACAAGTGTAATAAAGAATGAATGAAAGAGGGAACAAGCTGTGACAGGTATCTTTCTGCAAACGGCAGCCTCACAGAATCAGGATTATCAATTCCATCATTAATACCTATTAATTTAATAAATTAGCTTCAAATAATGAGATTAGATTTTTTTATTTTACAAAACTTCTGTGATTTTGTTTAAATAAAGTAAAGCAGGCTAATTGCAATTTTGTTATGTTTTACAATTGAAAATAACTTTCCTTTATTTTAATATATTTTAAAATCCTAATGATTCCAGACATTTGATCAGTAGTATGAGTCCTGAATTTCTGGTTTTATTAAAGTGACAGAAGATTAAAATTAAGAGAAAGTAAAGTTGAGGTGATAGATTCAAATTGTGTGTTAAACTGTATAATATATACTCTATATATATATATATATATATCAGTTTCTATAGTTTAACACACAATTCGAATCTATCTCCTCAACTTTACTTTCTCTTAATTTTAATCTTAAAAAATAATTTTAATCTTACCTTTTTTCTTTTTTTTAATACATTAATCCAAATCAAAATCACAGGTATACTAACCCTTAAACTGCCCCGACTGCCAACAGACATCCGCTCCTCATCATCTGATATCTGAGAGAGGAAGACAAAAGAAAACAGGCAGTTTAGAACTGTGCTTTTGGTAAACCATGCATTTCTGTATGCCTGTGAGTATGGCAAATGGCTAACTTGTACCCCATGGAAAGCAAATGTGGGTCAAAAAAGGATAGAATTAAATGCATATACAACATATATGTTAGTGATTTTTTTTAAATGTATTATAATTTAAATGTTGTGTGTACCTACATATTTTGGGGTTGTTATATTAATATTTTGATAAAACAATTATTTTTTACTTGCAATTGCAAGTTTTTAAATCTCAATTCTGACCTTATTTCTTGCCATTTTGACTATTCCTTGCAATTCTGAGAAATAAAGTCAGAATTGTGAAATATAAAGCTATCTGTGTGTATGTGTGTGTCTGTGTGTGCGTGCGTGTGTGTGTTCGGTCTTTGTATACCCAACGTTATGGAAGCTTTATTTACATTATGTGTACGTTTTATGATGAAAGCTTCAGTCCCTGTTTACTGCAACCACATGGAAATGATCATGGAATTTAGTTCCCTTTCAGGGAACTCGAGCTGCGTCCAAAGCGCTAGGGGAAATAGCCTTGCGTCAGTCACGTGAAGATCTGTGCAACCAATGAGAGACGAACGCGTGTGAATGCGTCACCGCCGGCAGGAGCCGGTGACGTCATGAGGAAGAGCATAAAGCGCGTCCGAAACCCGGAAGCGCCAGCTCTGAGTGTCTTCAGCGTGCTGTGTCTGTGTGAGAGTGATTTAGAAACGAAATTTAGTTTAAAAATCAGGGAATTGTGTGTGAAAGTATGGCTGTTGAGCAGACATTTAAATCTTGTGTTTTTACACAAGTGGTATGTGGTTGAAATACACATGATACACATGAAATACACAAGATGAAATGTGCGTTGTCTGCCTGGGGGCGGAGCACGCTCGGTCAGCGCTTGAGAACGCCGGCTGTAAGGACTGTGAGAAGTCCTCTTTGCATACGCTCCGCTCCCGCCTGGCGGTCTGTATGAGGCCGCTCAGGCTAGTGTTCCCCGTGGTTCTGGACCTGCAGTAGCCGAGGTTTTGTGGCGCTCGCAGTCATGGGGATCACAAATGAATCAAGCAAATGGATCTCGCTGAGGCGGCTGGGATGGGTCCTCCCTTATCTCAGCCCTCACGAGATGAGACGGGTCCCAGTCACAAGCGCTCCCTGAGAGACGATCGTGCTGGGACTCCGGCACTAACCTTATCTAGTTCAGATGACATGGATTTAGCTAGTGTCGACTTTGTGGGGAGGATTCGCCACCCTCCTCACCGGCATTTGAGGAGCTAGTTGAGGTTGTGGCGCGAGCGGTCTCGCGTCTAGATATGGATTTGCCGGCGGAGACCAGGAGTGCTCGTCCTAGAAAGAGTATTTTGGACAAGCGCTACCTGCCTGCTCGCGTCACTCCCCCGCGCCGAGCTATGCCTTTTATTTCCGGTCTCCATGCCGAGGTATCTAGATCATGGAGAAGGCTAGCCTCCGAAAGAGTTCATACACCGCTAGTGCTATGTATACGAATCTTGTCGGGGCTCAACACTATGTATTAAAGCTCCGGCGCTCCCCACCAAGCCAATGCGCGTCACATCGTCTTTGGTGGGGGAAGCATACTCTGCTTCGAGCCAGGCTGCTGCGTGCCTGCATACTACAGCACTGCTGCAGGCCGATCAGGCAGAGTTGCTTGGGGACCTCAACGAGGGCGGTGGTATTGGTCCGGAGGCAGTGTCATAGCTGCGCCGGACCGTGGATTGTCTCTTCGGGCCGCTAGGGAGACGGCCTACTCTGTCGGCCGCTCCATGGCAGCTCTGGTGGCCACGGAGAGACATTTATGGCTCAATTTATCAGCCATGGAGGATAAAGATAAATTTGTGCTGCTGGATGCCCCTCTGTCCCTTTCGGGCTTGTTTGGCGATGCCGTAAAAAGTGTCGTCGACAAGTTCCAGGAGGCTCACGACAGCAGGCGGCATCCGGTAAAGTTCTTCCCCGCCGCCCTCCACGTGAGACTGCCGATCATTCGCGGTCTCAAAGCTCTGCACACAGGGCCGCTCAAAAGGAAAATGTCGTTACCCAACTTCCTCCAGTAAACCCCAGAAAGTTGGGCCGACAAGTCCAGTTCAGTCTTCGGGTAAAAAGGGTTTTCCTTAACAGTAAGAAGGCTAGAACGAAGCGGTCCTGACGCTAAGCCGCAACAAGGTGGTGTCTCCCATGTGCAGCTCCAGTCAGCCCGCCACGGGAAAACCACCTCCTCTAAGGAGGGTCCTAGAGCATTCCACCCGAGTTCCGGAAGCCCCGGCTCAGTGGTGAATATGTTCACAGTACCAGAGACCAGCCCCGGGAGGCTGGTTCCCTTAGTAGAGTTCCGGGCTGCGTGGTCACGGCTACCCGGTATCTCTCAGTGGGTCCTGCGCACGGTAAAAAAAAGCCCAGCAGGCTCTGGTCATGGAGCAAGAAGTAGACACTCTGCTGGCGAAAGGGGCCATCGAGTATGTACCCCTCGCGAACAGCAAGTCTGGGTTTTACAGCCGGTACTTCATAGTTCCAAGGGAGGATGGAGCGTTGGGGCCCATTCTGGATGTGCATCTCTTAAATCGCACAGTTATGCGTCTAAAATTCAATATGAATGAGATATGACGCTCAAGCAGATCGTAGTACAGATCAGGTCCTATAACTGGTCCGGCACGGTCGACATCAGAGACGTATAATCCCTCGTCTCCATCCTTCCACTGTGGGAAGTTCCTGTGGTTCGCCTTCAGGGGGGAAAGCGTACCAGTATCGGTGCTTCCTTTTCGGTCTGGCGCTCTCGCCCCGCACGTTCACCTAGGAGTGGACGCTGCTCTAAGCTCCGCTGCACTTGCAAGGAACTATCGTGTCCTAAACTATGTCGACGACTATGGCTTATCCTCGCCAAGTCGCCGCAGTTAGCAGCACAACATCGAGATGCTGTGCCCGCACATAAAGGAGCTGGGGTTAAGGCTGAACACCAAGAAGAGTGTACATTCTCCCACGCAGAGAACCACTTTCTTGGGAGTCATTTGGGACTCAGTGACCATGTCTGCTCGGCTCTCCCCCGAGCGCATCCAGGCTGTTCGTTTAGCCGTTAAGAGCATCAAGCTGGGCTAGCCACTCATGGTGGTGGCTAAAAACCAGGGGTTCTCCCTGAGGGGTAACCCGCTTCGCAATCAAGGTCACGGGCGATGCCTGTACGCCTTTCCCTCGATCACTCTGTTCCCGGGAGTTCTGGTGAAGCTGTGGGTCTGGCCTCTGAAGGGGTCCAGCTCATAGAATCCGGTCTCTCAGCCGAGGTTGTGGAGACCATCCTTCAGTCCAGAGCTCCCTCCACGAGGAAACTCTACGCCTTAAAGTGGAAACTTTTCACGTCTTGGTGTGGTGAAAGGCAGGTGAACCCAGTAACCTGTCGAGTCGGCAAAGTGCTGGAGTTCCTGCAAGAAAGATTTGCGGCAGGGTTGTCCCCCTCCACCTTGAAGGTTTATGTGGCTGCCATATCAGCTTGCCATGTACCTCGGGGTGGGGTGTCCTTGGGCAGGGACCCCCTAGTCACTCGTTTCCTCCGTGGCACACTAAGGCTGAGACCTGCGGCACAGACTAGGGTGCCTGCCTGGGACTGGTCTGTGGTACTCCAAGGCCTGTTCCAGGCACCCTTTGAACCGTTGGAGGAGCTCCCTATCAAGCTCCTCTCTCTTAAGACCCTTCTTTGGCTGGCTATTGCATCGCTTAAGAGGGTCGGGGATCTTCAGACCCTCTCGGTGGCTCCCTCATGCCTCGAGTTCGGCCCGGGATGGAAAAACCTTTCTCCACCCGAGGTCAGGCTATGTCCCCAAGGTTCCCACTAATGTGGCTTTAGGACCCCTAAGGGGGCTCCAGCTTCTAAGCAAACCCTAAGCAGGTGGATAGTCGAGGCTATCTGTCTAGCTTACGAGTCGGCCGGACATGCTTCTCCATTGAGGGTCCGGGCTTTATGCTTTATGCTCTTCCTCATGACGTCACCGGCTCATGCCAGCGGTGACGCATTCACACGCGTTCGTCTCTCATTGGTTGCACAGATCTTCACGTGACTGACGCAAAGTCTATTTCCCCTAGCGCTTTGGACGCAGCGTCTCGTTCCCCTCAGGGAACCAGGGTTACATTCGTAACCCGAGACGTTTTTTAACATCATAAAGGTAAGTGATTTTCATTTTTTTGTGAAGTACATCTGATATCTGTTATGAACAGCACACTACAGGCCTTTAACAAAAATTGAATATAGGAAGACAGTGATGAAGAATGACAGAATGCAGAAGAAGCTGAAAAATGGGAGGAAAGGGACAAAAGAAATATGAAATAAAATAAAATAAAATGAAGTGAACGACAAAAAACAGATGGAGAAATACAGACCGAGGTATGTCTCCGAGAGTGGCGGGAATACCGCTCACTGTCCTCCTGAAAAGCAGAGCAGGAAAAGAGGACAGAAAGCAGGACGCTTTAGGTCAAAAGGTCACATGATTATCAAACACTGCAAAAACTGAACACAGCATGCACTAAGAGATTACACTGTCTGTCATATCATGGTTTATTACAGGACTCAGACAGGGTGTCTGGAGGGGTGGGAGGGGAGGGTTGAGTGCTTTAAGATGTGGGTCACGCGACCGCCTTATAATCCTGCTGTATGTTATGACCAACTCTATTAAGCCCTAACATGTCAGATGGGCCTCCTGCCCCCCACTGCTCCAGTAAAGCCTGTGAAATGAGGATCAGACACAGACTGCCTAACAGACATGCAACACCAACCAATCACATTTCATTCTCTGAAGGAAACATTGTGATAGTTAGGGTTTGATTAACTGCATTCAGGACCTGTGCTGTGTGCATTTTCTAATTCGAATTCTATTTTTGGCGGTCTACCGCATGCAGCAGTGTGGTATAATAACAGGTCATACCATCCACTGTTCAATATGGCCCCATTTGCTGTCCAGCCCATAGTATTTCTGGTGCAGAGAGGAGGAGAGCAAGACGATCAAATGAGGAAGGGTTATAATGAAAATATAGGAGGATGTTCAAACACAGGTTTGCAACACAAATTGGTTTGAGTGTAGGATTGGTCTTGTTTATGTCTTCC
Source organism: Rhodeus uyekii (assembly GCA_037043235.1). Lineage (NCBI taxonomy): Eukaryota > Metazoa > Chordata > Actinopteri > Cypriniformes > Acheilognathidae > Rhodeus > Rhodeus uyekii. The sequence goes on from JAWRVZ010000084.1 coordinate 2,242,265, forward strand.
TCAAGTTTTAGCTATATTTTTATAGCCTAGTTTTCATAAAACAATGCAAAATACTGCAGCTTGCATTTCTAATGATTAAATATGAGGACTTTTAGAAAGAAATTATGTAGGGACAGACCTTACCTTTTGCGCTTGATATATCTAATTAAACAGCAGGGAGACCAGGATGAAGAGAAAGAAAGTGAGACAGGAAGAGAAAAATATAAAGAGCTTAAATGAGACTATAGGGATCATTTGCAAATAAACCAGGATAGAGCTGGTATAAAGAATACAAACCTAACAACCTAAATGTACTGTAGTTTTTGTATTGTAAATGCCTACAAAATAAGCCCTCAAATATTTCAATATATTGGGAGATGTATAGTAGATGCTATTTTCATGGGAGATAAAAGGTGAAATTGTGCTAATGTGTAACAGCATAACATTAATTTTCAGATAATCCATGTTTCCAATGTTTTATGGTAGGCATCTTCTGAAAGAGAACAGAATCTCTGAATCAAAATGCATGTAATAAAAGCAGAAACAAGCTATAAAATAATTTGACAAAAAGTAAAAAACATTCTGCTTTTTGTTCAAAATGTTGAATATTTTATTGAACCTTTTTTAATGAAACAGCCACATTCAAGTGGTGATAAAAAAAATAATGCATTAAGTTAGATTTTAAGCAGAGGCTCTGTTCATTATTTTGATAAATTGCATGTTTAGATATTCATACAAAAAATATATGTTCTGGAGGGGAACGGGTTAAATGAATTACAAAAAAAGAGATCTATTTCAAATAAACATTGTTTTTTTTAATGTTCTATTCTATTTAAACTGGTTTCAGCATTAAGAACCAGAAAAAGAAGCATAAGAAGTGTTACTTGAGCACAAAATCAGCATTTTAAAAATATTTCTGAATAATCATATGATACTGTCACGGCTCTGTCATTTCTGTTTGGTCTTTTCGAGTGTCTGTTGACAGAGCCCTGACGCAGGCCCCTTTGTGGTGTCTTGTCATTGTGTTACCCCACCCACCTTGTTACCTCGTTTTCCTTGAGTGTTGTCAGCTGTTCTCAGCTCGTTACCTTTCCTCATGTGTCTCTATTTAATCCCTGTGTGTTTGCTGTATGGTGTCGTTGTCATTGTCGTTGTGTTCCCTGGATGGCATTCTTGACATTTATTTTTTTAAGTATAATAATATTTTCTGTTTCATGAAATAATACTGAACCAGGAATTAAATATTACTGTTTTACTGTATTTGTCATGAATAAATACAGTATTGATGAATATAAGGGACTTTCTTCACTTAAAAAAATAGTACTGACCCCAACCATTTGAATTGTAATGTATCATTAGTCTAATACACAAAATAGCAAAAATGACAATAAATGACAGCGCCAAATATTTTCTGTATTATGCTAAAAATGATCAAAGTTGCTATTTTGAAATATTATACTCTTAAAATACCAAAAGACTCCCATGACAATACAATAACTAAATAAAGGGTATATTTCCAATGTATGTGAAAACTAATAACATTCACCCACTCACCTTATAAGCCATACTCGGTACTATACACAGTACATATCACATCTTCCGTTTACTATTACAAACAAGTAAAGGTTAACACCAGCACACACACACACACACACACACACACACACACACACACACACACACACACACACACACACACACTAGGAATAGGATCCATGATAACTCACATCCCCCTTTATTGCCTATGAGCTAAGCAAAACCTTTATACAAAGAAAAGGAATATACATACACTTCTTTTGTCTACATGACAACTTTAATACTGGTTTAGAAGTTAAAATCATGATTACCGGTGTCTGCTCCAGTTCAGTTATGAGAGTGGTACTTTAATGCTTTGGCTTATGATAATTACAGAGAATTCACACATCTTTTATACTAGAGCACCATTCCGCTTTTGTTTGTGTAATAGGGGTGGGAATTTTCTAATACTTTCTGCAGGGTACATTATCATTCACTAAGCTGACTAATTCAAAAGCACTGATTCATACAATAACTTAACAACTACTATATGTTGCAATTGTGTTGACTGAGACATGAAACATTGATTCGGACTAGGCTTTTTTTGTTTTTTTCATAGGCAGAACAACCCCCCCGAAAAAGAAAAAAAAATATTATAATTATATTTCTTTTAAATTGTATGTTACTGAATATTAACATCTTACTAACTTTTATACTGGAACATTATCAGGCAATTGTCTATTTAAAAAATTCCACACAAGCAAGCTGCTTTTCTGAACATCAGTAGGATTGCAGGATATTGAGTATTATTTTGCGACACAAGATATTTACTGAATTAGAATTTAGTAATTACACTCTTGCTTGTTTGATTTTGATTAAATAAAGCCAGTGTGAAATTCTATGTAAAACCTTACAATACAGGCTATTTGTTAGCCCCAATAAGAAACTAGAACTGTAACAGTCTGCCAAACAGATTATCTCCTGACCTCTTTCTGTTGCCTCTCCAATTCCTTCATACGGATTTCTCGAGCTTCTGCACGGGCTGCCCGTTTAGCTGCCAGTCTTGCCTCTGCCTGGTAGAAAAACAGAGAGAGAGATAGAGTGTCAGAACTGCCCAAAAGAACAAAAGTAATCACATAAAGCATTTTTATTCAATACAAATGAAAGTCAAGACTATTAACCAGTGTGAGTGAGAAAGGCAATTGGCATGACAGAGAAAAACCTTTCTATGCAGAGCAAAAGCTAAAATTGAAGTTGAGGAGAGATCTTAGAATGTAATCTAATTAAGGTATTCACAGACTTTCAGTGACTAATCCATTATAGTTTTAATCTCATCATTGTCTTGAGGGGGTAGAAGTCCAATGGAAATGAGCACCAAACAGCAGCACCATAGCTAAGATAAAGAACAATTAGAAATTACTGTTCTACCTAAGAAAATGTTTTAAATATAACAACAACAAAATCACCATGATTGTCAAGGAAAACTATAATTGACTATAAAAAGAGTCATTAATAAATTGTAATATAGTAAGCTGTAAACACAAAACTAGAACAAACACAAACACAGACTGTGAACTAAAGTTACCAGTTAAGAGTGAAATGCACACACACACAAACAGTGCCAGGAAGGAATTGTTCACTCACTGCCTCCAAGCTGCCATTTCCGGTCAACATTTGAAACCCAAAGCATAACAGCGAGAAAAAAAATGCTGCTTAACAACGGCAATGGTGTATGATTTACACCAAATGCTGATTTACACCATTTTAAATGCTTCCTATCTGTCACCATACAAATAGCATTTTTAGGTCCTCACACTTGAACTGTCTTGGTGGTTTAAACTAGTTTAAAGACGCTGCCAGCAGGAGAAATTCTGTGCGCAACGATACAGTCAGAAGCCTTTTCAATTTATTTACTGTAATAACACAAACATCATGCATCATGGTATGGTCATACAAATGTGGGATATACATATTGAATTCTATTATATTATTAAAGTAGACATGTATTAAATGTATCAAAAGAGTAATGGAATATAATTACAGTATTTTTTGTGATTAAGCTATAGCATTTGTGCATTTAGGCTACTGTTTCCATGCGTCCTAGAGGACACTTTGGGGAATGCCTCAATGTAACTGGTGTTTGAAGCACATGTCAAAACACAACTCTGTAACTGGTCCACAACAGTCATGATATTATCACAGGTGAGGCCATAAAAGGGTACTTGTATTAGACTTCAATATCGTTTACTATTTGTTTTGAACGTGTTTCTAGACGACAATGGCTGCATACTCTGACAAGCGTTTCAGGAAGTGTGTACCACTATGTCAGCGCTATTTGACACTAGGGATGTGTGCTACAACTAATTTGTTAGTCGTTTAAACGTATGTTTTGTAACCGAGTAGTCAACTACTCTAAAAGAAAGAAAACCTCAGAAGACAGTCAAAAAAGATTTAATTTTTCATCTCCTTCCACTTCAAAATACTCCCACACCTCTCTCATCTATCAGCGTCATGACAGAAACTAAACGCATGCGAGATCTATGGTAAAGATTTAATTTCTGCTCAGATTTTTCTAACTTTTAAGTTTTAAGTTTTACGTTTTCAAGCGGTTTAAGTTAGTTGTTTTTTTTTTATGTTTTTAACCCTTTGGCACGTAAGTTTAAAATATTCTCGCTGATCCACCGAATTAGATTTTTAGGCGACCGTTATTTTAGAAAGTTTCCCCTTACTGTTAAGATTTTTGATTTTGTAAATATATTTTCTGAAGAAAGACAAACATTAACGAAGAAGCCAATATGGTGATGGATGTATATCAATTACGTAATTCAATAGAGGGGGTCAAAGTGACAATTTTCACTTGAGATTTTAGAGTACGGTGTGGCGAGCAGGGCGGGGTCGAGGGACCGTGAGAGCGTCACGAGAGCCGGTGGCGTGATTGAGAATGAAACCTGCGAGCCACCGGTGTCTCTCGTCTCACGGAGGAGCGGAGACTTAAAAGGAGGAGCGACAACAGTGAAAGCGAGAGAGGACCAGGCCTGGATTTTATGTTGTGTTTTGTGTGGGCGGCAGTCGACCGCGAGGGGCTGCCGCCATTACTTTTTTTTTGTTTATGTTTTATTCATCATTAAAGTCTGTTTAAATATCTGCCGGTTCCCGCCTCCTTCCTCCCTGAACGTTCAACGTTGTTACATACGGTTTGAAGTAAAAATAAAAGACTTTAGAACAGCATCAATATTTTATTTTTACACTGAAACTGGTAGGTCTATTAGTTAAATCTGTTGATTTATCTGTTGACTTTTTAAAACTTAACTTTGTCGCTGTTAGAGCTTAAAGAAGGGATGAAGTGTCTGAGTGTCAACATAAGCGGTATAGACAAAAACATCAATCACCAAATGAGGAGTGAACACTGAGAACTAAATACACACAGTGATGAACAGAAATTGACAAACAGCTGTGATGGTGATTAAAATCCATTGTGATAGATGAGTGGTGGGAAACTAAAACAAAGTAACACATGTGACAATGAAAACAAACTAAGAGTCCATGTGGTGTGATGGTCTGAATTGTAAGTTGTGAGTTGTATTATATGCCAATGGTGACGGTTCAAAAAGGGAAAAAGCACTTGTGTTCTTTGGCCAAATTTTGCATGCCTGTAATTGATATCTTAATATTACTTTAGGTTCTAAGTTTTAGCAAACTTTTCACACAATATACTTTTATGGCACAATATGGTTATTTTCCAGAGATACAGGAATCTCAGCGTGGCTCCATGAGTAAATTGGTACACATTGTCAATGGTTGTACATTTTCCAAATAACACATAATGGACAAACTATAATCAGGAACTTCGTATTTTAGCCATGTTTTAGCATTATTATTGCAGGTAAATCTGGACACAGAGAAAGTATTTTACTAGCTTTGTCACATGAAAGTAATCAGAATAAATATAAATATTGATAGCACTGAATCAATGGTGTGATTGCCGGCGCTCTGATCCAAAGGCCGAAAATACTCTGATCCAAAAGTCATAAACCACATTTGACAACAAATTAAAACAAAATAATCTTTAAAGTAATTTTATGAATAAAAGTGTAAAATTAAAAAGCTTTATTTCAAGTCATGTCATCTTAATGCAGTGAAACAGCTGTCAGCACCCCTAGTTCTCGGGGTCATGCATGTCTACATATATAAACTCAACAGATTTCCCATTAGAACTTTTGGTGTAGACTATACTATAATCTATAAATCTTGTATAAAGTGCAAAGTGAATAGAAACCAGTGGTGGCAAGTGGAGGTTTGGACGAAGCAATCAAACCTTTTTGTGAAAACAGCCTGTTTCTGTTGAATGAAATCAGTAATTCTGCTTCCATTTTGTTTTAACCCAATATTGCTTATTTAAGTACGAAATATGTGTTTGATTTATATGCTCTGGAAGAGCAAGTGTTTTGTTGTGCATGCAATATATCCTTACAGACAGTATATACAGGCTACTGCACTGGCTAAATCTCTGACAGTGGAGAGAATAACAAGCTTGCAGCCGACACAAACAGACTGTTAGAAAGGAGCTCAGCTTCTTTTGTGTGAACAAGTCACAACTCATTGAATAAGGGGCTTCAGACAAGCCTCTGGCCTAGATCCTGCCAACCATGATCACTGGCCTGTCAACAGCATGCAGGGAGCTAGAGTTCACACTGCTCAGTAGAGCAACTCTCACACACTACTGAATAGAAAAGACATAACGGAAAACTTGGAAAATGTAAAAGAAAAGCTGTTGAGATATAAACTGTATAATTTTACATGTATATTATCTTAAAGCTTCCGCCAAGAAAAAAAGGTCTTTACAAGACAAACAATGCAACAAAATTAAAGTAATATTATATTACTAAAGAAGTCCTCTGAGGTCATTTTCATCACAATTAATAATTCAGATACGTACAAATATATTTTCTAAAAGAAAAAAACAAACAGAAAATGAACATCCCAGCTATTCAACAAGTGTGTGTTTCTAATGGACAATTTTAATAAAGAAGCAATAAGAGATCCAAAGCACAGTTTGAGAAACGTTGTTCCAAATGTGTCCATGTCATAATGTCTACTGAAATACTGCACCAGTAAAAAGCAGTTACAGTCTAAAGACATGCACATGCCAGTAGCTACACAATTAAAACTCTTTGATCCGTGACTCAGCATGAGACACATGTGTATGTGATAAACTGGTGCCTCATCAGTCATACCTCACGGGTGTACATTCTCCACTTTAGAGAATTCCACTTCAGTGCATTTTTTGGTTTCATGTGTTAGTGCAGAACTAATTGTAGTGAAATAACATTATTACTGCTAATGCAATATTAAGCTTCTTTAATTATGAAAGGGATTGTCGCAGCTGTCATACATGAATGATTTCTAACGCACTAAATCTTCTTGCAGATACACTTTACCAAAGAGTAGAAAGAAACATAGCCACTGCAATCAGAGATTGGCTGGATTCCCTCACTGGGGGAGCTATATTTTGAGCTTCAATGTTTAGTTTCTGGTTTCGTTAAATACCGCTCTGTAAAAACAGACTGCAAGTCACTGCTATTAGAGGGATTTGAGGTTCTGTCAGGAGAAGGCTGAGAGCCTGTCCAAGATCAAGCATGAGCGTGGCAGAATCTGACAGACGTTCCTTTCCTCCTCATCTGTTTCAGGACTCCACAGACCTCCCTATGGAATCATAAGTAACTAGATTCTTTCAGAGCCAGGAAAGAGATCAACTCTATGAACTCGCATAAAAGCAAAAAGACAGTTCAGTGCTGTATATACTACTGTTAAAATGTTTAGGGTCAGTAATATTTTTTTATATTTTTTAAATAAATGAATATGTTTATTAGGAAGGATGCATAAATTGATTGACAGTAAAGCATTTTCTATTCATCAAAGAATCCTGGAAAAAATTATAAAATCTTTGCACAAAAATGTTAAGCAGCACAACTGCTTGCAACATTGATAATACGAAAGTTACTTGAGCACTAAATCAAAATATTAGAATTATTTCTGACACTGAGGACTGTTTAATAGCTGCTTAATATTCAGCTCTAGGAATATGCCATATTGCCAATATGCCAAGTTTGCTGTATATCAAGCTAATCAACTTAGATTTGAAATAGACCTATTTTTCATTTTTATATTTATCTTTTTCATATATATATAATACAAAAATTTAAGTTTTGTCACAGTTGGTTGTATTTGGGGAGTAGAGAAAACATTGTGCACATCCAGATGTAGTTTCATTACGGTAGATATAATTTAGTCAATCACATTTTTTAAGTGAGCAAACATATCACAATAACATTCAAAGACAAGTTATACTTGAGAACTGGTTCTTTTTAATGGTAAACTCATTAAAAGTGGTATGAATCAAACTCATTCAGTCAGTGAACCAGTCAGAGACATTACTGAGTTTACAGAATACCTGACACACGAAGACTGTTACACAACCCTTTTTCCCCCAAATAGACAACAATTTTCTTAAACAAGATAATTATTTATCTGGCTCAAGTACATCAGAATGATCCAGTGATTCTGTATAATTTGGTTCCTAAATGAGCTCACTTATCTCGAGTCATGGTTAACTCGCCAATACTATTATGTCGACGATTTTGAAGTGGAACCGCCAAACTCCCTATTTGTCTCAGTATGTTCTTGTTGGTTATGTCGATTCCTTAATGTCACCGAAATCTAGTATCTCGAGCATAAATGAGAGACAAATTATCCACTTCACATGACTATTTCGTGACTCATGAGTGTAGTTCTGTCATCTAGTTCACTGCGCATGCTGAGTTTGCGTTACAGGTGGAGCGCGCGCTCACTTCAATGACAGTTCACTCACGTTGATCTGAGGGATAACACACTGCAGGTCTGTCTTTGATCCAGAAAGAAAAAAACTTAGACTGGCTGAGCACAAAGATGTCGACGATGCATTGTTTCAGTGGTTCACAAATATAATATTTGTGGAGAGAGCGCTGCGGTTAAAGAGGAGCAAGGTGAATCGTGGCTTAAGACAAAAATGCGCACAGTTCTGGATGAGACTCGGAACATTTCAGCCTATCACTTCATCAAACAAATCACACTGTTGTGTAAAAAGACACCAAAATCACGAGCATCTATATTCTCATTTAATCTAATTGTTCAAATTTACATCATGTACATTTTCATTTTTCTTTCTTGAGGGTTGTTATCTTTGGGCTCTGACAGCTGTGCTGCGCTTCCACTCTCACTCCAGGACAGCTGCGCTGATAGGCTGTCTGACCTGTCAATCATTCAAAAAAAGGTGATTGGCTGTGCTGCCATGAGGGCGGGCTCTTCTCTTAAAGGGACGAGCGCAGCGCAGAGAGGAGAGATGGAGAGACTGCTTTTTCTTTCTTCTTGTTCTGATTCTGACTTGTGTTTGTTTTCTTATTGTGTGAATTTCTCGCACAAGCACTGTATACGGAATATCTGCATCTGAGGGTTATATGTGGAGAAATCGGTAAATATAGTATATGGGTTGTATGTTAATATATGTAATATATGATGTATGGGTTTTCTCGCGAAACGGTTATCTCGATGCTTTTCCCCGACCCCCGACGCCGTCGACATAACCGAACTCCACTGTATTTGTGCAATCTGGAGCCCTGATTCTACATCTAACACATTGCTGCTTAATTTTATTTTGCAGTGTGAAGCAAAATGTCTATCATATTCCAACCACATATTCAAAAGAGTTTAATCTTCATAGATTAAGGAATAATGATTCAAATATTTCCACTTAAATGTAGAGGCTGTACATGGTATAAACTGTGGACTGTGACTGGGATGGTGTATTTGTTTGTGCGTATATTTGCATGTGCAAATCTCTTCCAACCACTACTCAGAGCCATGGAGGGAGAGAGGTAAAATAGATTCAAATTGCTGCAGTGGAACTTCTAAATATCTGAGATCAAAGCTCATGCTTTGACAGCCCCATGTTAATTAATTTAACCTCACAATCCGCTCCTGTGCAGACCAGTTCAGAATAGACTCTTTCAATTAGACAATCCAATAACAAATTCACATAGCCTTAATATACTGTCGATCTTTTGAAGAGAACTTCTAGCATGGAAACATTTAGACAGTTTGATATGCAGTCCACATGGCAGAAATGAAGTAGGCAGTTGTGGTTCTGACCCAGACATTTTAACTTACACTTTGGGTGTCTTTGGAGACCATGAGCACACATAGTAATCGCCTCCAAAGCAAACAAGCCTGCACCTCACAGCCATATTTAACATATGTGGCTCAGAGCAAGACTGCAAAATTAACTTTGCAAAGGGACTGATGGAACAAACAACAAGAGCATTCCTCCTCCTCCACAGTTTTGCAGAGTGGTTCATTTGAATATCAAGCATGCTGAGTCACAATTCACCCACATCACAAATGTGTGTGTGTGTGCGTGTGTGTATGTATCCTAGTAAAACCTACATTATGAGGACAAAATATTCCCTTAAAGACGGCAATATCCAAAATCCTTGTCCTTGTGGCGACAGTTTTTCGTCCTCATGAGGAAAGCAGCTTATAGCAATTTATCCTAAGTGATATTTTTTGAAAATGTAAAAATGCTAAGAAAATCGCAATGAAGCATGTAACCTTGGTTCCCTGAGAATAGGGAACGAGATGCGGTGTCCCCTAGGGGTCAATATTTTGTCACAACGCAGTTGTCTTGCCCATCAAGAGATAGCTGGCTAGCGTCTCTTTGACCGGAGGCATCGATGCATAACCATAACCCGCAGACGCAAATAATACGCACCCTCATATAGCCCGTGGGATTTGGGGTTTTGTTTAAAAAAAAAAAGCGTTGACATTACCCGCACCTTTATCTAACCCGCACCCATAGATTTATGAACTTTTTTGTGTAAGTTCACATTTCGAATTTCGAATGTTGCTAGCATGACATCAATTATCCATAACTATTCAGGCTCGATACACAGTGCTTGTGCGCAAAATTCAAACAATAAGAAAACAAACACCGTCAGAATCAGAACATAAAGAAAAAGCAGCAGCACATCCCTTAAGAAGCGTATTCTACAGGTGTTGATCATCGGACGAGATGAGAAGAGCCCGCCCTCATGGCAGCACAGCCAATCACATCCTCTTGCATGATTGACAGGTCAGACAGCCAATCAACACCACCTGTCAGAGTGATAGTACAAGGGCCAGAGGCAACAACCCTCGCAAGAAAGAAAATACCGCAAAAAAAACCTTTTGAATCATGACTTTTGAAAATATTTTGAAATATTATTGCGTGTAAAAAATGTGCGATATAGCCCGCACCCTTATATAACCCGCACCCCTCCGGCAGGGTTTGTAAAATCTGGTATAACCTACGGGTTAGATGCGGGAAAATATGGTAATTGATTAATATCAAAAGCTGCACCACATTACATTTTACAACTTGAAGTAACATTGTCATGTCATGAAAAGATTGATGAGATCTTTTCTCATTTTAGAATTGATGGCCCTCTCTAATTGAATTAATGCTGGTTTTATTTATCTATATACCTTTTTTCTGCACGTTTCTGTATAGTGGTTTCATGTTCATGGTAAACAGAAGTTATTCTCAACAGAGTAATGAATCCACAAGTCTCCATGGAAATGGGCGCTAAGAAAAAGTGCGCCATACCACATTTTTCTTCTTTTGTTTAATGCTGATTTACATACGTGATGAATATTGCCACCTATTTGGTGGTTTGTAAATAAAAAAATGATTAAATAATCATAAATAATCATAAATGTGATACTGTCCTGGTACACTGTTTTGACCATGATTCTGAGTGTAATACATATTACAGGGAACGAGTGGTTTTGTTTTCTAGGTGACAGTGCAGGAGATTAGATGGTCATGGTGAGTAGCTCCAGACTAATCTGCTCTTAGAGCGAAATGCAGGCTCACAACGCATCACTTCCTGTCTGCTTCTCACCTCAGTCTACCCAGCAACTTAATCGCAGGCTTACTGCAAACCCCCTAACACACACACTCGCAATGGCCTACAACATCAGCTTTGCCTTCCACTGCACCGCAGAGAGTAGAACAGGCTGATATACAACCCTGCTTGACTAACAGAATAACTGCCTCTGCATTCCTAGCACTTTACAATGGAAACTGTCATCAGTAGCCCTGAATGGGAATACATTTTAGTTGTCTGAGGAATTCCAATGAAAGCAGCCAAATTGATGCACAGTAGTAAGGCTCCTAGAGGGGCGATTAACGCAGGATGTTGTGGAGAGGCTTAAAAGATGCAGGTCAGTGGGTGGTGGCTGGCCAATCTGTTGCTGCATTGAGGCTAAATATGAGGGGCTAAATATTCTTCTAATCCTAGGTCAGCCAAATTCTCTTCCCCAAAAACCTCATCTATTCTTCTATGTGTGAGAGTATTGGTAGACTGTTAGGTTAGTATTAGATATTAGAATATCTGTTGGGGGAACATCAAAATAAAGTGATAGCAGATAGTATACACTACTAATAATCGAATGACTGTAAATTGACATGTAGTTGCAGCGTTACTTATAATGTCTAAGGTGGACCATCGAAATAAAGTGTTGCCTAATTTTCTTATGAACTGGTAGCAACACTTGATATTATTGGTCATTTAGTGTTTCTGTAAAAAAGGTACAACAACCTTAAAAAATACTACTCTTATTCTATAATAATGTAAAAGGTCTGCTGGGCTCATAAATAATGTTGTCTGCATTCGCTCAAACTGTTTTGCTGAAATCAAAATGCGATGAGCACTACCAAAGGATATTGCTGCTTACGTATTATTCCAACCAACTACAGAGAATCAGCTGAAAGTGGCTTCTGCTTAGTCTTGTAGGGTGAATAATTCTGAACAAATTATTCTCTTTGACAGGAATATTGTGTAGTTGTGTATTACTATGTGGTATATAAAACTTGCTTGCTTTCTCTCTCTCTCTCTTTGTGTATGTCAGAGAAACAGAAAGCTCACAGCCAAGTGAGGTGTCTACGCTGTCAAATATGCTGCACTCATTTTACTGTAGAGATACAGAGACAGAAACTCTCAAACAGTCAATGTTAAACTTTTTAGCCTCTAATTGCTCTAGAGTGAAATTTATCAGCCAGTAGCTAAAGATAAACATTATTTAGACACCTAGTGTAAAATTTGTGTAAAAGTGTAGATTGGAAAACCTCTTTTGAATTAATAACTATCAAAAGCCTTCCCAAGGTCCCAAATGCCATCATAAACCTTTGCAATTTACCTCAAAATAAACACTTTTGTAATGATATGTTGCATACTATCCAGTAAGTTTTTGCTGGAGCCTGCATCAGTGCCTCTGTAAAGTGGGTGGTTGTAAGATCCCTAAAATATCCAATGGGATGTTCTATAGTCTCAAAGGCACACAAGCCATGGCAGGTCTGCAAGACCATGAGTACATATTAACAACGTCATTTGGAACAAAGCCAAGGCTATACAGCCTTAAAGGCTTTCTGCTTCCGGTCCCAGGAATCAGAAAATACAAGGGCAATAAGTGGAAAAAGTGTTTAATATGAATGGAGTCCAAAGTTCCAATGGAGTCCACATGTTGTGACTGAGGTAGATGTTAAATTTGGAACATTAGATGTAATTTCAGCTTGTTTGCAACTATAACACAGAAAAGATATTCCACTTGGAAAGAAGTTGGTCATAGAGATAAGTAGGGATGAGCGAATACAAGCATGAAGAAATCATAATTTTTAATCATTATTTTTTGCATGAAGTCAAAAAACTGGTTAGAGCCAGCAGACGGTTAAAAAAAGAAAAAAAAATCTCCGACAGGCAGAGACGCAACGTTAGTCGCATTCTAACAAGCGCCACGTCTGAACAAACCCCACGTTTACCAGAACTATACCAGTTAATAAGCAAGTATTACAAACAAACCGAAAAAAAAATCAAACCTGAAACTGAAGAAACCCTAAACGTTAACGGAAAAGACCCATGAACCTGAGTGACTGAGGGAGAGACAGAGAGAGAAAGAGAGCTGTTCTCTTCTCAGTGTTCTTCATGTGAATGAGCAGAGCGGGACAGCAAATCGGTATGTGAAGGGGAGGGGGATCTGTGACTAGCCCAGGGGTGGGCAAACTACGGCCCGTTGGGCTTTTTAATCCGGCCCGCCGAACTTGCCGAACCTGTATTAAACCTTCATTTTACATTTCCCTGTAATGTCACTCTGATGCGGCTGCAATCTGCACTGCAGTGGCGCTGAAGCTGTGGTGGAGAATAGGCGTGTGTCACAAACCCCTCTACACCCCCCTTTATGGCGTTAATTCCGTACTAAAAAGGAACGAGAGCAAAACTGATGTTTGCGTGCGCGTAAATAACATCCGCGAGCGGAAAACAGAGCGACACGCATAAATACGGGTACCCGCAAGCTCATTTTAAACATTCGCCCGCTCTCGGCTGCTGTTTTGCTTTTATTTTTGTCAGTTGTGAGGCGGGACGGCTCTTGTAATAGTAACATCAAACGTCATTAGTTAGTTCCCTTTTTTCCAGAGGTCAGTTGTGATTGGACGCCTGTGATTGTCAATCTAGAGATCTAGCCTATCACAGAACGCAGACACAGTCAGCTACCCAATGAGGATTCTTATTCAATCCGAGCAAAGATATTGACTCGTATTACTCGTATGATACTCGTACTCAGCAAAAGTGCTTTTTCCATACCGGATACTCGTTTCAGCCGAGTACCCAGCTCAACTCTAGAGATAACATCCACCTGATTATCAATGATCGACCAATATGCATTCCTCTCCATTAATTAGAATGGGTGAACCCCTATCCCCTAGGTCCCATAAAGGAACTTATATGTTCACACTGTAATTTCAAATCCAATTATTTCTGTATGAAATTGGAATCTACATTTTTTGACTGTCCACACTGTGCATTGAAACTATTCAGATCCAATGTGCGTGTGTACCATGGCGCTTTCTTTTTTCCGAAATATTTGCTTTAGTATCTAAGCCAAAACCATTCTGTTGTTGGTAGGCATACTCCAAACACAACAACAACAACAGGGATTTGCGATACAGATGTTGTCTTATTTACAACATGATAATAGCTACCGTGCAGTATTACTACCTCTTCTGATCCAGCAGCAGAAACATAGGATGCTGATATGCATGCCTTTATTCCTGGCTGTCATCTACACCAGTCTCAAAACAAGTCTCCATTATTTCTACTCGACCAACACTTAGCAACAACACAATTGTTTCTTAAGGGATTTTCGGCATATTTCCTATAACAAGGTCTGACATGTTTAGTTTTTACACGGTGTAAAAAAGATCAGAAAAGACTGAAATGCTATTTCAATAGGTTTTCAAACCACATATGAATGTAGCGCATTGTAAACACATTTCATATGATTTTTTTGCTGTTCACACTTGTTAAATATAGTCAGATTCCAAATGGATATGCACAAAATCGGATCTGGACTAACAGTCTGAATGAGGCTGCCCCCAACTCTTGTTTATAACATTTTTATTGACTAATGTGATGAGCAGACCAAACCATCACAGTACAGTGAGCAGTTTAAGCTCACAGACATGCAGAGAATATAAAATATAATAAAAGACAGATAACAAGCATTGTTTAGGCTAAATAAAAACACAGAATCAACTATAAAATTGGTGGGAGACTTTATAAGACTTTCACATGATCGTCATGGCAAGAACTAGCTAGCGCCATTCTGGTCATATTGAAACTAAGTCTCACCCCAGTCCCACCGTAAGTAGAGGAAAGAAAAGTGATCAAGTTTGTAAAGAGTTTTGCTTTTCCCTAATGCCCAGTGTATAAAAACAGCTCAGCTGGCAGAGATGTTGATTATACTTATTACAGATGAACCTTGTAAATGCTATATAGCTGTCTGATTGGCACAGTGCCCTAATGACTCCATATCAGATAGCTATGTCATGCCTAAACAGAGCTGTTTAACACTGCATTACATAAATCACTGAAAAGATTACAATAAGAGCATAATTTATTCAACTAATTTAGTTTCAGAAAGCATGAATCCAAGTGGATAATCAATTCAATTGTTGATGAATTGGACAGGCAGGGTGGATGTTAAGATTTTCACTGTGACAACTTACATTTCTGCCAGTTCGTAGAAAATAGTTCACAAATGGTATTGACAATATTAATGACACTTATGGTGATGACATTTATGGTACATTTTTGTGAGCAACATTTGTTATTTTCATTTTTTGTTTATATTGAAAATTTATATTTAAAAAAAAATACCTTTAGTATGAAACTAAATGTTAATTGATTAAACTATTCATCAACTGAGTTCATCCAGGCTTTGGGAATGGCTGATTGTGTAGTTTCATCGAGAAAGAAGAACAAAACAAAAGTGGAAAAAAATGGAGGATGTAGAGTTTATTCTACTCAACCGAGACTGATTCATGTTTTGCTGTTCACACTAATTAAATATGATAATTATATGACCAGATACGCACAAAGATCGAATTTGGACTGACAGTCTGAATGAGGCCATGGTCCCAACCCTAGTTTGTATCATTTTTTTACTGACTGCAATGTGACTGTAATGTGATGAGCGGACCAAACCATCGAGAGAGAGCGAAGCCCAAATCTATTAAGACAAAATTACAAGCATTGTTTAGGCTACATTAAAAAAGTATGGGAAAGACTTTAACAGGCCAAATAAAATGTATTTTTTTAGAGTATCACATTTTGTGTTAAACAATAAGACATTCATAGAGCTTTAGAATTGCACTAAAATGTGAAAATGACAAGGTTTGAATTGATTTAACTATATTCCTTTAACTTTGACTCAATTCTCTCTGGCTTGGAAAATCGCTGATTATACAGTTTCTATGAGAAAAAAAGAAGGAAGAACAAAACAAAAAAAGGAAAACCATTTGAGGACTGATTCATCCGGTTAGAGGGATGGTAAGTTTAATAGAGGGTGGGCACAGACAAACCAGAGGGCAAATGATGCAAAGTATTATTATTTTTCCATCCTTTAGCTGGAGCTAATTTTATAGACAAAATGTCCCTGACACATTCCCATACTACATCCAAAGATTTTGCCTATTAAGGACACCAGCTAAGCATCAAGGTGCAAAGCAAGAAAGAAGTGTGATTGAGGAAATTGTGACAATGTGTGGATTTATGAGTGAGGAAATGCTTTCCAGTTGGTATTTGAACCTGAAAATCTGAATGTTTTTTGTTAAGTGGCACTAAACATAAATCTCTGCCTTTTAAAATAGAAGCTCTTTTCAAAAATGAGGAACAAGATGACTAAGTTATAACAACAGTCATTAAATACAGAATAAAATGTATAATATATAATAACAGATGAGTATAAGTAAAAATAGTAAGCATGAAAAAAATCTCTGGCCGGCCTGCACCATTTATCGCCCACATTTTCCTTTCAGAAAAGAAAGAGACCTAGCAACTTGTGTCTGTTTTTTATTAAGAACTGAAAACTGAACAACGAGGAGGTCGATGCAGGATCACATGTGGCATGTGTTTAAGTAGTTATGTGATCAGCACGATTTGAGCTCTGGATATATTGAAATATATCCCTATGGCTATTTGGGCCATTTACTGGGTGTGATGTGCCGCATCAGAGCAGTTCTGACGTCAGCAGTCTGGGACCTTCTCTCAGCATTTTCGTTTGATCTTCGCTTCATGACGTCACGCAGATGTGCAGGTATCCAAACAGAAGATGCAGCACTAACGCTATTTGAACAAATGTTTAACACTATACTTAACATATTAACTGAAGTCTTGCAATCATGTAGGTCGTGCTAGCAACAAAGCCTCTATTCAGTTTGCGACGAATATTGTTTTTGCAATCCACAAGCGCCTAATAATTGGGAGGGGAGGGGAGCAATATTTCCCATTCACATTTTTAAAAGACAAGCGTCATCGTTTCCGTGCTCAGGCTTTCTTACTGCATGCGGAAAAAGGGGAGTGAGGACACAAAAACCCTTTCATAATTCAGCAGGACCGTTGGGGATCCCCATTAAGACTACATTTTAAGAACTCCAGTACTTGTGAAAGAAAGGACGACATTTTGCGCAGCATGATAGAGCTGCGGCTAGAACCACGTGAAATGCTGTTCGTCTGTCTTACCTCTCGAGCTATTTGACTGAGCGCATCATCCTCCGCCGATAGTTTCTCCCGGTTAGGAATTCTTTTCCTCCCCGTAACTTGAGTTGCCATTTTAAATTCCCTTATACTGTGCCACAAACCTCGACAAAAATGACCTCGCCAAACCGAAGTGCTGCTCAGTTGCGTACAGATTAAAGCTCACAATTCAAAGAGCCATGGTCGTAAGTGAACAACATTAATAAATGGTTATATTGTAACCACAAGCAAAAAAAATGTAGTGCACTAGGACACATCCTCCCTTCGATGACCCATCGTCTCCATAAACCGCGTGAATATATGGCGGGAGCCTGTTGCACATTCAAACGACACATCGATATGTCAAAACATCATGGATAGGATGGAACATGACAGTTTGCTGATACGCCATGAACGCGATAGACCGCATATACTCCAGTGACTATAACCGGTCATCCCTTAACAGTCCTTCCTACGTTAGTTCGGTTTAACGACAAACCAAACGAATGAAAAATGAAGTTGTCGGTCCAGAGCTTTATTTATTTCTAGGGCAAAGCGAACTCGGATGATGAGCGGCCCTAGGATGAGAACACACAGCAGCCCAATGGCACACGGTCTGATTGCAGCAGTCTTTGCTGGACGCAGCGCGGAAAGTGGGCGGGGCATATGGGCGGGATCTGACCATTGCATTTGAATGATTTCCGTCTTCTTTCATTTAGGTCAAGTTCAGAATTGTATTGTTGAAAATGAATTTGAATACTAATTATATCTATCTATCTATCTATCTATCTATCTATCTATCTATCTATCTATCTATCTATCTATCTATCTATCTATCTATCTATCTATCTATCTATCTGTCTGTCTGTCTGTCTGTCTGTCTGTCTGTCTATCTATCTCCCTGATAGCTCATGTGCATCTCAGAGATGTCTAATTGATGTGCGTGTTTACATGTGGAAGACGTAGTTTTTGCTCATCTGCAATACATCTCTCAGACGTTTCCTGTCAGAAGTTAAACAGGCATTTAAAAACGGTCTTTAAGATGTTTATGATTTAGAATGTATGTAAAATTGACATCTTAAAGACGTACCTCAGATGTGTGTACACAGCAGATGCTTTCCAGATGAAGTGCTCTTTAACAGAAATCTTTCAGATGTTTGTGCTATCTGGGTTTCTATCTCTCTCTGTCGAAAATATAATTGTCTTTATTATTAACTAAATAAATTATATCCCCTTTATATAATTACACTACTGATGCTACCTGATGCCGACACACCAAAAAGTAGGCATTTCACTTTTCAATTGCTTTTCACATTTCACTGGCTTATGTTGTTGCGGAAGATCTTAAGAACCGTATACATATGGTCAATTGTATTTCGGAAAATTGATCTTAAGAACCGATACATATGGTTATTTGATCAATTGATCTTAAGAACAACATGATAACATATGATCACATGATAACAATTTAATAACATATGACAACATACGATCAATTGACAATTGACCTTAAGAACCGTACATATGGTCAATTGTATTTTGGAAAATGTGCTCACTTTCTGTATAATTAATTCAAAGAAAACTGTTTTGTGACTGTTTTTCATGATACTTTGTGAGTACATCATACTTCACCTTAAACAAACCAAAAAAAATTGACCTAGTGATTTTTATTACGTTTAATATTTATTCAAAAACAAAACGTATGGAAAAAATTATTACAGTAAATGGCTAATACGAGCAAATAAATGCTCTTCTGCCGCCATCTACTGGTTATTGTAGTTGTTAATATCCTTTTTTTATTATTTTTATAAAAGTGCTTTCTATCAAATGTGGGATTTCCAACATTTTTAATGAAGAAATGGTTTTATATCTCAGAAAGATGAACAAGTAATGTTTTGGGCATCACAATAAAAAAATAACATTTGAAGTGCAGGACAAATTTTGCATATGGATGTCCAATTACAGACACTGTGTTTCTTATTCCAACGTTTCCATTAGCTTTAAGTCTTTATTGCAATCATTTTTGCAGTCTTTATTGCAACTGGTTTACAAACAAATTAGGTAAGGGTTATAACTGCATTAATAATTAAATTGCAACATTTAAAGGTCAACCATTGATGATTTTGTGTCAATGTATAGTGAGTACAGAATTATAGCTAACAGTTTACTGGAAATGCTCAAGCTGGATTATCGAAACCAGGAAGTAACCGTGCGTATGGGTCTTTGCAGTTAAGAATTAAAAGTGTTAGTTTTCTTTAGATGTCCACTAGAGGTCAGCACACTCCTCTCAACAAAGGACACCAAGTGGATGTAATGACAAAAATGGGGCCAAGCTTTGGCCGTGCATCCAACAATTCAGCATGAAATTAACTTTCCTTGTCTGCTACCTTTCGCTTTACCGCTCAGATTACATGAGAATGCACATGGATAACTTTCTTTATGCTTAATAGTTATCCTTTATTTGCATTCTAATGTTCAGCAAAAGCTGTTGTTAGAAGTTAGGATGGTTGTGAAGCCGTTGTTTAGCCCAAATGCTTTTAAAACTAGCCAACAAACCAGCATGACCAGGCTGGGAGATCAAGTAATACCATAAACTCAACTAACCCATCCATTACATGAAGTGTAGGACTATCTCCAAAAAGACAAATAATGCAATAAAGGAAAGACAATTTTTTGAAATACCTTCCTTTTTTATTAAAATCTTAAAGTTGTAAAGGCAATTTGAGGAAAAAAGCAAGCAAGTAAATACAATAGACATTAATTGTATTTTTCTTGACATGAATACTTAATACTTTTCTGTCTCGTGTCTTTAGAACATTTATTTTCTACTATGGTTTGGTCAAGTCACCTAATCACTTACACAAGACAGAATGTTTACTAGTACCAAGTCAAGATGAGATTGATATGAAGTCATGGTAATATGGAGACAGATATTTTCACATATAGGGTATGTCTTTAGCAATACGTGATAACCTTATTGACAGTGATCTAAATTACATTTTTGTATAAGAGAAATGTTATTCCTGGTAAGTTATCCAATTTGTACCAGTGAAAAAAAACAACATAAAAGTCATATTCATGCATTCTAAAACAATATAATTCACACAATTAAAGGTTGAATATAGATGAAAAAACAATGTTTAATTTGTTGGAGCTGAACATATTTTTATGTCTTGTCTTCTGAAGATTTGCAAAACATCCTCTGGACTGAATGCATATATGGAAACAAGAGGCATATGTATAGATGGATTAAGGGCTAATTAATGCAGAGCAGCATAGAAGTTAAAGATATGTCCTGTTTACACTCAAAAGTGTACTCGGTTTGAAGGGGTGTCTTGGGAAAACTTCCTTTTCTGTTGTATACTCAGTGCCTGAAATAAGTTATATGTACAAAAAAACATTAAATAAGTTAAATCAGCAAGAAGATGGGTTTATAAGTTTAATTTTACCAAGGCTCTTTGTTCAGTTCACCTTTTTCTTGGCTTTATCAATTGATAATCCTTTAGCACTTAGAGCAGCTATCTTGCTCTCAATATCTGAGACCTGAAAGATAGATAAATAAATAATAATATCTATATACAGATAGACACAAAGACAAACAATTAGGAAGGCAGTGATCGATAGATCGATAGATTTTTGGAATGTATCTCACCTCACTTTCTGTGCTCTGAACTTTAGAAGCTGCCAAAGCTACCTGGTCCTCCAGTTCTGAAAGTTCAGAATCAGGGCCGCTGTAGTGATTCTTGGCATTTCGTTCAATCTTTTGCAACTTTTTTGCCACATGAAAGGACTTCCCTGCAGTCATGTAAACCTGCAGTAAAGAAGAAATAAAGAAAGAAAATACAGCAAAATTCAATTCAGAACAAATCATTTTCATGGTCTTGTTCATGGTCTTGATATTCCAAGTGTCTAATCTATCTCCTTCAAACAAACACAACAGTATCTATAAGAGGGATAAGCTTACATTTTCCTCAAGTTCCCTGTATGCATCATCAGCCTGCTTAACATCTGTGCCCGCTAACTGAAGTCTGTCATTAGGATTTGAGTGGGCCAACTCGTTCATAGCGCTTTCAGTGGCATTAATTGTTCTTAGAATCTCAGTTGTGATGTCGCATAGGGCCGCTGCGGTGGATCTCTGAAAGCCATGTAGAGGGAACAGCAATTAACCGAGAGGAGAGCCTCATCAGCATTAAAACCCTAAAAAATTACTGTAGATAGGTATTAGCATTCCTAAGATTAAAGCTAAATGAGGCATAAGTGTCGATAATGCTTAATGGTCTTTAGATTAGATTAGTTATGAAACTAACTCAGGGGAACTACGAACGTCTTTCAGATGTTTCGTTCTCTATACTAATAAGAATGCTAGTTCTAAAACTCAGAATTTTAAAATTATTAGGGAAAAGTTCATAATTTACTCATCCTCATGTCATTCCAAGCCGTCGTTTCTCATGAGCTTTTTGAATGTTCTAAGTTTGGTTGCCTGGACTTTCAATGGAGGGACAAAAACATCTCAGGTTTCATTAAAAATATCTTTATTTGCTTTTTAAAGATGAATGAATCTTATGGGTTTGGAACGACAATGAAGTGGGTGATGACCATTTTAATTTTTGGTTGAAAAGTCTCTTTAATAAAGTATTGTTCTGTCTATCTACAAAATGCTACTGATAATATGGAAGTCTGAGGAAATGTGTGTTACTTTTATTCTGGTTCTCCTCTAATATCTGAATCTGCATTAACTGAAGAACAACAATGAATAACAAAAAAAATAAAGAAGATGTAAGTCATCTTATTAATCCGAGATGCTTCTCAGGAAAACCTTACCTTGGTCAAAGACAGCATCTACCATAGATTTTTGGACTATGTATATGTGTGTTGTCTGTGTACTCACCTTTTGTGCTTCAGTGGGCATTTCATCACTGGAGGAGCTCAAGGGTTCTTGGGGCACAGGGGCCATCAGTGCCTGGTCCCCACTCACAGCATACCCTTTGGACTGAGGAGGTCTCTTCGGTTCATCTTCATCAGAGGAAAGTGCCTTGTCGCTCATCAGCTCATCTAGTTTTCTCCTAAGCTTCTCCTCCTCCATCTGCCCTGCTGTAGCCTGAACAGGCTACAAACATGCAAAATAAATAGTTTTTATTAAAATCATGAGATGGAACATCATAACACATTTAGAATGAGAAGAAATATTGGAATAAAAGAGCTACATTTCTGTAGCTTTATTTGAGGCTTTATACATACCTGATCAGATGGCAAAGTCATTTTCTCTTCCAGTCGATTCAAAAGACTCTCAATGGCAGACATTCTCTTGCTAAGTTCATTGATCTATCTCACAGTGATGTGTGAAAGAAAAAACAAGGTTAAGCCGACTTAAATACGCAGATTGATCAAATGATTTGTCTTAGGAGCATTAAATGAGGAGATGTCATATCGGTCACGGGTTCAATATGGAGTTCCTCAAGGTTCAGTACTAGGACCATTGCTTTTCACCCTGTACATGCTTCCTTTGGGTGCAGTTATTAGGAAGCATGGCATTAGCTTTCATTGTTACGCTGATGATACTCAGCTCTATATTTCTTCTCATCCTGATGAAACGAACAAATTCACTGAATTAACAGAATGCATAACCGATATAAAAAATTGGATGACTAATAACTTTCTACTGCTAAATTCTGAAAAAACAGAGATTCTAATTATTAGACCAAAAAGTTCGGCACATAATAATCTAGACTACTGCCTAACACTCGATGGCTGCTCTGTCAAGTCTTCGTCGTCAGTTAGAAACCTGGGTGTGCTCTTTGATACCAATCTTTCATTTGAAAGCCATGTTTCTAGCATCTGTAAAACGGCGTTCTTCCATCTTAAAAATATATCTAAATTGCGACATATGCTATCTAAGACAAATGCGGAAAAGTTAGTTCATGCGTTCATGAGTTCAAGGCTAGATTATTGTAATGCTTTACTAGGTGGTTGCTCTGCACGCTTAATAAACAAATTCCAGCTGGTCCAAAATGCAGCAGCTCGAGTTCTTACTAGAACCAGGAAGTATGAGCATATTAGCCCAGTTCTGTCAAACCTGCACTGGCTTCCTATTAAACACCGAATACATTTTAAAATCTTGCTAATTACTTACAAAGCATTAAATGGTTTAGCTCCACAGTACTTGAGCGATCTCTTAACACATTATAGTCCTTCACGTCTATTGCGATCCCAAAATACTGACCAGCTTATAACACCTAGAATATCAAAGTCAACTCCTGGCGGGCGATCCTTTTCCTATTTAGCTCCTAAACTCTGGAACAGTCTTCCTATTACAGTTCGGGAAGCAGACACACTCTGTCAGTTTAAATGTAGACTAAAAACACATCTTTTCAACCTGGCATACACATAACACATTATACATACATTTTTAATCCAAATCATGTAAAATGATTGTTAGGCTGCATAAATTAGATAAGCCGGAACCGGGAACATTCCCATAACACCTGATGTACTCGATACATCAGAAGAAGAATGGCATCTACGCTGATATTGGTCTCTGTTTATTCCGAGGTTACCGTGGTCAGCTGGATCCGGGCCGTATGCAGATCAGATGAATGACCTGGACACGAGCACAGCACTGCCCTGGGGTGTCTGCGGAGACCGTGACTCTACTGGACCCTCCCCTGTGACGATCATGAACCCATCTCTAACCGGACCAAATTGGACTTCATATTGGACTTGAATTGTTGTATAATAATCATGCACGGTTTGGCTGTTGGCCAGAGGAGAACTGGTCCCCCAACTGAGCCTGGTTTCTCCCAAGGTTTTTTCTCCATTCTATTCTTCATTCGTTACGTCACCTGCCGGAGTTTTGGTTCCTTGCCGCTGTCGCCTATGGCTTGCTCAGTTGGGGAAACTTAACACTTAAAATTCATTAATTGTATTGATTCGCCTGCTCTTTTGGGGCTTCTGTTCAGCCAAACAAACTTTGTTTATATTGTTTTTCCTGTAAAGCTGCTTTGAAACAATCTACATTGTAAAAAGCGCTATATAAATAAAGGTGACTTGACTTGACTAGGAACCTCCCTATCCATGAATACTTCTTATGACTGCGAACAGTAAAAAAAAAAATTGTTGCCAAAAAAGCATTTATCTTTTTTTGTCATTATTATGCACTTTTAAGTATAACTATATTTAAAATGCAAAAAATGTCTCTTCACCGGTGGTGCTCCCTGATTAATGTTTTCCTGAGATGATGCTCGACTGCGCCGGCGTGGGGGCAGCTGGTAGACTGGGTAACGGATCATATCTTCCTCCTCTGAAGTGTCTAGGTAGATCTGGCGCGGAGCCACAGAGGAGTTGATTTTAGAGAGAGAGCGAGCACGTACCATTCTGTTTTCAGAATACAAGCCGTCATCTATACAAAAAAGAAGGCGACAAATTAGTTAATCTGCTTAATGCTCTTTAATGCTGTAATAAGTTATCCTGGTCGACTGTCCTTGCGGGACATCTAATGTTATACAACATGGCCGGTGTGGTTTAGGCTGTGTTGGACTGTTATTCTATTGTTAAACTGGATCCAGATTGCCCTTGTGTTTTTAGTTCCCCCACTTTACACATATAGTTAAAATATACAGTATATTAAAATACATTATGTGAAAAAGTTTTTAAATATCTTGTTTTTAAATTTCTATGCTCACTTAATTGTATTGTTTAAGAGAAGTTTCGGGGGGAATTATATATATATATATATATATATATATATATATATATATATATATATATATATATATATATATATATATATATATATATATATATATATATATATATACAGTGGAGTTCACTTATTTCGACTCACGGTTAACTCGCCAACCCTATTATATTTTTGAAGTGGAACCGCCAAACTCCCTATTTGTCTTAGCATTTTCTTTTCGGTAATGTCGATTCTTTTATGTCGCCTAACCCTAATATCTCGAGCACAAAAGAGGGACAAATTCGTCACTTCACATGGTTACCTCATGACTAATGAGCGTACCTAGTTCACTGCGCATGTGCTGAGTTTGCGTTGCATGTCGCTTTGTCAGTGACAAGCGCTTTCTCTCACAGCGCCGCGCCGCGCAGCACTCTCTGAAGTGAATGCACATATCGTTCTTACGGTTCTCAACGAGAAGCGAGTGCTGCTGTAGGTCCCACCAGCATCCTAAAGCCTCATCCGCTTCTGTGTTCACATAAAGCTCGCCTTCTCTGATTTGATTGGTTTTCTCAAATATTTTGACATTGGTTGGTAACGAGCGGTTACCGACCAATGAGTATGAGGCTTAGATGAACACACACACACACACACACACACACACACCTGCTTCTGTTCTGACGTGAGCTCTGCTCAGCGCCGCTGCGGACTGAATAAAATAAAATAATACTTAACATATACAAAGGAAATTCCCACGATGGGGAAAAACAAGAAACTTAAACATGACAACGGAAACACTAAAGAACTAGGACCAACCAGAAGCTCGGATACACAACACGGGGAAACAAGGAAGACAGACAACGACACGACGCCGGACATCAAACACTGAGGGATATTTATATGACACATGAGGGGAGGAGTGAAAAGGAGACAGCTGGGAAGGATTGTAGAGACGAGGAGGTGGGGCAGACGCTTAACGAGACACAAACCCGTGTTTATAAAGCATGCGAGACAAGCGCAACGGGTGGACACACCCGCTGCGCAACAATGACAACAAACAGACACGAGGACACGAGAACGCGCACATGACGTAACGCGCCCTCACATGAAACACGGGAGAAAGAGCAGTGCCATGGTTCTGTCCACTAGGGACACTAGAAACAGAAAATAAACCTGAGAGAACCGTGACATACAGTGTATGTACATTTTTATAGCATGCCGATCGCTTCATCAAATAAATCGGCATATTGGCTGTTGGCCATCTCGATCATCGGTTATCTTGGCGCTTTTTTGCAACCCCCGAGGCCGTCAACATAACCGAACTCCACTGTATATATATATATATATATATATATATATATATGTATATATATATATTGTATACCCTAAGACTCTATTTAAGAAAAACATTTTAAAATTAATTTTAATATAAAATGTTGCATAGGCAACATTAATAGTCTTTATTTTGTAATCTGAGAACTTTGTTCATATATAGATCCTTTTAGGATGAAATATACAAAGTTTATACAAAGCCTCGGATTTGTGATAAGTTTTTTAATCCATCCAGCAGCGCTTTGTGTATATTTATGAAAGAACTGAGGACATGAAAGAAAGGTAAAGAAAGAAATGAAGACAACAATGTACAAACAGAACATACTTGCTTCCCCTATACGTGAGAACCTGTCAAGACTTTTCCTGCGGTTCATGCGATGATGGTGATGGTACATGTCAGAATTGTATTCTAGATCATGTCGCTGACCTCTCTCTTCATGGATGTACTGGAGAAGAGAGGAAAGTGTTAATGTCTGACTCAAAACCCCTAAAAAATACAGATGTTGATAACAATAGTATTAACCATATCGTTACCTGGACAGACTGTCTGCGAGAGTGAGTGCCATAGTCGTCCATGTCAAGATCCATGGGGTGGACAGAGAGTAGACGCTTGGTCTTTCGCATCTGAGAAGAAGTCACAATTTTAGTTCATAGAAGATAATATGAGTGACAGAATATTGGTTTAAGAATCTTTTGTTATCATAATTAGACACTTTAAAATATTCCCAGGGATTTATGATATTCAACTGCAACAGAAGTAGCATGCTCATTTAAATGTGGCACCTCAGATTTATGAACAAAGTGGACTGTGAGTGCAAAAAAAAAAAAAAAAAAAACAGTATTTTCAATAATTAAGTTATATAATACATATATAAAGGTGTTTGTCTACAACTCTGTGGCAGAAATCCCCTTTATGTAACAATAAAAACACTTAAGATGTATTGCATAAAATATATAGGCCTATTTTGGCATACTAAGTACATACTTGGTGATAGTAAGGAAGGCCATTTCCACCACACAAAAAAAGAAAAAGAAAACTTTGGTAAATCATAATTATGATGTAAAAGGCAAAATGTGTCACAAATACAATTTTCAAATTCAAAAACCAAGTATCTCAATTTCAGCATTGTTAACAATAAGTCAACTTTTGATATTCTAAAACTATAAGTAACTTTGCAAGTACATGTCAACTGCCAGTCATTAGTGTAACATTTGTTCCTGTTTGTCTGGGTCTTCTTTGTCACTTCCTGTCAGTCTTGTCATTGTTTCACTTCCTGTCTATAGTGTCATCGTTTCACTCCCTGCACCTGTCGTGTCATCACATGACAAAAATGGCACACTCACTGGTGCAAAACTAGGAACACTTGGAAGAAACTAGGAGAAACACGGAAATTGCATCCACATACTAGAACCCATGAGCACGACAGAAACACCACATAACAGGATCAACAACTGACAAAGACCAGGATACACAAGTGGGTATAAATAGACAGAGACATGGGACACACCTGGAGACACTGATGAGATAATTGACACAAGACAGGTGTGGAAGGTTCTAGAAAGGCCCGGAAGTGAACAAGAAGTGATATCACGATAGACAGAGAGTGACAACAGGAAGTGATCCCATGACTTTGCTGACAGGGAAGTGACAAAGACAGAGAGACAGGACCAAGGGTGACAAGTATCTCGTAATTTTTTACTTTTTGTCTCACAAATATTTATTAGTTTTTTGTATGTCATAATTGTGATATACCAAAGAAGTTTAAATTTTTTCTTATGTGGCAGAAAATTGCCTTTCGTATGGTATTGTCACCTTTAAATATTACATTAAAGTTTTACCAATGTGAGAAATACACTTTGCACTAAAACAATGGTACTAAGTTACTAAAAATATATCTTTTTTTAAAATCAAACTTTATTTTGGGGAAACACTGAAATTTATAATGAAATGTAAATTCATAATAACAATTTAATCTACCTGCTTATAACGTTGAGCTTCAGCAGCATCCAAATGTTCATCATCATGACCATTATACACATCTAAAAATAAAAAACATTATATATTACAATGGTACATTAGCAAAAGGTATTCCATACCGATACGTCAACCATGCTTGGTTAAATGCCCTCAACTCTGCACTTTGACAACACCAACTATATGTTTTCTGCTTGTTTACTTCACATCACTTTACTTCACTTTACTTTACTCACTGCGCACATCGGGCATGCTCTGTGTGTCATCATCACGGTGCCCTAAATAAATAAGGGACAATAATGTAAATGCTGGTCTTGTGTAACACAAATGGAAAATCTTATATTCCTTTAAAAAATATTGGATTCAGGCACACATTATAATATGTGGAATTATTGCCACTTTGTTAGGTATTCTTAACAAATCCGACATTTTGGTAATCACTTCTGCATTGAAGTTGTTGTACATAATACCACAACAAAATGATATTATAAATAATGAAGCTTCATAACTGTAAAACAAAGAACATAAACATAAAAGCTGTTAACCAAAGACAGATGACACTTTCATAATCTTTAACCTTGGGGTAAAAATCTACTCCGCCATTTATGCATTCAGCCAAGGTTTCTAATTTTTATGTTTAACATGTCTTGTTGAGCAAGACTATAAACAACATCAACAAGTTCTACATTGCCCCAGATAAAGCATGTGACCCAGTTGTGGCCTCAGCACTACTGGGGCACAGTTTCTGGACAGAGTTCTTTGAAATCTTTCTCTAGACTGATAAACAAATTCTTTTGGTAACTAATACACATAGACATAACAACGATTACACATGGTCTAACCATTGCTGGCTGCTGCTGTTATTCATCAGAAAAGCGTACATGCTTTTCATATTTACTATATGTTACACTAATTATTGATCATTCAAGTTGAGCTGATGAGAGCAATGTTTGATTCCTTTCACATATGAAATGCTTTTGTGAAAATTAAAAGTGCAGAGCAAAATTACTGTCCATAATGACCTAAATTAATTCAATCTAAATTATGGTAAAAAAAATTAAATATGTATATATATATATATATATATATATAAAATATATATTGCATGTATTATGCTGTAATTTACTAGTTAGTTAATTCTAGTGGAAGCTTGACGATTTTTTACATTTCTTCATTTAGCAGGTGCTTATATCCAAATTGACTATACAGTTATACTTTAGATTAGGATCCGTTCTCACTATTAACTAAGTGCTTATTAGCATGCATATTACTAGGATATTACTATTTTTGGCTTCTTATTAGTACCTATAAAGCACATATTAATGCCTTATTCCGCAAGATCATATTCTACATGCCATAATTCTACCTACTACCTAAACTTAACAATTACATTACAAACTATTAATAAGCAGTAGTTAGGAGTTTATTGAGGCAAATGTTGGTTAATTGTTAGTTAATAGTGAGAATTGGCTCTTATTCAAAAGAGTATACATTTAAAACTATACATTTCAAATTACTTAAACTGACATAAATATTTGATGTCCACACATTTGTTTATTTGATGAGTAGCTGTGTACTAATTGGGATACTGTACAGTCAGCCAGCCATTATTGGAAAATAAACCCCTTGAGGGTGATACAAGAACTCTCTATTCCAAGGCGCAATCACCATGCAAGGGTATATTTTGCGATAATGACTGGCTGAGATTATCTCTAACTTAACACTCACTTGCTCGCATATGCACTTAAAATGACTGGTGATACTAAATCAGCATGATGATGTGACGGCTTTTAATAACACTCACCATCTTCATTTAATCTCTTGTACAGTGACCTCATTACTTTTGCACTGCCAAAACGTTTGAAGCGAGAGCGTACATTGTCATGGTACCACCCCAAGGTTCCAATTTTTAAGACCCTGCATAAAAAAGTGGTGTTATGTATAGATTTTATCTTAGTGATTAAATATTCATATTACATTACAGAAGTAATTGTACTAGCTTTAAGCTCTGGGAGGGGAGGGGGCGGTTCTAAATGTTAACTGATCTTTTCTAACCTGGACATGCGGCATGGGTCGCATACCCAGCCTCGCTCTTTCTTGTTGTAGCGGCTGCAGGTCTTGCAGGTGTAGAGTTTGCAGTCTATACACTGCCGTTTGCTGTTAACCAGGAACTTAAAGGGCTGCAGGCAGCGGATACAGTGAGAGTCTCCCAGATTTGACTGAGATCCCAGGAGTTCCCTCTTTGTTTCCTCCTTCTCAATCTTGGATTTAAGATTCCTACAATGTAATACAAAAAGACAGAGCATTTTAGAATGTCTTAGTATAATGTCATGCACAACTAAAGAATAAGCTTTTCAGCTGAAATAAGCGTTGTGGCTTTTTTGCTTTAAGCTTTTTGAATCTGGCTGCTTTTTCTGTAGGCCAGATTTGGCCTAAAACTAAAAACATTTTTAATAATTAAATATTATATCATTGACATACAAACTTTTTTACTTTGTTAATTATTATGCAAGCAAGATATTAGGATCTTAGTACAATTATCATTTGTAATTATCATCTCCTCCTGTATAAAAACCCTCACGCTTTCCTGTGTCTTTGTCGACTGTTGACAATGCTACCTTGCATGTCTTCTTCATGCTCCTAGCTATTCCAAGTTTTGGGATAATATGTGCTCCTTTGTTTTGTTAATAAAAGTATTTTGGTTTTGTTCTTATAAAGAGAGTTTCAGCTTGAAGCTGCTCTCCCTCGTCCTTTCAAAATTGCACACTCAACGTTGTAACTACTGGTATGAATCTCAGACAGGTTTTTTTAATAGTTTTCCAGGTCTACCCTATATAAAGAGGTTGTTTAACATTATTAAGAAAGTCACAGTTATGCAAGATTGGGAGGAGAAAAGATCCAAACATGAAAAGTATGACAGGGTGCTATGCTTTGCAAAAGGCATTAAAACAACTAATATTTTGCAAAAACTGTATAGAGATTATCCAACTGTCAAAATATTTGTGAGTGATATAGATAGAACACAGAAGAACTCAGTCAAATAAAGGCGTATTAGGAAAAGTTTCTGTCAAAAAATGTATTGTTTTAAAAGGCCAACTAACAAAAGCCACCATTGAGCAGAAAACATCTGGGTTATGTCTGTAACCTTGGTTCTCTGAAGAGCCCGCTATTAGCACTCTGGGAACTACTCTGCATCATGAAGCATGTGTGAAATCGATCCAATTGTGTGAAGGGATGCCATCATAAACCAGGAAACTATAAAAGGCATGCCAAACAAAGCAACAGCAGCTTCTATGTGGCTGAATTAGTCGCTGACAAGCACGCAGGAGATATGGCACGCTGCGTGGGAACCTTCAGCGAACCAAGGTTACAGTCGTAACCTAGACGTTCCCTTTCAAGGGTACTCGCTCTGCATCGATTGACGCTGTGGGAACGCAAATGCCCACAAATGAGCAATGTGAATTGTGCTACTACGATAGCCACCTGTGCCCCTGGTGTAGAGTCCAAGCCTAGGTTATAGAACCTTACAAATGTGTGTGGTGAGGACCAGCCCAGTGCATCACAGACGTCTTGAAATAAAACTCCTGACAAGAGGTCTTTAGAAGAAGCCATACTCCTTGTTGATTGTCAAATTGTAAAAAGGGTTAGGCAACCAGTTCATAAGTGAGTGAAATAACCTTGATTATCTACTTGCTCATCCTCTGTTTAGATGCGATTACACTCAGTCTTCACACCCACTTGAATACTTGGGCCATGCAAAGGCTGAAAATGTGCCATGTTCCAAGTTAGACAAGTGGTCAAGCACAAAGACCGCAAGTCTGGACATGACTAGTTTGCACTCCCTTGTCTTTCTCCCATGTTCCCATTCCCCGGATAACACTTTGTTCTTCTTGTTTAGGGCTGGTCTCAATGAACACAACAAATTCATAGTTCCTCTGCCTGTTAATAGTCCTCGAGGTAAGTTTTTCAATTTCGTAAACATTGTGATAAGTCGCATGTGATAAGTGACTCCTGCTTGACTCGACACACAAATTACAGTTTACAGTCGAATGTTAAATTTTTTTTGCAAATCACAAGGTGATTATTAATTTTTCATAATGTACATAATAATGTTGTGTTGACTAGTTTTTAGTTTTCCATTTTTATTTAAACAAAAAAATAAAGAATTATTGTTTGTATCCACAACATTAAAACTATCAGATTTTCATTTCTGCCATAATTATACTATACTGTATCAGTGCATCTCTAATTTTTATATTAAGACTCATAGAGTCCATTAGTGTCAGTGAACATTTGAAATGGAATCTTTTCCAAACTTCAATTCAATTTAACTCTTCTTGCCAACAAATAGAAAAGAACATAATCTTCCAATGTGAGCAAATAAGAATTCAATCGGAAAACAGAGACCTCGTTGTACGAAAAGAATAGCGCTCTGGGGCATCATGTTTTCCCAGCCAGTGGAATGGTGTGATCAAGCCTTGTGACTGTACCATGATCATCGTGATGTCTCCACAAAAGTGTCCTTTCAAACTTGGTGCCCTTTCTCATAGCCTTGTTTTTCCGGTTTGTGCTATTGTGTGATATATAGAGAAATATGGACAAAATTATGCATTGTGGACCAACCTCACTGGGCTGGCTGACTTCACATTAGCCAATGTTAAATGATGTAAAAAATGTGTCTACCCAGCTAACAATAAAATATGTTTTAGGAATGTTTTGCTAACATTCCCAGTTAGATAGGAAAAACTTTTTATTAAATGTTTTCTGAATGTTCAAAACTTACAGATTAAAAAAAAAAATTATGTTTTATGCAAGCTGTTAGGTATCATTCAATTTTATAACTTCGCAAACATTATATGGGAATACTACTTATGAATGTTATCTGAATATTACGAAACAAGTAGTAACAAATGTCTAACTAAATTGTATGAACATCATTTTGAGAACATTGCTAAACACCATATAACTATAAATGAATGTTCTATAAATGATACTGGAAGAAATTTTCAGATCATTAGCTCTGAAGTTCTGAGAACATTCCCTGTTATCTGGTTATGTGGTAAAACCTAAAGTTTAACATCCAATTTAAAGTCCTCACCCAAGCCTCTCCTCTTCCTTCTTCCTGAGGTCGAAATCTCTCTGAATGACCTCCCAGACATGTTTGGCCTCCTCTTCTGTTAGTCTGGATAGGTCCAACTTCTTATCCATAATCAGAGCTTAGTTGATGCTTCTTCTTTCTTTCTTTTTTTAAACAAAATAACAGAGAAAAATTATTTAAAATTATTTAAGTAGGCTACAAGACATCTAAGGACAATGAGACGCTTTCATCATTCTACCTATTTATCCCCTAAAGAGATACCAAGTTTCCAAAATGGGCTGCCTGGTGATACAACATGTTCATATGAAGCACCACAGTCATTATAATCAAGGATCCATCCACTGGGTGTGATCCTGTTCATATCCAAGTATAGGCAGCTACTTTAAATAAAGAAACATTAAACAAATTATTCAGGATAAATTGTTACTAATCTGTAATTAAAACCAAGTTTGTGAATTCAATTATAAAAGAGACATGAAATACCTTTAAATAAAATGAGTGCTAATATAGCAACTACATTACCTTTTTTTTAAATAAGGATGCATTTCATTCAATTTCCATGTTGGCCCAATAACACTACTGCTGTGTGTAAATGTGGTAATGGTGTCATTCTAATTCATAGTGCATAGATTGTCATGGCTCCTCGTAGAAATAGTATTCAAAGAGTATAAGCAACCGAACCCAGAAGTTTAACAGATATATTCTGAATTTTTTTTTTTAAGTAATGTATATTCACAGTGACAACATACATGAACTCTTTACAGTCCGAGCCTTAATAGCAGCAAGAGGAATTGACTTAAAAATGTATCTATTAAAATTATTTAACTATTAAACTATTAAAATTGAGACTTTACACCTAGTTTCATAAGTGCTAAAAAAAGATTTTGTTTACCTTGCTTGGAGACACGTCTCTTAGGATGAGGCAGATAATGTGAGGATAGTCAGTGGTATGGCAATCTTAATCACATGTCTAGTTTTTCAAATGAAATGCAGAGAAAGCTCCACCCTTTCCATGCTTGAAATATAAATGAATGCTTTTATCGAAATAACATTAAGTTGTGTTACACATAAATAATAAATAAACTTTTATTCAGCAGACAGTCCAACAGAACTGAACTTGTATCACAACTATCTAAGTTCCAGACTTGCTGTCTGTATCATTATGGTAGTTGTTGGCTGCAATATTTTTTCTTTTAGAGGATTGATTCAACGATTTATTCAAAAACAAGCCACCAGGAATCTGTTGAAGTTCATGCAACATCATCATGCAGACATGCACAGACGAAACCTGAGGCAGGCATTTTAGAGGAGTTTGAGGTATGGCAAAATTCTTCTCTGACATTCCAACAACACAAAAGAAAGAAAAAATGGAGGTAGCACCCACCAGAAAATCTGTAGTTATGAAATTGTGCTCTGTCTGTCTAATTAAGAACAGCTGTCAAATTTGAAGCCCTAAACTGAGTAATAAATTACTTTTGCAAAGACAATTATGATTATTATCTTAATTAGGTTATTTTAGATATGTTTTCTAATCTTTTTTCATAAACAGTAGCCTAGCTTACTCACAATTAGGCTTCTATTAAATTGAATTGTATTAAACTGAAAAGGCTTCATATTGGATTTAACGCAACAAGGTTGTGGGTGCTTCTCAATACACAAATTAAATCCTCCATACTTTTCCTTCCTATAAAACAATGAATTAAACTAAAGCAATAATTTAAATCGAATGAAATCAGTATTAACAAAAGCCATCTTTCCACTGCAGTCTCTCAATAGATCAATGATTGTGATGACATAATTCTGCACTTTTCCTATTCATCGGATTTTCTGTCCAGTCAAATTCTTTGTAGAATCTGAAGCTTCCTGCCCCTACATTATAAATATGAGCTGAAGCTGCAGTTAAAATGAATCACTTGTTCACAAATTTACTATTTTCAGCACTATATACAGGTTATAGGGAAATATTCGGTTTAAATGTGCTTTTCATCAGAGTGAATGAACTCTGGTTTCACACGAACCGTTTCCGGTCCAGAGACACGATAGAACAGACGGATCATGCGCGTGTCAGTGTAGACCACAAAACACATTGGACCCATTGAACTTCTGCACAGAATGCTGTACAGTATTCCTTCGCCACTTCGCGGTTCAAGTTTCGCGGCCTCAGTGCATCGTGAATTGTTCAAAAATATTTATCGAAAAATTAAAAAATATTGCCATATCGGCAGCCGTATTGCCTAAAGTAGCTTTGCTTCATCGTGATGGGTGAGAGAAACGTTTTCCCAGGATGCCAGACAAAGAGAGAAACTTTCTCAGAGGCTTTGTACATACCCACGGGCACACAGACAAGACACGTGATTGGTTCACGTGCGAGATCGGCGAATGAGAGCACGAGTGGATGTATCCCGTGAGATGATTGGCTGATACTACTTCGCAGATTTTCACCTATCATAGGGGGTTCCGGTCCATATTAACCGCGATAAACGAGGGATCACTGTATTTTAAAGCAGTATGGGATATTGGGAGAAACGGTTAGAGATTAGAAGGAAACTGCGGCTGTATTTGTATTAATTCGCCTGCTCTTTTAAAGCTGCCGTTCAGCCAAACAAACTTTGTTTATAATGTTTTCATGTGACCACTGTAAAGCTGCAAATATTAAATATTATTAACTATGCCTACATTAAATATTGCTACTGGCAAGATTCCTGAGATTCCTCAACTGATATTTTAAAATGTCAAAAATGCTGTAATTTCAATTTACCACCGAGAGTTCTTGAGAAACACTGAATTCAATGGAATCCAGTGCTGGAAGTAGTTTTTTTGGAACAATTAGTTGCTTCATGACATGCATGACTAACTCTTTGTGGTTGGAGGCTCGGCAGGACTCTTGCACCCCATGATAACTCCCTCTGGGATGGGCAATGTTACTGGCTCACACACCTAGTCAACCTCATGAGGCTTGGGCAAAAAGATTGGGGCAGGCTCTCTACCTGTGGTACCTTGTTTTGTTTTTTTTGTCTACTGAAAGTATATTTTCGTTTGTTTTCTTCCTGATAACACAGCTTTAATGCTCATTGGTTTTAAACAATCGTTACATTTTGTTCTGTTGTAAATATTTTATCTGATTTTCAAGCACTGACTCCCAACTGAACAAGAGATTGATCGCTTTCTGTTAATAACTCATATTCAATTTGCAAAGTTTCTGGATTTACAGCTTGATTTAAAGGCATACCTCACAGTCATATAGAAGTCATAATTTACTCACCCTGGTGTTGCTCTAATGCCCTTATTTCTTTTTGGACCACAACTAGAGTCCATTTATTAGCAACCAATTTCAAGCATTTTTGTTAATATTGATTTCTCACAACTTGTGTGCTTTTTCCAAGGGAAAAAAATTAGTGAACTGTGGCACAGAAGTCTCACAAAAATAAGGTTAAATTTCACTAAGCCCTACTTTATACTATACTATATACTATATATACTTTATACCCCCATAACACTTGGAATCTACTGCACGTGTGGCATGGGATCATTCTATGGTACAGAAACTGATACTGTGAAAGTTTACCGTTATTGATACTGACCACTGGAATTTTGGTTCCGTGACAAACCTATTAGTATATAAACTGACTGGCTACTTTTTATCTGAAATAAAAGTTACTGTGCGTTAATTATAAATGTATAATGAACTCCTGTGCAGTGTAAAAGCCGAATGACAGACATGCTGGTATTCAGCACAACACCACTCTTCCTCATGCTTAAATGCATTGCTTGCATTTGCAAAACTGCAGGGATAGAATTTGTCACCTCCCCGTCAACCTTTTGACTTCCACATTACAGTAGAGCTTATGAAGCATATGGCAAGATGACAGAGTGAAAGTTTCTATTTACTGTACGCCCATCTACAGGCAATGTCTGTGGTGGCTAAAAATGAATCTGGGATAGTTTTACACATCACAGCGCAGTCTTAGATGTGCATTCTGCAACACCTCATTAAAGTTTCATGACTTGTGCAAAATGACACAGCAGATTCTCTCCTGTAATTTTCACAGCTAAAACAATGCATTCCCTGGTCCAGAATTTTCTCTTCCTTAGCGATCAACTTACGCCTGTGTTTCATGAAAGGATTTGTCCTAATTCATGCTGTGGGGTAGGAGGTTGAATGAGAGGGTGTCTTTTAGTGCATTGGGTCTAGACTATGGGCATGCTGATTCAATACTCTAAAATTAGCTCCCATGCACTGCCCTGACTTTGGCTTCTGGCTAGGGGAAGTCCTGCTCTTATTTAGGGAAGCATTGCTGACTTTTCAATGATTTTTGTAAGTGGATCTTTGCACACGCTGGTTGAGTGTTTCACTGATCCACGGTAAAGTGGAAACTAAAATGGTATAAAGAGTTTCTCAGGAATAAATGTGGTTGAATTGAAAGTGTGAGACTGACACTGTAAAAGGAAAGCTGTAAACAGAGTAAGAATTGAAAGCACTTGAATGAGGGAAAAATTATTTCATGCTGTGTATTGTCTGAGGCTCATTTGAAAATAATGGAACATATAAACATAAATATTTAAAAAATTAAAATTATAAACAAACAAAATATAATAAATAAAATACAGTTCTAAATAGAATATATTATTTTACTTTAAAATGATTGGTAATGTATAAATTGTATGAACTAATAATCTGTTTGTGGCAATTCTGGAAAGAACATTTTAAAATTAGTCTCTGGACACAGAAGGTCATAACACATGCGCACACTTCATCCCGTGCCAGTATCACCTCAAGCTCCAGAATGTTAGAAACATGAAAGCTGAGCCTCAAACTAAACAGATAAATATACATGACAGACATGCACAATACTATTCACAGCAGCTCAGGCCATCATTCTTTGAGAGTTTTAAATCAACAGGTCAGCCCCATAAACAGCTGTTATATTCTTTTGTTTAATACTACAGTTTTCCATTTACTAATGGCAAGGAATTTTTATTTTTATTTAAGTTTTTGAATCTACAATAAAAGTACACAGCAGTAGTTAAATGTAAAAATTTGAGCCTGAATTTTCTAATGTACATATTAAAGTATATGCTGATTAAGCCAATGGGGATGCCAATAAGTCTATTCAGATTACCTCTACTGGTTGTAGAAAACAGTTATCAAAACACTTGTATGTGTTATGTTTTTTCATATGTTTTGTCATATAATTTGAACTACATATTGAATATTTAAATGTAGAGTATATATACATTTTAATAATTATTAATACATTAAAACAAATAAATTATGTAGTTATGGATTCTAACAATTCTAATTATTCTATACTATTATTATGTAGAAACTTTAGCAGTGAAAATTCACAGCAGTATTGGCTTTAAATGACTCTTTGAGAAGCAATGGGTAAATTTGAACCTGGGTAGATGTGCTGAAAGGGTTTATCTCTCCAGTCTCAGTGCTTTTATTTTGAAGGAAATGTATTCATAGTTTATATTTCAAGGAGCAGTTTTAATGGTGTTGCTATATCTTTATAATGTTTTACAAATCCTGATAAAACAAGGTATTGTTCACTCTATAAAAAGCATTTGTAATAGGCTAGCTTATAGCTATAGACTTGTAATAGTATTCATTTTAATGACTGTTTGCTGGTTGCTTGACATGCCCAGGGTTGTTATTCAAATTCAAATTTGGGGTTTGTTGTAGGGCCATGGCAACTGTTTCTGTAGTTGATACAAGAGTCAGTGTTAACCTCTGGCCCATAACTTTGTCAAACATGCCTACCAGCAGCTGTAATTGTCAGGGTTGGAAACATGAGGCCTGCATCCAACTGTGAGCCTATTCCTGGAGTTCTATGGCTTCTCTCATTCTCACCACGCTAAAATAGCTACCCACTTGAACTGTGTAGATCAATGCCTCACAAGGACAGGCTGGAGAGAACGCAGATATAGCCACACAGTTAAAGGGTAATATGTTAAGTATTTTGAGGTCGCCTGAAGGTGTGGGCTCTTCAAAAAATGAATAATTTAAACACTTTTACTTTGCAAGTCCTTTATTTCCACTGAATTATCCAATGAAAATGAATAATTCCATTACAGTTCATCAATCAAGTGCATTTCATATTTCAAGTATTCAAACATTTGGATTTCACATGACACTCTAAAGTAAGTCAGCAGAGCTGTATTCTACAGCTTATAATCTAGCTTTAATTTAGCAAACAAAACATAAACTTCTGCATTCTAATAAAAATATAAAAAAAACATAATCCAATATTAACATCCATATCAATAAAAAAGTACAAAAGTCAAGTGGAAAAGACATTACAAATGGTGCAATTTATACAATTTGTACTAAAACTGCTGTAAGATTGCACTTCCCTTGTCTCACAGTTATCAAAAGCAGCTAGATTATTGTCCTTATCACTGAGGTTTTTATCCACTGTCGTCTCTTTTTCCCCACAGTCTTTTTTTCTAGAGTCAGTCTTCCTCTTCTTCTTCCTCTTCATCTTTCTCATCATCATCGCCACCGACTCCAAAGTCCAGTTTTGCCAGCATGGCCTCTACTTCTTCAGTGAAGATCGTGAAGTGGTCCATACTCTCAAAGCCGGGCTCTGGTCTCTCTAGATTTGAGTTCTTCGACGTGTCCTTTGCTTCAGTAATGAGCTGCCTAGCAGCGATGAGGAACTCTGCTGTATTGGAGTTGTCTATTGCCTGAGAGGCTTTATCCATCAGCTTTATGCTGGCCTGCAGGTATTCATTGTACTGCTGGACTAGAGATCGCACAATAGCCACCTTCTCATCCTGTTCTTGAGCGATCTGCTCTAGGAGTTGGGTCTTGCGCTCTTCTAGGATGGCATAGAGTAGGTCAAAGTTCTCTCCAAGCTTCTGCTTCTGGACTTGGCTGTTTTCCTCCACCGTTTTGCATGTTTCCTCCATCTGCGCTAACATTGCCTTTAGACAGCTGTTGCTGGCTCCTAGCAGATCGATTGAATTTTTAAGTTCAGACTTCTGTGCTTCATAAACAACTTTTAGAGTGGAAACCTCACAGTCCTTGTGCTGACCGAATACCTTGCACATGGAGCAGGTGGGTGTCTGGCAGGTTATGCAGTAGATGTTAATTTTTTCATCTTCATGTACCTGGCACATAGGCTCTTTTGTTTCTTTGGATTTCAAAGGGGGTTCAAGGGCATTGCCTCCTTTCTCCAACTGCTGCTTGTAGATGTCAATGATGTTCTCCACCAGAAGATTCCTCTGTAGACCATACACACCGTGGCGGTCCAGAACCACCTCAAAGCGGCAAGTAGGACATCGGAAGATACCTCCAGAGTAGTGGTATGGGTTTTTGGAGTCGTAGAGGTCACTGGCGCAGCTGCGGCAGAGATTGTGCTGGCATGGTAGAATGACAACTGGCTTTGTGAACATGTCCAGGCAGATGGGGCAGCTCAGCTGCTTCTCCAGACTCTCCATTGGACTCGGAGCCCGGACTATTTGACCCGTTCGGATGTCCATTGCTGTCGTTTGAGGTAGAGTCCTTATAACCTTCACTGCTTTGCTTTTTGCTTGAGCTTGAGCTTGAGTTTTTCTGGTTGCTTCTGTCTTTACTGAGGTTTATTTGATCTGTCGAGGCAGCACAGACTCAGGGCTTATATACTGGCCAGCTGCCTGTGAAACTTGATCTGTGAGGTGTCTGTGACAGGATTGCTCACACCACTTGTTTGTGCGGCTTGATTTGTAAAAGAAAACATGCTGCCCTTCAACACAACCCACTAAAGAACAAGTCACATGCCAAACTTAGCAACACGACCCCCTCCCTTTCCAAGCACGACCCCCTCCCCTATCCACGTGTGTAAATTACAAAGTCAGACCAAACAAGACCCATGTGATAGCTGTTGGCATGCAGACATACAGAAGTTCCATGACTGCGCAACAACATGGCAGGTCAGGTGGATTGAGCAAGTGGCGAGTTGTGTACCACTTAATCTGTTGTTGGTTCTATTGTCCTTCACCTGTTTGTCCTGATAACTATTTGTCACCAACATCTGTCTGTATGGTTCTGGAATAAAGATCAGATAGTTGGTGCGAATGGGCAGTTCAAGACAGGCGTCAGACTTTTTTCCACATGGAAGCCTCTCGACCCCCCCATGGATGGGTGTTTCATAACTTTACCCCAGTGAATTTGTAAACAAACAGTCATATGGCCATCCATGCCATTCCACTTCTCAAAATCATCTTAGGAAATGTCATGCTGAAAGTGTCATTGTCCCCTCCTGAAAATATTCTCCAAAACAGCAGGTGGACACTGTAGTACATAATAAGCATGTTTATGTATGTCATGTTGGTTGCAGAATCATCTCACACACGTGCACTGAAAAAGACATGTTCAGACCAGTGTGTGCACATCAAAGGTTATTTGATGCTAAATTTATCATGAATGAAAATTAGATCTTTTCAAGAGGCAAAAAACATCTTTTTGTACATGTGGTAATCATGTTTTCAACTGTATGGTCATTAGTATTTGAAAAAACTTTGTTCATCAAATCAACATCATGTATCCCATGTATACCAACAACATTTCTGTGGCGCAAACAACATGTAGACAAACAAATCAATGTTGTTGTAGTTTATTTTTAACAAAACTAACTTGTTAAAAAAAAAAGTTTTGTTAATTTATTTAAAAAAAATGTAAAAGATAAACTGTGAAATGCTTTTGACAAGTACCTCAGATCAAAATGTAGTAGAAGTTATGTATATTATAAACTTAAATAAAAACAGATAAATAGCTATTTAAATATATTTAAAAATGCTCATAACAAATTATTAAAACTTAAACCAAAAGTAAATAAATTAATTAAAAGATGATAAAAAAATAAATAAAATATTCTAATATATATAAAATCAATAAAAATAACCAAAATATGACAAATTTCGATATTACACTGAAGCTTTTCTGTCAAAAGATTTTTTTCTTAATAAATCAAAAGTCACAAAGCTACACCGTTTCCATGTGGCTCAGCACAATGATCAAGGGTGACTTTGATGTAAAGAGCACCAGGTCAAATCTTGTCTAGGGCAGCAAATTGAGCTGAGTTTACTCCTCACATCTAGAGCTTCATGTAACTTTTATGAAAAGTCATCGAAGACAGTTTATTGGCCCTGTCACTGTGTATATCATCCATGTAAATATAAACAAATGTGGAGGCCAGCTGCAAACTGACACCTGCGAAGACTCTTATGCAACTTGGTTATAACTCTTCAAAGTGAATTTCAAAAGAAGTACTTATGTTGTTCAAATGAGTTTAACAGGAGATTTGTGCGTTGTTTTAATATTTTGTGTGTTTTGACAATGAAGATTGTTCCTAGAACACACTGTCTTGGTTCAGTGTGAGGTTGAAGTTAAATGTCAAAAACTGGATCAAATCACCAGGGGTCTCATTTATAAAACTTTGTGTAGGATCCCTACTAAAAGTTTATGTACGCTTAAAAGTAAAAAATGGCATACACCAAAAAATAAACTAAAATTAATCATCTGTGTCGCCAATTCCCTCTGTCTCCAGAATGTGCAAATGCACAGCTCAAAGTTTGCTTTAAGGTCCGCACATTCTCCCATCAAGTTTGTTTTTTATTGATCACAACCTTTGCGTGGAAACTGGCGTACGTACGTTTCCAGCCCCGTTTTGTGCGTACGCACACTTTATAAATGAGACCCCAGATCCTTTTCTTATGGGTAATTCTAAAAAATATCTTCAGTGACATCTGGGTTATCGCAATCCATCCAATTAGCACAATGTGATGAAACAGATAAAATGTAAAGCTTTTCCTCTCTAATTAAACAAAAAATAATGGTTGCTCTGTTTCAAGAAAAAAGGGCTCCAAACCATTTAATTTCAAGCATGATAAAACTTTTTTACCTGTGTAAAAGTAGTGGATTATCAGAAAATAAAGACAGAAAAAGTTATTATTATGAAATACATGTAAGTCCACATTTTAAATGTACGTTAATATCCATTTGTTGTTATTAACATATGTAGTGGATATAAAACAAATTAGTGCACATTTAACTTGAATAGGGTATAAGTTGTCTCTGTATTTTGTAGTGTGAGACTGAAAAATGTCCACTAGGTGGCAGAATATATCAATTTTTTTCAACACATCATTTACAAACCGTCTCAAGCTCTTTTCA
The DNA here is from genome assembly GCA_037043235.1 of Rhodeus uyekii. NCBI lineage: Eukaryota > Metazoa > Chordata > Actinopteri > Cypriniformes > Acheilognathidae > Rhodeus > Rhodeus uyekii. The sequence continues at coordinate 2,286,137 of JAWRVZ010000084.1, forward strand.
GTTTTGTTGTCTTTAAAAAGTTTAGTTATTGAGATATTGAGTGAGCAGACTTAAAGTCGGCAGCATAATGCACACAGTTCTTATGTCTGCGAGAATGTGTTGCCTCTCCAACAAAAGTGTTTCCTGCAGTGCATGTGATCACTGGAGACCGATTATTTGTTTTGGGGCCACAATCAAAGATAACTGATGAATGTACATTTCCTGACTGGAGCCAGTTTGACCCCTATCAACAGAACCATCTTTGTGTCCACAAGTCCACAATACAAGTTCATTGTGGCTGTGTGTACAAGAGACACAATGATTTGAATGACTTGCAGCAAGCTAATGCTGATGTGATTCATGCTGTAAGGCTGTTGGGCCGAATTCCGGGCCGTGTCAAATGCGCCAGACACGACATGGCGTGCAGACGAGATTCCTGTTCTTGACAGTGTGTTTAACTTCCGCCACTCAGAGGATGTCAAATGGTCATAAATACACCAGTGTGTTTGGTACAATGGCACAATCAACAACGTTGATAGCAATTTTCCCACGCTTTAAGAAATTGAAATGCCAGAAAAAGCATTACTTTTAACTAGGGCACTTATACAAAGTAATGTGGAATGATCCTTTACGAAACTGGCAAGACATGAAACCTAAAAAAAAATCCAAAACAAGAACCCATTCTAATGGTTTCATTCCTTGAATGAGCTGTTTGACATGAGTGATATGATACGAGCTGCTTGTTTACTGTGATGCAATAGCAAAATACTCGTGGAAAATTTTACAGCTTAGGTTTTTCCTCCCCTCAAAGATGATGTTATTCCAACAGGTTCTCAAAGTTGGTGATCTACTGATTTTGGCAAGGAGCGGGTTAAGTGTTATCGCACTAAGTTCAGACCAGGTCAGCAAAGGTCAGCTTCCTATTGCTGATAAGATTTTCTTTCACCTCCTGACAGCTGTTGTTCGGTAAACTTTTAGCCAAAAATTCTATTACAGTTTAATCTTATAAACATAAAGAAAAAATATTACACATTTTGACATTGAACATCAAATTCTCTGCAGTCAAAATCTTCATAAATGTTCTAAGAAAACTAACTGTTGAGCATTACACATGCTTTAAATCACACTATCCTGGTGCCATGTGATTATGTCTCTGTCCTCCTCCATTATGAACGGCCACAAATTTGTCAGAGATAAAAATAATTAAAGCTATACTTTTTCGTGCTGCTGAGAAAAGACACATGTGTCGGGAGTCACTGAATGGAGGAATGTGTGAGGGAAGATGTCCAGACAGGGACCTTGGTTTTACACTCAATACATCTCTGTCTAGATTAATCATTGTTCTTGTGGTTTCCATGGGCAGACGGAACCCATGCAGGCTTCTCTCATCATGATAAACTTAAATCTTCCCCTTAGGAATATAGGCTAATGAAAACCTTCTGGGTATATTAGAACTGTTAAGTTTTGTCCAGATAAAGTTGAAAGAAAAAGACCCAGACAAGTCATGCCAGTGGACCACAAAAATGTAAAATGCAGATGTAAAAGGTTATACAGTAATCCCTCGCCACTTCGCGGTTCAAGTTTTGTGGCCTATATTCATTGAAAAATAAAAATTAAAAAATACCGCCACATCAGCAGCCATATTGCGGAAAGCAGCGTTGCTTCACCGTGATTAATTTTTCACCCAGGATGCCAGACAAAGAGAGAAACTCTCTCAGAGGCTTTGTACATGCCCACGGGCACGCAGACAAGACACGTGATTGGTTCCCGGCTCGAGATCGACGAATGAGAGCATGAGTGGAGTGGGAGCATCTTCGCCTCTCTCAGAAGCAAATGTTGACAATCCAGCGCAGATATCTGACGATGAGACACTTCCCGAACTGATTTAAAGGCCTCATTATACCAGTGCAGTAACACCATCATCATCACATTCATCGAACCGCACAGGTCTGTCATCGTCACCATTACTGGAGTCTCAAGATACCACTGTCATTGATGAGTGTAGAACACCATAATACGGATCTAATGAGAGAGAGAGAGAGAGAGTAAATTTATAATATTAAGGATTTATAATTAAATAGATTTAATTAAAATATGTTTAAAGTATAATTATACATATTTTAAACATTCTGATACCTACAGACACATATACGAAATTCCTAGGTGAGGCCGATCCTACTTTGTGGATTTTCACCTATTGCGGGGGGTTTTGGTCCACATTAACCGTTATAAACGAGGAATCACTGTATTTGTCTTTCAGTGAACCAAACTGGGTTTGTTACCCGAGAAGGGAATGAGGCGTTGCGTCAAAAACAACACTTTGGGGAACATCTCCAGTGTGATAGCGTCTGAAGCACGCGTGGAGCTAGTCCAATCTCAATTGGTGTTGGCCAGTGGTGGGTGATGATTGTTTTTTTGTCCAGTATGAATGACTGCACACATAGAAGGTAAAAAGTGGAACCAGCACACAACTGTGACGAAGGGGAGACCAGGGTTGATCCAAACGTGTGTCTTTATTTAAACACAGGATAGTCGAGCAGGCAGGGTCAAAACAGGAATACAAGAAACAGACAGGACTATGAAAACCGCTCAGAATTGTGCACAATGGCAAACAAGACTTTGCGATCACAGTTCCTGTGAGTGAGTCTTTTATAGTTTGTGTGATTCAGAACAGCTGGTGCAGTAATCAGTCCACTGAACAGCATTGTGGGAAATGTAGTGTTTGTGGGTCAGTATAAGTGTGAGCGCTCCCTCTAGAGCCAGACAAGAGAGTGACAGGGTTGAATTCTGTAACCTCTTTCCACCATACACAGAACCCACTGAGATACATTGTGAAGACTCCTCCAAGCTTCTACATATTCTACTAAACGGATCAGTCTCTCTTGAAATCCAAACAAAATTTTCTACAGGCCTCATCTGAGGAAGCAAACTCGACAGTGTTTGCAATGACTTTGGGCTGACACTGCGATTTGCATTTGCTGGAAACCAACATCTTGCGAAGTAAGAAATTAAACATTGATTTCCTGAGGGCTCCATGGAAGAGCGAAGTGCTGTTGGGGGGTGGGGGGGACCACATTCAGATATGAGGCCGGCACACCACATCAGAACCTCTTTCTCAAAGATTTCCTTGCCTTAATGACAGTCCTCATATCTGCCTTTGGCCTAGATGACTTAAGGTGAGAGTATTGCTTTGAAGTTGAAGAACAGAAGCTCACTGTCACAACTGGGTTGCAGTCACGAGGCAAGGCAGGATCTAAGTGCAGCATTATTTTTATTGTGAAACACACAAATACACTCAGAACTATAAAACAAACAAACAACCAGGTGAACATGACATCAACATACAAAGAAACAAGACTCAATGCAGGGCTTAAATACATAAACAGGAACTAACAAGACACACCTGAATAGAACTAACTAAATCAGAAGGCCAGTGGAAAGGGGAAAACTGAACTGATAATAGACAAACTACAAAACAAGGTAAACAATAACCCAACACATAACCCAATTGTGACACTAACACTGTAGTGTGCTGGCTCCCTTTTGTAGCTTTGTGGACACCATCACGTTATGTCATGATGTAACACCAAGATTCACCGAGATTTGACTACTTCCACATGTGCATGTGGAGGTGTTACCAAAAGTGGCGGGACTAGTAAATTTGCAGTTACAATCAGCCAAACTTCAATTCAAATTTTTTTTTAACTTTTTTATCTTATTATTCAAAAAGACAAAGATAAATCACAATTTTCTGTGAACGGTGTAACCTTAAATTTGTTAGTTCATTTACTATTTTAGTTTGTTTCACTATTTGATAAATGATTATTTTATTTGGGAGAAAATAAAACAGATGTTACTGATAATCTATTGTTCCCTTTCAGGGAACTCGAGCTGCGTCAAAGCGCTAGGGGAAATAGCCTTGCTTCAGTCACGTGAAGATCTGTGCAACCAATGAGAGACGAACGCGTGTGAATGCGTCACTGCCGGCACGTGCCGGTGACGTCATGAGGAAGAGCATAAAAGCGCGTCTGAAACCCGGACGCGTCAGCTCTGAATGTCTTCAGCGTGCTGTGTCTGTGTGAGAGTGATTTTGAGACTAAGATAGTTTAAAAATCAGGGAATATGAGTGTGAAAAGTGTGGTCTGTTTGGGAGTGGAGCATGCGCGGTCGGCATTTGAGATTGCCGGCTGTGAGCACTGCGAGAAGTTCTCCTTGCATGCTCTCCGCTGCCGCCTGGCGGTCTGTATGAGGCCGCCATGGCTTCTCAAGTTTCAGAAGCACGCTCTGTGCGGTTTCTTTCGACTTGAATAACAACGACCCAGCTTTGAGGAGTTCAATTCACTTTGTGTCATCAGTATGCTATTACAACTGCTGTGGTATGGTTGATGTTGTGTTTGCCTATCATGCGGGAGACCGGGGTTCAGGCCCTGGTGTGATGAACTTTTTCCAGCACCAAGGTGTTGGATTTTGTTGGCATCCAGACTGCAGATGAAGGCTCCCTCCTCACCGGCATGAGTAGCTAGTTGAGGTTGTGGCGCGAGCGGTCTCACGTCTGGATATTGATTTGCAGGCGGAGACCAGGGGTGCTCGTCCTAGAAAAAGTATTTTAGATGAGCGTTACCTGCCTGCTCGCGTCACTCCCACGCGCCGAGCTATGCCCTTTCTACCCGATTTACATGCTGAGGTATCTAGATCTTGGAGAAAACCAGCCTCCGAAAAGGTTCATACACCAATCAGTGCTATGTATACCAATCTTGTAGGGGCTCAAGGTCATTGTTATGGGGGATGCAGAAAGTGGACGAGGCTCTTGTGAGTTACCTCGTGCCCCAGTCTGTGTCCTCCATTAAAGCTCTGGCGCTCCCCTCCAAGCCAATGCGTGTCACGTCGTCTTTGGTGGGGAAAGCATACTCAGCTTCAAGTCAGGCTGCGGCGTGCCTACACACTACGGCACTGCTGCAGGCCTATCAGGCTGAATTGCTTAGGGACCTCAACGAGGGCGGCGGTATCGGTCCGGAAGCAGTGGCAGAGCTGCGCCGGACCGTGGATTTGTCTCTTTGGGCCACTAGGGAGACGGCCTACTCTGTCGGCCGCTTCATGGCAGCTCTGGTGGCTTCGGAGAGACACTTATGGCTTAGTTTGTCATCTATGAAGGATAGGGACAAATTTGTTTTGCTGGACGCTCCTCTGTCCCCTTCGGGCTTGTTCGGCGATGCCGTAAAAAGCGTCGTCGACAAGTTCCAGGAGGCTGCTCGACAGCAGGCGGCGTTCAGTAAATTTCTTCCCCGCCGCCCTCCACGTGAGACCGCCAGTCAAGCGCGGTCTCAAAGCTCCTCACACAGGGTCGCTCAGAAACAAAGTGTCGCTACCCGTTTTCCTCCGGTAGACCCCGGAAGGTCGGGCCGACAAGTTCAAGTCCATGCCGCTGGTAAAAGGGGTGATTTGAGGATTGTCCTGAATTTACGCCATTTACTGAATTTACGCCAAGCCGCAACAAGGTGGTGTCTCCCAGGAGCAGCTCCAGAGTCAGCCCGCCATGGGAAAACCACCCCCTCTAAGGAGGGTCCTAGAGCAATCCACCCGGGTTTCCGGAATAAGCCCCAGCTCAGTGGTGGATATGTTCACAGTACCAGAGACCAGCTGAAGGCTGGTTCCCTTAGTAGAATTTACGGGCTGCGTGGTCACGACTACCCGGTATCTCTCAGTGGGTCCTGCGCATGGTAACCTCCGGGAATGCCTTTCAGTTCGGGGTGTCACCACCCCGGTTCTCGGGTCAGTGGTAGGCCCTCAGCAGGCTCTGGCCATGGAACAAGGAGTAGACACTTTGCTGGCGAAAGGGACCATCGAGTATGTACCCCTCGCGAACAGCAAGTCCGTGTTTTACAGCCGGTACTTCATAGTTCCAAGGGAGGATGGAGGGTTGCGGCTCATTCTGGATTTGTGTCTCTTAAGTCGCAGTTAGGCGTCTAAAATTCAAAATGAATGAGATATGATGCTCAAGCAGACCGTAGTACGGATCAGGTATAACTGGTCCGGCACGGTCGACATCAGAGACGTATAATCCCAAGTCTCCATCCTTCCACAGTGGGAAGTTCCTGTGGTTCGCCTTCAGGGGGGAAGGCGTACCAGTATTGGTGCTTCCTTTTCGGTCAGGCGCTCTCGCCCCGCACGTTCACCTAGGAGGGGACGCTGCTCTAAGCTCCGCTGCACTTGCAGATGGACTATCGTGTCCGAAACTATGTCGACGACTATGGCTTACCCTGGCCGAGTCGCCGCAGTTAGCAGCACAACATCGAGATGCTGTGCCCGCACATAAAGGAGCTGGGGTTAAGGCTAAACACCAAGAAGAGTGTACTTTCTCCAACACAGAGATCCACTTTCTTGGGAGTCATTTGGGACTCAGTTGCCATGTCTGCTCGGCTCTCCCCCGAGCGCATCCAGGCTGTTCGTTTAGCCGTTAAGAGCATCAAGCTGGGCCAGCCACTCATGGCTAAAGACCAGGGGTTCTCCCTGAGGGGTACCCGCTTCGCAATCAAGGTCACGGGGCGATGCCCACGCACCCTGAGCATGCGGAAGAACTCTTGGTTCTCGTCTCTCGACGCTTAGGGCAAAACACCAAGAAGAGAGTACTTTCTCCCATGCAGAGAACCACTTTCTTGGGAGTCATTTGGGACTCAGTGGCCATGTCTGCTCGGCTCTTCCCCGAGCGCATCCAGGCCTTTCGTTTAGCCGTTAAGCGACGAGTGACACTCTTAGGGCTGAACACCAAGAAGAGTGTACTTTCTCCCACGCAGAGAACCACTTTCTTGGGAGTCATTTGGGACTCAGTTGCCATGTCTGCTCGGCTCTCCCCCGAGCGCATCCAGGCTGTTCGTTTAGCCGTTAAGAGCATCAAGCTGGGTGGCTAAAGACCAGGGGTACTCCCTGAGGGGTACCCGCTTCGCAATCAAGGTCACGGGGCGATGCCCACGCACCCTGAGCATGCGGAAGAACTCTTGGTTCTCGTCTCTCGACGCTTAGGGCAAAACACCAAGAAGAGTGTACTTTCTCCCATGCAGAGAACCACTTTCTTGGGAGTCATTTGGGACTCAGTGGCCATGTCTGCTCGGCTCTTCCCCGAGCGCATCCAGGCCTTTCGTTTAGCCGTTAAGCGACGAGTGACACTCTTAGGGCTGAACACCAAGAAGAGTGTACTTTCTCCCACGCAGAGAAGCACTTTCTTGGGAATCACTGGGACTCAGTGGCCATGTCTGCTCGGCTCTTCCCCGGGCGCATTCAGGCCTTCGTTCAGCCGTCAAGAGTATCAAGGGGCAGCCATGTTAGGGCTCATGCAGCGGCTCCAGCGTTACCCCACTGGGCTCTCGGTGCACGAGACCCCTGCAGCGGTGGCTGAAAACCAGGGGTCCCCTTCTTATCTGGAGCAGATTGGGGACAGATATGGCAGGGCACAGGTTTACCTGTTTGTCTCCGTAAGAATTTCTCTGCCCTCTGTCGCTTTCGTTTAAAACATCCAGCGCCTCTGGGGCGGGATGCCATGGTACAGGTGTGACCGAGGCTACGCCTGTACACTTTTTCCCCCTATCACTCTGCTCCTGGGAGTTCTGGCCCAGGCGGAGGGTTGCTGACCCCCGCCCAGAGCTAATGTAGCTGTGGTCTGGACCCTTAGGGGTCCAGCTCATAGAATCCGGTCTCTCAGCCGAGGTTGTGGAGACCATCCTTCAGTCCAGAGCTCCCTCCACGAGGAAACTCTACGCCTTGAAGTAGAAACTCTTCACGTCCTGGTGTAGTGAAAGGCAGGTGAACCCAGTAACCTGTCAGGTTGGCAAAGTGCTGGTGTTCCTGCAAGAAAGATTTGCAGCAGGGTTGTCCCCCTCCACCTTGAAGGTTTATGTGGCTGCCGTAGTGGCTTGCCATATACCTCTGGGTGGGGCATCCTTGGGCAGGGACCCCCTAGTCACTCGTTTCCTCCGTGGCACACTAAGGCTGAGACCTGTGGCACAGACCAGGGTGCCTGCCTGGGACTTGTCTGTGGTACTCCAAGGCCTGTCCCAGGCACCCTTTGAACCTTAGAGGAGCTTTCAGCTTCTCTCTCTTAACACCCTTCTTTTGCTGGCTATTGTCTCACATAAGAGGGTCGGGGATCTTCAGACCCTCTCGGTGGCTCCCTCATGCCTCGAGTTCGGCCCGGGATGGAAAAACCTTTCTCCACCCGAAGTCAGGCTGTGTCCCCAAGGTTCCCACTAATGTGGCTCGGTCTGTCACGCTGCCATTTGGCGATCATGAGTAGGAGCAAGAACAAGGTCTGTCCAGTGTGAGCACTGGACGCTTATGTCCCAAGACTGCCACTTGGCGTTGGTTGGACCAACTGTTCGTTTGCTTTGGGGCTCCTGAGGGGGCTCCAGCTTCTAAGCAAACCCTGAGCAGGTGGATAGTCGAGGCTATCTGTCTAGCTTACGAGTCGGCCAGACATGCTTCTCCTCTGAGGGTCCGAGCCCACTCCACTCGGAGCATGGCGGCATCCAAGGCTCTCCTCTCCGGAGTTTCCTTGCCTGATGTTTGTGCTGCGGCTGGCTGGTCTTCGCCGCACACTTTTATGAGGTTTTACCAATTGGACCTCGATGCCGCCCCAGGAACCAGGGTGCTCTCTCAGTGAGCTGGGACACACCCGGATGCCAGCGTCGCTGAGGTGGCGTTAGTATAGCGTTCCCCTAGCGCTTTGATGCAGCTCGAGTTCCCTGAAAGGGAACGTCTCGGGTTACGAATGTAACCCTGGTTCCCTGAGGGGAACGAGACGCTGCGTCTTTGCCTCAGCTCCTTGCGCCTCCGTGCCCGCTTCAGACATTCATGCTGACACGTCTTTTATGGTCTTTTATAGGCTTTTATGCTCTTCCTCATGACGTCACCGGCACGTGCCGGCAGTGACGCATTCACACGCGTTCGTCTCTCATTGGTTGCACAGATCTTCACGTGACTGAAGCAAGGCTATTTCCCCTAGCGCTTTGACGCAGCGTCTCGTTCCCCTCAGGGAACCAGGGTTACATTCGTAACCCGAGACGATTTTCATGATTTCAAACTGATTTCATACATTTTCATTTGTAATGCAATGTAATTAGTTTATAAGTGAGAAGGTTATTTTGTGCTCCTTCCCCTTTAAGGCATGGCGCGCTGGGAAAAAAAAAGAGTAGAAGTGAGTTGTATAGGAGTTAGGCGGCTGTTCATGCTGTTATGCCGATGCTTTGAAGAAATGAAAAGAAGAAATGTGAATTATAACCATTGTGTGTTTTATCTACGGCATCAAGAAATAAGGGTTACAACAGCAAAACAAAAACAAAAATCGAGGAAACCTATTTCTCAATTGTGTAAATTGAGCTTACACATATAAAAAGGTTACTATATAATAATGACCATAAAAACGATACACCATTAATTTAAAAAGAGAGTAAATGTTTTCTAGATATAATTTTAATAATTACTTAAGTACAAGGCATAAGTACAATAACAACATAAATGTCCCTTATTTAATGCATTTTGCAAATAAATCATAACATGCTTACTGTATAAACAGGATTTTCCATGGAAATACATTGAAAACCCCTTGTAACAAAGTTTGTTGTTCAGGGAAGAAAAGGCAAACCAGCGAACATTTAACAACTTAAATAAGCAACAACGTTGTCACTCCTCATTTTATGCTTCCGCTCTACAGTGAGATTTGAGGCTGGTGCAGCGAGCTTATCATCAATCACAGGCCTCGCACCATTCTCACGGCCCTTAGGCCCACCCTGCTCGCCACACCCGCGCACTGGGCATTTGCTTTTTATAAAATTACGAAGTACCTGATGGTCAAGTCGTCATATCAGAAACTTTGATCTCTGAGACAGTTCATTGTAAAGAACTAAAGGGGTTCTGTTCTGAAAAGAGTGCCAAGCACATTGAGGCAGGAATTCCCTGTTGAGCCATGTCACTATTTAGCTGCAGTGCACTCAGTTGGAGTTTGTGAGAAAGTGGAGTTTGTGACTAAATGAAAGAGCTGGGCGGTATTGTTCATTGCCTTAATTTCTCTGTGTTTGATCCCTCACCTCTTTTTTCAGAAGCCCATTGCTCTTTTTAACACCAGCAATAAGAGTGGCCTTAGACATTGCTCATAGCTTTTTTTGGATGTTGGCATCCATACAGATATGGCAATAGTTTCAACATATTCGCCCTGCGTGTCCCCAAAATAGATTTTTTGTTTTTTGTTTTTGAGGTCATGGGTGGAGTGTAGTGATTTCAGTTAAGTTCCAGTCATTTCTTCAACTATGACTTTTAGTTTCCAGAATGGGTTTGCACTAACAGTAAAAACAGAAAAACACAACGAGTATACATTTGACTGTATTCATTCATATTGTTAAGTTATTAATATACATGCAGGCTGTATTTTAGTCTATCCCTAAGAATCACTGCCACAATAATACACCAGGTTATAATATTTCAGTGTGAGAATATTTTTTTTCCCACAGTCCAGGAGTGGTGCTTGACTTTTTAATCGAGTGCACGATAACAGCAGAACATAATCATTTAGAATTGGCCAATAGAGTTAAAGGAATTTGTATATGTGGAAGAGGAAATGGGTCGAACGAAGAGGACATGAGGATAAGAAAGAGAAAGATCACATCCATCAACATTATTCACCACAGAGTGGAAGAGTGGAAGACTGTCACTCTAAACAGGAAGATGTGGGTAAGATTAAAAGCAGATTTCTGGAGTTTCTGCACCCCATCAGCAAAAGAGAGAAAGGAACACCAGTGTAAACAAAAGATTAGTCTAGCATGCAGAATCTTTGGTTAAAGGCATTATTCATTTATCACCCTTGAATTGTAAATAAAAGTGCTGTTTACTTACCAAATGCAAATTCTCAGGGTCTTTTACCATGCTTAATGTCCAGGATGGAGGTATACATAATAGTGTACACAATAGTGTCTGTGATTCTAACAGAATCTGCTTGGCTTTGGGATTACTATTGTTCTTAGGAGTATTTGCCAGATGAATTAAGTTCTCCTAGTGGGCTTCTTTTCTTTATCTTGGTTTTATTTGCAGCCTTAATATATTCTCTGTGACATTTATAGTGGTGGTGGGACTTTACTTTTAACAGATTTTGGCCTCTTACTGATACAGAGAGGGGCTGTAGGTAGTGTGACAGACATTATTGGCTTATGATGTCACTGTAAAACCACAGTTATGCATGTCACACAGCCTTGAGATCTGTGGTCTTCAACATCTCAAGAACATTTGGAGCTCAGCCATAATTTTCAACAACACATTTTTCTCAACCTACCAGATACATTAAAATTAAATTAATTCACAAGATTGATCAGTGTAATTTGGCCTGTTATCAAAAAAGAAAGCATACCATTTACAACTGAATGAGCAATATTACATGAGCACAAGATCTGTTGTTACTACTATGATTATGATTACAGTGGCCTTGAATTGCAGATAATTATAACTGATGTGATATTCAGACCAATAAGGCTTTATTGGGAGTGTTATATTGCTTTAGCAATCATTTATGATGATAAACAAGACCTTAATGTGTATCATAGATTGTGGACAGAATATTGCCAATTATGCTTTTTTTTCTGCCAATGAAAACAGTTCCAAATAAAACATCTCAGGTTAAGATTGTACCCCTTGTTTCCTGAGAAGGGAACAAGACGCTATGTCCAAGACGCTTTGGAAATGCCTCTGCATGATTGCGTCTGAAGCACAACAGGTGAAGTCATGACTAGGAAAGCATAAAAGCACATCCGGCAGGACCAGCATTAGCTTCAGTTAGCTGAAGAAGGTAAATTACAATGATGAAAGAAGTTTGGCAAGGCAATGTCCTGATCTCAGAAAGGAGGAGGGCCGAAGGGTTGCAAAACAATAGCCTGCAGTACTCTATTCTGTACCTTAGTGACATAGCACCTTTATCCTCCTGGTTCGTTACATCATCATTCATTCATGCAAACGATTCAATTGTGCTTCACGATACAATCATGCTAAAGCGTTCCCATAGTGTATCGACATAGGACGAGTTCCCTTGAAAGGGACAGACATAGTTTGCAGACACATGTCAGACTGACTTGCTGCATTGGTTCTCTTTACCACAACCTCAATATTTCTTTGTGGATGTCAGGAAAAAAATGGAAGGCCCCATGGTGGAGGTACAGTGTTTGGTGCCAAAATGCACTCATCCAATTTGCTTTTAGGACAAACACCCTGACATTTACCCTGAACACCCTGACGAACACCCAATCAATGTTCAGCTTAGACACAGCACAAGAAAATACCTTAACCAGCTTCTCATATGCAGGGGAAATAGATGGTCAATCCTCCTCCCCTGCCTCGATGCTCAGCACATCCACCTTCTCAGATCTGGATGGATAAAGCACTGGGCTCTCCTCTGTGGAAAAAGAAGACTCATTTTGGGTTTCTGATACTGGAGAGAGAGGTGGATCCCCCGGGTGAGAGCAGAAAATTGGCTTACTCTCTAGACCTTCTGAGATATCCATTTGCAAATGCCACGATCTCAGCTTCCATGCGGGCTCAGGTAACTGCAGGTAACCAATTCCTGAACACTCTCCTCGAAGAGGCGTAAGGAGGTAATCACATGGTATGTATCTTTGCTCTTAAAAAAACATGAGACTTAGAAGAGTTACTATAGTACTGCATTTACAGTAAGTGAGCCGCAGTGTGTTCTGACCTCGTATGTGCTCAGTATACCAGTAATCTTCGTTCTTCGTTCAGACACTGCCTTATATTGGTAATTTACTGGTAACTTACATACCACGAAATTGCCAGAACTGATTTCCTGGTAGTTTTGAAAAGGTGCTGTTCACATATGATCTATTTACAAGTAAAGACTATCTGTGTGAAAGGGACTTGTTATTAATGTGTTGCCACTTACTGGTGTGTCAATGTAAATGCCATTTTAGACAGTCTGTTCATTACCACTAACGAAAAGATGGTTTAAAATGAACAAAGATGAACTGAGTGTTACAAAAGTGAAAAGTGAAATGCTGTTGGACAATGATCAGAACTCTACAAAAGACAGGGACCGGAATTCAGGTACTGGGACTGTTGCATAAGTATTCTACAGTGAAATATTTTTAGACGAAGAAAAGAGATAAGTGTCTGTTTTGATTTTGTAATTTAACTCAAGGAACAATAAAATATAGAAATGTTTTTAGTTCTTAACAATCTTATAGTTTGTCAAAGTGTGGTTCCGATTATTCACCAGTGTACTTTTCCCATGGCTGTCTAAAAGAACATAAGCTCTACTCTGAAGGACAGCTGTAGAGTTTGATTTTCCCCAAATAGCCATAAAATTACCCAGAGTGTAGCTTGACCTTTATGTTGCTTTACCCTGGTCAGCTCCCTTAGATGGATTCAGGGACCCCAGGCAGAGGCTTAGGGACCCAGTTAGTCTCTAATTGAATCTGGAGCAATTCCAGCTAGCCACAATACAGGTCAAAACAGGTATAAGACAACTATTCTTCACGTTTGTTTGCTTTTCTTTTGTCTTTAAGCTTGCTTCTTATCCAAGAGCTCCAATCTCAGATTGAGTGTCAGCGAGATGTTGTTTTAAGAAGAGTGCATGCCAAAGATAACCTCTTTCAGGTGGTTAAATTTTTCACAAATCCCTTTCATTTGTTAAGTCACAAGATCAAAATGAGGGCGTTGGGCCTTACTTCCCATTCCCAGTTCACAGCATAACTAAATATAGCTCCAGTATTTCCTCAGTTTGTCTCCTTTATTGAGAAGAATTATGGGTTAAAAAATGTTGTGCATGTTTTTCTGCAAATATAAATAAAAATCCACTGCATAAACTTGACAGAATTCTAATGTTACTTCACTACAAAGCTAGGAACATCTTGGGAAAATTCATGCGATAAAAGAATGAAGCTTTCAACCAAAAACATATTTAATGGTGTGCCAATCTAATTCATCGAAAACATCTGAACCATTGCACTGCACTTTGTTTGAGGTATAATCATTCACCTAAAAGCCTCCCCTGATAATTCCAAGGTTGTAGCCCTTCTAATTGGGATGTTTTGTATCTGAGAAGGAAGTGGGTCAGTGCAGGGTCAACAGTGCTGCAATTAAACCATTTTCTGTAGGTCAGCACACAGACGGTGGACCAAAGCCATAGTTCAAGGCTGTTTTGCTGGTATGCAAGCATACACTCCTCAAGATTATTTGTGAAGTGTGTTTTCTTTGAACTGTGTGGAGGGAGGACGCAGCCAGACTCTAGATATAATAGTTAGGAAGTGTTTTATGATCTCTCTGATTGAGTCTCAGCCCATATGTTAGCTGATTCTTATCTGCTCAAAGATATGGCAATGGTCGTCTGGTCAGTGTGGGAGAAGAACAGGAGAGTATTTATGCCTCCACGTCCCTTTCTCAAGTTTGAGACACACTGCTTTTTCCAGAACATGGTGCCACAGAGTGAAGCATGGTATTTTCGCCTTGTTTATCTCCCTCACATTAGTCTGAAAGGCAAGAGTTCTGAGCTTTCATTATGTCCATGTTTTATTGAGAGGCCTGGACTTGTTTGCTATTATCTGTCTGTGGTCTTCTAAACAGAGGGAATCAAGGCCATCTGCATTACAGCACATAATGGCTTTTTTTCTCAGGAGATAATTATCCCTGGTTGTAATCATGAAGTATCACTATCCTGAATACAAAAGCAGAATATTTGTTTCGCTTTGATTACATGGGGTTTATATAATAATAGGATTAGCAATATTTTCAGTTATCGAGCCACAAATCAAAACAAACTTGGAGTGGAACAAATCTTCCTTTGACTTTATTTATTTATTTGCCCATAGATAAAATAGTTTTCTAGCCAAAGCTGTAAAAGAAGAAAAGTTGCTTTCACACAGCAACTTTTGGCATCATTCATATTTTGAAATAATCAAGTTTTTCTTTCTTATGTAGAACACAAAAAGATCTTAGTGTTTTATTGTCCACACAATGAAAGTCAGTGGGGTGCAATGTAACCGCTGAAGGATTCCTAAAAGATATTGTTCAGAGAACAAAGAAAGTATGGAAGGACACAAAGGTGAGTGTTGACAAAAGTTTTATTTTTGGATGTACTATCCCTTCAAATGAACTGTCTCAGTACATGTTTTGTAAAAAAAAAAAAAAAAAACACCGTTCACTGAAACCTGCAGGCCTCGGCTCTCTTGTGAGCAATAATTACACAAAAGTGTACAGTACTGGTGTTCGTGCAATCAGCAGACTGGAATTTCTTTATGGTTCTGTGAAACAAAGCCAGGTCAATTCATGTAAATGCATGTGCATACAGTACGCAGCAAGCATGCACCTTAGCACATAATCAAACTATTAATGTATGAGGGGAAATGAGACTTTTGACCTTTCTCTCTCACTAGTGGGGCCCGAACAGAGAATGTAGCCATTCGCCAATAAATTTTCTGTACAAAGTATCTGGACTCTTTGAGACTACTGATTATGGGATAGCAGAAGAAGTAATCCACAAGTGTTCTTAAACCAACATTCTGTCTTGAATCTACAGAAGATTTAGTGCTTAAAACTGGTGAGTATATTAATATATCTTCACTATGGATTTCTCTGTTATTTTGTTCAATGTGCCATAAAATTCTTCCTTGACATCAAATGAATAATGCTGCAGAGGAAAGCATAAAGGCAAAGTAACATCTTCCAAACTCCAAACTGTATCAATTTGGCTGATGTTTCAATAGAATTATATTTTATTAGAATATTAACCCTCCCTCCCTTTACGGATGAATTGACTGTCATGGTTAAACTCAGCTTAGACAGACTGATTAGCCAACAGCATGATGTAAGGTTTTCAAAACTCTTGTGACTCTTCTCGGCAATTTACAACGCTGTAAATTCTATCATGGTTAATAACACAGTTGACATATTAATTGTGCAGACTTTCTGATAGGCATGAGATGGTAGGTATAACAGATGATGACTGACTAAATATATTTCCATTACACAATGAAATGAAATCTTTGATAAAGCTTTAGTGCCGGGTCTAATTCTCACTATTAACTAGTTACATATTAGCATGTGTATTACTTGTTACATGTCGTGTCTTTGTCTCCTTCCTGTTTCCTCCTGTGATTTTCCCAGTATATTTCCACTCACCTCTCGTGTCATCAATAACTTTGTTATTCTTGTTAGCTGTGTCTAATTCCCTCATTCCTTCCTTGTGTATTTATACCTTGTGCTTTCCTTCAGTCATTGTCTAGTGATGTCTTTTGATGGTTGGTGTTCCTTGTCCTTGTTCTCTGTTTCCTAGTTTTTGCACATGAGGTGCCATTTGGTTTTATATTGTTAAAGTGTTTTAAGTTTATAATTAAAAGAATCTCCTTGACTCCTGTGCCTCCTTGTCTCCTCTTAACCCACACACACCATGATACTAAGATATTGCCTGTTTATCAGTACTTCTAAAGCACAAATTAATGGCTTAGTTTGTATGACCTTATTCTACATCCCTTAATCCTACCCAATACCTAAACTTAACCACTACCTTACTAACTATTAATAAGCAGTAATTATAAGTTTATTGAGGCAAAAGTCATGGTTAATGTAAGCTAATAGTGAGAATTAGATCTTAATCTAAAGTGTGACTGAATCTTTTGTAATGTTGCATTTTGTTTGGGTTACTATCAGAAACCTAAAAGCGAAGTGATTTGACCATGGTGAAAACCTGCAGAAAAAAAGTAAATAACCTGATACCAAAGATAATTTATTTTGATTTATTTTGCATCCTCGTTGAAGCTCAAATATAGCATTGCCCTTGATCAACCAAAACAGATGTAAATGGGGTCACTATAGAGCCAAACTGATAAATGAAATTGTTACACATTTACACTGAATTTCTGTAATGACTGTCACAATGAGACACAGTTAACATGACCAGATTCATTAGGGGGTTTTTTTTCCACAAAAAATAAATAAATAACTATTACTTAATAACTCCTTTTTTAATTTATCTCTCAGTGATAAACTATCAGATACTGTGAATTAATATACCATTTGATACAGCAAAATAAAACTGTGCCATTTAGACGAAAAAACAAAAAGAAGGAACTGACGCTACTTAAGTTTTGTTTTGGTCATCTTTTTGTTTCGGGAAGCAGAAAAACATCTAAGAATGGCTGTTTTCCATCTTTGTCAATTAAAATTAATAAAGCACCCTCAGGAATTATCTATAATAGACTCCACCAGATCTTTGTTGCCTAAAGTTTATGTAGTAGATGTCAGCAGAGAGAATGGAGCTTGGAATACAATGCAGAAGACTGACAGCCACACAGCCTTTATCCCAGTGTCTAGCCCCATTTTTTGTGTTTCTAGTGACCTCTGCTCTTTTTCATCTCCTTGGCCCATTATTTACCCAATTTTGAAAACTTACTAGAGGAAGGAACCTCGGGCGAAACTTTAAACATCATAGCTGTTGAGAGACATCCACAGGCCATAAACCCATATTTTACCTGACACAAAAGCTCAAGTAGAGCTAAATCTGTTTGGCTGAAACTGACTGGTTGGTGTGAATGAAACCAAAAGAGAATGCCCATATTCTGTGGTGTCATTAAGAAAAGTGTTTTAGTTACATGAATGGCTGTGTCATTCAGCATCTTTGGCAAATGCAGCAATTGGACCCAGAGATGCAGGGAGTGATGTTGTTTCAGTAAATGCAATGCGATATCGGGTTCCTTTCTGATGAGAGATGGACAGGTTGTGCCATAGAATACGTAAGTCTGCGTGGGTGTGAAGATGAATGGGGTTTGCATGGCCTGGAGTCAAGGGTTTTTTATAGATGCACAGCTCTGCAAGGGCTGGTGGGTAAAGCAGACAGTTATGAATGGGTCTGACTAAGACCCCATTAGCAAAGAGTTATTAATTACAGCCCATGATAACAGATGAATGAGAGCAATTTATTGAATATTGCACTGGGAAAAATAACCTTGTTTAATCTTCATCATTTGTACAATCTGGTTTCTTTGATTTACAGGTTATGAAATAAGAAAGGAAAAATCTAACTGGAATCAAACTCTTGAAATATCCCATATGGTAATAAGTACCCAGTTTAGAAATATACAAGAGAAAAAAAGAAAAAAAAAAAATTATATATATATATATATATATATATATATATATATATATATACAGATATGATGAAGGACAAAAAAACATTAATTGAACTATAAGATATTCAATAATTCTTTCTCTTTCAAATTGAAAGCTGATGGAAGTATTTTCCTAGTAGACTTGAACTTTGGACCAAACTAAGGAACTTGAGAGATAAATTCATTGAATTTGTCATTGAGGAATGTAGTTTTTAGGGTAGCATCAATCTCTCCTACAACTGTAATTTTATACACCATCTTTCTGTTCCCAGACCAGTACACAAAACAGTCTTTTGCAGATAAGGTTGGATATTAAATTAAATGTATTAAAATATGAATCATTGATTATATCAGCAGCACCAATTTCCCACAATATATTATAACATATAGCCTATGTTAGATATCATATATAAGGGACATTATGCAACAAAAACATGTTTTACGTGTTATGCAAGTTGACTTAAGAACAAAAGAACATAAAGAGCCATACGAAAATAAAACCACTTGCAGTGGCAAATTACAGTATTATAAGACAAATTTTAAAGAATTATAGCTTAAAGTTTTAAGTAAATGAATAGTTGAATGGATTTGTAATGACAAACTAATTTCCCATATTGGCTCAATTCACAAATAGACTGAATGAATGTAATACTTCACTATTTAAGACCCAAACAGCATGTCTCTGTGTTGCTGCTTGCCTGACTATTTCATTTTTACTTTGCATTTACATGTATCTTAACTGTAGGTGTTACACCCATGTCATAACTTTCTGTCCACTCGATTATTCCTGGTCTAGAAAGAATCCAGGCTGGATTTTTCTTTTTTTTATAAAGTCTTTTAAACCAATAAACTATCTGTGCATTTTAATTTTAAAGAGCAATTTACTGCATAAAACTCTGGAAAGATTGCCAAGGTCAACATATATTGTGGTCTGTAGTTCCAATGCAATCAAAACACAGTCTTAAATTTCTTTAAATGTTTTATACATGCCTGTTCTCCTAATGCAAATGTCTTTTTGCCGACTATATGTTAAAACGCTTTAGGTTGCCCTGGGTCAGGATTCTGTGAAGAGTTGTGTTCACTTAATTAGAACTGTAACACAATTCAAGGAAGTCGTTCCTGCAGCGGAAAATAATTCATTCATATCAACACGTCATCATCAGCATCATAGTCGCTTGACCCAGAAGCTTTTGCGCTTTAATGATTTTCCCTTATGTTAACATGTCATGTCTCAGTTCATCACATTTGAGCCTGTTCCAATGAGTCACAGTGTTTTCATGGTTTAAGTCATATGTCAAGAAACAACCACTTCGCCCACATGTTCGAGAGCCTCTTGAGAGTGTCTGTCCTTCAAAGGATTGTGTGGTAAAGAGACAGCTGTAAATTCATTGTGGTTACAGCACTGGGAACAACTGAGGATCAGACGTTTGATCTTGTTCAAGTCTCTCTTATAGCATTGGAGTGAAAGCGGAGGCCGGGTGCCTCATAGTTCATTTTCCAGCATTTAAGAAGACACGAGAGAAAGTCAGAGTGGATTGCGATGACTTGTAGAAGAGTCGTGAAGGAGCTCTCTGTTTCTCAGCAGTCAGAACATAATGCCCAGCAATCTCCCTGTGGCAAACCCCAGAGGAATATGTATGGAAGGTTCAGAAGAAAGTGAATGCAGGTCACTTTCCCTCAGTGTATGAGATTAAGCACGGGGCCTCCCTCTCCTCACTATCTGGCACTTTTTTGGCTCTGGGTACCCGGCACCTTTGATCTCCCTCTCAATGGACCACAGACTGCTGCCAACAGAGGGGCATGGTAGGCTATTATAATCAAATCTAATCTAGCTCCATCTAACAGCAGAGATGGAGTGATGTATTTAGACTGTGAACATAAGTAATGAATTTGTGCTGCGGGTATGAGGGAGAAGTAAGGAAAAGAGCTAATCAACCGTTAGATGTTTTGGCAGGGCTTCACCACTGAAGAGAGTATTGCTCTCTCATTTGATTAAGTGGATTCTTACAGTTGGTATGGAGATGAAAAGAGAAGGGAGAAATCCTGCAGGTCTGTATTTGCTTCCGCTCAGAAAAAAAAGTACAGTCCAAAAATAATATATGCATACTGTTCAAAAGTTTGAGGTCAGTATTATTTTAAAAAAAAACAGTTCAAGTTAAATGTATTAAATAGAACAGGAAAGACGTTCACATTGTTACAAAAATTCTATTTAAAATAAATGCTGTTTGTCACAGGGAGACTTGTGACTGTAACTATTTTATAAAGGGACTCTTACAGGTATGGGACTTAAATATTATAAACCCGGTCGCTTTTAAGTGCTACCATTTTGAAGGGCTTAATTCCCGCCAATTGAAGGTACAATCAACTTGTCCTCAGGAATGAGGGGGACCTTCTTGGTGACCTGTTTGACTCTTATTTAATTGATAAATGTTAATTATTTTAATTGTGTTTTTGTTTCAAATGTTTGGGTATTTTGTATTATTATGATGACTTGTTTATTGGTTATTGGGTGAATGTCTGTCTTGAGTTTTATATTTATTTTTGTTACCTTGTTCTAAATGGTTTAGTCCAAGGGGGAGGGGCTTGGCCTTTTTAAGATGGCCTCTCAGAGCTGTGAGGAAAAAGGAAAGGGTGAGTGTGACTGTTTTAGTTTGGGTCAATTTATTGGCATAGCCAAACGTTTGTTTGCTCATTCCTTTGTTTGGAACAGTGTAATTTTCTTTAATTTGGATGTTCTCTCTAGTCTCGTTATACCCTATTGGAAGACCTTTGTTTGTTTGTTTTTACTTTGGCACTTTTTGGGATTAAACACTACATTTTTGATTGTGAAATTACGTCACTTCATTTTTGCGCCTCCATCTGCGGGTACATCCAGAGAAAGGGGTGCTGCTGCGGACTAAAACCAATCTGAGGCCCCTTGTTTCTGTTACACTGTTCTTTTGAATATTCTAGAGTTCTGAAGATGTATCACATTTTCAACACAAAAAATTAAAACAGCACAATCATTTTCAACTGTGATAATAATAAGAAATGTTACCTGAGCATAAAATCAGTATATTAAAATACATAAGTATGATGGCTCATGTGATACAAAAAACATGGAGTAATGGCTGTATATATATAATTTTGAGTGATTTGTGATTTGATGAGTGACTGATTTATAATCAAGTTATTGATGTACAATTTATGTTTTTTAATGACTTTGAATTCACTTAAACAGTTACGCACATGTGCTCCGTTATTAGTTTAAGCATTTACTTCTTCTATATTCAAACACTAGCAAGAAAGAACATGTTTATCATTAGAGCCTGACAAACTTCAAGTTAGTATACTCTTTTACAGATCAGTATCGGTGAGGTGATCAACTGGCACTGTTAGAAGGTGGAATGACTTGTTTTTCTCAACAATCTGACGCCTAGAAACAAAGTTCTGCACTTAGTGTGTAAACCAGAGGCCTTGTTGTCAACCATGTGATCTACGAAGATATGCTTCTGACTATCTGCTCTTGTTTGGAAAATTAATAGTTTTGTCTACCTTTCCTTCTTAGCCAATCAAAATAATTTAACTTTCAGTTATGATGTATTTAGTAGCTTCTATTAGAGTGAAATTGCTGTGGCAATGTGATTTTAAGCGAGGTTGCCTATGAACTTGTGAAACTTGATGAAACTACTGATGAAACTGCAATCTTTTCTTCAGTAAATGTTCTTCAAATGACCCCTTTTGACTCCTAGTCTTCATTCGTCATATATGGTGATATCTCGTGGATCTTTAACTGAAAATTCCCCTACACTTGTTTCTTTGATTAATTCCCATGTATTCAAACCGTGTTCTCCCACATTCTTGGTCTGTTCTCTTTTATGTAGCATCTAAGTAAACTCTAAGTCGAAACGTTTAAATGTTTCCATGCGTTTAAGTTATGTGGTGTGTATTTATCTCCCAAATTATCTGGATTTTGTCATTAAAAGGACTTAACATCCTTTGTCCTCGTCTTCGTGTTGTTTATACCCACATATCGTGAAAGCAGAACAAACCCAATAAGAAGTGGAAATAGATCTGACAGAGAGGAGAAAGCTGGTGGAGGATCATCTCCTTCTCTCCCTCTGTCAAAGCGGACATCCACAGCAGTACATGGAGGAATTCCTGGATGATGAGCTGTAGTGACGCAATGCTCAATTCATGTTTTCGGGTGGGACTGGATGACGAGTTGGTGATTTCTCCTGGTATTTGTTATACACCCTTAGCTGATTTCATTAATCATGTCCTCTGGCTAAACAGTCCTGATTTTGTTGACAAGGAAGTAAAGGTCATTTCCTGCCGTCATCCCATTCTGTCCCGAAAATAGTTTGCCACTCCAGCTCACTCCAGACCTTCCAACCAGTATGCTACAGTGAGACGAGTTTCCCAAGTCTGCTCCAAAAATACGAGTTTCCTCAAGTCTGCTCTCCAAAGTGCAGCCCAGATCTCCCATTCACTCGTCATGGCCAAGGAGGCCGTCCAGATTTTTCGTTTCCCTTGTCACGCCCAAGGAGCCATCTTGACCTCTCATTCCCTTGTCATGGCTGCAGAGCTGCCGGTGCCGCCCTGGCTCCCTGAACTCCTGGTGCCAACCTTAAGGCTTTCTAGGCTGAGTACACAGCCCTGATTGTGACCTCCCGAACTCCGGTAGGGGGAACAAATGTCAGAGAACTGTTACTGTCTGTTTATGTTCAACCAGTTTCCCCATGTGCTCCTTTATTGTCATCTTAGGCACCTGTTGTGTCAATCACTTCATTAGTCTTGTCTCATTTCTTTGAAAAGTTCTCCATGGATTTTTTCCCTATGTTCTCCCTCATTCTTGGCCCATTCTCGTCTATGTAGCGTCTATGTAATGCCAGTGTTTCCATAAGTTTAGGTTATGTGGTGTGTATTTCAGATATCTCCCGAATCGTTTGAGTTTTGTCATCAAAGGACTATTATCTTCATCTCCCTTCGTCTTTGTGTTGTTGGGTTATTATGTGTTGTTTGCGTCATGTACCGTGACAATTAATATATAGATAGATAGATAGATAGATAGATAGATAGATAGATAGATAGATAGATAGGTAGATAGATAGATAGATAGATAGATAGATTCACTGAGACATCTTAATCATGCATGCTGATTGTGGCACTGTGCAGATGGCATAAAGAATCCTTGATTAAAAGAAGACTTTTGTCTTACCACCAGATCCCTGTATTATTCCAAAGGAAATGTGAACATCTCAGCAGTGCTCTGTCAACATGCAGCCGGGTTGGTGAAAGACTTATTTGTTAGGTGGTGACAGTATCAGTGGGCTCATATCATGTTTGCATATTTGTCTCTGTTTGACAGCAGTCCACAAAAGGGGGAGGCCTGGGGTTAAATCCTGATGTATTGAGCTTCCCCGAACAAGAGGAGTGTGGAGTGACATGTTTCAGACCCCCATACATCACTCCCTTTCTGTCACACATTTTGTTGTCCCCTGTCCCTGTCCCTCTCTCTCTCTCTCTCTCTTTCCCCTGATTTTTTATCTCTATTTATCTGTCTCTCTACATTTCCTCTTTTCTCTATTTACAAGCTGTTTTGATCAACACATTTCAATTTTTCTCAGTTCTCAGTTAAATTCAGTTATCCTTTGCTTCCTTTCCTTTTTCATTTTTTGTCGTCTCCACACCTTTCATTTAATTTCTCCAATTGTTTTCTCTCATCTTATCTGCTAGCTTGTGTCATGTGTAGTAGCCAATAGCTGTATATACTCAGAGTAGAACTGCTATCTCTCTCTCTCTAAGACTCTATATTTAACAGTCTTTCTTTCTCTCTTCTTTACACGTACACACAATAACCCTGCAGCAGGTGATGAGAGCACTTCGTCCCTCTTTTTGCTTTATGTCCATCTGTGGCTTCCTGAAAAGACTCCACTGAATAAACAAGTCTCAATGCCTTCTCCTCAAAGGTTCCATTTGCTCTTATATTACAGGCCACCTATAAAATGCCCTGTAGGGTGTATAGGCCTTTCTGTCTATTTAAACAGTTTCCCTTAGTAACAGTATCAAGCATACCACACATCTGACTGCAGGGTGAAATATGATAATTGGATATAGAGACTATTTAGACAAGGATTTTCAGATAATAGCATTTGTGGAGTGTCTGGGTCTCAATTCAAACCTTTTCAGTGCAGCTCTTTTCTAAGATTGCATCAGCTGACATTCTTATCTACAGACACTCTTGAAACATGCTGCTTTCTGAAAGATGCAACAAAAGAGAGACAAACGCTTAGAATAGTTTTTTAAGGTTTTTGAAAGATCTTATGCTCACCCAGTCTGTATTTATTTGATCAAATACAGTAAAAACAATCATATTTAAAGATGTAATTCCTGTGAATTTTCAGCAGCTTCGTTACTCCAGTCTTCAGTGTCAAATTAAATTATTCTAAGATATTTAAAACACAGTACTTATTATCACTGTTCAAACACATTTTTGCATTATTTGCATTATAAAAATGCATTAAACGATTAAAATAAACAGTAAAAACATTTATAATGTTAAAAATCTTTTATATTTTAAATCACTGGTGTTCATTGAACATTTAAGTTTTAGGAAGCATTATTTAACATTGATAATTATATTTGAGCTCCAGTGATTGTTGATAATAGCTGAGCACCAAATCAGCATGTTAGAATGATTTCTGAACGACCGTGTGACTGGAGTAATGGAGTAAGGAAAAACATTACAGGAATGAAATACATTTAAATATATATTCCTAAATTACACAAAATATATTAAAATAGAAAACAGTTCTTTTAAATTGTTATAATATTTCACCCTATTGCTGTTTTTACTGTCATTGGTGAGTATGAGAGAATTCTTATAAAAAACATTTGAAAGATTAATTCCAAACTTTTTACCGTGCACATACTTTCGTTTAAACTCTGAACTTTGCAACTATCAAAAGGCCTCATGTATGAAAGAGATGTCTGAGTGCAAAACTCCTCTGTCATATTAAATTGTTTGGTAATAATAGTGATTAAGGGGATGTCAGGACTGTGGATTCCTTTTAAAACTCTTCCCTATCTGTCACGGAAAGAGCAAGAAAAAGCCTAAATTACCCTCCCACTACACTCCTGTCTACCCTGATGGATGAGTTCTTACCACTGTACAGCCAGGATGCCTGATAAAACTGAGCTTAAAAGAGAAGCACCAGCATGGTGATGCCACCAGAAAACCCTTCACTCCACTCTCAACCATTCATAATGCTAAGTATATCTTAATATGCAATTTCACTAGATAGGTGAGTTGTAAAATTTGAAAGTTACAATGTGTTTTAAAAGAATAACAAACAAAAAAATCCCATAACTTTACACTAATATGAACTCCTGAATAAGATTAAAAATGAAACCTAAAAAACAAACTAGAAAACTTAATAAGTTTACTGAAATTAAAACTGGTATATAAAATAAAATATATTTAAAGCTCAATATACATCATTTTTAAACTAATAAAAATGACAAAAGCACATAACAAAATTACAAATACTTGATGTACAAAATGAAAACAGTAAACAATAAAAAAAAATTTTTTTTAAATTGTACAATAGTATATACAAATAATTCAAAACTAACACTGATGCAACACAATTTATGTGTCAAGGAGGCAATGAGACAACAAAAAATGCATGTATTATGTATTATCATTGGTATTACAACATACATCATCGATCACATCATCGGATTATTTGCAGTTGTGTTTTGTGGTAGTTCAAAGACTGGGAATGTGACTGACAAATGAAAACTCATGGAATGTGCTTTGACGTAGCTATTTATTTGAACTTCTTAGAGAAAATAAAACAGACAGCAAAAAGAAATACTGTCTTGTCTGTGTTTCTTTTTTTGCCCCTCTCTTTTCTGCCCTGCTCTGTCTCTTGAAGTGTGTGTGTGTGTGTGTGTGTGTGTGTGTGCGTGCGTGCGTGTGTGTGTGTGTGTGAGTGTGTTCTCACCCCAGCGTCTTGGAGTCGTTTAGTCTGGGTCTCAGTGTGTAGAATGGAGGATGGGGCTGTTTGTGTGCTGTGGAGCAAGTCTTAAAGTTGACCCTCAGCGTCTCTTGCACAGGAATGTGTGGGCTCCATGCCCCACTAATCCAACACCTGCCTTTAGTAAACCCAGCCTGGGCCTGACCACAGACCTCCCAGGTTAGCCAACCCCTCTCTCAACACTCAGGTGAGGTCTGTACAGCCACTGAAGGTCTTGCATTCATTCATCTTTTGAAAGAGCACACTTTGCATTTGAGCTCACTTTTTGTGGAAAGTGAGGGATACGTTTTCCTGTTTTAAGGAAGACATCAATCACACAAAACATCATTATTCTGAATGTGTCAGCCAATACTGTACAAACAACTATGAAGCAAAACATATATCACATGGCATGTGTTTTTGCTCTGGCTTTTAGTTCTTTCAATAACATATTACTATTGCAATTGCTTTGAATGAGCTTAGCTGACTTACATACTTTCAAGCAATATTAGCCTTTCAAGGCTGTGCCAACCGTCAAGAGTTGTTTGAATTACCCCTGAATTGCAATTCAACCAAATGTTATTCTATTGATTTCTTGTGGGAATGCATTTAATACAATCACACTTTTCACTTGCCTTTATGCCATTGGTGTGATTACTGTTTCCTTTTAGATCCCAGTGTGTTTCTACTCCATTACAAGCCTGGTAGAGCACATTCAAAACCTCAACAAATCTTGATAATATAATGATGAATATAATTCTAAATTAAGACATTATTTTTAGTTTGATCTTTCAGTTTAGTTGAGTTTTGTTAGAATTCACTCTATCCCTTTTTAGTGTTTTATAGATCGTGTATTCATTCAGTGTATTAATTATTTTAGTTAACAATAACACTCATGTGAACTTGTGCTACACAGTGGTTATTGTTTACTAAAGCTAACTCTAAAAATGTTACATATAATTGCCAGTAATTGATGCTAAAATAAAATGAAATATAAATATTTGATTAAATAATAAAGCAAAATTTGAAAATAAAAATTAAAAACTCAATTAAAGTTGAAATAAAGTACTAAAATTACAAAACAAAAATATATATTATAGAATTAAAAAAGAATTTAAAAAATGGATAACAAAATTACACAAATTAATCTTAATTCCAAAAATGTATGTCGCCAAACCTCGACATCTCGAGCACAAAAGAGGGACAAATTCGCCACTGGCTTATATCAATCCCGTGACAAAAAATTGTACCTAGTTCACTGCGCATGCACAGAGTTCGTGGTGACCTTTTTTTTTTAATTATTATTATTTTCTTTATGTTAATCTTCTCTTTCTTTCACAGCATGTCGTGTATTACTGCGAGTGCTGTTTTCATTGTTCAAGAGTGATTACGAAATTACACAATGCAGATTACACGCCTACAGAGGCGCAGGAATTCACAATTACATTGACAATCTCTGCTGTTAGTTGGTGAACATATGCCTTTTCCTGTTAGCAAACCGATAGCATGCCGATCACTTCATCAAAACAAATCGGCATATTGGCTATTGGTTATCTCGACGCTTTTTTGCAACCCCTGAGGCCGTCGACATAACCGTATTCCACTGTAATTAAAAAATAGAAAAGTAGTACATAAGCAATACTAAAACAACACTGGTGCAACAGAAATTCTGGGTTGAAGAGGCATTAGGAACACAAAATGAAAAATGCATGTAGAATATAATTCATATAACAACACACATTGATTAAACTTGCTCTAAGAAGTCAAATATCCATGATGTACCCATGAAATGCCCATGAGTAAACACAAGAAGATTTATGTGGGATCTCAATGGACAACTACAAAAAAGCCCTGAAACAGGACTTCAGGATGTCATGGATGGGACATTGTGGCTTTTCATAGCTGTAGGCAGATCTTAAATCTGAAAGGAGCAGGAAGAAAAATAGAAACCAAGATTGAGAGTGTAGGAAAGCGAGAGAATGAGATGTCCAGGTGCTAGGATTTGGTATTGAATGTCCACAGATTGCTTGGGGCAACAGATTTCTTACAACTGATCTGAGGTGTAGTCTCCTTAGAGAATCAGTCTGCAGGTTTTGTCTCTTGTACAAGGTCACTTACACCAGGTTCATCAGTTCATAAATAAATGCATTCATTAGCTTAGCAAGAACGTTCCAGGAAGCTAGAGGTTTTAAGGGATAGTTCTCCCTTTAAAAGTTTAAGGGATAAACTCTCCCTTACATATTCATCTACACACTGCCGTGTGTTGAGGTGTATTTTGAACTTCTTTTTACCCCTTATTGAAGAAAAAATCCAAAATCCTGTTCTTCATTCACATGCCATGCTGTTTTGAATTGAATGCACCCACACTTTTAACACTGTTTCTCTCTCTTTCCTTTTATCACGCTGCCTCTCACTGTGCCAGCGAGTTAACCAAGCATTATAGAGTGGTTCTCAATGGCTTCGCATACAATCCTGCACACTTGGCAGAGGCAGGACAGCCACAATGGCCTCACAATTGCCTACTGCTCTCAACATGAGTCTCACCAGCGCCAAATGCTGATAAGCCAGCTTGATCAGTAGCTATACCTGATGGGACACAAACAGTCACTGATACCAAAGTGAAATCAAGACAAAAGCCACCATCCCCCCACTTACAATGAGGGCTAGAATACTAAGAGAAGATTTTTAAGAAAAGTGGCATGCCAATGAAGAACCGTTGAACCTGAATAAGCCAGTTTAACTGGCCTTATAGGAGATTTGCCGGTGTAATGTTTCCGTAATGCTGTGTGACACTGAACAAGAGAGTGCGTTGTAAGAGGATATGTAAGAAACTAAATGTGTGTTACATGCGTCATTAAGAATGAAACTTTCCCCTCTTTTTTCTGTCTTGAAACAGTTTGTCCTTTAGGAAAGTAGGTGTTCAGTTAGTGAGTAAGAGAACAGGAAGGACACAATAGTATAAGTAGCATCCAATGAACTTTAAACCTGTCTCCTTAAATTACTGTGATGCTTGTGAAAGCAGAAGTTTGAGGGTTTGACAGTCGGCCAGAGTGTTATTTTCAGTGTGTAAAGTTTAGGCAATGGGTGGTTCCAAGTTAATACGTGAGCTTTTCAGCATTTACCAGTGAATCCTCTCTCTGACATAATGTATGTATGAATAAGAATGCAAAAAGAAAGGAACATGCATCTGGGTCATGCATCTTGATAAGTTCAAATAGGATTGTCATCAGAAAGAACCTTCACAGGTTAAATTGAATTAACCTGAATAATGAATTAACAATGAACAACACCTGTTAATGATACGTTATAAACGTTCATTGATAATATGTAAAATCATGTTCATTTATAATTCTTAATCTTAAAACATGTATTAGTATTGTTACAGGTGATGCTACCTCTTCTCTTCCTTCGGATCACTAGAGGGAGCTTTCAGAGGGAGAATATTGACTTACCATTCGAACTACATTCCCACTTACACCCAGAACTGGAACTGATTGCATGCACACCTGCAGTGCATCACACACACACACACCACTATATTAGCTCACCACACACACACACCTTTGCGAGGTCTTGATTTGCTGTGGTTATCATTTCTGAGCTGTCCCTTCCCTGGACTGTTTACTGATTCTGTGCCTGTTTGCTGCCTGTCTGCCTGTCTATTCTGTATCTTGCCGCCTGCCTCAACCCTTGCCTGTCCCTGTTTATGATTCTGCTGTATCCCTGTTTGTACTCTGCCTAGTTGCTGAAATAAAACTGCAGATGGATCCTTCCTCGGCTGATTCTCTGTTACAAGTATATGTAAATAATAACAAACACAATAATAGATATTGTAAATGTATGGTTCATTATTATTTGGTGTTAACTATGCGTTAACATGTAGAGACTTATTGCAAACTGTTTCTGAAAATAGTTTAGCAGCTATTCTCATGTTACAAACAGTGACCCCCAGACTCTTTTGGACATTTAAGTCTAAATTTCATTGCATGAGATACAAAAACATCAAACTGGGTATCTGCAAACAAGTAAAGAGCTTTTCTCTGAGATAGTTTTTAAAAAGCTAATTTTTCTGAGCCTCTTTTTCCAATTGTTTTTCACCTAGCTGCATAGGTCTGATTTCCTCAAATTCACACATATATGTTTTTAGTTGCCCATATCCTATACTTGGTCTGATTTACTGTCCATTGTACCACATACTACAAGATCATTTCAATATGAATGAAGTCCGTGACAGCATTAAACCATGCAAGGAGAGAGAAAGAGGTCTGAAAATGTCTTGAGCTTTCAGAAGACAAATGTACCGTGTCTTGGAGGCCAGAGCATGTCCTTTTCTTCTTACTAAAATTCAACTGTAGTTTTTTTTTTCTACCAAAGACTAAAGCCACAGGCTATGGGTCTCCTGTGAACTCCTTTTCTCCCCACAACAACAGCAGTTCTCCTTCCCTTCACTCAAACTCGGACTCCACCCACACGTCTGTCAGCAACTTGAGCAGCCCCCGTTTCCTTTTATACATCTAGGCACATACTCAGAGAGTTTAAGTGCTCAAAACCTGCTGATTATATTCATTGGCATTGTGAGCGCTGAGTAATTCACAGGAAATGGTTAAGTGCAGAATTGGGACATAAATTAACTATAAATGAATGTCTGATCATGTTTTATGGTGCTGTTCAGCTGCTTGGTCGAATTTTTATTCTGTTTTAAAAAATGAGATCAACCAGGCTTATTAGACAGTATGTCAGAATCATGGCCAAGCTTGTTGGTGCAAATCATTCAAACTGTGAAGGAATTCTAATGTCAACATTCAGAAGTCATTTTTCTACATCACTTTAAGGGGTCCTACTATTTTTACATTTATGCATTTGGCAGACGCTTTTAACCAAAGCGACTTACATTGCATTCAAGGAACACATTAATCAGGTCTCGCTTTCCCTGGGATTGAATCCATGATCTTGGCATTGTAATTATAAATGCTCTACTGATTGAACTATAGGAAAGCAGTTTACATGTTAAACTTTCTTTAGCATGTTATGTTGCTGTAAGAGCATGAAAAGGTTTGCAAAGTTACAAAACATAAAATGTTCACTCCAAAGGGAGTTATTCTCTATGTCAGTAAGCACTGTGTCTGAACTCCCTGAAAAACCCTTGATTGTAATCTTGAGGTTTTTTTTCTGGAAACATAAATGTCATAATATTTCTCATTTAAATATTTCCCACTCAAGGCGTAGATTAAAAAAATGGAAATGAACAGTTGAATTGCATTAGTAGTGGCTGGATCTGAAACTGGATACTTCCAGTGGGAGAACAGTATGTGACAAAAGTAGTGTGTCTGAATCCACAGCTCTTATAAAACAGTAAGTCAAAAGAAACTGGATGACCTATGTCTTCCAACGAGATGCTGAAATGTGCATACGATGAACACTTTACTATCCCATGAGGCTACATGATAGTGGTGGTGAAGTGACATAACTGATGTCTGCAGGTCACATGATAACGACAGCATGGCAGTACTTCGAGATTACATTCATACTACGTAGAACTTATTTTTTAGCAGTTGTTGAAGTACCTACTTATTCAAAATAAGTACCTACTCGAGAGTATGCACAGCCAGTATGTTAAAACTCACAGTTATGGTAAGCAACGTGACATTTCTGAAACACACTCGAAGCATTTGACCAATCACAACACTTAGTTTCAACCGACTAATCAGAGCATGCTGTGATTTTCATATTACATTTTACATTCATGCATTTGGCAGATGCTTTTATCCAAAGCGACTTACATTGTATTCAGGTTACCATTGAGATTCTAATCAGTCCTTGTGTTTGCTGGGAATCAAACCCATGACCTTGGTGTTGTTAACACCGATGCTCTACTTGTTGAGCTACAGGGAAGCTTTTTGGAAGAAGGGGCTTTATAGAGACTGGATCTAAACAGAGAGTTACAGACAGACTAGGAGGTGAAGAGACTAAAGAGGTGCTGCAATAATGTCAAATATGTGAAAAAATGTTCTAACATTCAAGCATGAAATTCTATTTTATTAGACCCCAAAAATAAAACCAAGGAGATAATTGGTCCTATTTAAGGAGTGGTCACAAATTTCAGTGAAATTTCACAGGCAAAGAAGGTCCATTGTCTATGTTAGCGTAGCCCCTAATGAAACACATCTCACACCGTAGTCAATTTAAAAACAAGCAGCTTTCTGTTGGTGAATTAATGTGGCCAACTTAAATATAGGGGAAATCGACAAGGGGAACATTTTTTGTCCTCACATAAAACGTCTCGGGTTACGTATGTAACCCTGGTTCCCTGAGGGGAACGAGACGCTGTGTCGAAGCACTAGGGGAAATAGCCTTGCGTGAGTCACGTGAAGATCTATGCAACCAATGAGAAACGAACGCGTGTGAATGCGTCACTGCCGGCCGCAGCCGGTGACGTCATGAGGCAGAGCATAAAGCGCGTCTGAAACCGGGGCGCGTCAGCCATGAATGCCTGAAGCGGGCCCGGAGGCGCCAGGAGCTGAGGCCAAGACACAGCGTCTCGTTCCCCTCAGGGAACCAGGGTTACATACGTAACCCGAGACGTTCCCTTTCTGGGAACTCGAGCTGTGTCGAAGCACTAGGGGAACGCTATGCCAACGCCACCTCAGCGACGTCAGCATCCGGGTGTGTCCCAGCTCACTGAGAGAGCACCCTGGTTCCCGGGGCGGCATCGAGGTCTAGCTGGTAGAACCTCATGAATGTGTGCGGTGAGGACCAGCCGGCCGCAGCACAAACATCAGACAAGGCGACTCCGGAGAGGAGAGCCTTGGATGCTGCCATGCTCCTAGTGGAGTGGGCTCAGACCCTCAAAGGAGAAGCATGTCCGGCCGACTCGTAAGCTAGACAGATAGCCTCGACTATCCACCTGCTTGGTGTTTGCTTAGAAGCTGGAGCCCCCTTAGGGGTCCTAAAGCCAACGCAAACGAACAGTTGGTCCAACCTACGCCAAGTGGCAGTCTTTGACGTAAGCGTCCAGTGCTCGCACTGGACAGACCTTGTTCTTGCTCCTGCTCATGATCATCAAATGGGGGAGGGCAGAAGGCCTGCAGCATGATAGACCGAGCCACCTCAGTGGGAACCTTGGGGATATAGCCTGGCCTCGGGTGGAGAAATGCCTTTCCCATCCCGGGCGCAAACTGAAGACATGAAGGGGCCACTAAGAGGGCCTGAAGATCCCCGACCCTCTTGAGCGAGGCGATTGCCAGCAAAAGAAGGGTCTAAAGAGAGAGGTACTTAATAGAGATTCCTCTAAAGGTTCAAGGGGCGGCTGGGACAGGCCTAGGAGTACCACGGACAAGTCCCAAGCCGGCACCCTGGTCTGTGCCGCAGGTCTCAGCCTTAGTGTACCACGGAGGAAACGAGTGACTAGGGGGTCCCTGCCCAAGGGTACCCCACCCAGAGGTACGTGGCAAGCCGCTATAGCAGCCACGTAGACCTTCAAGGTGGAGGGGGACAGCCCTGCCACAAATCTTTCTTGCAGGAACTCCAGTACTTTGCAAACTTGACAGGTTACTGGGTTCACCTGCCTTTCACTACACCAAGAAGTGAAGAGCTTCCACTTCAGGGCGTAGAGTCTCCTCGTGGAGGGAGCTCTGAACTGAAGGATGGTCTCAACAACCTCGGCTGAGAGACCGGCCTCTATGAGCTGGGCCCCCTCAGGGGCCAGACCCACAGTTTCCCAGAACTCCCGGGAGCAGAGTGATGGGAGGAAAAAGCGTACAGGCGTAGCCTCGGCCACGCCTGTACCATAACAACCCGCCCCAGAGGCCCTGGATGTTAAACGAAAGCCACAGAGGGCAGAGAAATTCTTACGGAGGCAAACAGGAGACCTGTGCCTGCCGTATCTGTCCCAAATCTGCTCCAAATAAGGGGACCAAGGGTTCCAGCCCTCGGGGAGAACCCCTGGTTTTCAGCCACCACTGCAGGGGTCTCGCACACAGTCGGCCCCATGGAATAATCGCTGGAGCCGCTGCATGGACCCTAACACCTCAGAGTGTCTCACGTGAGTGGCTGCCCCTCGATACTCTTGACGGCTGAACGAAGGCTTGAATGCGCTCGGGGAAGAGCCGAGCCAACATAGCCACTGAGTCCCAAAGACTCCCAAGAAAGTGGTTCTCTACGTGGGAGAAATAACACTCTTCTTGGTGTTCAGTGTAAGAGTGTCACTCGTCGCTTAACAGCTCAACGAACGGCCTGGATGCTCTCGGGGAGGAACCGAGCAGACATGGCCACTGAGTCCCAAATGACTCCCAAGAAAGTGGTTCTCTGAGTGGGAGAAAGTACACTCTTCTTGGTGTTCCGCCGTAAGCATCGACGAGAACCAGGAGTTCTTCCGCATGCTCAGGGTGCGTGGGCATCGCCCCGTGACCTTGATTGCGAAGCGGGTACCCCTCAGGGAGAACCCCTGGTCTTAGTCCTAACCCCAGCTCCTCTGTGTGCGGGCACAACCCCTCGATGTTGTGCTGCCCTTGCAAGTACAGATGAGCTTAGAGCAGCCGGACCAAACACGGAAGCACTGATACTGGTACGCCTTCCCCCCTGAAGGCGAACCACAGGAACTTCCTGTTGTGGAAGGATGGGAATGAGGGATTTATATGTCTCTGATGTCGATCGTGCCGGACCCGTTATAGGACCTAATCTGTACTACGATCCGCCTGAGCGTCGCATCTCTTCGCATCAATTTAAGAGACAAAAATCCAGAATGAGCCGCAACCTTCCATCCTC
The DNA here is from genome assembly GCA_037043235.1 of Rhodeus uyekii. Classification (NCBI taxonomy): domain Eukaryota; kingdom Metazoa; phylum Chordata; class Actinopteri; order Cypriniformes; family Acheilognathidae; genus Rhodeus; species Rhodeus uyekii. The sequence continues at coordinate 2,321,022 of JAWRVZ010000084.1, forward strand.
CCTTCGGAACTATGAAGTAACAGCTGAAAAGCCCGGACTTGCTGTTCACGAGGGGTCCATACCCGATGGCCCCTTTCGCCAGCAGAGTGTCTACTTCTTGTTCCATGACCAGAGCCTGCTGAGGGCCTACAGCAGACTGTAGGACCCCCGAGAACCGGGGTGGTGAGACCCCGAACTGAATGGTGTACCCTAAGGTGACCGTGCGCAGGACCCACTGAGAGATACCGGGTAGCCGTGACCACGCATCCCGGAACTCTACTAGGGGAACCAGCCTCCCGGGGCTGGCCTCTGGTGCTGATAGCATGTCCACCACTGGGCCAGGATTTCCGGATTCCCGGGTGGAGTGCTCTAGGACCCTCCTCGGAGGGGGTGGTTTTCCCATGGCGGGCTGACTGGTCAGCTGCTCCAGGGATACACCACCTTGTTGCGGCTTGGCGTCAGGGCCGCTTGCTCTTAGCCTTCTTAGCGCTCAGGACAACCCTCAGATCGCCCCTCTTGCCAGAGGCTTGAGCCTGTCGACCCGACCCCCCGGGATTAACCGGAGGAAGACGGGTGGCGACACTTCGTTTTTGAGCGGCCCTGTGTGAAGAGCTTTGAGACCTCCCTTGACTGGCGGTCTCACGTGGAGGGCGGCGGGGAATAACTTTACTGAACGACACCTGCTGTCGTGCAGCCTCCTGAAACTTGTCGACAACGCTTTTTACGGCGTCGCCGAGCAAGCCCGAAGGGGACAGAGGAGCGTCCAGCAAAACAAATTTGTCCTATCTTTCATAGCTGACAAATTGAGCCAAAAAGGTGTCTCTCCGTAGCCACCAGAGCTGCCATGAAGCGGCCGACAGAGTAGGCCATCTCCCTAGTGGCCCAAAGAGACAGATCCACGGTCCGGCGCAGCTCTGCCACTGCCTCCGGACCGATACCGCCGCCCTCGTTGAGGTCCCCAAGCAACTCCGCCTGATATGCCTGCAGCAGTGTCGTGCCGTGCAGACACGCTGTGGCATGACTCGATGCGGAGTATGCTTTCCCCACCAAAGACGATGTGACGCGCATCGGCTTGGAGGGGAGCGCCAGAATTTTAATGGAGGACGCGGACTGAGGGACGAGGTAACTCGCCCTCATCCACTTTCTTCAACCCTCCATATCAATGATCTTGAGCCCCACTAGATTATTATACATCGTAAAATTACGTGTATAAATTTTCTCGGAGGCTGGCCTTCCCCAAGATCTAGATACCTCGGCATGTAAATCAAGTATGAAAGGCATTGCTCGGCGCGGGGAAATGACGCGAGTCAGAAGATAACGCTCGTCTAACATACTTAGGACGAGCCCTTCTGGTCTCTGCTGGCCAATCAAGCCCCAGACGAGAGACCGCTCGCGCCACAACCTCAACAAGCTCCTCAAACGCCGGCGAGGAGAGTGGCGAATCCTCCTCGACCGGGTCAACACTAGCTAAATCGATCTCACTCTCTGAACTTGATAGAGCTAGTGTTGGAGTCACAGCACGGGCATCTCACTCAGAGTGCTCGTGACTGGGACCCGCTTGATCTCGTGAAGGCTGAGGTAAGGACGGACCCACCCCAGCAGCCTCAGCGAGATCCATTTGTGATCCCCAGGACCGAGAGCGCCACAAAGCCTCGGCTACTGCAGGTCCCGAATCGCGGGGAACACTAGCCTAGGCGGCCTCGTTACAGACCGCCAGGCGGGAGCGGAGATCATGCAATGAAAAAGTTCATCCAACCGGGGCTCCGAACCCCGGTCTACCGCATGATAGGCAAACACACTATCCACTGTACCACAGTGAGCATGCAGATAGAACCTCTCGCAGTCGTTACAACCGGCACTCTCAAGTGCCGACCGTGCATGCTCCACTCCCAAACAGATTACACACATAACATGTGTATCCCTGCCCGTTATGAAACGTGGGCAAGGATAAACACACGGTGTGAACCTCTGTTCATTCGCCACATTTTCACATTCATTCTGATGATTTTTAGCTATCTCAACTCAAAATCACTCTCACACAGACACAGCACGCTGAAGGCATTCAGAGCTGACGCGCCCCGGTTTCAGACGCGCTTTAAGCTCTGCCTCATGACGTCACCGGCTGCGGCCGGCAGTGACGCATTCACACGCGTTCGTTTCTCATTGGTTGCATAGATCTTCACGTGACTCACGCAAGGCTATTTCCCCTAGTGCTTCGACACAGCTCGAGTTCCCAGAAAGGGAACTCCTGATCGCACTTATTCCTATTGGAATGATTGTATTTTGCCAGCAAAACCTCTCTGAGCAATGGTAAATGTGACCGCACCTTTAATGCAATGTTCATTTTCAAGACATCAAAATTTTTTCTAATAGTGAAATCCATCCATGCAGCAGCGAGTTATTATTGTATCAAAGGTTAAAGCTGTTGGGGAAGAGAAATGACTCTCGTTTGTTTCCACATTCACTGCTTAAAAACCCTAGGGGGGAATAGTGTCTTGTTCTTTTTTTCATCTCTCTTATTCAATTTCTCTTTATTCCATTTCTTTTTAGTCCTTGTTCTCTGAAGTTCATTCTTTCTTGTTCTTAATTTATGAAACTACACAGTAACAGAAACTGTGGTTGCATGCTAATTTTGTACAAATAACCAAGGAAAGGAACATGTGGGTCATCTTATTTGTATGTTGCTGTAAGTATATCCAACTTCCAGAGAAAAATAATTAATTGCAATAAATTTCTTCCCATCATTGTTCTTCTGCCAAAACAACCCTTTTCTTTTCAGCAAGGACTCTTGTAAGAAAATAATTATGTGGACCTCCATATCCGCTTTTGTCTGCATCCTTTCACATTAATCTGTCCTCTCCATCTCCTCCTGTCTCTCAACTTTGATTGGTTCAGCATATCAACCAAATCAGTGAGTGCTCAGCCCGCACACAAACCATGTGAAATTGAACTTGTGGTCTTATTACCAAACAATAGGATTGATGCGAGACTAAGTTCAGTGTTACAGGCCAAACATAGTGTAGTGGTTGAATGGCCCATTAGCTTCTCTCACAGGGTGGTTCCCAGCAGGTTTTATTAATGACCTTAGAGTGCTAATGACCTTTCAGTCTTCACTTTCTCTCTACCTGTAAACCGATCCACCGAAAGCGACTCTATTGTCTGATTCTCAGGGCTCTCTGTATCACTCTCGCTGTCTCACTTGTGCCATTCTCTTTGGCACAATGTTACCATTGCCACCATTCTCCGATTAAGAGGACCTCAGGGAATATACCATGTGATAAATCACAGTATTGACACAAAAACATACACATTCACAATTAGTCTGCCCTTTGGAGAGGTTTTCTCCTGCACCACTCAGCTTAGTTTGACACTACAAAATCTGAGAAAATAATCTTAATCTTCACTCCCATGATCAAAGTTGAATCGTGAAAAGTTGAAATTATGATTGTTTTTAAATACAGCTGTATTACAGGAAGATTGTGAAAGAAAATAAATTGTGTACTAATCATTTCTATAAACCTATAAAGTCTGGACCAGAAAAATGTGTTTGCACCAATAACTTTCTCTTTTCATTACATTTAATAAGCAATTCTGCTTAAATCACAGACTTGAGCACATAAACAGGTTAGGTTATGATTCAGTTTTTTTTTTTTCATTACTTTTTTTAATGCAGGGGATTCCCAAGTCATGTTGCTCTTCTTTCAAAAGATTAAAGTGTTTGGAAAATCATAAATTGTATAATTTATTTTTATGGAAGAGAATAAGCCTTGTTATTTTCTGAGGACTTTCCAAGAGTACAGTAATAATGCCTCCTCTAAATTGCACTGTCTAGAACCCCAGTCACAGGGAACAACGCAGGGTATATTTGAAACAAACACCTGGAACTTCTTCAGAACTACAAAGGAGAAGCAGAGAAAATGAGGCTCCTGGAACAGTTGGTATAGATTAAACACACTTCCCTTCTCTCTGAGCTAAACTTACTGAAGATACATGAGTGCATACACAACCGTACCCATATGTACCATGCCCACAGGCTCACTGAGTAATGTCTGCTCATCATGGCAATATAAGCCATCTGGTCAGTTTTCTACAGAGAATGAGTTGTAAATACTCAACATCTTTACTTTGATCGTGTGTTTAGGTCTGGATTTAGGTCTAAAATACATTTAAAAAAATAAATACATATGGTTTACTTTAGAAATTATCACAACTGAACATATATTATGCTTTCTAATAAGGGTTAATTCATTTAAATTAATTGTGCATTATGTATTAAGAAACAATCCATGATCCTAATATTGGTTCATTTGATTAGTTCATATTATATCAACTTTGTTCACTTATACAATTTTAAATGTTCAAAATGTATTAGTAATACGTCATTAGTAATAAAATAATTAGTCAAGTTAACATTGACCTAAATTTACTTATTCTGTAAAATTATTGTTTGCTCATATCTAATCTATTGAATAATATCAATAAACCTTATTGTAAAATGTTAATTATCTTGCATATAATGCATATTCTCAAAAGATACAAGATAAAACATAATTAGAATAATTAAGTTAATGGTTAAAAAGTGAGTGCTTATGGGTTAAATTGATACAAAGCAAACAACTTCAAGAGAATTCCAAAATATTTATACATCTTTTATTTCAATGGCAGATTTTTGTCAGACAATATTACAAAACACCGAACATACAAACAGAGTATATAAATATAATTTTATTTACAAAACATTTACAAAAGCTGCTAGCATTGTTTTCGAAATGTACAACTTATCAAAGTGTATCATTTCCAACAAGCATTGCAAGCAGTATAACATCAGTTGACAATAACTACATCTAATCCTGATTTGGACTTTCTTCTTACACTCAGTTGCTGGGGTTTTCAACATTACCCTCTGTTTTACCCAACATTATACATTGTGTATGAAATTGTGATCTTTAGTCCTTCAGACAAATGTAAAAAAGCCACAGATAAGTGGAGAATTATTTGAGTCTATCTGTGGCTCCAGAACAGGAAGGGACCTTGTTCACCAATTTCACAGACAAAACAGCCTAGATAAACTTACAAGACTAATATGGTTAAGAATCAAATCAATACAAGTGCTTTCTCAACACATCTATAACTGTCATAATAATGTACAAAAAGCATAAACATTCATCTGTTTATAAAGATAAGCAAACTGTATGTATACAAAGCTGTTCCACTATTTTACAAAACATTAAATTTTACTATGCCTCAAGATCTCAAGGTCCAGAGAAATGTACATGGCTGTTCCCTGTTTATCTATGAGCGTAGCAGGGCTGGTGTTGATCAACACCAACATAGAACATTCATAATGGTCCCTGGTTCTCCACAGCAGAGTATTCGGTCTCAGACACATGTGAGGCATCGATAAGCCTAGCGAGACCAGTTTTTGTAGAGTACTTGAAGATGAAGGCTTTCATGAGGTCGTAGCGGTAGTTTTTGTTGATGAAGTTGTAGATGATGGGATTCACGCAGCAGTGAAGAAGGGAGAACCACTGGGTGAGATGTAGTCCTGCATAAAGAGCGTTCTCCAGAGTGCAGTTGAAGGGCAGAACATTGAGAAAGGCTAGCGTGTCAAGCAGTAGAGCTCCATGGTAGGGCAACCAACACACTAGAAAGACCACAATGTAGGTGAAGATGAGGCGACGGCTGATGCGACGTTCCTGGTCAGCTGAGGGTTGGATGTTACCAGCCAAGAGGACATAGAACACAGCAATGATAGGGAAGGGAATGGCAAAGCCGAGCATGAAGAAACTCATTTGGATGCCAACTGTCCACTCCTTAGTGCTGTCTGCTGGGTACACAGCCTTACATACAATGCTATCTGAATGGCTGGATTTCTCAGCCTGAAGGAAGTATGTTTCAGGGAGGGAGGCAAAGAGTGCCAGCAGCCAAACGCCCACACAGATTAGCTGCCTGGTCCTTCTCCTCCTCTGACTGGGACCGTCTCCAAAATGTTTCACGGACAGGTAGCGATCCACACTCATGCATGTAAGGAAAAAAATACTGCTGAAGAGGTTGACACTGAAGATCAGTTGTGTAATTTTGCACATGGCGTCACCAAAAGGCCAGTGGCCAAGTTGAAGCAAAGAACTAATTGAGACCGGAAGAGTGGCCACTACGCAGAGGTCAGCGATGGCGAGGTTGAGGATATACATGTGAGTCTCGTAACGTGTCCTCTCAGCTCGCACGTTCACCCACACCACGAGAGCATTGGCGGCAAGGCCAATGATGAAGAGGAAGATGTAGAGCACAGAGAGGGCGTAGAGCAATGCCCTCTGGCTGAAGGTGCTGTGGCACACTTCCACATGGGAGACATTATCGTCAAGACTTGAGAAGTTCAGATCCCCCAGTGCATCCAAAATGTCATTGAAGTCATTCACGTTCACACTCATCTTGCCACGTCTTTGTTATTGCCGCTATTGGGACACAACGGCAGCGATCTGAAACAAACAGAAAGCCACTGTTATGACATGTAGACAGAAAAGAAAACACGAAAAGGGGCCAATTAAACTCAGAGGGACAGAAAAATGTAATACAAAGAAAGTTTATTTATAAAACACACATAATCTGAAACATCTCGAACACACCAGCATTCCTTGTCAGAGGGCAGGACCTTGAACTGTTAAAGAGGATTTTCAGTGCATGGGATTATTTCCCAGGGTTACTGGGTTGCGCTTCATTTCAAAATAAATTTAAACTGTCACAACATCAAAGAGGGAAGGGTCAAAGGGTCAAATAAGAGTGTCCACAATGAATAAAATGAATATATAATTGAAAAAGAAAACATGTTCTTAGAAACATCTTAGAAATGCAAGAACATTTTCAATGTAAAGACTCTAAAACTGTCATGTGTTGTAACTATTAAGCAAAATGTAATGATATATTTTCTGGTGTTTAAGAAATGTTTTGACCTTAACATAGAGTCATGATCATCTGCACCACACTCTCTATGGCTGATTTAACGAACAAAGGTTTTTCAAATAATACCAGGCCATGAAGCAGTTTTGCTCAAAACTTGTTTTAGTGTTACTTCACTGTATTGTCAGACAAGACAAACAAAAAAGCAAAAGTGATTCAGAGCTCAAAGGCTCTTCTGCACTACTTTGCAGAACAGAAGGACTAGATGCCCAGTAGGAATACTCAGATGGTTGAGCAAAAGCGTATTGGCAGACCTCAGTTGTCACGCAATGACCTAGTGAAAAGTAGATATTCATGGCAAATGGGAGGCATTTTGGATATACAAAAAGTTCAGCACAACTTGCAAGCCACATAAGTTAGTACAATGATAGATAGCAGAGTGTAACTTGTCTGAAGGCACCAGAAAGAGACTAATGCCCGTTAGATGTGAGATAAGTCATAGACAGAGGGGAGGAAGGGCGGCTGCGGCTGCTGCTCCCTCTGCGACACAAAGGGGTGAAAGGTTCTTTTCTCAAAATGATGTGCTCAGTTTGAGGACTGGATGCTAGGCTTTGAACTGACAACAGAGAATCACCACACTGGCGCTGTGTCAAAGTTTTTCATTTTCACATTCTTACAGTTTTGATCTTCAACCCCCAGGGTTTGCAGAATAATAAAAACATGGTCACACTTAAGTATGCTTTTAAATCTAAAACTTTGAGCTGCAAAGCAGAAATGCTAAACAGTTACGTGTTCACATTTTTAAGTAACATGGAGAATATTTAAAAAAATATGTTTGCAATTGGAATGGCTTAAAAAGAAAGAAAAAAAACGACGTACTTGTCTTTAGCTAAAGAACCATGAAGTGATAGAATTTGTTTAAGCTTGTTTATTTTCATTCCAAATCAACCCACTGTTTTGACCCTGGAACACAGTTAGCGCCTGACCTTGATATCATTAAAAGAAATATGAGAAGAGACACAGCTGCACATGCAGCTTTCCATTCTGACATCATTAGATTAGGGAGACGGAGAGGGCAGTGTAAACCTCTGACCTGACTTACCAGGTGCAATTGATAAACTCAGGTGCTGTAAAATGTGATGATCCATTATAGACGGCCCCAAGCTCCACCGTCACGTCCCCTAGCCTTGTTGTAAAACTGTTGCGTTTACACAGCTCAAACACAGCGGCCCCCTCACCTAAACTCACGGCCCCAGGCATCAAGTACACTTGCCCGCACAAAGACTTAGCTGTGCGGACACGGCTTCTCTCCGTGTAGCCCCCTCCTTCCTCCTCTCTCCCTGTCTTTCTCACTTGAACTCTCTTAAGTTTCCTTGAAACTAGGTATTGTTCCACTGCAAAGTGTTTCGTAAGCATGAAATAAGGGAATTATCAGTCAAGGTTGAAGAATGAAAAACAACAAAGAATGAAATCTTTGGTGATGTAACAACAACACAAGGAGTAATGCAAATCCCTTGAAAATACACTGATCATGAAACTAGATACCAAAGAAATTTAAATAAATCAATCCCACAGAAAACACAGAGTATAAAGTGTGGTTAAATGAAAAAACTGAAATATATAAAATTTATAAATACATTTATTTAAAAATAAATATTAATATATTCTGTTTGTAAATAGACATGTGCAAGTAACGCGAGAACCCTGAAAAACAGAGGAGAATTGTTTAAATTACAAAACTAAATCCTGCATCATTAAAAACCACCTTTGGTTCCAAAAAAAGTAAACAAAAAACACATAGGTAACAAACAACCTATTTTTTTACATGAATGAACTCACAGGAACTGATTATTTGCTCCAGAAAACAAACAATAAACCGAAAAAAATTCTTGCTCTACCTGACAGACACAAGAATGCATATTCTACTCTTAAAATGTGCATTTAAAATAATTTACTCTAAAACAACATTCATGCATTGTATGTTATATTAGCCTAAACACAATCGGACATCACGTTGGTAGGGACAAATCCGCGGGACTGGACGCTGCTAATCCACACCACCAACTGAGAGTTTCGGCCTCGTAAAAAGAAAAAGAAAAAAAGTGCTTTTTAAGTACCTTAAATTTCAAAGTGTAGAATTACAGCAAGTTACGCGAGGTTTTAAGACCGCATTGAAAACTGATACCTCCAACACTTATATCATTTAGATTTAAGTGTATCACGATTAGGTTGTCCGGTACGAGTAGGCTATGCAAAGGCTGCATTTAAAAATTAAACTCTCTTACACACACAAACAAGACGTACATTAACTTACAATCTTTGTGATCTGTTTTGGTCTCGCAGACTTCTAAATGTAGCCTTTGGTATCGAGATTCCCGGCGCCTTGAGAAAATGCCAGTGTTGTGGTTATCCGTTCGGGAGGATGGCGTGATTGTCCCTCAGCGCTCTGACTGCACTTGCTCATATAGCGCTGAGAGGAACGCCTACCGTTCAGGCGTTCCTGTCCAGCAACAATGTGAATGGCGGACGTGCGACACATCGGATTTCCACTCGTTTTTAAACAGCGATACAAACAAAAAAGACTGTTCGAATAAAAAAAATACGCTTTTGTGTTTTGTTTATGGAAATCAAAGAAGGCTATCCACGCGAAAGTTGCATTGAGTTTCACTGGCTGAGATATCATTCATGTAATATTCTCAAGATTTTGATGTCAGTAGAACATTATTTGCTCTATTCAAATTGGTGAGACTTTTTAACTTACATAAATTCTGTAATACATATTTTATATTGCAAACGTATTGCATAAAATCGCATCATTCCAATAAAAAGTTTAAGATGCCACATAGAAATGTATATTTTCACTGGCTGAAATGTCATCCATGTAATATTCTCAAGATTTTGATGTCAATAAAACATTCTTTGCACTATTCAATTTGGTAACACTTTATAACCATCATACATTTTGTAATAAATATTTTATAAACTGCTAACATATTGCATAAAATCACATCATGCCATTTAAATAGTTTAAGATGCCATTTAGAAACATAGATTTTCACTGACTAAAATATCATCCATATAATATTCTCCAGATTTTTACATCAGTAAAACATTCTTTGCACTATTCAATTTGGTAACACTTTATAACTACCATACATGCTGTGTTAATATTTTATATTGCTAACATATTGCATAAAACCACATCATTACATTCAAATAGTTTAAAATGCCATAATGAAAAATATATTTTCACTGACTAGAATATAATCCATGTAATATTCTCCAGATTTTGATATCAGTAAAACATTCTTTGCACTATTCAATTTGGTAACACTTTATAACCACCATATGTTGTAAGAAATATTTTATATACTGCTAACATATTGCATAAAACCACATCATTCCATTCAAATAGTTTAAAATGGCATATAGAAAAGTATATTCTAATACAGTATTTGAATGTGCCGACTGAACTGTTAAGCATTAGCTATGGTTTGTTAATTAATAATTATATATTAATATGATAAAATTATTACTGGTATCAGTCATCCAAAATTGATTTAATGCTCTATTTAGTTCATGCTTCATGGTAAAGTATTTTAACTTGCAACATGCTGTATCCTAAGTAGTAGCAGGTGAATGTTGTTTTGTTGTTTTTCCTGTCCCATGACTGTTTCATTCTTTTTGCATCCTCTTGGCAATCACTCAAAGACTTCCAAACAGTTTGTTAAATTTAGGCACGAGGGAACTCACCTGTTCTGAATCTTCAGCTGGCCTCTGTTTAGTTTTATGCTTTCTGGCTAAAGGCCAGTGCCTATTGTATGTTTGGAAAAGTGGAAACCGGAATGAAACATACAACAATATCAATGGCATCCTAATGTGATAAATGTGAATACTAATAGTGTATTGATACAACTCCAAAACATAATTTGACTTCCTCTATGGAAAGGAGATAAGACAGATTAATGTAACTGTAACCACAACATGGAACATGTATAGTCTTTGCCAGCATTATGTTTTGATTGTGTGAATCATTTCTATTGAGATGGATCGATGTGCTTATGCACGTAAACGTGAAATTAGTCGGGAACACCTGCCTGAACAATATGCATAATTTGTGCAGCCACCCCTGAAATGGAGAATAACACTTTCAAGCATTTGCAACCTCACATCAAACTCAAAAACAAATGATTGGTCTATGGTCTCCGTTTGAAGAGTCTGACCATGCAGGGTGTTTTTGAGACACGCATGGATATAAATTCAGCAAGTGAAAGACATTTGGTTTTAGTTAGGGGCGTAGTCTGGTAAACTGAGACTGTTCCAAATTAAAGATTGTTAAAATGGTCTTTCCATCTTATTAAGTTTTCATTGGAGCCTTTTTGTGTCTAGAAAGGAAAGGTTTGCTCAAAAGAACACTGGTTTTAGATTAGAAAACGTATGGGGTGTCTATAAAACAATATTTCTTGAAAACCTTATTGTTGACAGTTTTATTAACAAACTAATATCCACAGCCAGTAGTTCATTTTTTATCATAGAAAGAATCATCCCATCTAACAGGGAACATTCTTAGAACTTTGGTTCTAGTACTGTATGCTCATGTTCTTTCAAAGCTGAAGAAATGTTCTTCCAGTAACATAAATTAAACGTTGTTCAAGTGTATGTATAACATATTTAAACCTTACTGACTACTTGTTTCAGAATGTTCATTCAAAATTAGATTTCACAAAATGTTTGCATGGTGATCAAATGGAACTTTGTTTAAAAAAAAAACTATTATCCACAGTAGGACCACCAGGAAGGTAGTGAGACAAGGACAAATGATCCATCCATTGATAAATATATTTCACACTGCACTTCCACAGTATGCGTTTCCACAGGTTACCTGCCCACATGGACCTTTTAACTATAGGCTTTTGAATTCAAACATTATGTCGTAGACCAGATTTACAAGCAAAGGAAAATCCAACGTGACAACAGTTATTTATTTCAAAATGCTGCGTCAGAAAGACTCTTCCAACTAGCTGTGTTAACAAATGGTCGCATGGCATTCATACGTTGGAGCTTAACAACGCAAGCGTGACGTTGTGTTGTTTTGCACAGCGGGATGCCAAACAAAAGCTTGTTAGTAACCGAGACTTAACATGCTCGCGGCTTATCGGATAAGATAAGAAAACGATGAAAATGACCGACTAGAGCTCATATTATATGTAGAATCGCATTATGTGTCATAGTTAAATTGATAGAGTATTGTATTCCGCTTTTAATTGGCTGCATAGACGGCCCCCTGTACTCAGAGGTAGTGAAGAGGCTTTGATCTCGTTGCCATGGCAGCAGTCAGAAGCGCAGAAACCACAGCCTGTCTGGCGCGAGACTTATCCAGCTCTAGTTAAAAATGGTTAACTAATGAATAATCAGGAGTTATTGCTTGGGTGCCTTACTTCGCTTCGTTTAACCATTTTAGTTTCGAAAGCGACGGCTTGCAATTATGTTTTCCCTCTGATATTTAAATAGTCTACAGCACCTATTTAACTACAGTCTGTGGCGCGTGGAATCACTAAGGATGTCGCAGAGGTGAGTATAACTGCACTTTTAACTCGTGCAATGTACTGCCAAACGCAACGGCAATGTTGATGTGATGCAAAAACCACCGTAAAGTTTATAATGAACGAAAACCGTGTAATGTCTGTGTGGGAAAACTGGAATAGGTGTAGCCCTACGCAACGAACAGCCACAAGCGTACATCTGTAACGTGCTAAATATTTTGCTTATATTATAAGACAATATACAAGACTTCTTGAGAAGTTGAGAGAGAGAAAAAGGAAGGTGCAAAAGAATGTGTTCTTTGAAAGTGCAAGTTTGAGGAAAACGCCTACTAAGAGAAAGTCCACATTGTATTGCAGTTCCTATGACAACATAGAGCAAAACTTTTGAGAAGCAGTATTTTTGTCCCCCAATATGGCTATTCAGATCAGCTTTGCTGTAGGTGGAGGCGTGACATTTTCTGTCACTCTATACAAATCATTTTCTAAAGCAAAGCATTTAATTTAGTAGTACTGCTCTGAATGTTTAACGTATAATTTACAGTTTTTCTGAGTCCCTTTGGTGCATTTCTTCAGATCTTAAATTCTCAAAGCTACTTGTTCAACCTTCACGTCATCGTCACTTGTGCACATCATGAAAACAATGTCTCACTGTTTTGAACAAACTGCAAACTTTAATAAAAACAAAGTCCGCTGCTTACGACATTATTAATTGCTTATGTCATGTTTTTAAAAATGTATTATACTGGTTCCCTGTTGAATGTTTTACCCTCACTTACCTCTACATTTCTTTTCACTAATGAAGGGAAATGTAAATGGCTAGATTAACCAGTGATCAACCAGTCCTACATTTGGCAGGCATAAACAGAGCTAAACACAGCTACAAATTCTGGCAATGGAAGAATAAGGAAACAAAGTCGAGAAGTAAGGATACATGGTGGAAGGGTAAAGAGGCAAAACAGTAGAAGAGCTGGAAGACACCAAGACTGTAGACATGTTTCTGATTAAATAAGGGCCACTGTTGTGGACCATTTTCTCAATCATGACCTTATGGACGAGGCAGGTCAAAAGGTACAGCGAAATGTTGGGAGAACAACTGTGTCTTCAATCAAACATTTGTAGAACAGAACATGTGTCTAATCAGACAATGATTTTCAGTAGTTCACTTGCATTTTACAGTATACAGTAAATATACTTTATAGATACAGCGTAACAGAAAAACAAATATAGTCATGCCAAAATTGTGGGCACCCCTGACATTTTTCCCAAAAATCAAGAATTGCTCACAGAAAAGTTTTGCATTAACATGTTTTACTATCTTTATTCCCTTTGTGTGTATTGGAACATAACAAAAATAAGGAGGGAAAAAATGCTAATAATTTTCACACAAAACTCCAAAAATGGGCTGGACAAAATTATTGGGACCCTTAACTTAATATTTGGTTGCACACACTTTGGAAATAAATAACTGAAATCAATCACTTCCTATAACCACCAATAAGCTTCTTACACCTCTCACCCGGAATATTTGACCACTCTTCCTTTGCAAACTGCTCCAGGTCTCTCATATTGGAAGGGCGCCTTTTCCCAACAGAAATTTTAAGATCTCTCCACTGGTGTTCAAAAGGATTTAGATCTGGACTCAATGCCGGTCACTTCAGAACTCTCCAGCACTTTGTTGCCATCTATTTCTGGATGCTCTTTGAAGTATGTTTGGTGTCATTGTCCACTGGAAGACCCACAATCTCGGACACAAACCCAGCTTTTTGACATTGGGCCCTACATTTCAACCCAAAATCCATTGGTAATTTCATGATGCCTTGCACACAGTCAAGACAACCCCAAAACCTCTTTGAAACTCCACCATATTAGGGTGTGTACCTCTGTAGGTATTGTGTTCTTTTCTTTGTTGGCCTCGCACCGTTTTCAGTAAACAGTAGAATGATGTGCTTTACCAAAAAGCTCTATCTTGGTCTCATCTGTCCACCAGATATTTTCCCAGAAGTATTTTGGCTTACTCAGTTACATTTTGGCAAACTGTAGTCTTGTATTTTTATGTCTCTGTGTCAGCAGTGGAGTCCTCCTGGGTCTCCTGTCATAGCGATTAATTTCATTCAAATGTCGACGAACACTGATGCACCCTGAGCCTGCAGGACAGCTTGAATTTCTTTGGAACTTTTTTGGGGCTGCTTATCCACCATTCAGACTATCCTGCATTGCAACCTTTCATAAATTTTTCTCTTTCATCCACGTTCAGGGAGGTGCGCTTTCAGGTGTGATTTTCAAATTGCCCACACCTGTTGCTTGCCGCAGGTGAGTTTAAAGGAGCATTATATGCTTAAAACAAAGTTATTTATCCACAGTTTTGAAAGGGTGCCAATAATTTTGTCCAGCCCATTTTTGGAGTTTTGTGTGAATTGATGTGAAATGTGCTTTTTTTCCATCCTTTTTTGTTTTGTAACAAAAAGGGAATAAACGTGTATAGCAGAACATGTGTTTATGCAGTGCTTTATTTTCTGGAACAATTTCAGGGGTGCCAACAATTTTGGTCATGACTGTACATACAAAATGTGTGTGTGTGTATAAATATATATATATATTTCAGTTCACACTTACAAATGATTCAGGAGCAGTAAATGGTAAGCGTATTTGGGAGCGTATTCTGGAGCACTCCCCCCGTATCCTGACTTTGGTAGGAATGATTAAGTGTGAGGAGTCGGGGTGGTGGAGGGATGCCGTAAACCGTCAAGAGGTGTAGGTGAGTCGAACATGACTATATATACATGTTTCCGCTCATGCTGATAGGATGAGGTGTAATTGCTGATGACGAGTTGATTGCGTTAATCCTTTGAACGTGCTCCTCCCGAACTTTGTTAATAAAACATCATATAGTATTGTATTTTTCTTTAACGCTATGATATTGTTCTGTAATTTGTTGAATGACCAACAGTAAGTGTAACTGTCTAGTCCTGTCCAGTCTCTTGCAATCAGTATCCCACTTAGAGTAATAATGTGTAAATTAGTACTGTTTAAATTTACATATGCCATACAGATAAAGTGCAGTCTTGTGAATTTTCAATCATTGTCATTAAAATCATAGGTATAGTTTACTTCTGTACATATTGAAAACATGACTAAGCATTTTTGACAGTCTTGTTTGTGAACAATGGCACAAGGACTTGTTATTCTGTGGCAATGATTTGTTCATTGACATAAATACTTTTGAGAGAAGAATTAAGGATTTTGAGCAAGTTACAGACTTTTGTAGATAATCCATTGTGTGGTGCTGTTTGTACCAATTGTTTTTTGAGAAATTAAATTACTGGTTTGCAAGTCTAAAGTATGATTCAAAAAATGTACCTGAGAAAAAAAGTGACTGAGAAAAACAGTAAATTCCTCAAATGACAAAAGGGTTTTTCCTGATCAAGCACTACTTTCAGAGGACATTCTTAATTGCAAGTTTCAACTGAATTGCAGTACTTCTGCCTTTGTTGTCTTCTATATTTAAGATATTTCTAAGAGGCGCCTCTCTATTTTCTTGTAAATGTTCTTTTACAACCTCCTTTCTTACCTCCACCCACAACTCCTCCCCTGCTCCCCTCCCACTCTAAATATTCCATCCCCTCCTTTGATTTTGCCATCCCTACAATTTGAGTAGCTCTTGGCAGTGTTAATGCCCAGAGGGGAACAATACTGTATGGGCCCATCAGAATAAGAAAAGAAGGTGGTTTCACCCTCACCATGAACTCTTTCAAACATCACAAAAGGAGCACCCACACAGAAGGGAGTAAAAGAGGTCAGAGGACATCTGTGGAATTCATGTTTATTCAACTTTAGAAAGCGACGAATGGAGAAATAATGTTTGTCAGGGGATTTCTTCCATTATGTGGCTCAATATGCTGACTTGTGGTGAATTCAGTGTGCTTTCTGTGGTTTCCCACATCCAGTTTACACATTCAGACATTGGCAGTGCTAATTTTGGCCTTAGGGTCTAAAAAGTGCTCTCAACAGGTGTAATTAGGGCTATTAACATGTACTATTGCAGATTTACGTGTGTCTGTTGATCGCATTTCAAAGACAGGTTGTCATGAAAGACCATGGAAATGTTTAAACATGGAAAATTCTAATTGCATGTATACAAAAATAAAACAATTAAATATCTTTATTTTTCTATGTGTAAATCCAAAGCTGTGAACCCTTTTACCTAAAGTGACTTACATTGCATTCAAGGAACACATTGAATCAATTCTTGCTGTCCCTGGGATCGAATGCTCTACTGATTGGGCTACAGGAAATATAATGTTTTAGCCACATTATCTGCATATTTTTTAAATAAACTGTTCATAAAAAGAAAATACATTCAAGTCTAAGATTTACAGGACTATTGTCTCTTATTCTCGACTTTTATTAAACTATTATTATTACCTAAATATAATCCTTTTCCTTTACATAGTTCATATGGCCGAATGTGGGATGCTGCTCAGGGAGCTTTGGAGTACATTTTGGAGGATGAATATCCCACAATGCAACTCCATCCTCAAAAGGACCGCCTGCAGGTTTTTCAGACATTGGCAACTTTCTATCTGCGCTACCTGAAGATATTCCGTGCCCTTGAGGAGGTTTATGATCAGCTTGTTCACCCCCAGAAGAGACGGGTTGTGCACCAGGTTCTTGAGGGGGTAATGGGACGACTTGTTGAGCTGAAGAATGAGATGGTGGAGCTGGAGTACTCAGAGTTTCACTACTTTGATGACATACTGCAGGACTTCAAAATGACACCTGTGAGTGTGATAATAAAATACACTGTTACATGTAACAGAACGATGGGAATGTGTTGCTCTTTTGTAGCTGTAGATTCAGAAGAGTGGGCCTAAAGGGAATTTTGAAGATATGGGCTTGCGGAGATTTAAGTGTTCAATGTCAAAGTGGATTTTAGCAGGCTAAGCCTCTTGTTTTCCTCTGAATTTAGTGGATGCTAATTGGGGTCATTAGTGCACAGCCACTTTTACATATGACCTGGTCTGTCCAAGGCCTAAAATTATTTGAAATTTGTTTTTAGGAGGATCTTGAGGTACCTATTCCACGCTATTTTGTGAGGGAGAAGATGAGGGCACTGAAAGAGAGGCAGAAGATGTTGGCCCATATTTTGACTAAAGTTGGACGTCAGGAAGATAAAACTGTAAGTGTGTATCATTATGTAAAACACATCAGTAAAATACATATTCTCTCAGTACAAAACATGCAATGCAAGTCAAATAATAGTTGTACCATATACAGTAAACATTTCAAGTTCTGGTTCTGGCTTCTCATTTAGCAGGTGCCAGTTCAGTCCATGTCTATAGAGAGGGCTGTGTGGCTGCTGCAGGTCAGTGAACGAGCTCGGCAGGGAAGATTGAGAGCTCACTTCATGAAGACGATTCAGCAGGAGGAACAAAGAAGACTTCAGGGTTCAAGTTCTAGCATACTGGACCCTGATCAAGCAGCCACCTGCATTCAGAAGGTATCAGGAAATCACTTTTTCATGTATTGCATTACTGGTTTTAAACTGGCAAAACAAAGGGAAACGTTTATGCAGTGAAATTAAAATGTCTGCACAAATATAAAGGAATAGTTCACATAAATATGATAACTGATAAGTTATTGATTTACTCACTTTAATGTTGTTCCAAAATTGTATGGCTTTCTTTCTTCTTCCGGAAAAGAAAAGAAAAATGTTGAAGAATGTTGAAGAATGTTTCATCAAATTTGTCCATATTATGAAAGTCAATGAGACTCAAAACTATAATGCTCTAAAAGGGATATAAACATAGACATTATACAACATATAAACATAAACATGCAATTAATCCATATCTCGATGGTATATTCCAAGTTTTTGAAGCAAGAAGATTCCCTTTCGAAAGAGAACATGGGAAAAAAAAGAAAAAAAACTTTTATAAGATTATTGAGTAAAGTAAAACTACACATTTGATATTATAGAGGAAATAAAATAAATTATATTATGAAACCCAAGATAATATATACAGATCATAACATTATGTCAGTAAATATATCATTATACTGTGTAAATTGATTGTTGCATCATAGATATGGAATGTAATTTCTGCTGCCCTACCTGTGCATGAACTCAAATGTAGAGGTCAGGCCAATTTCTTTCACAGTTATCAGTTGTCACATTTGATCTATAGTCCGCTCACAAAAGACCATTACTGACATGCGATCCCACCTAATCATAAAAGATACATGTCCAACTCATCTGTGGGAATAATGTGCTTGTAGGCCCCTTGGCAGGAGGAAGGAGATTAGCATTGGAGTGCTGAGAGATGGGAAAAGGAAAGAATTCCTGGATTTTAGGTGTTATTTTTCAGTGCTATCCTAATCATGAAATCTGAGCCCATGTATCCTGACGTCTTTTTGAGTGAGTGTTCGCTATAGTTGATGAACCCAGACATAGCCTAAAAGAGATAGCAGATCTTGATTTTGGAGATCAGAATTTTTTACACTGCAGGTGTGAATCTGACTTTCCTGAGTGAAATGGAACAGAAAAAGACAGAGCTAAAAAACATAATGGTAAATAAAAACATATATATACTCACTGTTCTGTTCAGGTCTTTGTTCTCATCAATGTCAATTGTTAATGTTTGCATTATTCGCCAGTGGATTTAATAAAGATAGTTTGTGTTTAGGTGTTCTCTTTTGTTGCGCTATAAGGCGTCTCAACATGACTAATTGCTAATTCATTTTCAAATAGCTAATCCAACAAGCAAAATACTGTGCTTGAAAACCAGTAAATGTGATTGCATGAGGTGATAAACATAGATTTTGAACTCTCACACTGCAGGGCTTTTTTACTAGGTCTAATCCTCCCTTCTTTCTCACTCTGTAGCTCACAGCAACCCTGGAACCCATTTTGTTGTGAAACCCTGGAAACATAATCCTCTCTTTTGAGATGGCTATTGTTGTTTTAGCATAATTTTCGTTCAAACTAAAAGAAGAGGATTTATTAAAAGTAATACAGAAAATAACAAAAAAAATTAACTGTAGACCCTTGCCTGCATTTAAGCTTATTTTTGAGATTGAGATGCCTTAATGTTGAAGTGATATACATATCCTACAATTTTCACTGATAAACTGAATGAGAATTATTTTTATTTTTTTTGTCAGATTAGAATTTCGGTGGCTGTTGTACATTCCTCTCATCTAAAAGTCCACAGTGAATACAAGAAGACGGTAGATTGTATTCACCAGATAACACAAAAGCAGATGCATGTTCTTGATCTCAAATTGACCATGATAGCATCACTTCTGAAATGTGCCTTCAGCCTACTATTATCTTCATATTTCCTGCTAAATATGTTTGTCGCCCCATCTTCTAGGTTTGGCGGGGGTATCGAGACAGGAGGAGGGTCAAAAAGGAGTGTATAGAAGAGATGATATTTTTGGGAATGGTAAACACCAGGTTGATCTGCCAATCCAGCTAACAGGGAATGTTCTCAAAACTTTGGCAAATATACTTCCAGGAATGTTGATCGAATGTTCATTCAAAGTTATCTGAAATGTTTTAGTTTGAAATTCATGTAACATTTTTTAAATGTTAAAGTGATATTTCAACCAAAAATGAAAATGGTAATTTCCCTTTACACCAAGGGTCTTCATTTCACTTGGGACCAAGCCGCGTCTAGACACTGTGGGAACGCTTTTGCATGATTATGTTGTGAAGCACATGTGAAATCAATCCAATAGTGTGATGACATCACAATCAGGAAACTATAAAGCACACCCAGAAAAACAGCGAGTCAGGATCTGTATCTTCAACAAGCACTCTGTGTTGTCAGTCCCTACGTGTTCTGTCTTAGAGAGAGATTCAGACTGTTAGTGACAGGAGAAATTGTACACTCTGTTTTATTATGGGTGGGGATTCAAACAAGCTCTGTGTGGTCTGTTTGGGAGCGTAGCATGCCCAATAATCCCTTAAGGGTTGTTAGTAATGAGACAGAGGGGTGAGACAGAGTACTGTGTACAGGGAGCTAGTTGAGGTTGTGACTGGTGCAGTGGCTAGACTTAACATTGACAAAAAATATTAATGACCCAAGGGTCACCAAGAAGAGGGTGCCCTGGCATTTAAGCAGAGGATTAGAAATTGGGTAGTCAAGGCTATCTCAATTGCCTTGTCGGCTGGGCAACCTTCTGCCTCTAAGGTTCTCCTTTCAGGAGTTCCCCTTAATAACATTTGTGATTTTGAAGGCTGGTCCTCATCGCACACATTTATCAGGTTCTACGACCTAGACCTGGCCTCCACTCCAGGGTCCAGGGTGCTTGCCTCTGGTAATGGCCTCACACAAGCAGGCACCGGGTAGTAGGCAGCATAGGTACTAGGTTCCAACAGTGTCTCCACGCAGCTCGAGTTCCCCTGAAAGGGAACATCTCAGATTAATTGTGTAACCCTGGTTTCCTAAAGGGTTATGAGATGCTGCATCATGTTGCTATAATCCCTGTATGTCTGCAAGTGACTCACTTCAGCCTAACCAAAAGCTGACACACTGTTTTTCTGGGTGTGCTTTATAGCTTCTGTGACGTCACCCTGCCCGTGATGTTCCATCATGCTGATTTTACATGTGCTTCACGACATAATCACATAGAGGAGTTCCCACAGCGTCTAGATGCAGCCAGGGTTACACAAGTAAAACTGAGATGTTATTCACTCTAAAGTTGTTTCAAACATTTATGAATTTCTTCACAAACACAAAATATGTTTTGAATAATGATGGTATCCAAACAGTTGATGGACCCAGTGGCATCTATTGTGTGTTTGTTTTTCCATACTATGAAAGTCAAAGTGATTCTGATCCCGAAAGTGATCCCATCAACTGATTGGTTAACCTTATTCTTCAAAATAATATATTTTGTTTTCAGCAGAAGAGAGAAATTCAACCAGGTTTGGAAAAACATGAGGGTATGTAAATTATAACAATTAGAATTTTGGGGAAAACTATCCCTTTCTAAAGTAATGTTCCCAAAATGTCCGCAAAATTCTAAAATAGAATGTTTAATTAAAATTCGTGTAACCAAGAAAAGAAAAAGTTTGAAGTTCAGGGAACATTCAGAAATAATGTTTTCATAGCATAATAGGAACATTGGCAAAAGTTCTTAGAATATATTTTTTGTTAGCTGGGACTGTACTTGTCTTGGAAAGCAAATCTGTTCATGAATTTGTTGTTTTGTTCATAACTTAACTATTTTTCTGCTATTATGAACCTTTTTTACTCTTCATTGTCAGTTTTCTCATCTCTTGTCTTCTGGTACCCTATTTCCAGATACCAGCCCAAAAACCAACACCCAGCCCTGCCCAATTGCATGCCCAGCAGGTGGAAAGTAGGTGGCATGGCATGCAGGAAGAGCATGAGGATGAGTACCAGAGGGCACTTGTCAACATCAAAGAGTCAGTGCAATCTGTGGATGGCCCAGATATTAAAGAAAGTCTGCAAGAACAAATAAGGCAGTGGTTTATTGAGTGTCGGTGAGCCATACACAAAAATCACAGATATTATCTAAGCTATATTTTATTTTATTACATTTTATTTTCAAAAATAATTACATAAAAAATGATAGGAGGATCAAAGACATATTTCTGCTAAATGTATTTGATATAAAAGGAATCCCTTGTTAAGCAGTTAGGAGTAAAATATAATATTTGATAAAGAAACTGGAGATTTTAAATATTTAAAAGAATACTGCAAAATTGACCACAAAATCAAAGTTATATGGAGCAACCAACAAAGACATCTCAAACTTCTCAGGTTACTATTGTAACCATAGTTCCCTGAGAAGAGAGAATGAGACACTGTGCCCCCTAGGGGTCGCTTTGGGTAATACCTCCGGTATGACAGGTGCCGGCAGTCGACTATGACGTCACAACATGTGCGACTGTACGTATGAAAGAGGTACCTGAACAGTATGTCATCCACTTCATATGTGAAGGAGACACCTGCAGGAAGGCCCGAAGCATGGCAAAGGGATGCAGCATCTCGTTTCCTCGGACTGGGCCCGTGAGCAGGAGACCTACAGCCGCAGCTGCTAGGCCTACAACGTTTAGCCCAGGGGTGGGCAAACTACGGCCCGCGGGCCATATCCGGGCCGTTGGGCTTTTTAATCCGGCCCGCCGAACCCGTCGAACTTGTATCAAACCTCCTTCATTTTACATTTCCCTGTAATGTCACTCTGTCGCGGCTGCAAGCGGCAGTGGCACTAATTCCGTGCTAAAAAGGAACGAGCACAAAACTAATGTTTGCGCGCACGTAAATTACATCCGCGAGCGGAAAACAGAGCTACACGTAAATACGGGTACCCGCGAGCTCATTTTAATCACTCGAGAGCACTTTTATTTTTTGTCAGTCATGGGGCGGGGCTTGCTCTTGTAATAGTAACATCAAACGTCATTAGTTAGTTCCCTTTTTTCCAGAGGTCAGTTGTGATTAGACACCTGTGATTGTCAATCTTGAGCTGAGGCAAATATATGATTCAGTCACATTGCATATTATGGTTTTTCTGTCGATTCAATTGTATTAATATTGTTTTGTTGTAATTTCACGTGTCCCAGTCAAGTGATTTAAGACCAAACTATACTTTATACAGGTTTTCTAGGATTTCTTATAAGTAAATGCACAGATACGATCTTCACCCCGGCCCCTCTGTCAATTTTAAGAAACCAGTGTGGCCCGCGAGACAAATAGTTTGCCCACCCCTGGTTTAGCCACTGCTGAGCACTGAGAGTGGCTGGGCTAGTGACCAGCACTTTGCAGCTGTTCTTCTAGTCCATAGAAGGGAACCGCACTCAATGCTTGTGGCACAGCAAGGGGGTTCAGAGGAACCACTATTCTTACAGGCAGAGCTCACCAGAGCGGATGCCATATCTCGTGGCTTGACGGGACAGCAAAGTCTAGCTCAGAAGTCAAGAGGTGACTCCACTGCCCTCATGCCAACCCAAATCACTTGGGACCAAGCAAGAAACCAAATCTCCCGAAGGGTACACTTTAGAGATGAGAGGGGCCTGAAACTCCTCTACTTAAAGAGCGCATTGGGGGCTTTCAGGGCGGAGGGCTGATGACACCCTTACACAGCAGAGGCAATAATCTTTTTCCCTTGCCTACCACTTGCTAGGGTTGCCGAGCGGAGCTCCGTTGAGTGGAGGCCTCAGTAAAGAAGACTCTCATATTGAGAGAAGGCCTACTGCGACACGGTGAGGAGACTTAGTTGTAGAGAGCTCGAAGTGTGAATAGTAGGAAAAGCTCTCTCAGACCCCAGGCAGCCGCTAAGAGGCTAGTCCAAGCCGGTGACTCACAAGAACGTGCGCCTGGGGGAGTGTAGTGGAGTGGGAGCTCTACCCATACCCCCTTTTCTATAACTAGACTCCTTACAAGCTCAGGAGCTGACACGATTCTTGAACACTCAGGAGATCTACAGATCTACAGCACTAAGAAGTCCTGAACACCATGACCGGAGGCCTACAACTCTCCTCGGAGAAGAGGCCTGATGACATTTTGGGAAGCATGCAGATGTAGCCTCAGCCACATCTGCTGCTGTCGCAACCAGTTGGGTGCGTGAGGGAAAACTATAGTGGCAGAAAGACGCACCTTGGGATGTCTGCCAAAACACAGGACTACTACCTCAACGAGTAAACTTTGGGCCCCTTGGAGCAAGGCCTCCAAAAGGGGATAACTCTAGTGAGGGGAGGCCTAACTAGTGCTCGTCTAACTGCAGAATGGCTGGCTCAGAGAGAGGATGATGAGTGCTCTGCTCAAGAGCATTTCTAAGGGCTCTGGCTAGAAAGCACCCAGAGGCTAATATGGCAGAGCGGGGCCTCCTGGGAAGTTACCTTCTTTTACTGGGCAAAGGCCAATGCCGTTTTGGGGAGCTCGCTCAGGACCCAAATCCCGGTATACCACTCTCGTCACAGGGATAACGCCAGACATAATTCCATACGAAGAAGCAAATTTCTGCGCCACGAGAGATCAGTCTAGCTAGGGCTCTAGAACAGAGGCCTCAGCTCTGCAACGCCACAGGAGAGAAAGAGGCGGGGGGAGCGCAGGCTACTCTGGACAGGGGGGCTTAACTACGCTCACCGCCGGACTAAGTGACACCACAGGTCCCTCAAAGAGGCCGTGAGGTAAAACCTAGAGAGTGCCAGGGTGAAGTTGCCTAGGACACAAGGTTATCTTAGTCGGGCTCCTCGGAGCACTGCAACTCAAGACACACACACCCGAACTTGCGTGGAACCTACCTATCCGCCGGACATCAGTCCGGTAGAGTTAGATTGCTAAGACCACCTGACACATCATGGATCCGGCTAGAGACAGATAAGGTGTCGGGGCCCCACAAGAGGGGACAGGGAGGGTCTAAAATGAATCAGCCCCTTAGCCAACAGGCGTGCATCTCAATGCTTGTCTTGGGCTGTTTCCCGGTTCAGCCCCCGGGCTTCCTGTCTTCTCGACTGCCTGCCACACGAGGGCAGTGGGGCATGAGAGGGGAACTTTCAAAGAAAAGCTGTCTGCTTGGTGGCACGGAGAACCAGGTCTGTGGTGACCACCTCATGGAGGAACTCCTGGCCCTGGTCAAGGTCTTTCAGCAAGCCTGCCTGGTACACTTGCATCACCGGCATTTTGTTCAAGGCTGGACCGGCTTGACCTGCTGCCGCGTATGCTCAGCCATTCCGATGCATTTTCTGACGCAGTGTCAAACATACAAACCTTCCACGCGGAAGCATTGCCCAGCGAAAGTTAGTTAGTTATCTGGAAGTTATCTCTTCCACTGCTCGTGGTAACTGCCAGAAGCTCGTCATATGCAGGACAGGCAGGCTGTGAGCGATCAAGAGATCTCCAACATGAACAGCCCCCTGCTCGCCTAGGTTTGTGGAGAGCGAGCACATCCACCTCAGAGAAAAGCTACACACACAAACAACCCCCTCGAGGGTTGGTGTGCATGCTCCTCACCTAAGCATTTTAAATAAGTATCATAAGTATCATAATTCACATCTCGTGTGTGTAATCAAGTGTCAGAAAACACTGACACGGATGAATACAACAAAAGTGTTTTTTCTTGCTGGCCATCGTGGCAGACAACACTTGAACAAAGCTGTCACCTGAAGATATGAAAGAGGATGACGTACTGTTCAGGTGCCTCTTTTAAACCTGCAGTCGCACCTGTAGTGATGTCATAGCCAGCAAATGTCAAGTTCATTGCCATGGTTGGATTAATGCTTCAGACACCTGTCATACCGGAGGTATTCCCTAAAGCAACCCCTAGGAGAAGCAGTGTAGAGTTCCCTTTCGAAAGGGAAATACTTTTTCATGAATGTTTAATTTACTTCATATTTATATTTACAGAATCGATTAGGATGTTTTTAATGTATTTAATTGTATTGACATGTATTTAATTAGGAAATATGTTAAGAGGAACTTGGTATATATGTTAAAACTGGATTTAAAAAATATATATTCCATAAGCGAGTTATAAGTAACTGTGGCAAGTTGTGGAAGAAGTTCAATAATATTTTTTTTACTTATGAAATAAAAACTTTTAGTTCCTCAGCATTCCCTCAATTACTTTCTCAGAATATCTGGAACTAATCACCTCTATGTCAGCTTCAACCACTCAGACTTGCCGTTGTCTCCTCTAGATAATCTGTTAATTTGCTTCCAAACAAGAGCTTTTCCTTGCTTGTCTTCATTCACTCAACCTATTATTTTACTCTAATCCTAAAGAACATTCCTGGTCCTTCTTCTCTTCCTTTTGTGCAGAGGCTGGAATGTAAGCAGTCAAAGCAATGGTCACTTTTACCCAGGGCTGTTTGTGCTTACCTAATACATGTACTATTTTCAAATGTGTACAGTGTAGAGTGAGACTGGGCTGATTAGTGCATTCCAGCCTGATTTACTGCCTGCCAATGCATGCTCCTGCCCATTAATGCCAAGACAACATTCATAAGTCATCTCAGTTGGACAACACAATGTGGTGGGGGGAGTTCAGTAGCTTTGTCTCCGTTTAGCAGCCCCTTTATCTAGCCCCTTCCAGTGACCCTGCTGGGTTCCTGCTGGTTGTATAAGGGATGTATGGGATCCTGGGTCAGGACCCACAAGTTGAAGTATGTTGGCGTGGTTTCCATGTGCTGCTGAAGTGAAGGTGTAGTATTTGAATAACCAGACAGGCGAAGGCTGTAAAACATACACGTCTTGTCATTATTACATTTTTTACCTTGGAAACAAAGTGCAGCAGTCAGGTTCCAGAAGTAAAAATATAATTAGTTCTGTACAGACAAATCCACCCATTAGAGACTTGCAATTAGAAAATCATGTCCAAGAAGCATCGCAAATTATGTAGCAAACAAAGTGCAGCAGTCAGGTTCCAGAAGTAAAAATATAATTAGTTCTGTACAGACAAATCCACCCATTAGAGACTTGCAATTAGAAAATCATGTCCAAGAAGCACCGCAAATTATTGATTGACTTAAATATTTGCATATCTATGCATAATTTGCAATAAACTTAAAATATACAGTAGTTCCTATAGGTATAATCAACTCGGTCACACTTTATATTAGATTTACTTAACTACTATGTACTCATGTTTTGATGTAAGTACAATGTACTTATTGTGCTCATGTTGTATTTCCAAAACAATTTTGCTGCTATTGAAGTGTATTCAATTACATGCATTTAAAAAAGTACAAAAGTATAATATGAAAAAAAAATCATATCAAATTATTAATATGAGTTAAAAGACACCTGATATAAAGTGGGACCGAAAACTTTCAGCCATTGTTTAAATTTGACTGTTATTTGCAGTGGTCCATAAGTTTATTTCCCTTATTATAGCCGTTAAGTAGACTGTCTTGTCTTCGTCTCTTTTTTCAAATTTTTAGATACCTTTTTGCTTAAAATAACGTTTATAATGCTATGATACCACTCATGGCTTGATGGCTGAGTTCATGGCTTATAAAGACCTTTTTTGAAATTCAAATAGGGAAAAGGAATGGAAAAAATACCTCTAGAACCAACACCACTGAAAAAGTGGACAGGCACTAATGAACTCTTTAGCTAAGAAAATAATTAATTTCATTGTGCAATTCCTTCATTGAAGTTGTTTAGTAAAAAATATTTTCAGTTTATAATAAATAAATAAATAATTTAATGAGTTTTAGTTATTTTGTCATTGTTTTTTTGTGCAGATTTTTTACTTATCAGATTTAAATGAAAGTCAATCCCTCTGCATTACAGTAGTAGACCTTCAGCATGTGCTACCACATTGGAAGTGAGTTTCAGTCGTGTGCTACTGATTAAGATAGCTAAAGCAGCAAGCTCAGGCTGGGCTCTGACTGACACGTTTACCCTGTTATTCTAAACCTGCCCCAGCTCCCCTGAGAGTCAACGCTGGACCTGGCTAATGTATCCTCCCCATGTGTGAAGTTCACAGTTCAAATATGATTCATTTGCCTTTGTTCATGCGATCTGCTTTGTTTATCTATATGTTCACACAGACATTAAGTCTGCCTTACCTAATCTCTAAAAAATCTTTAAGAATTTTTTTTCTCACACAGTTATTCCCAATATATTTTCTATCATTTTTTTTTTTATTGAATTTGGGAAAAGTTGGGAGGAAACTGTTAAACTAAGTTTATGAGTTATTGGTTTTTCTGTAGGTCTCAGTCTCTAAATATAATATTTTATATTTGTTCTCTTTATTCTAGATGACAACACAGTATATTTCAACTGTTTCTAAAAAGTATAACAGTATAGTTTCTGTTTCAGAGATGCTACCGGAAAGTTCCCTGACTTCCCAAGCCCTGAGGATGGAGGATCTGCGTCCATATTTGCTCAGAAGACACCAGAGCAGGTTATTGATCCTATCCATTAAATCCATCCAGAATTACAGTTTTACAGTTACAGTCCCTATTACTGACTTTTACTCAATAATATTATATTGATACTGTTTATTCCATTAATGATTGTTTAAGAATGTTGACACATAGTAAATGTTTTGAAGGTTGCTGCTGAATTTGCTGCAAAGGAAGAAGAGAGGGAGAAGAGGAAAAAATCAAAAGATAAGGACAAAAAAAGAAATGACCGCAAAGAGAAGAAGAAAGAGAAAAAAGGAAAGATGAAAGGAAAAAAAGGAAAAGGAGATCCAGAGGTAAGGCCTTCCTAACAATGTATCACAATTGCACAGAAATCAATAAAGGGTTTTTAAAGTATCTGTATCTGCAGAATTAAATCAGCTGATGTGGCATATATTTGAGGGTCTAGCGACTGCGATGACCTCTGTGGTCATGCACACGCACAATGGATGAAACTTCATTGGCTTAACTGCATTGAGCATGAATAATTTGATTACAGAGCAAGTTTAAAGAAAAATAGCTTGGTTTTTCATTGTATATTCTCGTTTAGTGTTTCCTTCTTGTAAAAAGACTAGGATACAAGACATGAAGACTGTATCTCCTTTACAGGCAAGTTCCTCTAATCTGTAGGCTATTTTGCATTACAGTTAGATGAAAGCAGGTTTACGATCATTCCTATCAACATCTGTGCTAGAGATTTTTATTTGATAGATTTCCCTTAGATGAGAAGGCCAAGTTAAAAGAGTCATAGATGAGAGAATTATGAAATTTCACACCAGAACTTGCATTGTTCCGTGTTAGAAAAGACATTTAACATATTCTGTACACTCTTATTCTCATGCATAATTACACATTGTAAATGTGCCTGAATATCCCTGCTTGTGTTCTGTTTAGGGTATATTAAGATGAGGAATGTTGAGGATGTTAGTTTGTGAAACACGTCCACAGTCTCCGGAAATATCTTTGATTTCTGCAGGACGTTCCTGTAGTGTTCCCCCAAGATTTCACTGTAGCCTTGATAACCTCTTGCTCTCTCTATTCAGAACTCTTCCTATTGTTTAACATAGATAGAGGTTCTGTATTCTCTACTATATCCTGTGTTCCTATATTTTCTTTTAACTAAAGATGAATTAAAGCTTAGGTGTTTCAGGCAGCAGTCTTTCCTGTTTAAGTCCAAAGTTATTTAAGTTCATGTGAGGTTTTATGTTCTTTGATTTGACCTCTGAACGTCATATGCTGACCAGTGATTACTGTGAGCCAGTCAAGCGATAAAAATGACCGCTCAGGCTGATTGGCTGCGTTCCGGAGACCTAGAATGGAGCCTTTGTTCAACCTTTCCTTCATAAGAGCACCTGTAATCCTCATTGGAGTGCCAAAGCATTGATATCTGCTCACAATGAGGCCAAAATACCAATCTGACCTTTTTCAAATACTCACATCCTGTCTGAAAGCTGAGCCTTTCAGTAGTTCATTAAGGAATATTTGTCAGAGCTTTTATCTCGGCCTAGTTTAGGCCTAGTTTTAATTTCCAAGTGCCACTCAAAAGCTCCTTGTTAAAGAAAGAAAGAAGTATCAAATACATTGTTTGCAAAAAAAAAAAGATTGTTTATAAAACTTTCATTAGTAAATAATTTGTATATTCCACCAATCCTTACTACATTGCCAAAATATATTTCAAATATATGCTGTAAACAGTGCAACAAATTTAATATATATTTTGTTAAAAAGGCCAAAATATATTATTAAATGTACTTCAAGATGCTACCATTAGCTACAACACAAAATAACATCATTTACTAACAATAGCCATAAAATTTGTAATCATATTTAGTAATAATTGTTAACATTAATAAAACTGTTAATTGTTAGTTAATATTAGCTTGGGTCCATGAAATAATATTAACAGGTGCAACTATTGGTATTTTTTCATTGTTAGTTCAAGTTCCCTGTCAAGGGAACTCAACACTGCGTCGAACGCATATGGGAACGCATTAGTGTAATTGTCTCTTGAAGCGCAATTGAAACCAGGTGTGCGAGTGCACGTAGCCGAATGTGACGTCATGAGCCAGGAGTATAACTGCACGCAGCAGACTAGCAGCCTCAGCTTAGTGTCTTCAACAGCGCTCGAAGCTAACGTGTGTTTGAGTTGCTCTGCTGGCTGTAAGTCGATATATTTCACTTACCTCTGAAGAAATGGCGGATTCACAGTCTTTCAGGCGTTGTGTCACTCCTTGCCCGCGTTTTATCACGGGTAAGGAGACACACGCTCTCTGTGTGTTTTGTTTGGGCGAAGCTCATGCACGCTCAGCGCTCGAGGGCACTGAGTGTGCAGAGTGTTTGCAGCTGCCGCTGCGCACTCTTCGCTCACGCCTGGCAGTCTTCGAGGGGACTGCTCAGGCTCGCGTTCCTCGTGGGTCTGGTCCCGCTGCAGCTGAGGCTCAGCGACGGCTGCACTCATGGGGATCGCAGCTGGATTTAGCAGCGGGGTCGGAGACGGGCGAGCCCTTTTCTCCTCCCTTACCTGCTGAATCCGCGCTCACTCAGGATTCGGAAGCGCACCATGCGGTGATTACTTCCGACCTGGGTGATGACGCTCTGCTGAACCTCTCTAGTTCCGAGGAATTAGAGGTGGACGTAGTCAGCATTGATGTGGATGAAGCTGAACCGCCATCAGCTTCACCCGCGTTTGAGGAGCTGCTTGAGGTTGTCACTCGGGCAACGGCGAGGCTCGGTCTCGAGTGGCCAGCTGAGCCCAGGGACGCTCGTCCTAAGAGTCGGTTAGACGAGCGTTACCTGCCTGCTCGAGTGCAACCTCAGTGTCGGGGTTTGCCGTTTTTCCCGGACCTCCACACCGAGGTGTCGAGGTCTTGGAAGCGGCCCGCCTCCCATAGGGTGCATAGCAGCGTTTCTGCTAACTATGCTACCATTATGGGAGCCAAAGAGCGCAGCTATGGGGCGATGCCTAGAGTGGAGGAGGCGCTGGCTAACTACCTCGCCCCCCATTCATCGCCACCCCTTAAAACCCCGACGCTGCCCACCAAACCCCTCCGGGTTACTTCCACCATGGTGGGCAGAGCATACTCCGCGGCTGGTCAGGCTGCAGCGTGTTTGCACACGTCTTCACTGCTGCAGGCCTACCAGGCGGAGCTGCTCGCAGACCTCGATGAGGGCGGGGGAATCGGCCCTGAGGCAGTAGCCGAGCTGCGCAAGGCCACCGATCTTTCTCTGAGGGCTGCTAGGGAAACGGCCGGTTCTATCGGTCGCTCCATGGCAGCCCTGGTGGCCACAGAGAGACATCTCTGGCTCAACCTGACTTCTCTCAGAGAAAAAGATAAGAATGTTCTCATCGATGCTCCTCTTACGCCTCCTGGTCTCTTCGGCGACGCCGTCAAGATGGCCGTCGAGAGATTTCAGGAGGCTGCTAAGCAGGAAGTAGCGTTCCGGAA
Organism: Rhodeus uyekii; assembly: GCA_037043235.1. Classification (NCBI taxonomy): domain Eukaryota; kingdom Metazoa; phylum Chordata; class Actinopteri; order Cypriniformes; family Acheilognathidae; genus Rhodeus; species Rhodeus uyekii. The sequence continues at coordinate 2,352,767 of JAWRVZ010000084.1, forward strand.
GATTCTTCCCCGCCGCTCTCGGGCAGCTGGGCCTGCGAGCCAGCCGCAGCCCAGCAGCAGCTCCTCGCACCGCGCTGCTCAGCGGCAGAGTGTGGCTTCTCGCCAGCCTCCCCAGTCGGGTGGCGGCGCTGGTCGCCACACTCAGCCGCAGCCCTCTGGCAGAAGGACAGATCTGAGGGCTGTCCTTCAGGCCAAGAAGGCTAAGAGCAAGAGGCCCTGACACACTCTGGTCGCGGCCTCGCAGCGCTGGTCCTCCTCGAGGGGTGGACCAGTGCACGCCAAGCGCGGTGTACGGCTCGGGGTCTCGAGGGACCCGGGCCGTGCTCTACGCGGGCAGTTTTGTCCAGTCACGCTCCTCTCGGGCCGTGCTGGGCAGGTTGCCCCCTCTGAGGAGGGTCCTAGAGCATCCGCCCCGGCGGCTCTCTGGTTTCGGCCGGGGCCCAGGGGTGGCAAAATATTTATGTCCAGAGGTCGGTCTCGAGAGACTGATACCCTTAGTAGATTTCCTGGCGGCGTGGCAGCGCCTCCCAGGTATCTCTCGATGGGTCCTGCGTACCGTATCAGAAGGATACGCTGTTCAGTTCCGGGTTCATCCTCCCGGCTTCACGGGTGTGTTACCAACAGTGGTGAACCCCGAGCAGGCTCTGGTCATGGAACGAGAAGTAGACTCACTGCTGAGGAAAGAGGCCATAGAATATGTACCCCTCTCAGCCAGAGAATCAGGTTTCTACAGCCGGTACTTCATAGTTCCCAAGAAGGGTGGAGGCTTACGCCCTATCTTAGATCTTCGCACTCTGAACGATTCTGTCAGGCGACTGAAATTCAGAATGTTAACTCTGAAGCAGATCGTAGCTCAGATCAGGTCCGAGGACTGGTTTGTCTCGATAGATCTCAAGGAAGCGTATTTCCATGTCTCCATCCTTCCTCAGCATCGGAAGTTCCTCAGATTCGCCTTTGGGGGGAAGGCTTATCAGTATCGGGTTCTTCCGTTCGGCCTGGCTTTGTCTCCTCGCACTTTCACCAAGTGCGTGGATGCAGCTCTAGCTCCGCTCCGATCCCGAGGGATCCGGATCTTGAATTACATAGACGACTGGCTCATTTTGGCCCAGTCTCGAGATTTGGCGGTTCGGCATCGAGATGTCGTTCTCGCGCATATGAAGGAGCTCGGGCTGAGACTAAACGCCCAAAAGATTGTACTCTGGCCGAGGCAGAGCACTACTTTCCTAGGCGTTGTATGGGATTCTGTGTCAATGTCAGCACGGCTCTCCCCCGTGCGCATTACATCAATCCTATCTTCAGTCAACGACATAAAGCTAGGCCAGCTGGTCACTGTCAGACATTTCCAGAGAGTTCTGGGGCTCATGGCAGCAGCCTCTTGCGTGATACCGCTAGGTTTGCTTTACATGAGACGTCTACAGTGGTGGCTCAAGACCAGGGGGTTTTCCCCGAGGGGGAACCCTTCCCACCTGATCAAGGTTTCAAGGCGCTGCCTGCGAGCCTTGAGTCAGTGGAAGAATCCCTGGTTTCTTGCCCAAGGACCCGTACTGGGACCAGTCTGTCACCGCGTGATGCTGTCAACAGACGCCTCCCGCTCGGGTTGGGGGGCGGTCCTGAGGGACCGCTCAGCTCAAGGTTTATGGAGCGAGGCCTGCCTCTCTCTGCATATCAATGCGTTAGAGATGTTGGCAGTCTGGAGGGCGCTTCAAGCCTTTCTCCCAGACCTCCGGGGCCACCATGTGTTAGTCCAGTCCGACAACATGACGGTGGTATCCTACATAAACCATCAGGGGGGTCTCCGCTCCCTTCGGCTTTCCAAGCTGGCCGGGCGGATCCTCCTCTGGGCTCGGAACAAACTTTGCTCCCTTCGGGCAGCTTTTATTCCGGGATCCCAGAACACGGAAGTAGACTTCCTGTCGAGGCAGGGGCCGAGGCCCGGGGAATGGATGCTCCACACCGAGGTGATGGAGCAGATATAGGAGAAATTCGGTCGAGCCCAGGTGGACCTCTTTGCGTCCCACGAGGCGACCCACTGCCCTCTGTGGTACTCCCTCTCTCCTCCAGCTCCGTTGGGACTGGATGCGATGCAACAGGAGTGGCCGAGGCTACCCCTGTACGCTTTTCCCCCAGTAGCTCTGCTCCCGGGGGTTCTAGAGAAAGTTCGCCAGGACAGGGTCCGTCTCACCTTAGTTGCCCCGCGGTGGCCGGGCAGGGTGTGGTTCTCGGACTTGGTGTCCCTCCTAGACGGCACTCCTTGGAGGATTCCCGTCAGAGTGGACCTTCTGTCTCAGGCTCAGGGCAGGATCCTTCATCCTCGCCCGGAACTGTGGAATCTGTGGGTCTGGCCTCTGAGGGGGCCCGACTCATAGGCTCGGGTCTCTCGACTGAGGTCGTTGAGACCATTCTCCACTCTAGAGCCCCATCCACGAGGAAACTCTATGCTCGGAAGTGGGCTCTCTTCACTTCCTGGTGCGGTAACAAACCTGTAGACCCAGTGACCTGCCAGGTCGGTATCGTCCTGGAGTTCTTACAGAAGAGGTTCGCCGCCGGGCTGTCCCCCTCCACGCTTAAGGTGTACGTGGCTGCCATTGCGGCTTACCACGTACCCCCGAGTGGTATACCTCTGGGTCGGGACCCCCTAGTAGTTCGTTTCCTCCGTGGCACTCTCAGGCTGAGGCCTGCGGTACGTTCCCGGGTTCCTTCCTGGGACCTGTCCCTGGTACTCCAGGCCTTGTCCCAGGAACCCTTTGAACCGCTTGAGGACATCTCAGAGAAATTTCTCACTCTTAAAACGGTGTTCCTCCTAGCCATTTCCTCATTCAAGAGGGTTGGTGACCTTCAGGCCCTGTCAGTGGCCCCCTCCTGTCTGGAGTTTGCTCCTGGTCTGGCGAAAGCCTTTCTCTCTCCCAGACCAGGTTATGTTCCGAAGGTCCTTTCGAGCCCAGCTCGTCACATCGTACTGCAGGCCTTATGTCCTCCCCCCTTTGATGATCATGACCAGGAGTTCAAGAACAAGGTCTGTCCAGTGCGAGCACTGGACGCCTACGTCCGCAGAGCGACCCCATGGCGTAGGTCGGACCAACTCTTTGTATGCTTCGGGGCTCCTAAGGGAGCTCCAGCATCTAAACCTACTTTAAGCAGGTGGATAGTCGAGACTATCTCACTAGCTTATGAACTGGCGGGTCAGCAGTGTCCTCTGCATGTCCGCGCCCATTCTACTCGGAGCATGGCTACCTCTAAAGCTTTTTGCGCAGGGGCTCCCCTTGCCGATATTTGTGATGCGGCTGGCTGGTCCTCACCGCATACCTTTATCAGGTTCTACCAGTTAGACCTCAACCCCGCTTTGGGAACCTTGGCCCTTTCGTAGTGAGCTACGTTAGCTTGGCGTACTCCGTTCGCTGAGGCGGCGTGGGTATTCTCGTTCCCATATGCGTTCGACGCAGTGTTGAGTTCCCTTGACAGGGAACGTCTCAGGTTACTTACGTAACCCTAGTTCCCTTGGAGGGAACGAGACACTGCGTCTCGTAGCCTCAGCTCCATCGCACGCCGGCTGTTTCAGACACTAGTTAAGCTGAGGCTGCTAGTCTGATGCGTGCAGTTATACTCCTGGCTCATGACGTCACATTCGGCTACGTGCACTCGCACACCTGGTTTCAATTGCGCTTCAAGAGACAATTACACTAATGCGTTCCCATATGCGTTCGACGCAGTGTCTCGTTCCCTCTAAGGGAACTAGGGTTACGTAAGTAACCTGAGACGTTATCTCATTCATTTAAGTAATTTTAACAAATGGAAACTCAGTGCAAAGTGTTACCAGAAAATGTCCTATCTTTAAAAAAGGAAGAAAAAAAGAGTAAAAGCAAAAAATTTTTAGATACATTTTGAACAATATATATATATATATATATATATATATATATATATATATATATAGTAGAAAAAAATATATATAGTAGTTTTTAAAAAAACATGTTAGAAAATATAAGTAACTAAAGCATCGAAATATATGTATTTGTGTGAGTATATTTTAAAAGCTGTATTTATATTTAAAAAATTTGGATTTATTTATTTATTTAATATTTTTTTCTGAATAAACCGTTGCATATTACCCAACAAATTCTGGTAGAGCTAAAATATATTAAACCTGGCACATTAACTCATTTTGTTCCTGACCTGGCCACAGGGTTCCTTGATATAAGCTGCTAGATCCATTTGGAAGTTCTGTCCACATGAATTCAATTCTGTTCTGAAGTGCCACATGAATAATCATAAATCACTGCTCCCAGGCACTTAAGGGCCTTTCATATTTTCAGATGGATTTCTGTCTCTTTTGGGGGTCATTAGTTGCTAATGGAGAAATGTGTTTAAAGGAAGACAGCCCATAAAATATACAGCCTCCATTTGGCTCATTCCTTTTTGAAAAGCTTTGCTCCTGAGCAGACACACTCTGCGCTCTAAGTGTGTGCTTGTGACATACAAGCCAAACATTCGCGTGAGTATGTGAGGATGTTGATTTACTTTTAATGTGCGACCCCTAGTTGAGAGAAAGAAAAACAGGAGGCGCCGTAAATCATACTCTCAGCATCGCGTTCAGCCCCCGCTGTGTATTCACATCATTAAAATGCCAGTGCTGAGGGCGACCCCGCTCCAAAGCAGCATGCAAGCACATCACCCTGGGAAGAGCTTTGATCACATGTGTGAAATATCAGTCTCAGTCTGATTTATCCATAACTTGACTTAAATTACTTCAGAGAACTTTCCTTGTCTACCATGCAAGTTATTTTACAGGGGGAAAAAAGTGATTCTGTGCTTATGAAGGACCCACCTTGATACTAACTGACTATTTTGCAGGAGGAAGAGAAGGGATGGAAGATGACTCCAAGTAATTTCCTTCCTACGGTAGTCGAGGGAGCCAAACTGTACAATGGTAAGTGGGAAATGATTCAAAATGGTGCCGTCTATGTCTGTCATCTATAATTTATGCAGCTTTTCCCTGACCAAATGACTAATTCTCAACAATGTCAACAGTGTATGTGTGAGGTCAATGAGCGAGTGAGCTTTCATCATAGTTGTGACATGAGATGTGTCTGGAATATGTCTAAGTAACCAATAATGATAGGGCCATGTCAGTTCTCAGTTCAAGACCGGTCCAGATGGTTCCCCATCCCACATGGAGCGTCTTTCCTTTTCTCTCTCTGCGTATGTCTCCGTCCCCCTTCTTTTGTGACTCTAGATAAGTTTTCTTGCCCTCTCATTAAAACTGAGGCTCCTGACGCCACATAGAAGTCCAGCTCCTCCCAGTTCTATAATCAACAGCAGTCGTCTATCAACTCCCCAGTTCCCTTGGTTTCACAGCAAGGACAATTTTCATCATTTGTTCATCCAGTTCTTTCCAGACAAGTGTACACTGTAAAACAGACTCTGTTCTTTACAGTAAATAACTAGCAGCTGTTTTGACAGACATTCACTGTAAAAAATATGGTGTTTCAGGCATTACTGGAGACATTACTTAGATCCATGTATATTTTACATTTCAGAACCATTTAGACCATTAATTAACATACTGTTAAGTACACCTGAGACATGGTAAACTGACATACTTTAAAGGGTTAGTTCACCCAAAAATGAGAATGATGTCTTAATTTACTCTCCCACGTGTCATTCCAAAGCCATAAGACTTTTGTTTATCTTGGAACGCAAGTGAAGATATTTTTAATGACATCTGAGAGATTTCTATTCCTCATTTGACGGTCTACGTAAAAATAAAAAAATTCATAAAGAGATTGTTAAACTAATCCATATCTTTACCAAGTTTTAGTAAACAATTTGTGGTGAAACTGTATTAAGACAAAAAAAATTAAAACTGTGTCTTTGTTAGTAAAATGGAATAAAATTCATACAATTTATCACGATAAACAATAAAAAGATGTTCCCTTTCAAAAGGGAACTCTATGCTGCATCGCCTAGGGGTCAATTTGGGGAATACCTCCGATATGACAGGTGTCTGAAGAATAAATCCATAAATCGGGTTGTTTGTGTGTGTAGCTTTTCTCTGAGGAGGATGCGCTCGCTCTCTGCAAACCTAGGTGAGCAGGGGCTGTTTGTGTTGGAGATCTCTTGATCGCTCACAGCCTGCCTGTCCTGCATATGATGAGCTACTGGCAGTTACGACGAGCGCTCCGATCCTGAGAGAGAAGAGGCCGTGGAAGCTGAGGAATTTGAGTGCCTCATGCCTTCTGAATGAACGCTTCCCCCCGCAAGTCATACCATAACAGTCTCGTGCAGCACTACCCTCTGTCCCTGAGCTCCACACTGAGATGCCAGTGACAGCTTTGTTTAAGTGTTATCTGCCCGATGGCTAGCAAGGAAAACCACTTTCGTTGTATTCATCCGTGTCAGTATTTTCTGACACTACATTCTGGATGGATTTAATGGATAGGATTAATAACCTGCTCTGGTGTCTTCTGAGCAAATATGGACGCAGACCCTACCGTTAGGGCGAGCAGCTGGAGTAGGGCCCTGCAAACCCTAATGGTGGGCTCCCCTGAGCTCCACTCAGTTAGCCAGGGGGTGGAGCTCTCTGAGGAGAGCCCCCTTTAGATGCTCTTGATTGTTCGAGTCGTGTTGACTCCTGAGCTCGTGAGGAGTCTAGTTGTAGAAAAGGGGGTATGGGTAGAGCTCTCGCTCACCTATGCTTCCCCAGGCACACGTTCTTGCATTCTGGCTCAGACTAACCTCCTTTGGGTCTGAGAGAATTTCTCCTACTTATCACTCTCCGAGCTCTCTATGGCTAAGTCTCCTCGCCGTGGCGTAGTAGGACTCCTCTCAATACGAGAGTCTTCTTTATTGAGGTCTCCACTCCACAGAGCTCAGTTTGGCGATCCTAGTGAGTTGTAGGCAAGGGAAAAGGTTCTTGCCTCCTCTTGTCATTCAATGCGTAAGGGTGTCGTCAGTCCTCTCTGGGGAGATCAAGCCTCCACCGTGAAAGCCCCCACTGCGCTCTTGAAGCACAGGAGTTTCAGGCCCCTCTCATCTCGAGAGTGTACCCTTCGGGCGGTTGGCCCCATTATACTGGCCCCAAGCGTCTTGGGTTGTTGCAAGGGCAGTAGAATCACCCTTGACTCCCGTACTAGACTTGGCTATACGAGCGTTGTCAGGCCGACAAATATGGCCTCCACTCATATCTGAAGGATGCGTAATTCCACACACACATCCATCCTGATTCCTTCCCTCTCACAGGAAGTTCCTGAGGTTCGCTTTTGGGGGGCAAAGCTTTCCGATATTGGGTTCCTCCATTTGGCCTAGCTCTGTCCCCTCACATATTTACCAAATGCATGGATACAGCACTGGCCCTGATGAGGTTCCAAGGCATCCATGTGTTGGGTTACGGCTGATAATGGCCCAGTCCCACAAAATGGTAGTTCAGCATTGAAATGTTGTCCTTGGCCATAAAAAGTGCTTGGGTTGATATTTGAGAAATGTTGACACCTGCTCAGAGAACTACATTCCTTGGTGTAGAATGGGACTCTAATAAGATGCAAGCACAATTGTCTCCTACATGTATTAAGTCTATCCTGACGATAGAAAGGAAAAAGCTTGTCCAGGAAAAAGCTAGGAAATGTCATCACTGTAAAGGACTTTCAGAGGCTACTGGGACTGTTATACATTTGTCCTTCTGCACACGAGACACCTACAGTGATAGTTGAAAACCAAGGGGTTTTACTGAGGGGATATCCATTCTGTATAATCAGGGTTACATACAGATGCATTCGTTCCCTGGTGATATGGAGGAAGCTTTGGTTTGTGTCTCAAGGAACGGTGTTGGCAGTATCTTGTCAATGAAAAATTGTCTCAACGGATGCATCCTTCTGGATGGCTGCTTCTCAATGGGTCTATGGGGGGACCATCATCTCTCATGGCATATGAAGTGCTTGGAGATGTTGGCTGTGTTCAGGATGCTTTGCTCCCAGGAGTTCTAGAAGGGGTCTGCTGCAATGGGGTCTATTCTTAGTTTACAGGTTTACGTTCAGAGGTCTTCTCAATGGAGGAAGTCAAACCAAATGTTAATGTTCTTTTGGTCGCCCAGTAAGGGATCCCCGGGCCTCCAAAAAAGCAACCAGTAACTGGTTTGTTCAGGCAATTTCTCTAACCTACCAGGTGTGTGGTATGCCTTCACATCTACTATAAGCATGGCGTCTTCTAAAGCTCTTCTCTCAGGGGTTTCACTACAAAACGTATGTGAGGTTGCAGCCTGGGCTACCCCACACATCCCCCAAGATTTTAGAGTCTTCACCTTCCTTCTGTGCTATGCGCACAGGTGCTCTCATCCTAGTTATCCCTAGACTGTTTCACACTAGGACAAACATCCATCGGTTTGGCCTAATGGGTATTTCATTCCCCAAAGTGTCCTCGAAAGTGAATGTCTCAGGTAACGACGGGAACCCTTGTTCCCTGAGAAGTGAATGAGACACTGCGTCTTCTTGCCACACCTCTGTATGCCTGGATGCATCTTGTTTCGACCGATCAGAAACTAACTCTATTGTGTACTAAACTAAAAAAAAATAGGATGAAGTAAGTAACAAAAGAGGCAGCGGCAGTCATTCACAGAAGCCAAACAGTCTTTCCTGTGACGGTCAGATAATCTTCATCAGCAAGTGCCCTGAGGGCCTCATCAAACATGTCCTTTGTAGTGGCTGCTTCTGACTGGCCACGAAGATCATCAAACATCAGCTGTGTTGGTACTTCATAACTGGTGTCTCTTTATAACGTCCACTTTCTGCTGCCGCATGCTATGTCATGACACGGCACCGATCAAGATTGGACTAGTTTCACACGACTTCAGATGCTTATACACTGAGGGCGTTCCCCAAAGTGCTGTCATGCGACACAGCATACTGTTCCCTTCTCAGGGAACAAGGGTTACAGTCTTAACCTGAAATGTTTTTACTGTACAATTTTAGCATGTGTACATTGATTTTATTGTACATATGACCTAAAGAATTATAGGTTTAAATTTAAGTTTTCTGTAATGTATGTCGATTATTGTAAATGTAGATTAATGTAAAATATGGCTATTTATTTTAACACTGAAAATATTATTTTAACAAATGCTACCTTTTTCCCCATCAATACAAATGACTTTAACACATTGTATGTCCTATCTGACCTGATACTTTACTTGGGTCTTATTCTGCAATGTGTGAGGAGAATGTGTGTTTAGGAGCCACAACTCAACCTCAGCATTACCTGTAGTGCAGCAAATCAATCAAGTCACCCATGAAATCTCTTTACAAGACAAGCATGTTAATGAATGAGGCACTACTTCCTGTTTATGCAGGGGTATAAGGTCTCTCAATAGGAAATGAGAAGACTGGACTGCACTTCTGTGTTTCAGTGATCCATGAAGACATTGTATAGAGCTAGATCTTAGATCATCCAAAACCATTTGAATGTTTGTGTGTGTGTCTGTGAATGTATGTGCCAGTAGGGAGCAGGTGAAACAGAGGTCTGCAAAAACCCATTCTCTGTCTAACATTTCCAGGATAGATTGCTATGACAACATCCTGCACTGTTGCCTGTGTTCAGTGATTAGAAGACCTCCATCAACAATCTGCTCTGTATATCACACACCAGTGGGGAATTACCATGGGCAACCCTTTTTTTGTGTGTGGTCTAGTACAAACCATCTCGGGTCAGACACAGATTGTTTGATTTCTTTTTCATCCAGTAGATTTATTTACTTCCTGTTGCCTGAGGGAGGTCTGAGGTGTCTTTTAGTCAATATCTGATAAAGAAAGCTGTCTTTTTAAGTCACCGAATCTAACATTTATCTCACAGCTGTGCGTTTAGCTTGTAACTCTGAATGAGTTTATCATTCTTTAAAGAACTTAGAGGTTCACTAAAGCAGATCACCCACTTCACATCTGCTAAAGTTCTCTCTGTTCTCAAAGCCTCCACATGTATTCATCACAAGACATGAGTTGACGTCAAGTCACGTCAGTTGCAGGTCTTTGATGCTTAATCTCTCCCTTACAGAAATTAACTTCAGCAAGTCTGCTGTATGATTGTACTACATTCCTGGGCAAAAAATAAATAAATAAATATATTCTGTGCTAAGTAACTTTATATTCAGTATTTGTGCAGTTCTTGCTAATTTCCTGACTCGCCACTATGGTTAAGACCACTAAATATTTATCCATTTTTGGCATGGCCCCCTTTTCTTTCCACAGAGTTTATTACTGCAATTTATTCAGTGACAAGTTTTGTAGAGTACAATTATGCAGTGCTGCACAGTGGTTTTAACTCTAAAGAAGTAAAAAATGCCTTGCTGTAAAACTAAGCATATTTGTAGTAAATGTAGCACAATGCCAGTTGATCAGAGCAACAACTGGTTTGACTGACAGCAGCACTGCAGCTTGAACTAAGCTGCAGTTACTGAGCAACAGCTGCATTGACATGTATACAATTGGCATGAATACTGTTGCAGGTGTCATACTGCACTGAATGCATCTGTAAAAGTTTACATAGAAGTAGCCTACTATAGACTTTGTTTAAAGTAGGCCTACTATTTTTGTTAGTTGTTTTCTTGTATTTAGTTGCTGCTATTGTAGCTGGAGGGTCTTATTTGGCTATTTCAGCACCTATTATTTAAGTAAATTAAATATTTATTCAGTATTCACTAAGCGGGTAAAATATTGTGCATAAAACATTTAAAATATACTACAGAATTAAATAAAGAATTCTATATATAATTTGGATACAGTAGATATCCATAGCTGTTTTCATTACTGTTGTTGTACTGTGATCAATTTACCACATATTTTACTAGTTACAAATGTGGTCCATATGAAAGTCAAGTCAAGTCAAGTCACCTTTATTTATATAGCGCTTTTTACAATGTAGATTGTTTCAAAGCAGCTTTACAGGAAAAACAATACAGTATAAACAAAGTTTGTTTGGCTGAACAGAAGCCCCAAAAGAGCAGGCGAATCAATACAATTGATGAATTTTAAGTGTTAAGTTTCCCCAACTGAGCAAGCCATAGGCGACAGTGGCAAGGAACCAAAACTCCGGCAGGTGACGTAACGAATGAAGAATAGAATGGAGAAAAAACCTTGGGAGAAACCAGGCTCAGTTGGGGGACCAGTTCTCCTCTGGCCAACAGCCAAACCGTGCATGATTATTATACAACAATTCAAGTCCAATATGAAGTCCAATTTGGTCCGGTTAGAGATGGGTTCATGATCGTCACAGGGGAGGGTCCAGTAGAGTCACGGTCTCCACAGACACCCCAGGGCAGTGCTGTGCTCGTGTCCAGGTCCTTCATCTGATCTGGATACGGCCCGGATCCAGCTGCCCACGGTAACCTCGGAATAAACAGAGACCAATATCAGCGTAGATGCCATTCTTCTTCTGATGTATCGAGTACATCAGGTGTTATGGGAATGTTCCCGGTTCCGGCTTATCTAAATTATGCAGCCTAACAATCATTTTACATGATTTGGATTAAAAATGTATGTATAATGTGTTATGTGTATGCCAGGTTGAAAAGATGTGTTTTTAGTCTACATTTAAACTGACAGAGTGTGTCTGCTTCCCGAACTGTAATAGGAAGACTGTTCCAGAGTTTAGGAGCTAAATAGGAAAAGGATCGCCCGCCAGCAGTTGACTTTGATATTCTAGGTATTATAAGCTGGTCAGTATTTTGGGATCGCAATAGACGTGAAGGACTATAATGTGTTAAGAGATCGCTCAAGTACTGTGGAGCTAAACCATTTAATGCTTTGTAAGTAATTAGCAAGATTTTAAAATGTATTCGGTGTTTAATAGGAAGCCAGTGCAGGTTTGACAGAACTGGGCTAATATGCTCATACTTCCTGGTTCTAGTAAGAACTCGAGCTGCTGCATTTTGGACCAGCTGGAATTTGTTTATTAAGCGTGCAGAGCAACCACCTAGTAAAGCATTACAATAATCTAGCCTTGAACTCATGAACGCATGAACTAACTTTTCCGCATTTGTCTTAGATAGCATATGTCGCAATTTAGATATATTTTTAAGATGGAAGAACGCCGTTTTACAGATGCTAGAAACATGGCTTTCAAATGAAAGATTGGTATCAAAGAGCACACCCAGGTTTCTAACTGACGACGAAGACTTGACAGAGCAGCCATCGAGTGTTAGGCAGTAGTCTAGATTATTATGTGCCGAACTTTTTGGTCTAATAATTAGAATCTCTGTTTTTTCAGAATTTAGCAGTAGAAAGTTATTAGTCATCCAATTTTTTATATCGGTTATGCATTCTGTTAATTTAGTGAATTTGTTCGTTTCATCAGGATGAGAAGAAATATAGAGCTGAGTATCATCAGCGTAACAATGAAAGCTAATGCCATGCTTCCTAATAACTGCACCCAAAGGAAGCATGTACAGGGTGAAAAGCAATGGTCCTAGTACTGAACCTTGAGGAACTTCATACTGAACCCGTGACCGATATGACATCTCCTCATTTAATGCTACAAACTGATAACGCTCAGATAAGTATGACTTGAACCAGGCTAATGCAACTCCACTAATGCCAACATAATTTTCAAGTCTATTCAGAAGGATTTTGTGGTCAATTGTATCAAATGCAGCACTAAGGTCCAGTAACACTAACAGAGAGATACAACCACGATCGGATGATAAGAGCAAATCATTTGTAACTCTAATGAGAGCAGTCTCAGTACTATGATATGGTCTAAATCCTGACTGGAAATCCTCGTAGATGCTGTTTCTTTCTAGAAAGGAACATAGTTGTAAAGATATTGCCTTTTCTAGAATCTTTGACAAGAAAGGTAGATTCGATATCGGCCTGTAATTAACTAATTCTGTAGGATCAAGTTGTGGTTTTTTAATAAGCGGTTTAATTACAGCCAGCTTAAAGGTTTTTGGTACGTATCCTAATGACAAAGAAGAATTAATAATATTAAGAATAGGATCTATGATTTCTGGAAGCATCTCTTTCAGTAGCTTAGTCGGTATTGGGTCTAGCATACATGTTGTTGATTTTGATGATTTAACGAGTTTAGACAATTCTTCCTCCCCAATAGCAATAAAGGATTGGAATTTTTCTTCAGGGACACTAAAATGTACTGTATTTTGGAATATTGTAGTAGATTGTTGCATGTTTATTATTTTCTCTCTAATATTATTAATTTTGCAAGTAAAGAAGTCCATGAAGTCATTAGTGCTGTGCTGATTCAAAGCATCTGGGGTTGAGGCTTTATTTCTTGTTAATTTAGTCACTGTATCAAATAAATACCTAGGGTTGTATTTGTTTTCTTCTAAGAGGGTAGAAAAGTAAGTAGATCTAGCTGATCTTAAGGCCTTTCTGAATGCAATAGAGCTGTCTTTCCATGAAATGCGAAAAACCTCTAGCTTAGTTTTTTTCCAGCTCCGCTCCATTTTTCTGGCTGCTCTCTTGAGGGCCCGGGTGTGCTCGTTGTACCACGGTGTTGGACTATTTTCTTTAATCTTCTTTAAGCGTAACCGAGCAACAGTGTCTAAAGTGCTGGAAAAGAGAGAGTTTATAGTTTCTGTTGCAACATCAAGTTCTTCTAGGCTATCTGGGATGTTAAGTAGATGAAACTGATCGGGAAGATTATTTATAAAGCTATCTTTTGTGTTAGGAGTGATAGTTCTACTATATTTATAACAGGGAGTTAGTTTTTCGACTTTGGCTAAAGGTAATCTACACGCAACTAAGTAATGATCTGAGATGTCATCGCTCTGCTGCAGAATTTGAACAGTATCAACATTGATCCCATATGACAATATTAGATCTAAAGTATGATTACGAGAATGAGTGGGTCCTGATACATGTTGTGTAACTCCAATAGAGTTTAAAATGTCTCTAAATGCCAATCCCAATGCGTCTTTTTCATTATCTACATGGATGTTAAAATCACCGACGATTATGACTTTATCTGCAGACATTACTAATCCTGAGAGAAAATCAGCAAATTCTTTGATAAAGTCTGTATGGTGCCCTGGTGGCCTATATAGAATAGCCAGCACAATAGTTAAACAGGAATTATTACTTGCACTAGATAATTTTACATTGAGGACCATCACTTCAAAAGAATTATATTTCAAATTAGACCTTTGAGCAATACTGATCGTGTTACTATAAATTACAGCAACACCTCCTCCTTTACCTTTCAGACGAGGCTCATGTTTATAACAGTAATTTTGAGGGGTGGACTCATTTAAAGTAATATAATCGTCTGGTTTTAGCCAAGTTTCTGTCAAACACAGCACATCTAGTTTATGATCTGTAATCATATAATTTACAATAAGTGCTTTTGAGGAAAGGGATCGTATATTCAGTAACCCAAGCTTTATCATTTGTTCATTTGTGTTATATCCGTTCTTAGCTGTTTGTAAATCAATTTAATTTTTACTCTTAAACGATTTTGAGAGATTTTTGTATTTGCTAATTCGGGGAACAGACACAATCTCTATAGGATGATATCTAGGTGAAAGAGTCTCTATGTGTTGGAATTTATCTGACCTCTGTGACGTGAGACAGCTAGCAGACGGTCGGTTTAGCCAGTTTGTCTGCTTCCTGACCTGGACCCCAGTTAGTCAAGGTTTAGCTCTAAGACTATATGCCAAATTATTAGAGAGAAGAGCGGCACCATCCCAGGTGGGATGAATACCATCTCTTTTCAACAGGTCAGGTCTGCCCCAAAAACTTTTCCAATTGTCTATAAACCCTATGTTATTCAGCGGGCACCACTTAGACATCCAGCCATTGAGTGAGGATAATCTGCTAAGCATCTCATCACTCCTGCGCATAGGAAGAGGGCCAGAGCAAATTACAGTGCCTGACATCGTACTTGCGAGTTCACACACCTCTTTAATATTACTTTTAGTTCTCTCCGACTGACGAAGTCGGACATCATTAGCGCCGACGTGAATAACAATCTTAGAATATTTACGATTAGCCTTAGCCAGCACTTTTAAATTTGCTTTGACGTCAGGCGCTCTGGCTCCCGGCAAACATGTGACTATGGTGGCTGGAGTCTCTATTTTCACATTCCGAGTAATAGAATCGCCAATCACTAGGGCACTTTCAACAGGTTTCTCAGTGGGTGCGTCACTGAGTGGGGAGAACCTGTTTGATGTTCTGATCGGAATGGAACAGTGGTTTTTTGACCCGCGAGTATGCCGTCTCACAGTCACCCAGTTGCCCTGCTGCACGGGCTCTACAGCCGGAACCGAACAATGTACAGGGTTTGCTAAGCTAGTCGCATCCAAAGTAGTATCTAAAGCCCTTGCATTCTTACTATCCTCGATTAAAGTTTGGATGCGTGTCTCTAATTCTGAAACCTTCTCTGTCAGCCTAATTATGTCCCTACATTTATGACATGTGAAGCCTTCACAGCTGACAGAGACAGAAAGACTATGCATGAAGCAGGCAGTGCAAGTGACAATTTTGAGAGAAGATGACATGACTCACCGCGTGTGTTGATCCAACTTGTTGACCAGTTGTTTGATAAAGTCGGGAAAAAAGGCGCGAGCGAGAAAAACGCTGTATGCACGGACAGTAATATAGCACAATGCTAACGCGTTTAGCGACTTAGATTAAAGCTAACGATTACAATATATTAAATAATCTAATATTGTATTTAGCAATACAAACGAACGTCGAGTTTAAGATCTAAAACAAAAATCAAGTTTATATGTCAGTACAAACGCAAACGTAATCCACTCGAGCAGACAGGAAACAGCAGTGCAGCAGTCAAAAAAAAAAAAGCATGGCAAAAGTGTGATGTACATGTGTGAGTGTTTGCATGTGGAAATGCCCGTTTGACTTTTGAATTTTTCAGCCAACTTGCCGCTGTAACCTTGCAGGAAGCAATTATACGCCCAGTCAAAGCTGCTTGATTCTTTTCCATTAAGATTTTGCAACAAATGTCACATTGCTCAGTCTATGGAGCAAAGGGTTACATTCCTGCGGAATGAAGCTTAAAGTTGTAATGAAATGCAGAGATCAGAGCTTACCTCCCAAATATTTGACATAGTTGAATAGCGATGTCTGTCTCACAACTTGTTGACTATTTTTGTTATATTCATTAGCCAAACTGCTGTCAACAGGTTTGTTAAATTCGTTAAACTAGTAAAGAGATCGTAAAGAGATTGTAAAACTAGTCCTAACTATACAATCACAATATATGATGAACAGATTGAATTTAGGCTTTTATTCACATATGACTATTCATAAACTCGCACATCATGTGTGGTAAGTGGAAGACCAAGTGTTCACTTGATGTGCAAGAACCAATGAGCTTTATTCTAATGTTACGCAGTACATTTTAACTTCTTCAAGAACCAATGAGGTTTGTTCTAACTCATAAGCAGGTTCGGTTGAGCTTCTGTTTATGTTTAATGGTGTCTGTGAATAAAAACTGAATCTGTTCATTATATATGGCGATACTGTCTTTTGTCAGGTTTGCAGAAGCGAGGACTCACAAATGCGGGTGGAAGGGCTTTTATTACAAAATTAAAAAAATACAAACATAAACAACCCCGAGGGGGAAAAACAAGACCAGACCAGACTAGAATAGACTAAGACTTGACTTGAAACCTCACGACATGAACAGACATAGTAAAGACAACGACGCGTCACAGAACAGCAGACAAAGACGGAAAATATATAGAGGACGTGGGGAAGTTAACAAGGTAAAGCAGCTGGGATATATCAAACTAATGACAATGAAACAAGACGGGCGGGGTAATAAACAAGACCAGAACATGTAGCCAATGCTGACGCGCATTGCTGCATGATCACATTAAACATAGACGACGCGCATCTGGTGACAACCAAACTGCGCGTGAAAACACAACAAGAAAGCACACAGATGAGAGAGAGCGCAGCTCGCGCAAACCTTGAAACCGTGCCCACTCACATGACATAGAACTCACAAGAACGAGTAATCACCTGTTCTCACAAGCTCATGACAAGGACGAACACACGAATTATGAATTCACAAATCCCGATCCAAAACCGAAACTGAACCAGACCCAAGTATCGGGACCGGACATCATAACTCGCACAAAAGACGTCACACAGACAAGCGCACGCGGCTCGAATCCTCAAAGCCGTGCGCACACACATCAAACACGAGACATTACGGTAGTGCCAGAGCTCTGCCACAAAACCAAGAGATAGACCAGACCGAATGCGGCAGAACCGCATCTTTTTAAGACATCTTTTTAGAAAATTTGTACCAAAACTGCTCAAATTTTGAAGCATCACAGTTGCAATTTCATCATTATAACTTTATTAATACAAATAAATTTTATTTTATACATTTGTTTAATAAAAACAACATTAAAGTATATTTTATTTTACCCTAAATACTTTAATACTAAATACTGGCACTTTAATATTTCACAGATGATGGAAGAAAATATATATATAATAATACTATTTCAGTGAGTCCAAAAGCATTTCAGATCATTTATTTTAATTTAAACTATAATATGCTTTAATTTCATTGCAATTAACATGCAATTAAGTGTCTGAAAACTTAAGTTAACGCTTTTCTTTCAAGTGATATTTCCATGATAAGTAAAATTTGTAAAACCATGTGAAATGTTTTTACTTTTTTTCACAATGTTCTTTTCTGAGAATCTCTCCTAGATTTAATAGCAGCCTTATCACAGTAAACCATGTGATTAGCAATTCTGAACTCTTTTGTGATGTGTACCGCAGCCCAACAAGTCCATGTCCCACATCCTGTCTGTGAGACAGCTAATTAGAGCCTTGGGTCTTTGCTGTGCAAGTTAATTGGCAGCACACTGTTTTATCAGCTGTCTGTAATTGGGATATGATCATGTGGTGGGTTTATTTAGTTGTAATGAGGCGGAAAGGTGAGCACCATACTTAACCAGAATTAGACAATGTCCAGCCTGATCCCCAGAGAAACCAACTCTGTTGAGAAAGTCATTCTTACCGCAGTTGCTTATAGAGAGGCCACGGAAGTCATTTGTAGTACTCAGGGTTAGATTGAGATTGCCTTTTTGGTATTGTCTGGCACTTGCTTCCCTCTCGCTCACCTTCCTCCCTTCTTCCCTTCCTCATCCCAACGTCATGGTGAACTTGCTGGATGTGACCGATTGATTTCATTTCAGTCTCTTGGCAGAAGAGAGCTGTGGTAAGGAAGTGCATGTTTCTCACTGTTGGCTGATTGACCGGGACAAACAAGGAAAACAGGCTTTCAGAATGAGTGCCGCTCCATCGTCGTAGACTGACCAGCATACTAATTCACAAATGGTACAAAAAGACCATGCCGTGAAGATAACAGGCTGCTACGAAGCATAGAAGAGTAGATACAGCTGACCGCCCTCCAGCCCTGTAGTGTTTTTACTTTCAATCCCCATCTGGTGGGTAGCAAATGTGCTGCATATACACCATGTTCAGTCAGAGCAGATGTGTGTGGCCGTAACCTTCCCACAAAATTGGCCACCGTGTCACAAGAAATGTTGTTACTTTTCAGTTCATCCACAGTAGGTTCTGTTTTTCTTGCACTGTGTGGGGTTGGACCATTCGCAGAGGTCTTCAGTCCTAATAAAGCAGGTTTAAAATGCTGACCTCCTCACAGTCATGTGTTTTCAGGAGCGTTAGGTGGATGTTGTCTTTAAACAAACAGGCCATGCTATGTCAATGCATCCCTCTGAAGGAACGAGGCAATTATATGGATCGTGTTGCCCCAGGATGTTTTGAAAATGTGATTTTGTGAAAAGGAGGCTTTGTGGACGACAGTTCAACCTCTGACCTCAGCAAGGGATTTCATTTCAAAGTTCGATGCTTATTTTTAGGTGAGCTTTAACATCAGTGCCCTTTGACCCCTATGTGAACTTGACAGCAATGCATATTAGCATTTTTCGACATTCTGAATGTAAAGGAAATTTTCAAAAAAGACAAGTCAGAGTCTGTTTTGACACTCTTTAGTTTTCTGTATTAAAATGTATACTTATTGACGTTATTTTTGCTTTTATTTTCATCAAATTTTCAATTTAATTTAATTTCTGCTTCATTGCACTACAGAATTTTGGCTTATCTATTGTCATTCTGTGGTTGAAATTTGCCTGACTGCAGAGCATTCATTTGTTCTTTGACACTGCTCTTTGTCTGAGGAAGAGTCATGTTACCGGTGATCATATCAGAGCTGATCTGTCATGCTGCAATAGAAACACTGACAGTAAAAACTTGCAACAAAGGTGCATTTCAGAAAAAAAAAGTATTAAATGTGCTTTTGATCTTATTTTTACCTATTATTATGTTTAAGTTTATCACATACCCTCTCTAATTGCAGTTTGAGTCTGTGTACTTTTTTTTTTTTTTTGCCAATGATTGCCAAAGAGGTCAACAAGGGTAACGATTTATAATTGTCCATGTTAAATACCTGTCTGCTCACTACTTCAAATTAAAAGCAACAACACTATTTCTTGTAGCAACAAACTGTGACCCCTCCTCAGCACTCCCGCATGCAATATAGCAGCTGCATGTGTTTACGGACATGACATAAACATGCAAGAACAAATGACGTAAACCTGGAATTTGCCACCAAATCTGTCCAAACTGCTGAAAATTTACATCATTATTACAGACATTGGGCCATGTTATTTACTAACAGCTTGTACCAGCACAAACTTTCTTTTACCATTAAAAAACTATTGTCAAGTCACCTTTACTTATATAACGCTTTTTACAATACAGATTGTTTCAAAGCAGCTTTACAGTGGTCACAAGAAAACATTATAAACAAAGTTTATTTGGCTGAACGCCAGCCTTAAACGAGCAGGCAAATTAATACAATTGATGAATATTAAGTGTTAAGTTTTGATTATTGATTGATTTGATTTGATTTGATTGATAGTTTGATTATGTTGATAATTCAAGTCTAATATTAAGTCTAATTTGGTCCGATTGAAGATGGGTTCATGATCTACACAGGGGAGGGTTTAGTAGAGTCACGGTCTCCGCAGACACTTCAGGGCAGTGCTGTGCTCGTGTCCAGGTGCAGGTCCTTCATCTGATCTGGATACGGCCCGGATCCTGCTGACCATGGTAACTTCGGAATAAACAGAGACTAATATCAGCGTAGATGCCATTCTTCTTCTGATGTATAGAGTACAAAGATGTGATTGGAATGTTCCCTGTTCCGTTTGACCTAAATTATGCAGCCTAACAATAATTTTACATGATTTGATTTAAAAATGTATGTATAATGTGTTATGTGTATGCCAGGTTGAAGAGATGTGTTTTTAGTCTAGATTTAAACTGACAGAGTGTGTCTGCTTCCCGAACTGTATTAGAAAGACTGTTCCAGAGTTTAGGAGCTAAATAGGAAAAAGATCGACCGCCAGCAGTTGACTTTAATATTGTAGATATTATAAGCTGGTCAGTATTTTGGGATCGCAATAGACGTGAAGGACTATAATGTTTTAAGATCTCACAAGTACTGTGGAGCTAAATTATTTAATGCTTTGTAAGTAATTAGCAAGATTTTAAAATGTATTCAGTGTTTAATAGGAAGCCTGTGCAGGTTTGATAGAACTGGGCTAATATGCTCATACTTCCTGGTTCTAGTAAGAACTCAAGCTGCTGCAATTTGGACCAGCTGGAATTTGTTTATTAAGTGTGTAGGGCAATCACCCAGTAGAGCATTACAATAATCTAGCCTTGAACTCATGAACGCATGAACTAACTTTTCCGAATTTGTCTTTGAGAGCATATGTTGCAATTTAGATATATTTTAAAGAAGAATGCCGTTTTACAGATGCTAGAAACGTGGCTTTCAAATGAAAGATTGGTATCAAAGAGCACACCCAGGTTTCTAACTGACGACGAAGGCTTGACGGAACAGCCATCGAGTGTTAGGCAGTAGTCTAGATTATTACGTGCTGAACTTTTTGGTTTTTACAGAATTAAGCAGTAGAAAGTTATTAGTCATCCAATTTTTCATATCAGTTATGCATTCTGTTAATTTAGTGAATTGGTACGTTTCATCTGGATGATAAGAAATATAGGGCTGAGTGTCATCAGCGTAACAGTGAAAGCTGTCAGGATTTCCTAAATATATACAGTGAATAGTGCTGAAATGGCGTGGACAGAGTTAATTTTGCACCTGACTTTACTGCCTATGCATATAAGAGTTTCTCTTTCGGACACAAAATGTATGGGAGGAGAGTATTTAAATTAGTAATACATAGTAATTTACTAAGGTTTGCGCTAGTCACCACCCAAAAAAAGCATGATCTGGTAGTATTCCCGTCTGTGTTCTTTAACTTGCAGTCAGTAAATCAAGCGCAGAACTTTCCACTCCGATTGGTGCTTTTCTGGATTTGTACTAATTTGCCTAGTAAATCTGGCCCGTAGTGTAATGAATGAGGTTAAGAAAGAGGTAGATTTGAACACAGATTGCATATGTACTCACTTAATAATGAAATGGTGTTCATTTTTAATGAAATATCTTATATAGTGCAGCTTTTAATTCAAATTCAGGAACTGAATTAAAGTTTATATATATATATATATTCAAATTCATTCCATTTTAAAACGCAATTATTTTGTTTATGAGGCTTTGTTACAAGAACTATAGCTCAAGAACCATAGATCATAGAGCTGAATCATAGGTTTGATTCATAGGAAATACATAAACTGATAAAAATATAAACAATGAATTCACTTCTAGTTGCTTTGATTAAAATCGTCTGCCAAATGCATTATTTTTTTACTGCACTCTCACAAATGTTTGTCTTGGGCAGTGTAGCTCAAGCTTTTAATTTAGTTAGATTGAGATTAATGTTTTTTTAATAAGATTGGTTTTTTTTCTGTACATCTCTATGATATGCAAATGAACAAAACAGGGACAAACAACTTCAGACTGTTGTGAGGTCAGACCCTGCTATTCAGTCCTCTTCCAGTTTCCAAATCAACCTGGCGTACTGCCTTTAGCAGGACAGGATGTGTGTGGAAATGGACTTCCTGTCAGGATATGGCGCGTGAGAGCGTAGCACGGAGTACAATCAGATGCTACGTTCTCACCCAGATTGCAGCACCTGTGCTTCCTCTATGCTCCACACGCAAGAGGTCCAACCGA
This sequence comes from Rhodeus uyekii, assembly GCA_037043235.1. Lineage (NCBI taxonomy): Eukaryota > Metazoa > Chordata > Actinopteri > Cypriniformes > Acheilognathidae > Rhodeus > Rhodeus uyekii. Next base: position 2,374,916 of record JAWRVZ010000084.1, read on the forward strand.
GGCCCACCAGACAACTCTCAGAATTGTTTCCTCTTTTGCACACAGTGCTGACTGATGTTCTCCTGATTATACTTTGATGCTTTGTGTTTAAATGTGTTTTCCCATGTCAGAGAATGTCTATATGTTCTGCTGTTTTAGATAAATGTTACGTCAAGAACCATGGTGGTTTCCCTGTGGTATGATGACAATGTTGTTGAAATTTAGATTCATATCAATCATCCTCTGTGGATTTGTTTTTCTATATATCATCCTCTGTGGGTTCGTTGTGCATTGCAGAGGTTTGGCATAACCGAGATGAAAAACAGAACTACCTTCAAAGTTTCGATGCTCAGCTGGTGCGAGAGGAGAAGAGATTGGAAGTTGAAGAAGAGCTCAGAGTTCAGGTGGGAACAGAGCTGTCTTCAGGGGGGAAACCAGGGGCCTGTGATATAGAAGTTTAAACTGCCAATAGAATGCAAATTGGGACTCTCACCTTCATAATATTATCTCGGTTGTGAGTTAAGATATCAACACTCTTTCTGCACTACATTTTATGAAAGTCATAATACTATGAAAACAAAAAAAACTTGGCTCCTTCACTTCTCTTGTTTCTCAATTCATTCCATCACATTTTTCTCTTTCTCCATCTTTGTTTTTTATCTCTCTCAGGTGGATGATTTGATGAGGCAGGAACTGAAGAACCTTAAACTGGTGGTGGACAGAGACAGGGGGAAAAAAAAGAAGAAAGTGAAGAAAAGTAGTAAAAAGGTGATTGGCAGACTTGCATACTTCTTCCTTTGAGATAAGAGCTTTAAATTATCTTCATGAGTGACAGTGTACAGATGCTCTGTGCTCCCTGGTGTTTCTCAGATTATAGATAATGACTGGCCTGTAAAATCCTGTAATATGTCTTTTAGTCTAGATGGATCCAGATCTTAAGATATACACTCTGCCCTCTGTTTATGCACCTTGTGCGTCACTGGGGTCATACAGTAATCAGTCCTTATTATCAGGAATGTGGTCTGGACAGAGAATTAGTAAAGGTGTCTTGCCTTCGTCAGCTTGTGTTTTTATAGTTTCCCCACCTTTCCTGTCGCTCAATCAGTACAGCATTGGTGCTCACAACGCCAAGGGTTCGATCCCAGAGAAAGCAAGAACTGATTCAATGTGTATCTTGGATGCAATGTAAGTCGCTTTGGATAAAAGCGTCTGCCAAATGCATAAATGTGAATGTACCACACACACACATTGGGTTTGCATGTTTTAAGGGGGCATTCCATAAATAAGACATTTACATTTAAATGTATATATTTCCATCTCAGCGCATATTTTAGAACTATAGAAAGGGAATTGATTGACGCTTTGGGAACATTCTGCATGATTGCGTCATGAAGCATGTGTGAAATTAAGCCAATAGTGAATACTTTTCCCTAGGAAAGTTCTGCTCCAAGGAGTTCTGAAGAGGGTTCGGTGGGACAGGGTCTGTCTCACCTTGATCGACCCCATGGTGGCCAGGCAGAGTGTGATTTCAGACCTTGTGTCTCTCCTTGATGGCTCTCCCAGGGCACTCATCGGGAACCTGTTATAGGAGAGACCTGATACTTCACCCCTGCCCAGAACTGTGGGCTTGGTCTCTGAGGGGGGCCAGCTTATAGACTGTTCTCTCAACTGAGGTTGTTGAGACCATTCTCCACTCCAGAGCTCCCTCCACGAGAAAACGATACATCCTGAAGTAGAATCTCTTCACTTTTTGATGCAGTGCTTGTCAGCTGGATCGAGATAACTGCTCTGTTAGTATATGAGTGATTCACTGAAGGTTTATCGCCATCCACTTTAAAGGTTTATGTGGAAGCCTTTGTTGTTTACCACATTCCTTTGGGTGGAATGTATTTAGGGAGTCCCAATAATAACGTGTTTCCTCCATCGCACTTGCAGGCCGAGGCCTGCAGTACGCACAAGGATACCTCTCAGGGATTACGCTCTGTTGGTTGCCCCTTTGTGCTTGGGATTTGAACCTGCCATGGTGAAGGCTAGGCCCCACAAATGTGGCTAGATCCATTATACTGCAGGCCTTCTGTCCTCCTCTTTTCAGAACCAGGAAAAGAGTAATCTGCTTTGCCCAGAGAGGGCATTAGATGCTTATGTCCACATGTTGGCGTCATCTAAACGGTGATTTGAATGCTTTGGGTCCCCTAATATAGGGTTCCCAGCATCTAAGCAGAGAATGAGCAAGTGGTTGTGCAAGTCTATTTCACCAACTTCTGAGTTGGCCGGATTGCCTACACCAGGGGTCGGCAACCTTTAATGTTGAAAGAGCCATATTTAACAAAAAAAAACTTTTTCAAATATGTTCGGAGCCAAAATCTATGGGGGGTGGGGTGCGGAGCGAGGTGCGGGGGGTGCGACACTCCTTTCTTATAAGGGCTGATTTGGGGTATAGCAATGTGCCAGTTGTGTTGGTCAGAACACGACAGAGAAGGAAGAAATTGTCTCAAAGTGATTTATTCGATTAAACAGGTCAAAGAGGGGAGCCAACCATTAATATGAGCTTCAATAATGTCCGGTACTGCTGAAGGAGATTGAGATGTGGGAGCACAAGAAGCACATTTGATCAAAGATCTCAGTAATGTCCTTGCTCAAATGGATGAGCTTGGATGGAGGCTTGATGGAGACTTGGATGGAAGGGAGTGCAAAGGAGTGTGGTGTGTGTGGTTTTCCTGTAACAGATAAAACAAGATTCTAGTAACAGAATTACACACACACACACATATATATATATATATATATATATATATATATATATATATATATATATATATATACACAAACTATTGGCTTCTCCCCTCATACATGAACACGATTATATTCATTAATTATTATTACTTTATCTGAACATAGCAGATCAAAATGTAAACAGAAAATGAAGCACAGCTAAATTAGCATCGGGCTATAACACTTCAATAACTGCGTCATAACAAAGGTGAGTATGTGCATGAGCAAACATAGTGGTAATTGTGAACTCACTCTTATAAGACGCACAAAACACACAATATTCACTCGTTCCGAGGCTGTTAACCAAGTTATTGGCTTTTCTCCAGCGCTCATGTATAATAGTTAACTGATATCTGCCGCGGTGGGTGATATATGATTCACTCTGAACTGAACTGCTTCACTTTCTGAACTAATGCGCGTCGTAGTTTCAAAATAAAAGTCCCCTGAAACAGTCAGCGCAACAGCGCTCTTATTCCTCTCATATGGCCTTTTTCACAGCGGGACCGCTGCAACAACTTATGTGCAGGGGATGAAAGAGCCGCAGCACAGGGGTGAAAGAGCCGCGGGTTGCCGACCCCTGGCCTACACCTTTGGCAATTCAAGCCCACTCAACTAAGAGTATGGCTGCTACTAAAGGCCTCTCAGGATTCTCAATTTCAGACATTTGTGGTGCGACAGGTTGCTCCTTACTGCACACATTTGTAAGGTTATATGACCTAGACTTGGACTCTATACCAGGGGCACAGATGTTATTGACTTAGTTCCAGTCAGTCACTTGTCACTATGGCTGTGGGGGCATTGGCATTAGCATAGTTTCAATTAACGCAGCATGAAAGGGAACGTCTCGTCTTGGATACGACTGTAACTTTGGTTCCCTGAAGAGAAAATGAGATGCTGTGTCACTCTGCGATATATCCTTACTTACTTCTGTCATTTAGAAGCTGCTACTGCTTTGTTTGGCATGTCTTTATAGTTTCCTAGTTCATGACATCACCTGCCCTTGAGCGACAACTGTGCATGATTTGCAAAACAAACAATACACAAATTTTGTGTATTCCCACCTAGGATATAATGTGTCCAGATATGCATACACAATCTGCATTGCTGATTGTTCACCATTAACACTAATTTCTTTGTATTATTGGTAGACAGACACCAAGAAATAAGACAAACGACACAGAAGCTTCCAGTCATGCCTTTTATAATGTACTGGTTCATGACATCACCTGCCTCTGACGTCCCTTCACACCACTGGCTTGATTTCACACATGCTTCATGATGCAGTCACGCAGAGCATTCCCACAGTGTTAATCAACACAGCATCTAATTACCTCTTCAGGGAACCAAGGTTACAGTCATAATGTGACATTTCTGCCGCAGAGTAAAAAAAAAGAGATGTAAAAAGAAATAATAGAAATAAAAGATGGCTGTACAAATAAATCTGCATTGTTTATCCTTTTGATCTTTCATTCAAAATAATTGAAAGTGGGCAGGGAAATCACATTATGAAATAAATGTTGTTCTCCAAAACACGTGGGCCACAATCATTGGCACCCCAAGAACTCCTCCTACTTCATCCAAAAACATACTCTAGTACATTCCATTGTCAACTGTGACTTCAAATGGTTCTGGATTGTGTGGTCAGATTGTATCCACCAGATGGGTTTGGTGCAAACAGAGATCAAAATATGCTGCTGGATCTTGTGGGCCTATTTTTTTGATGGAGGTCCTGGACATCTTGTTTAGAGACATGGTATCATGGATTCGAGAAAGTAACAACAGATACAAAATTTGAAAAAAACTGACAATCTCTGTTAGAAATCTTATAATGAGCTGTGATTGGATCTTTCATTTGGACAATGATCGAAAAAAAATATCAAAATCAACACAAAAATGTCATAATGAGCAGAAAAAATAAGCTTCTACCACGACCATCCCAGTCCTTCTGGCCTAAAACCAATAGAAAATGAGTGGGTGAACTGAAGAAACACCAATGTGGAGCTCGAAATCTGAAGGATTTTGGTCTCTAATCTCTTGTCAGGTGTTCTCCAACCTCATTAGGAAAGAGAAAGATTATTGGATAAAACTCAGCTGTCATCTTGGCAAAAGGACTTTGCAAAAAGTGTTTGATAAAAGGGTGCCAATAATTTAAGGCCAACATGTTTTGGAGAAAATATTTATTTCATAATGTGATATACTCCATCCCACGTTCAATTACGTTTTTTTTTTTTTATGAAAAAATTTTTTTACAGCCATCTTTGATCATGTTTACCAGGGGTGCCAATAATTCTGACCACATCTGTACATATAAAAAGATATATCTGTTTGTGTATGAAAGTGAATATGTCTGTGGCTGTGTTTAACTGTGACCAGTAAATATATGGGAATATATAGGAGACAAATCCATCTCTATATTTTCTGAAATCAGTCACTATTGTGTCTTCTCCAAAACAAGAAGCACAGAAAAGGCCTCATTGCATGTCTGCACAAGACCTAGAATTCCACAACAACATATTTGGCACCCTACTTGAGCTGATTTACTCTGAGAGGTTTTGACAGTTAAATCGGTCACAGACGCTGTCTGTCTGATGTGTGTAATTTATACACAAAGATGTTTTTTATCATTAATCATTCTTCAAATGCAGACACATGGAAAACCTATTCAGCTCTGTTGGCATAAGACTAAATTCCAGCTATTAATTAATCTCGCTAGGTTTGCACATTGAACTTTTGAAACATTTGAAACACATTTAGTGAATTTAGGAAGCCATGAAATATGGGTACAGCAAATTGAACATCATGCAACTGGGAGGGTTTGTTTGTTAAATGAACATGCAACGCCCAAGCTGAGCTAATGCTTGCAGGAGTTCACCCTGCCTGTTATATAATTGTACGCAACAGTTTCCTGATCTAAATGTCACTGAAAAAACAAACTCAGACCTGCCAAAAATGATCCAGTTTTGGGAATCACAGTATGTTCAATCCAGGGGTTTCTGAGAAAATTACATAAGTGGATATTTTCTATTCTTCACAGAAGAAATTTTTAGAACCTTTGGTAACACATAATTTGTGGAAATACCTGGCTGCTTGTCCTGCTAGTCTGGTTCATTTGTGGTTTAGAAAAGCCCTGAATTACAGCAGGTTCCAGGTTGTCTCCAGTAGGCTGCTTAAAAACAGTTGTACTAAGAGATCATTCTAGATAATCAAGGAAACATGCATGCAGACCATCTCTTGATTCCACACAGTGTTTGTTTATGTCACCAGAGTGATATACCACACACCTATTAAAATAAAAAAAATTATTAAATTAAAAATGAAAATGTTACATTGTAGGGTCAGAAGATTTAATATACTGAAACAGATAAGCCTTGCTGTTAAAAGGAAAATAAGCTTCCTTTACAGTCTGACACTAATCTACTCACATTTTGATTCATTTTAAGACTTATTTCAATCTCAAATCCAGAAAGAAAAATAAAATATTGGTACTTTGATGTGACACATACTTTACCTCTCTTGTCATTTTCACAATTATTTTCACATGTATTGTTGTCCATAAATAAAAAACACATTTTATTTGCTTTAGAAAAAAAAGAAAGGGCGAAAGACTGGAAAGAAGAAGAAGAAAGAGAAGGACCTCACGGCTGACAGGTTTGAATAAATAAATTGGTCTAAAATGCATGTCTATTTCTCAAGAATATAATATTTAATAGTTAATTATATGTAGTTTAATCATTGGTAAAAGAGCATATTTGACATCTGCCACTGTTTGCAGCTTGGAAATGTATGTCATATGTTTAACACCAGTGCACTGTGAGAGTTCTGCTATAGAGGGATTATGCTTCTGGAAAATGTTCAAGCATTGTGAGTGTAAGCTTTTGGAGCTCAGGGGGTGACTGGCAAATGTCCATGTGGAGCACAAGAATTCATGGCTGGCTTTGAACACTATGATGTAATAGTTGCGTCAGATGCACAGCATGACTGATCAGTTTGGTCTCTTGTTTGCAATGCTCTTTCTGTTTTTTTCTCGACTGTCTTCCCTCTAGGACCATAGAATCTCTATATGAGGAGCTTGTTCTGGAAGGCTTCATAATCAGACCAATGAATGTCAAGTTGTCAGAATACATAGGTAAAAACTAAACACCACTGAGATAAATGTCACATATTTTTAGATGTCTGTGATGTCTTGTTTCACTTGCTTAATTCTGCATTAATTCTTAAACTAAAGATTACACTCAAAAAAGATCTGCTTAATATCTGCTAACTTTAATCTATTACCCATAAGTAGCTTTGCAATTACATGTCAAATTATTCTACTAACCCAACCACGTAATAGTCTAATGAGAGTTAGCTGACATATAGTTGTTGCTTATAGGTAGTAAAATGTCTAAAGTGAAATATCAATATAATGTAATATTTTATATTCAGAATAAATATGAACTTTTACCCTGGAGACCACCCTGACTATGACTCTGGTTATATGGTCTCCAGGGTAAAAGTGTGGTAAAAGGGTGGTACCAGGGCCATGGGGAATCAGGAAGGTGCAGGTGGGACCAAGGGCCAGGCAGACAGCCGTATCCAGGGTGGAGCCGGGGGGAACCAGGGACTAGGCAGTCAGGGTAGTCCAGGGTGGAGCCGGGGGTCTACCTTTCCCCAGAGGCTCCGCCTCCTTTGCCATACCCACCCTCAAAGTAACACTACTACCCCCAAAAAAGAAATTCTTGAGGGGCCTCCCCTGGAAACCATCGGGAGGCCTAGGTGGTCTTCAGGTGAGGGGCAAGAGTACCGGCAGAGGTTCTGTGAGGTTTGGCAGGGGCGGCGGTTCGGGCCACGGGTCGTCCAGCAGGGAAATCTGTTCATCACTGGCCTGGGGAAACTGTACATCACGGGCCTGGGGAATCAGTTCATCACGCATGGGCCTGGGGAATCAGTTCATCACGCATGGGCCTGGGGAATCAGTTCATCACTGGCCTGAGGAATCCGTTCATCACTGACCTGCGCAATCAGTTCATCACTGACCTGTGCAATCAGTTCATCACTGACCTGGAGAATCAGTTCATCACTGGCCTGGCTGGCAACGAGCGCTAGAGTTGGATGTAGTGCAGTGGGCACGGTTGCAAACTGACCAGCTAGACAAACTGGTCCAACTTGCCATTTAGCGGGCACCAATGCAGTCCAGTGACGAGCAGGCGTTGGTGCAGGCGGGCGAGCCGCTTCTGACGATGATGCTAGCGGGCTAGGCTGACTGGCTTGGGGCGAGACATTCGCCTGACACTTGTAAACGGCTTCTAACCAACTCAGTCCGGTCATGTCAGGGAGGTCTCTTAGCTGGTGGTGGTTTGCCCTGAACCAGAACAGCTTTCAGCGTTTCATCGTCGAGGGACGAGAAAGTGGCGAACAAACAGAACTCCCATGAAAATTCCAGAAAGTCTGGATGTTCACTGGCGAGCTGAAGGACTTTTGTGAGATGCTCCATGTCCGCCAAAAATGTCGTTCTGGGTGACGAACCCGGTCTCTTGTTTCTGTCACGCTTTGGATGCGTGCGATGCGGAGCAGAAGTTCCAAACGAAAACTCTCTTTATTTTGTAAACCGAAACCAAAAGACTTTAAATACAAAACAAAACGGCACTCATAGTGCAGATGCAACAAGACAAGACTGTGACACAAGTACTGTGTATAATTTATTTAAATTTATTTTTTTCTCTGTCACTATAATAATAATAATATTAGAGCTTATAATTATATTCCTAAAATCAGAGGAAAATGAATAACATTGAAACACCTAACTCTAGTTGTATACCTGAGCTTGACATACAGTAAACTGTAAACTTGTACATCTAATTTGATTGGATGACTGGAATAATATTGACAAGAACATGTTGCACTTGGTGAAATCTAGTTCTGCAGAAGTTCACTGCCTCTTAAAAATCATTCTCTCCCCTCTTTTTCCTGGAACAGTGTGATGTCTCAGAGGTATATCTTTTCTTTGAACGTTTGCTGTACATTGATAGTACCTGGAACATGGTTTTCAGTGGTTTTCGTTGCTATTTATTAAATTTTAAAGTAACTTAAGCACATTAAAATCAGACGGTTACATCAGTGAATCAAATTTTGAATCAAGTGATTCAGTTTTATGATAAATGCTTTGCCCTGGGGTTCAGACTCAGTTTTACTGCTAAAAGGAACTTGATCGCAAACATGTGTACAGTGCTGAATCACAACGATTTTATGACTCATCAATGGTTCAACTGCACAGCATAGCAACCTAATGTTGCTCTAAAATGATACAAAAGGTGAAGCTTTAAAAATTTAGTTTCTGTTTTGTTTGTTTTTTAGGAACAGGGTGTGGCGTTTTAAGTATAGAAACCGCATTGACTTCTATGTGTTGGAACAACTTTGTCACTCTGACATTGTTATTTAAGTTTCATGGAAACAGTGTAACGGTGCTGGCAAGCAGCCATTGATGTATGATGTTTGATAGCATATTTAAAGCATTGTGGCATATAATTTTCCTTGTATCTCTAGGTGAATACAGTTACTTGGGCACAACACTGCGGCAAGCAGATATTGAGCCCATGCCATCTCTCTCTGACGTAAGACAGCTCATCGCACTTTTCGGCATCCTCCCTTTAGGTGAGTGTAACCAGCTCTAACTAGTCAGACATAGTCAACTCTGCTTCTTTGTTTTAGTCATCATGCAAATGTTCAAAAGCACCTGGAAATGTCTGCAATTACTATAATGAAGTAAAGAGCTAAATATTTATTACTCATTTTGCATTAAATACCTGAAGATGATTTTTGCATTTACGGGTCTGTTTGGAGTAAATTAGTGAATACACAAAAAAGTTTTAAGTTTGACAATTTTATTATTACATTTATCAATTTGTATTAATTAAAATACTGAGAAATTATTTGACATTTCAAATTCACATGAACTACAGAAAAAATTATTTTCTTTGTTAAGTTAGAATTACCAGTATTAACTTGAAATCAAAAACAGTCCAAATTTATGAATCCTGAATACATTTTAATTTTCTAACAAAACATCAAATTATATAAAAACAAAACTTTACTCACTTACTTACTTTCCAATGAAAAAAAAGATAATTTTTTCATGCTGTAGTGTTTCATCAATAGGTAGCCATATTCATGTTTATCAACAAAATCTGGTTCCAACACTGTGCTTGAGACATAGGAAATAGGCAATATATATTTTGTAAAAGAATTTTGAGACATATCATCTCTAATACATCTGTAACCTTGGTTTCCTGAAAATGGAATGATACGCTGTGCCGAAAGCGCTTTGGGAATACTTAGCGTGAAGCACATATGATATCTAACCAGTGGTGTGAATGTATGTCAGAGGCGGGTGACTTGATGAACCAGGAAACTATAAACGCATGCCAGGTGCCGGCACCGGCAGCTTAAAAGTGGCTGAAGTAAGTCTGCATGAGATGGAGGTAGAGTAATGCAGCGTTTCTTACCCTCAACATTGAACAGTCATAACCAAGACGTTCCCTTTCAAGGGAACCCACGCTGTATCGAAGACACTTTGGGAACGTCAATATCTATGCCCAATACCCATAAAGATGAGGGCCTGTCGGGAGAAATATAGATTCTAAATATAGACACCAAGATTCCGGGAGTTGGTTTAAGGTCTAACTGGTAGAGCTGGTGTGTCCGGGCCCTGGCAGAGGACACTAGACACATCAGGTGAGGGAAAAGTTAGGGCCAGGCCCGTCTCTATACTCTTTGACAGGTCCATTTGCGATCCCCAGTATGCAGATTGTTGCTGTGCCTCGGCAACAGTGGGACCTAAACCCTGATCATGAGCCTGGGCCGACTACAGGCGGAAACTGTCACAGTGGTAACTGTTCAAACAAACAACTCACAGATCATGTGTCTCCCTGCCCGTGATGTAACAAGGGCAGGGAGTAACACACAAGTGTTGTTTGTCCCCAGTAAGGGACAAACAACACCAAATAGACAGACGTTTCACATGTAGTGCTTACTGAAAACACATAAGCTGCTGTTGCCAGCGTACTTTTATAGTTTCTTGGTTCATGACGTCACCTGCCTCTGACGTACATTCCACTGTTGGTTAGATTTCACATGTACTTTACAACATAGTCACACTAAGCGTTCCCAAAGTGTCTTCTACATAGCGAGAGAACCCTTGAAAGGGATCTAACTCAAGATGATGAAGCCTAAGGTGATATCCAGGCTAGACTTCTTTTGGCAGTCCCCTTTGGGGGAAAGTGTTTAACACCTCATTATACGGTGCCCATTTTACTTCGATACTCACTTGGGTGACACTAAGGTGATTAAAAAATAAATAAACAAATTACATGTAAAGCCATGGCCAAAGGTTTTGATAATGATACAGATGTTAATTTTCACAAACTCTGCTGCCTCAATTTTTTTTATGGCAATTTGCATATACTCAAGAATGAAGAGTGGTCAGATGAATCAGTTAGGCTGGAGATCACTACGTCATACTGATAAAATAGTATGACAGACTGGAAGCTTTAAATTGATGGAGGTGCTTGAAATCCATGTTCTTCCTCTGTTAATCATGGTTACCTGCAAGGAAACACATACAAGTCTTCATTGCTTTTGCATAAAAAGGGATTCACAAGCAAGGATAAGTTGCACCTAAATCAACCATTTATCGAATCATCAAGTACTTCAAGGAGAGAGGTTCAATTGTTGTGAATAAGGCTTCAGGACACCCAAGAAAGTTCAGCAAGTGCCAGGACCGTCTCCTGAAGCTGAGTAAGCTGTGGGATCGGGGCACAATCAGTGCAAAGTTTGCTCAGGAATAACAGCAGGCAGGTGAGTACATCTGACTTTTGTAGGATACCCTGGTGTCAAGAAAGGCAACAAAGAAGCCCCTTTATCTCCAGGAAAAACATCAGGGACAGACTGATATACTTTAAATGGTACAGGGATTGGACTGATAAAGAATGCAGTAAATTAATTTACTGTGAGGAATCTTCTTTCCGATTGTTTGGGAGATCCAGAAAAAAGCTTATACAGAGCAGAAAAATTGAGTGCTGCCATTAGTCCTTTGTCATGCCAGCAGTAAAGAATCCTGAGACCATTCATGTGTGGAACTGCTTCTCAGCCAAGAGAGTTGGCTTACTCACAATTTAACTTAAGTACACAGTCATGAATAAAAATGGTACAAAACCTTCTCCCACCATCCAACAAACGTTTGGTGACAAACAATGCATTTTCCAGCATGATGGAGCACCTTGCCCATAAGGTAAATGTGATAATTCAGTGACTTGTAGAACAAAATATTGAAATTTTGGGTCCATGGCCAGGGAACTCCCCAGACCTTAATCCCATTGAGTTAATCCTCAAGAGGAGTGTGGACAAACAAAACCCCACAAATTCTGACAAACTACAAACATTCATAATGAAAGAATGGGCATCGCTCAGTCAGGATCTGGCCCAGAAGTTAATTGACAGCATGCCAGTGTGAATTGCAGAGGTCTTGAACAATAATGGTAAACACTGCAAATAAATGCCCTATTAGTAAAAACAAATGCCCTTGGTACTTATAAAACATTTGTAATTATACTTCAGTAGAGCAGAGCAATATCTGACATTATTAAAAAATGCAGTTTTTTTTATATATCTCATCTGGGTCAATACAAACCCAAATGCAATGAGGCACCAAATACCTTTTTTGAACATATTTTGCAGGTAAAAAGTCGCCTTTCTTTATATAGCACTTTTTACAATACAAATTGTTTCAAAGCAGCTTTACAGTGGTCACAGGAAAACAATAAAAGTTTTTTGGGCTGAAGAGTAGCTTTAAAAGAGCAGGTGAATCAATAAAATTGAAGAATATTAAGTGTTAAGTGTCCCCAACTAAGCAAGCCAGAGGCAACAGTGGCAAGGAACCAAAACTCCAGCAGGTAATGGAATGAATGAAGAACATAATGAAGAAAAAAACCTTGGGAGAAATCTATGTATAATGTGTTATGTGTATGTCAGGTGGAAGAAATGTATGTTTAGTCTAGATTTAAACTGACAAAGTGTGTCTGCTTCCCGAACTATATTGGGAAGACTGTTTCAGAGTTTATGTGCTAAATATTAAAAGTATCGACCACCAGCAGTTGACTTTGATTTTCTAAGTATTATCAACTGATCCGAATTTTGGGATTGCAATAGACGTAAAGGACTATGATGTGTTAAGAGATTGCTCAAGTATTGGGGAGCTAAATCGTTTAATATTTTTAAGTAAATAACACGATTTTAAAATGTATTCGATGTTTAATAGGAAGTCAATGCAGTGTTGACAGAACCGGGCTAATATGCTCATACTTTCTGGTTCTAGTAAGAACTTGAGCTGTTGCATTTTGGACCAGCTAGAATTGTTTTATTAATCGTGCAGGGCAACCACCCAGTAAAGCATTACAATAATCTAGCCTTGAGCTCATGAACACATGAACTAACTTTTCCGCATTTGTCATTGACTTTAATGACAAAATCTTTAATTTTAATGAAAATTAACTTTTCCGCACATTCCGTAATTTAGATTTATTTTTAAGATGGAAGAATGCAGTTTTACAGATGCTAGAAACGTGGCTTTCAAATGAAATATTGGCATCAAGGAACACAACCAGGTTTCTAACTGACAACGAAGACTTGACAGAGCAGCCATCGAGTAGTAGACAGTCGTCTAGGTTATTACACGCATAACTTTTTGTTCTAATAATTAGAATCTCTGTTTGTTTTTTTGGGGTTTTTTTTTTCAAAATTAAGCAGTAGAAAGTTATTAATCATCCAATTTTTTTATATCAGTTATGCATTCTGTTAATTTAGTGAATTAGTACGTTTCATCATGAGGAGAAGAGATATAGAGCTGAGTATCATCAGCCTAAAAGTGAAAGCTAATCCCATGCTTCCTAACAATTTCATCCAAAGGAAGCATTTACAGAGAAAAAGCAATGGTCCTAGTACTGAACCTTGAGGAGCTCCATACAGAACTTTTGATTGATATGACAACTCCTCATTTACTGCTACAAACTGATAATGGTCAGTTAAGTATGATTTGAACCATGCTAATGCAATCCCCCTAATGCCAAAATAATTTTTGAGTCTATTCAGAAGGATTTTGTGGTCAATTGTATCAAATGCAGCACTATGATCCAGTAACACTAACAGAGAGATACTGTCAGTGTGGGCAGAAATCAGAAGGATACAATAGCGAGTGATGCAAAGAGTTTATTACTCAAAAGACAGTGGAACAAACAAACAGAAATAAGTCCGCAGTGTGGTAGATTCAAGTGGCGCTGGGACTGAATGGGCAGACAGATATGAGATGAATGATATGATGAATCCTCGTGGCAGACGTGAAGTGATGAATCCTTGTGGTAGACGTGAACAACAGGAATGGAGAACAAAAGGAACAGAGGAGATAAGGCAACAATCTGACAACACAGGGAAAGTTTGATTTAGGCGGGTAAGTTTGATATAGGTGGGAAAGTTTAATATTGGATGGTAATGAGTGAGCATGTTGAATCACGCATCCACACACATGCAGATAGAGAAGCCAGAGAAGCCCCCCTGGCACTCGTAGGAGAACTTACCCATTGATTGTTGTCATCAATAAGGGAGTGGTCCAGGATATCCCTAGCAGGGACGGAGGGGAATGTTCTTAGATGAAAGCCACACCTTTTGACCATCAACGTAGGTGGGAGGTTCAGACCGGTGGCGATCGGTCTGTGCCTTGGTGTGCGCGCACCCGCTCGGAGCAGTGCCTGACAAGTTCTGTTCCAAGTGTGACGGCACTGCTGGACGAAGGTGTGAGCGGAGGGGACCGCGACTTCAGATTCCAGACTGGGAAAAACAGGTGGCTGGCACCCTATGCAACACTCAAATGGTGAGAGGCCCATGGATGATACTGGTAATACGTTATGTGCGTACTCAACCTATGGGAGTTGTTGACTCCAGGAGGAAGGATTATGTGATACCATACAACTAAAAACATCTCTCTAGATCTAGGTTGGCTCGCTCAGTTTGGCCATTGCTTTGGAGATGGAAACCCGAAGATAGGCTTACACTCACACCCAGTAATATATAAAACTCTTTCCAGAAATAAATTGGAGCACCCTGTCAGAGACCACATATATTGGGAGGCCATGTATACGAAAGACATGTATAATGACAGCCGCCGTTGATAGTAATTTAGGTAAGGGGATGAAATGAACCGACTTCGAGAACCGGTCCACTATGGTCAAAACTACTGTGTTACCCTGGGAGGGTAGGAGGGCGGTGACAAAATCTAGCATGATGTGGGACAAGGCTCTCGAAGGGACAAACAGCGGCTAGAGTAACCCATCTGGGGAGCGATTGGAAGTCTATGAAGTCTATTGCTATGAGTGCAAATTGAACAGGCCAAAACAAAATCTTGAATGTCGCGAGCCATTCTAGGCCACCAGAATCATTGCTTGATCAAAAAGCTGGTACGACTATCCCCTTGATGACATGCCACATTGGAACCATTACCCCACTGAATATCATCAGACCTTAATTCCTCCAGCACAAATAGCAAATTCTGCGGGCCCCCAGGTGGAGCTGTTACCCCTTCTAAGGCCTATTTGACCTTTGATTCGACTTCCCATATGAGTGTGGAAACAATGAGTTTCTTGGGTAAAATGCACTTTTTGAAACTCGGATGGTACGAAAGGGAAAAGTCAAAGCATCCAAAAAAAAGAGCCCACCAAGCCTGCCTGGAGTTAAGTCTTTTGGCAGATCTGATATATTCCAAGTGCTTATGGTTGGTCCAGACTATTAAGGGTACACCCGACCCCTCCAACCAATGACGCCACTATAGGGACGCCACAATAACCCTGCCCTGTTACCAATATCATAAATGTATTTGGCTGGTGACAAACGATGGGAAAATAATGCACAAGGGTGCATCTTATCATCTGAGGAGGAGGATGACGAAGATGAGAAGTGTCTGTGAAGTGAAGTAGAAACTGACAAGAAGGATCAGGGGAGATGAGGATGGGAGCCAAAACAAAGCAGCTCTTGAGGTTGAAAAATGTAGCTTCGGAACTGGGGCAGATGAACCTGGTCACTAGAGAATCAGAAATGTATTTCTCCATGGCCTCCCTCTCCAGAGTAGAGAGTGAGTATAGGAGAGTGAGAATCTCTTGCCTTTAGGGCGGAGACATACCTGCAGAAGTTTGGCTCACCCGAGTAATGCTCCAGTGGGTCTTGCGCCGTGGGATCAGGTAGATGTTGGATCCTGCTGGTGAGCTCAGACACCTGCGCCACCAAAGCTTGTACAGCGCAGCCGGTGGCCGTCATTTTTTCCTCCTGCCGATCAAGACGAGCCACATTACTTGCCAGGAAATTTTACCAGTCTTGCACACTCGTGGATCCGTTGCCGTTCTGTCAACGCAGGCAGAAATGAGAAGGATAGAATATAGAGTGATGCAAAGAGTTTATTACTCAAAAGACAGTGGAACAAACAAACAGAAAGATATTCTGTGTCTTCCAGTCTTCTGTGTGGTAGATCCAGGTGGCACAGGGACTGAATGGGTAGGCACACGTGAGATGATTGACGTCATGAATCCTTGTGGCAGACATGAACAACAGGAATGGTGAACAACAGGAGCACAGGATACCACTGGGACAGGGTCATGGGAGACAAGACAATGATCTGACAACACAGAGAAAATTAGCGGGAATGATATAGGCAGGTAATGATGTGCAGCAGGTGATGGTGATGAGTGAGTGTGTATGTTATAAGTAACCACACCTCCCCCACACTCACCCCATGCATCCACAAACGTGCAGATAGAGACTTCATGAAGTGACTTCATGAAATGTGACAGATACAACCACGATGATAAGATAAGAAAAAAAACATCTCCATTCCATTTTAAGAACCTCGAGGGAACTTTATAGTGGCTTATCAATTTTTCAGGAGTGGCATTATTATATCCATGCCCATACTCATACCTGTTTGGGTATATGTGTGTTAGTGTAGGTAATAGAATGCACCCCATCTGCACTTCTGACCTGTACTTGACACTACTAAGCAGCACATGGTCTTTTGTAACTTTCTCTTGAGCGAATACTTCATTGTCATAGCAAGGCCTGGTGTCCCATATCACTCTATTCTCATTTAATACCCCAGTCGTGGGCTCAATGGGATCAGTATAGGGATCAGGCCAGATCATACACATGCTGCCCTGGTGGGCTGTAACCTTAACAACAAGGAGAATTAGATTTTCCCTCAGTGATTCTTGGCCCTAGGCAAAGAAGGGTTACCACATAAACAGAGATAAAACAAAGACACCTCATTCAGCAGCAGCAAAATAATCACACAAATGTGTCAGGATGTTCAAATCTCTGTGGTATGCAAGAGTGTGATGTCTCTCCAGAGGTCTGTCATCACTGCATTCCCAGAAGAGAGTAACACTGCAAGTGCAAAACTAGATTGATCCCAATAAAACAAAACCAGAGCAAAAATAAATCAACGTTCAGAGGTGACATGAAATGAAGTCACCCTGTCTGTTTTCTAAATGCAAATTATAGATACTGTAAACAATTCATCTGCACATATTTAAAAAAGGAAAGGAAAACAGTTAATTATCTTTTGTTGTTGTCAAAGACTGTGCCTCATCAAACTTACCAGTATTTTGGCACATATTCATCTGTTACTACTGACTACTACCAATACATCATTTGACCAAGTGCTTTTGTATGTTACAATGGTAAATGTTGTTTATTTATTTAATTTACAAAGTTGCATGATCATGCAAATCTGAATCCATAATGATCATTTTGCAAAAAAAAATTGCATGGTTCATTCTGAATGAATTTTATTGGTAAGCTTTCAGTGTTCAATTTTAAAGACTTCTTGTCCTTGAAGCAAAAGAAGATAAGAACTACTTGTTAAGAACTACTAAGACATAGATGAGTACCAATAAACACAAACCAATGTAAGCCAACATAAAAATAGATTTTGGTCTTTTCAACAAAAACTAGAAAAAATGAACTAGGCGTTTAAAAAGAGAGATAGTAATTGTGTCATAGTCATGTCACGTTCCGCCTGTGTGATCCTTCTGTGTTTCCGTAGATTGTCATGTTAACAACTCTCCCTTGTTTGTTGTTTCCAGGTGCTCCTCGTTTCTCCATTTATTTATACCTTCATGTTCTCCATTGTCCTCATCGATCGTTAACGTTATGTTGTGCATGGTTTGTGGATGTACCATTCCGTGTCCCATGAGTTTTGCACCGTGGTGTGACGCTTTTGTTTTTGGGTTTTGATTAAAGTGTTTCTGTTTGAATCTCTGAGTGCCTCCATCTCTCCGCATCACAAACCACATTGTTCCAATTTCTCACTTCCTACTCTGTGTGAAATCCTCAAGGAACTCACGCTGCCTCAAATGCTGTGGAAATGCTCTGTGATTGCGTCATTAAGCACATGTGAAATCGAACCAATGGTGTGAAAGGATGTCAGAGGCAGGTGACGTCATGAACCAGGAAATTATAAAAGGCATGACTGGCAGCTTCTATGACATTTATCTCATTTATTGTTATCTGTCTACCAATCATACAAAGAAAATGGGTGTTAATGATGAACAATCAGCAATGCAGATTGTGTGTGCATCCCTGCACACATTATATCCTGGGTGGGAATACACACAATTTGTCTGTTGTTTGTTTTGCAGATCATACACAGTTGGTGCTCGAGGGCGCTGCCTTTGTACTTTGCATCCTTATGGATGCTCCACTCCCACCTGGTGCTCTTTGAAGAGGGTGCCCGGGCTCGCAAGGGCGAAGACAACATGGCCATCTAGGTCTTGGACGTTGCAAATGGATCTGTCAGAGAGGTTAAAGACGGGCCTCGCCTTATCTCTGCCCTCACCTGCAGTTTCTGAAGCACGCTTTGTGGTTACTTCTGCCCAGGGGAGAGCACTGATGCTACAATTATCCAGCTCCGAGGATATTTCACTCTCCAGCCTATGAGGAGCTGGTGGAGGTTCTGACTTGCTCTGTTGCTGGTATACCATAAACTGGCCAACTTAGAACCAGGGTGCTTGTCACAAAAATAATTTAGACAAGTATTTCTGCCCACATGCACAAACTTCCTGTCAGACCTTCTGTTTTTTTTCACAATCTCTGCACCAAAGTGTCAAGAACAAGAAACTGGCTTCCTATCAAATTTGCATTGAACAATTATTATACAACACCTCATTATACGATGACCAGTTCCCTTTGGTGCCTTCAGTCTGATTAAGGGTGCAGTAGTCTTCATCTGGCCCAGTATCCGCATGGAAACATTACGGCATCAGGAGGCTCGCTCACTCTGAGGAGGGTTCAAGAGAGGCCAGTTTGATTGTTCCCTGCCACTTTGTTGCTTCAGGGCACCAAGCTTGTCAAGTAGGCCAGTTTCGAGAGGCTGGTTCCCTTAGTAGAATTTCTGGCAGTGTGGAAGCTTCTGCAGAATATGTCTCATTGTGTGCACAATCAAAAAGTGTAATGATATATTAACGAGAGGACTCAAAATGCAGGTGAAGTGATGTTTATTGTGAATAACAAAAGAACATAAACACAAAGGAAACAACCCACGAGGACAACACAGGAAATTCCTAAAGTTTGCCTTTGGGGGCAAGGTGTACCAATACCGGGTTCTTCTGTTTGGTCTAGCTTTATCACCCCACACTTTCATTGAATGTATGGACAAATATTGCGTCTTCAAGGCATATGCATCCTGAACTTCATCAAAAAGTTGCTCACCTGAAATGCTGGGGTTGAGGTTGAACTCAAAGAAGAGTGTGCTTTCTCCGGCGTAAAGGACCATTTTCTTTGCTGTGGTATGGTGTGTATTTGGTTGCAATGCACATCCTTCCCCGGCAAGCATCAAATGAATCCTATCAGCCATAAAACAAGTAAAGCTAGGCCAGTCACTCATTGTGAAACAGTTCCAGAAATTGTTGGGTCTGATAGCAGCAGCATCTAAAGAGGGGTTGCATTCGCGTCCACTTATCAAACTGAGCACCAAATCCTCCTGTGATCCCTGGGGAATCTTCTCTCATTTAGGGCAGCTTTTTTTCCCGGGGTACAAAATCAGGGACCAGACATCCTGTTATAAGGCAGGGGCTGAGACCCAGGGAATGGAGGCTCCACCCTGAGGTGGTGGAGCAAATTAGAAGTGGATCTGTTTGGGTCTCGAGAGACGTCTCAATGTCCACTCTAATTTTCCCTCACACATGCAGTTCCTCTCGGACTATATGTGTGGGTTTCAGACCTCATGTCCCTCCCAGACAGCTCTCCCTGGGAGATTCCAGTCAGGGGACCTGTTGTCTCCTCAGGCTTGATTCTTCACCCCTGCCCAGAACTGTGGAAACTATGGGCTTGGCCTCTGAAGGGGGCTCATAAACCATTATCTGCTCCAGAGCTCCTCTCATTAGAAAGCTGTATACTTTCACAGCTTGGTTTAGTGCTCATCAGCTGGACCCAGTTAACTTCACAGTTTGTACAATACTGGAGTTCCTTCACTGCAGAGTTATCTCCGTCCACTTTAAAGTTTTGGTGGTGGTGACGGTGGCCTTCACGCTTACCACATTCCTTTGGGTGGAATGTCTTTTTGGAGAGACCCCCTGTTAACTGGTTTCTTCTGTGGCATTTGAGACTGAGGCCTGCAGTACACATAAGGTTACCGCCCTGGGATTTGGTCTTGCTGTGCCAAGTGTTATTCCTCCTTGCTGTCAAGCCCTGTAAGTGACCCTTTGTGCCTGCAATGTGCACCTGGCATGGATAGGCTTCTTCCACCTTAGGCCAAGTTACTGGTCCTTACTGCTGTGACGGAAGAACTCACAGGCAGGGATTTAATAAGAATGTTCGTACAGGCGGATAGTCAGGACAGGCAGAGAATATACATAAATGATAATCCAGGCAAAGATTGAGGTAGGCAGACAGAATCAGAATCGTAATACTTGCTGGGAAGTCAGGACAGGCAGATAACAATCACGAGCGAAATACCAGGCAGAGATCAGGACAGGTAGACAGGATCGACAATGGGAAACAACAGGATCGGTAATGGTAGATCAGACACAGGTATTACAATGCTCAGAAATGTTAGCTACAGCAAAACAAGACTTCACAATGAGGGTGTGTTTGACAGAGCCTTTTAAAGTCCGGGTGATGGTTAACAGTTGGTGTGCTAATCAGTCCAATGTACGGCCTTGTGGGAAATGTTGTATGTGTGTCAGTATAAGTGTGATAGCTCCCTCCGGTGGCCAGAGAGGGGAAGCGCAGAGCTCGTCATTGTAGCAACCGCACATATTCTGTACGACCTAGACTTGGACTCTACACCAGAGGCAGAGAGGTTATCATTTTAGTAAAATTTCACACTATACAGTCACTTGTCATTATGTCGACCTGGGCATTGGCATTCCCATAGTGTATTCGATGCAGCTGGAGTTCCCTTGAAAGGGAATATCTCTGTCATGTTTGTAAACTGGTTAATGACATCACACGCCTCTGATGTCCTTTCACACCATTGGTTCGATTTCACATCTGCTTCATGACGCAATCTTATACGGAGCGTTCCCACAGCATCTCGTTCCCTCTACAGGGAATATAATTACTCATAACATTTTACAGGGCAGAGTAATGTAAATGTGATTTAAACATATCAAAGCCAGCAGCATTTAACTGAAACACATTTCACAACTATGCACTATGATTAATAAGTTTGTAATCTTAGTAACCTTGTAAGTGGTTGTAGAAAAGCACACATTTCTAATAGTGTTCCTCATTGTGATTGTGTGTAAACCATTTTATACTTGATAAACATTGCAGATATTCTGAGGTCAAATGAACTTCCTCCTTAACACAATGGCCCTTTTAACAGAGCTGTTGGGAGAGATTAGGAAGTGTAATTCAATTTTGGATAATTGTGTTTAAACTGTGCTGCTAGGGAAGAGTACACACAGATACACATTCAATCACACATATACATAGGATATGCTCCAATATAAAGTAAGCACTTTGCAGGTGTTGGTGCTGTACATAAATCTGATTGTGTTGCACTGGATGAGAACTGTTGTCAGCTAATAACCTATAAAACCTTTTCTATGTCACAAATTGGTTTCCTCATGGGGGATCCTTAATTGCCTAAAAAGCTGAACTCTCCATTGAACCACATGCGAATTTCAGGATGTTTTTGTTGCTGTTTTTGTTATTTACTGGAACAGTTCATACAGGTTTGTTTTTGTTCTTTGTATTTTATTTTTTATTTTTTTTTAATTATTAATCCCAAATAGTGGAACATGAAGATTCTCAAGATTCTATGAGATGCAGAACATTCACAAACAACTGGAATCCAACCTAACCATCTAGTTGAGCCCTGTTTGTGATAATCTGGTGTCTATGGTGCACTTACCTCAGAAGTCAGATGTTGGAGATGGGAATGATATGACAACCGAATGAACACAATTTGGAAAACCAAGATGGATGCGTCCAGGCAAATCTTTTTTTGTGCATGAAAAAGTGGCATTTTGCATAAATAATGTCCACAAATAGAGGTTGAATTTTACTGTGGATATTGAGACAAAGACAATAGTGCTAATAAGTGCTAATTAACTGTATATTACTGTACCATTTTGAATACTCAAGTCAGGAGTTGTTGCAGTTTCTCCAAGTTTGTCAGTTTCCAAGTCAGAACGCCAACCTGAAGGATAATTCAATTTAAAAAGTACTGCAGGGAACAGGGAATTTCTGACTTCCAAGTACAAATGGAACACACCATTATGCTTTCTTCGATGTCTGGTAAAATTATTCAGGTGGTGTATCTTTCTTGCAGTAAGCTACCTTAAAATAAATAATTTTGAATAAAAATGCAGCAGCTGCAGCAGCTTTGGCCTTGCATCCTTGACACTTTTAAACTAATAATTTTCCAATGTCCAAGGGATTGTGGGTAATTGCAAAAAAACACAAAACAGTGTTATACCATGCTGACATTTTTACTGATTTACATTTTACATTTCTGCATTTGGCAGATGCTTTTATCCAAACCGACTTACACTTCATTCAAGGAATACAGTGATATTCTAATCAGTGTGTGATTTCAACCCACTATGATTTCAGACACTTTAAATCTTGTACATGATTTAGAATAGTATTTGAATTAGGATGTAGCCTATGGTCTATTTACTCATGTAAACATAGTTAACACAATGTGGTGATTTTTCAATATATCGCAACCTGCTTCTTATAGTCCTTGAAGTGTAAGGGTTCCAGGTTGGTTTGTGTATACTTGTGAAGTTATCACTGAGATGACAAAGAGAGCTGGAATTGTGAGAAAAAATACCCAAACATACAATGTGTGCCTACGAGCCTGTATAACGGCAGTCCTTTCTGCGCTCTCAATGTCTACCTCTAATCTGAGGCTGGGTTACACATACTTCTTTTCAATTCAAGGAATAGTCCACCCAAAACGAAAAGTCTGACCTCATTTATGCATGTCATTTCAAACCCATATGAATTTCTGTAGAACTAAGCTAAGCTCTTATACAATTACAACAAATAGGCACTAATGGTGCGTTCAAAATACTGTCTGTGAAGGAACTATATTTGAAAAAGTTCTATATAGTATGAATATGGGTTATGTGTTCAATTAAAATGCACTCCATCCTCTATGTTGTTACTGTCATGTGACCTACCAGCGTCAGTTGCGTCGCTTCATCTCCTTTTACAAATCCTCATGGGAGGTGGCCTAATGGGATAGAAAATTGTCTATCTAATTTTTTTCTGTGAATGTATGTGTGGCCGGACATTTGTGTGTGCACTTTTAAACGTATATTTGTGTATGCTTCTGTTTGTGTATCTGTGTGGTCTCGCATTCATGCCAGCTCACTGCGCCCTGTGCTCTGTCCAGTTGGAACCCTTTTACTACAGCATCCATGAGAGGAATCTCACACCACCTGTGTCTTACCCTAGAGAGCCATTAAACTACTATTTTCTTCTATTACTGAGCACCGGCAGCCAGAGTAATCAACCTTTGCTGACATCTGACTTCCTAATCAAAATCCTCCCTGTCTTTAGATATAGGTGAATAATTGGGTGGAGTGCATTAAACTTTAAACAGCTGGAGTCAGTAGGGATTTTCCCTCTTTGTTATAACAAATTATCTGACAATACTCTTTAGATGACTTAAACAGTTACTCTTATTCCACCGATGTCTGACATATTGGAATATAAAGTGTAAAAAATGAGGATAAATGAAGACAAAAGAGCAAAGACAAAAGTGTAGGAGGTCAAGATCGATAATGAGAACACCGGGAACACAGATGCATGATATTAAGGCCCGTATATACCCACTGCAAAGTTATTTTTACTTTTTAGGGGTAAAAATAAATGTGAAATATCCCAGCAGTGGTATACTGTTAGCAAACTTTCTGGTGATAATACGTGTTACACACTTTCCTCTCGATAACAAAATAAACACTAGAAAAATGACAGTGATGAGAAAATAGCAGTTAAGAAAGCATTGATATGTTTGCACCAGCTTTACAATTCGTCACTCCAGTCAAGTAAGTCAACCTTTATTTAGCATTTTATGCTTTAAAGCAGGGGTGTCAAACTCAATTGCACAGGGGGCCAAAATCCCAAAAAAAACTTTAGATCACGGGCCGAACAGGATAAACATTTATTGAAAACACTAAAACTAAACTTTTAAAACTTACCTTTTTTAAAATTAGATGTGAATAAAAACAGACAGAAATATTATTCTGGAATAAATCAACTTATACCTTAAATAACTAAAAAATATAAAAATATTTAAAAAATACTTAAAAAAATTAAAATATATCCTGTCTAAATTATACAAGTTAGAAATAAAGTAAACAAGTAAGTAAAGTAAAAGTTAAAAGAACAAACATTCAAATTTCTTTACTCTTATGTCATTTTATATAAAACTTAAAAAGATTTATATATAAAAGATTTTGCTCTCCATAAAAATATATCCTGTCAAAATTATACAAATTCAAAATATGGACATGCTGCATAACAAAACCTGGAAATCTAAATACAATTTTTGCTTTTCAGCAATAACAAATCAAATCATTCAGTTGAATTTGCTCTTATGTCATTTGTCTTATAGTGCCGTCTTATTAAATTATTTAATTACTGCCACATTAGCTCCGCAAATGAGACACACGGGTATACCGGCAGTATGTCAGTAAACATATACCGTATTTTCCCGCATTTAACCAATGGGTTATAGCAGATTTTACAAACTATTTTCTTTCTGGCGCTTGTACTATCACTCTGACAGCTGGCGCTGATATGCTGTCTGACCTGTCAATCATGCAAGAAGACGTTCTGCCATGAGGGCGGGCTCTTCTCATCCGATGATCAACAACACCTGAATTTCGCGCACAAGCACTGTGTACCGAGCCTGAACAGTTATGGATAATTGACAATAACAATCGCGCGGTACTAGCGCGAGCGCGAAGCATCATTAGCCACTTCCTGTTTAATACAGGAAGTATTCGGCGAGTCAGCTGAAGCGGGCCATCTCGAGGGCCATTAATAAAATGCTCTCGCGGGCCGGACATAATTACACGCCGGGCCGGATGTGGCCCGCGGGCCTTGAGTTTGACACCTATGCTTTAAAGCAAGCAGTTTTACAGTACTAAACAAGAAAATGTGGGTGCAACTTTCAATAAGAATTACAACTTCGATTTCTACTATAAAGCAGGTCTCCACGGTGTGGCAAGCTCTTTTGAATTCCCGAAACCAATTTGGCCTGACTTTTTTTTTTTTTTTGCTCAAAATGAGCAAAGTACTTTCTTTGATTTCGCTTGAAGTATCTTGCCTTTAAGATGAAAACTCACTGCTCCCTCATCTGGTTTCTATAGGCTCTCAGTGTGTCCATGAGAGAGGGCCCCTGATCCGGGCTCTGCTGCTTACGGGGCCGGCAGGAGTTGGGAAAAAGTTCTTGGTCCATGCCCTGTGCAATGAGACTGGTGCAAACTTATTCGACCTATCCCCTGCAACACTAGCTGGCAAATATCCAGGCAAGAGCGGACTGCAATTCCTCCTGCACATGGTCTTCAAGGTGAGGGGAAACCATCTGAAGCCTCTGAAAATATCTTCTGGGAATATAGAAAGCCAAGATTCTAAGAAAGTAACATGTTGAAATTCTATGCGCTTCTTTTAGCTCCATATATCATAAAAATTGATAGGATCAGCATACTTTACGGATTGTTCTGCAGACTATAGCTTGCATCAAGAATTATCATCAATTCATCTTCTTAAATGGAGTGAAAGATCAGGCTTTGCATGACGTTTTGTTTATGAGAAATATTCTGGCATGACTTCGAAACATAAACACTAATGCAAATGGAAAAACTTTCCTCCCTGTCTCAATGTAGCAACAAAATACTTCTAGAAAGACGTTGTTTACTTGCTGTTTAACATTTCAATAAATGTTTAGTACTGTACATAAATAAACTTGCGTTTAGCCTAACCAAATTAAATCCCTGTATCACCTTTTCCATTTATTAATAAAGTTTTAGTAATAAATTGCAAAGAATGGACAGATCATATTAATAACTGGCTGTGAAATTTGTGCTGTTGCCCACCAGGATAGTTTATTGTGGCCATATTTGGTTCCTTTAAGAGAGGGGAATACCAGGCTTGGAAGTTTTGCTTAATTGAAGAACTGTTCCTGAAAGCATCTGGCACAGCAGATAAACAGGGAGATTCTGAGATTCTGCACTCAGCATTGTGTTGGATGGTTGTCTTTCAGCACCTCTTCTAATGCATGCTGGGTATAAAACCAGGTGCCATCATGATTTCCTGCTCGCTTAGCCATTTTGAGATGAATCACTTCCTGTCCACTGCAAAGCTCTCTGTTACAAACATTGGAGAAAGGTTTTATTTACATAAGCTAGTTTGTGGTTATTGAATTTGTGTGTCTTATATACGCATCACCGTGTAATCTATTCATCCAGATTATAGTTTTGCAATAATATTTACAATATACATTTGTATTTTTATTTTTGTTACGGTGTTAAATGTAGCAATCATCAAAGCAACTGGCAAAAATAAGTAAAACATTTTTTTAAATGTATTAGAAATAGTAATAGTAGTAGAAGTGGTATTTTATATAATTCCTGTATTTTTACGGTGTTAAATTGGTGTTTTTTATTCTCAGATGGCCATGTGGTCTGCATGTTTTTGCTCAGAAACAACAAAAATCAATGGAACAGTTTGTGGGAGTCTGTAGGGTGTACTGAAATTTCTGTTAAACATTAGTGAACTGAAGGCATTGTTTTCAGTCAAATAATATTAAAGCATGCACTCCCTTCAATAATGTGATAACACGTGTTTCAAGGGCAGTGTTGATTGCAGTCAGTGTTGTTTCTGCTCTGGCCGATAAGTGATTGTTTGTGAGTGAGCTGATGATTGTTTGTGTTATTGTACCGTTTGGCTTATGTTGGAGGAACATTGTCGTGTTTTGGCAGGTGGCTCGCCAGCTGCAGCCCTCAGTCATTTGGATTGGCGACGCAGAGAAAACATTCTACAAGAAAGTTCCAAAGCTGGAGAAAGAAGTTTGTCACATGTCACACACACACACAAACTTACAGCACAACACTTACTAAATAAACAAGTTTGAGGCAAAGTTAAAAACTACATATAAGTCTAATACCAGACCTTAAATTGATGTCCTTTATATGTTTAATCCAATACTCATAAAATGTAAGGTAAAGCTTGTCAATGTGAGGTGGTGGACTCTGCTGTCCTCTTGTGGTTAGATATGCAGATACACTACTTTAACATGATTACTTATTTTTGTAAACCAAAATAAATTAGCATCAGCCTGGTTCCCAAAACAAAATCCCAATAGGATTCTTCCATTGCCTTTTTGATTATTTCAACAACAACAAAAAAAGTGTATTATTTTTGCATATTTTGTTCCATTGCGGATCCAACAACTCTTTCAGCCTTTATTTAAAAAAATATTTTTTGACATTTAATGTCCCGATAACCTCTGTAGCTTTTGTTGTCAACCGCCTATTCACTTTACAGGGGGGTATTAGTGATGTCATTCAATAAAATATGAAAATATCTTGTGTTAACCACAAACCATATTTTAGGGTTTTTTTTTGTTAGTTTTTTTAATGACAAGAATCAGGACGATGGAACCAGTGCTAAAATGGCATCACTCTATTGTTTTCTTCAGTTCAGTTTTTTCTTAATTCTTAATTTCTAGATGGAGCCTAAAAGACTAAAGAAAAACCTACCCAAGGTCCTGAAATTGATTAAACCAGAGGACCGTGTGTTAGTGGTGGGAACCTCATGCAGACCTTTTGATGCAGACATCAAACCTTTCTGTAAAGTTTACAAGAAGATCATTTTGATCCCTAGGCCAGATTATGCATCAAGATTTAGTAAGTAATCATCTATGTTTGTGTTTAATATAAGTTTGCATTTCTATACTAATATCATGTATAATAGTTTTTTTTTTAAACTAGATTTCAGTATATTAATTTATATTTTATTTTTAGCTCTGTGGAAGGAGCTGCTCCAAGCAGGTGGTGCTCAGTTAGGCCCTACGCTGGATCTGAGCTCTCTAGCTAAAGTTACAGATGGTTTCACTCAGGGTCACATTCTTCAAGCAATCCAAACTGTCCTAAACTCTCACCGCCTAGACCAGCAGACCAAGAGACCCCTCACTGCTGTGGAGTTTATTCCCCCTCTTGCAAGGCAAGACCCTGTATACAAAGAAGAGGAGGAGGCTTTTAAGGTCAGTTTTTTAGGAGGGACGTATGTGTTGAACCCAGCTACATGTATGCTTACTGATTGTAGATTATGTTTGTATTTTCTACATTGACAGACGTGGTACAGCCGGACACCTCTGGGCAAAAAAAGGGCACGAGCAGCCAGGGCCAGTGAGGAGGCAGATCTCAAGAAAGGGAAAACCAAAGGAAGAAAATTACAAAAGAAAGGGAAGAATAAGAGAAAGAAAAAGAAGTGAACAAATTCCCTTTAAATGCAGACTCTCACTGGCAAAACAGCTGACAACAGCTGTGGTTGTCCAATCACAGACTGCAGAAAAATCCAGTCGCAGGTAACCTTCTGGCCAGCAGAGAGCATTAGCGCATCTCCCAAAGAAAGATCTACTTCAGCGCTTAATCCTACTACATTTTGTATGGTGTTTTTTTGTTTCTTTTGTTTTGGAAAAAAACTCTTTAACTTATTCATTCTACTCATTCCACAACCAGTTTGGATTACGTTGGTTCTCATCTGTGTGCTTTGTTAAAATCACGTGTCCTCTTCAGTTGCATTGTTGGCTTATTATGATATTTTTTACTTGAATTATGGTGGCCTGTGCATAAGTACTACTATAGCTTAAAGATTGGCCATTGAGGAGAAAATAGTTTTGCGATGATAGAATATAACTAGCAGACTCTTTTAGTACTGAGAACATAAAACAATGCTATCTCAACATCTAAAGCTTCTTGCAACTGATACAAGAGCTTGGACCCCAAGGAGAGTTTTCCAAACTATTTAGATTGGAATACCTTCTACTTTATCACTGTGCTGAGTGTTTTGTTACCTAATGATTATTTTCTGTTATTTTATCATTTGATCTAATAAAATGTGATTGTAGTCATTAATGGACAAACCTGAACCTGAAATCTTCTCTCACTCAGACTTTTAAACAGTAGCTCATGAACATGTTTGCACACTTTAATCACACTTAAAAAATTTATAAAAGCCATTGGAATGGATAACAGTATATAGAAACAAGGGGCAATTTATTTGAGAAAAACGAGCACTTTTTTCCTACAAAAACATTTTCAAAAAAATTAATTTGTTAGGTTTTCATTTTTAAAATAATAGACTCAGAGTTTAAAGTTACGACAAAATACCTTTGGACATTAAAATGAAGGCAAAAAATAATTCTGTGGTAGACAAACTCCATAGTTGTCAAACGACCTTGTGTGCAGTTAGTTCAGAATAATTGCTAGTGGTTAGTCATCATAAAAAAAAATGTAAAAATATTTTTTAATGGAATATTGTAGTATTTATTATAAATGATTTAATCCTGCACATCACACCTTAAAGCAACATAACTTCCTCTCCCTCTTGCAGAGACATCTCATCTCTACTTTGATGATGTGGCAGGTCAACCTGTCACTCACATGAGAGCGACAACCATCCAATCAATTCCCTTTGGACAAAATCAAGTCCCGCCCTACACTTTTTTACTTTTTTCACTTGGATATAAGTCACAATAATCCATTGCAACTTCTGTTTCATACTGGCTATAAAGGGATAGTTCACCCATTTTTTTTATTTTATTTAAATATTCACCCTTGTGTTGTTCTAAACCTGTATGCATTTCTTTCTTCTGCTGAAGTCAAGTCAAGTCACCTTTACTTATGTAGCGCTTTTTACAATACAGATTGTTTCAAAGCAGCTTTACAGTGGTCACATGAAAACATTATAAACAAAGTTTGTTTGGCTGAACGGCAGCCTTAAAAGAGCAGGTAAATTAATACAATTGATGAATATTAAGTGTTAAGTTATGATTATTGATCGATTTGATTGATTGATAGTTTGATTTTTATATTGATAATTCAAGTCTAATATTAAGTCTAATTTGGTCCGATTGGAGATGGGTTCATGATCTACACAGGGGAGGGTTTAGTAGAGTCACGGTCTCCGCAGACACTTCAGGGCAGTGCTGTGCTCGTGTCCAGGTGCAGGTCCTTCATCTGATCTGGATCATGCCTGGATCCGGCTGACCACGGTAACCTCGGAATAAACAGAGAACAATATCAGCGTAGATGCCATTCTTCTTCTGATGTATCAAGTACATCAGGTGTTATGGGAATGTTCCCGGTTCCGGCTGACCTAACAATCATTTTACATGATTTGGATTAAAAATGTATGTATAATGTGTTATGTGTATGCCAGGTTGAAGAGATGTGTTTTTAGTCTACATTTAAACTGACAGAGTGTGTCTGCTTCCCGAACTGTAATAGGAAGACTTTTCCAGAGTTTAGGAGCTAAATAGGAAAAGGATCGACCGCCAGCAGTTGACTTTGATATTCTAGGTATTATAAGCTGGTCAGTATTTTGGGATCGCAATAGACGTGAAGGACTATAATGTGTTAAGAGATCGTTCAAGTACTGGGGAGCTAAACCATTTAATGCTTTGTAAGTCATTAGCAAGTTTTTAAAATGTATTCGGTGATTAATAGGACACAAAAGAAGATATGTTGATAACCAAACAGAAAAAACTAAATCCCAAAGTGTATTTTTTGGAAGTCACTGGGAATTGAGACTGTTAATCTACAAACATTCTTCAAAATATCTTACTTTGTCTTCCACATGAGAAAGACATACAGATTTGGAATGACATAAGGGTGAGTTATGGTTCAAACACTTTTCAGGGTTACCTTATGCTCAAAGACAGAGAAAAACACATGCCACATAATACTGTTCTTCCATGAAGTCATATAAAAACTCTTAGTATCACAGTGCTTATTGGCCAATGTAATTTTCAGTCATACTGTATCTGCCGGAAGGGTTGCGGTGCAACATCTCTGCCCAGGTTGCTTACAAGACAGCCTGTTTTGCCAAGCAGCTGATCCATTTCTTCAATTTCTTCCTTTAGACTCTTCCCATGGGAGCACATGCCTATTTTAAATTTCTTAATTCTCAGTAATGTCTAGCCCTTGTTTGCAACATCATTGACTCCCTCACTGCTAATCCTAGGTCGTTCTTGGTATATTCCCCTCTCCTCTTTTTTTTTGGGGGGGGGGGGGGGGGGGTGCTTGCCTCATTCTATCTTTATCCCTCTCTTCGACTCTGATCGTACCGGAGCCCCTCCTCCTCACCAGGTTTATAGGGCATGACAAACACAGTCACCTCAATGTGCTCTTTGTAGCTTCAGCTCACATCTAATTGAATTAATCAGGTGTGTGTGTGCGTGCGTTTGTGTGTGCATTCTTCTATCCCAAACAACAAGAGCCCTAAAGCTGGACGACATGTTAAGATGTTCACATCTTGAATTGCTCATTTAAATGCGAGATGTTGATATGCACGTGCCCAAGTGCACTGGCTTATATTTGCACACCTAATTACTGAAAATAAAAGGATGATTTGAAGTAATCTTTTCCCGCAGTGCTCTTCATACTGTTTTAATTAAATGCCTCGTTTGACTGTACATTATTCTCATAGGTCATTCCCCCTACACATTTCTCCCCTTCAGGAGTTCTGATAATTAAACATTATTCAGATTGGATTAGTCAGATGCATCTTTTTGTCTCACTAAGACCTGAGCGTAGTCCTTTCTCGCCCTGTGGCCGTTGCTGTAAAATAAAGTACAGCAACTCTTTCATTTCAAGGAGCCTTTTAACCATTGTTTTGCAATTACTATTTATGTCCCTGTCCTGTTGCTCCAGGGTCCAGGACTTTCTTATGAAGCACTGCCTTTCCTGAAGCAAGCGCTGACCTCTGAGGTACTGTTTATAGTGATGCCTTAAAAATAGGCCTGATGACAGGAGAAACTGACCCACAGGATAGCCTCTCTTAAACTGACACATTTGACTACATCCCTGTGTGCAAAGTGTACAGTTTGCTCATTGGGAATGTATATGAGATAGAGTACTGTTTTGTAATGACTTGAGATTTTATAAAATAAAGTACTGGTGGCTTATGGCATTGCTTTAGACAAGCTACAATCAGGAGATTACTAGAGAGGATAATATTAATATAGACAGATATATTTCTACTTCAAATAAACAATGTTTTATTAACAAAGTAATGGTTAATGCAATCAACTCGTCATCAACAATAATTATTATTACACATAATTACAACCCCTGAGGGCATCGGAGGGACATTGGCACCATGTACTGAGATATTAACCACTTCCACATGGAAGAAACTGCCCTCAGAGGCCTAATGCCACTGGTGTTAGGATCTCTTCCCAAAGCCTTCTTGGATATAATGATGGTCCTCAGATCCGTATTACCTTGGGAAGACTTTGGCTGAGAGTGCCACTCCGACTCAAGATGCAACACTCTGCTTGAAAGCCTGCGCTGACCAACTGGCTCCAGTCTTCACGCAGATCTTCAATAGATCATTGGAGCAGTGTGAAGTTCCCCGTTGCTTCAAACGCTCCACCATCATTCCTGTCCCCAAAAAACCCAAAATCACTGGACTTAATGACTACAGACCTGTCGCTCTCACATCTGTGGTCATGAAGTCATTTGAGAGACTGGTTCTGGCTCACCTGAAGGACATCACTGGACCCTTGCTGGATCCTCTCCAATTTGCCTACAGAGCAAACAGGTCTGTGGATGATGCAGTCAACATGGGACTGCATTATATCCTGCAACATCTCGACAGACCTGGGACTTATGCAAGGATCTTATTTGTGGACTTCAGCTCGGCCTTCAACACCATCATGCCTGATCTTCTTACAGCTAAACTGACCCAGCTCTCCTTGCCATCCTCAATCTGTCAGTGGATCACCAGCTTCCTGACAGACCGGCAACAGCGAGTGAGACTGGGGAAACTCACATCCAGGTCTCTCACTACCAGCATTGGCGCCCCCCAGGGGTGTGTTCTCTCCCCACTGCTCTTCTCCCTGTACACCAATGACTGCACTTCTAAAGACCCTTCAGTGAAACTCCTGAAATTTGCAGACGACACCACCGTCATCGGCCTCATCCGAAACGGTGACGAGTCTGCTTACAGACTGGAGGTTGAACAACTGGCTGTCTGGTGCAGTTCTAACAACCTTGAGCTCAACACGCTCAAAACGGTGGAGATGATAGTGGACTTCAGGAGGAACAGCCCTGCTCTACTTCCACTCACCATCATGAACAGCACAGTGGCAGCAGTGGAGTCATTCAGGTTCCTGGGCACCACCATCTCTCAGGACCTGAAGTGGAACAATCACATTGACTCCATTGTAAAAAAGGCCCAGCAGAGACTGTACTTCCTTCGTCAGCTGAGGAAGCTCAACCTCCCAAAGGAGCTGCTGATACAGTTCTACTCGGCCGTCATTGAGTCTGTTTTGTGCACCTCCATCACTGTCTGGTTTGGTTCAGCTACCAAATCTGACATTGGGAGACTACATCGCACAATCCGGACTGCAGAGAGGATTATTGGTGCTTCCCTGCCAGCCCTCCAGGACCTGTACTCTTCCAGAGTGAAAAAGAGAGCAGGTAAAATCATCACAGACTTTGCTCACCCTGGAAACACCCTGTTTGAACTGTTACCGTCAGGACGGCGACTCCGATCACTGGCCACTAGAACATCTCGGCACAGGAACAGTTTCTTTCCACAGGCTATTTCACTCTTGAACAGTTGAATTAATAAGAGATTAAATGCTGGGCAGAGCGCAGGGAAAGAAAAACAATGCAGACGGATGTTATGGCTGACATTCTGTCCTTACCTATTCCCTCTCCCACTCCATACAAAAAATCCCAGCATGTGACCACATGTACTGTGTATGTTATGTATTGTTATTGTTATTTGCTATGTAAACTCATGTTGTGTTGTATATGTGCACTGGAAGCTTCAATACCAAGACAAATTCCTTGTGTGTGCAAACACACTTGGCAATAAAGCTCTTTCTGATTCTGATTCTGATTCTGATTCTTCTGCTGAGACATGTTTGGCACACAAGGTAGAGAGGTTTGCAGAATGGCGCCTTGGAGGCACCAAAGACAAATGGGCACCGTAGAGTAAGGTGTTAGGTGCCTCTCAAGACTGGTCTCTGGTATTCTATGAGCAACCAATTCGGTGCCCTGAAGCAGCAAACCGGCAGGGAAGAAGCCAAACTGATTGCTCTGAGACCCACGTCAGCGTGTTACGTCTCTGGGTGGATCCTGAGACATGGATTGCTGGATATATTCTGTAATAAATATTTTACGTTTTTTAAATCATAAAGTGAGCAGTATATATTAAAATCCAACAAATGGCTTCCAAAGGCGTGTAGTATGATACTAAGCGGGGCAGTGGGTGCCTGAACCCTGCCCAGCTCTACAGCACCCCACATTTTTCCAATGTAAATCTGTGTAACTCCTTATGCTCCAGACCAAGACATCAAACCACTTCAGCTATTTGGATATTAGACTGTATCAGATTAGTAACATATCTGTTCTTCCTATGTGTAGTAGCATATCAAATTAAAAGCAGGGTAGGAATTTTCAAAAAAAATTATTTAGCACGTTTTAGCACGAGTTAGACAGACGTCAGTCACCAAGCTCTGCAACCAAAAAAGCAGTCATCTTTTACAGTTTCTCCTCCATCACTCCATCGCTTCTGTAATTTGGAACAGATGGAAACCCATGAGTATTAAAACAAAACAAAAAAAAGTGACACAAAAGTATTACCTGAATTTACAGACAGGAGCTGCTACTGGACAGTACCATACTCATATAGATGCTTAATTTAAACTGTGAGCTTCAGGACCACTCACACAAGAAAAAAAAAAAATCCCAGTCCTCTCCTTTCTGGAATAATTATGGAGAAGAGAGAAAAAGAACAATTAGCCAGCTGGGTATTATAAAACAAAGCAATTAATGTTATGCTAATTAGCGCAACATCATATAATTCTTTATCATTTGCTAATCATTTGTTAATTAGTCTGACTTTTTAATGCAGCAAATCAAGAGTGATTAATTTGAACATATTCTAGTATTTAAAAAAAACTCTTTTGCTGAGCTGCACAGCATGGGTTTAATTCAACTTCAACCTGTTTTACACATTGTTTGCATAATGCAGGAACACAATATGAGTTCCCTAAACAGTTACAATTGTTCAGCTTGTCCGAACAACATGCTTTTGACTAGCACTTTGTCAAACAGTGTAGGATAAGGCCGGTTGTGTGGATGAGAGAGACCCGACTACATTTTCAGGCATTTCAGATAACCATTAATCATACAAGGCGTTACCCGAGGAGGAGAGCAGACTGGTTACACCTTTATAACTACTTTAAAAGGTCAACTAATGTCGGTATGTCAGAGCTATTTATGCTGCTGCTCAGTCCCACAGTGAGAGTGACCGGGTAGGCTGTGCTACTTGCAAAGAGGGGGCTTCTGAACCAGGTGAGTGAGCAATTAAAGTCCAGGTGTGCTTCTCAATTACACCACTGCCCTGCTGCATAATGACCAACCAGCCTGCCCCAGTCAGAAGCTCCAGCAGGGGAATCTGGGAAATCACAGGCCACTGCTGCCGCCTTTTTGGAGAGGGGTGGAGAAGCCCTAACATCACTCGTTTATGCCCTTGAGAAACAGAAGTACAAGTTATTATCCTCATAACTCTATACTAAATTGTGAGTTTTCTTCTGTACCAGGTCAACGCAGAGACTGCAGAGCTGTAGAATAAAATTGCAAACAAGAGTAGCACATTATAGATATGGAAGATTAGGGTAAGATATACAAGTGGGTAATTTGCTTTTTTTTTATTATTATTTACAAGTGTGTGTGTATATATTATAGTCAAGTCACCTTGATTTATATAGTGCTTTATACAATACAACACATATTGTTTCAAAACAGCTTTCCAATGATAACCGTAAAATTAAGCATTTCGGCTGTTGTTCGACTGAACTGTTGATTCTTTTTTGTTGTAAATATAATCAATTTCTAAATTAATTAATTTCATTTATAAAGCAAAAAATAAATAAAAATAATGTCATCATCCAGCTCAGTTTTCATACAACAGCATCATTACATATAATAATAATATAGCAATAATATAGCATGAGGTTAAAACATATACAGTCACCAAGATGGGTCACCAAAAACAGTGATAATAAAAAAGTTTTTCTTGAGCACCAAATCAGCATTTACAAATAATTTCTGAATTATGTGGCAATGGACTAATGGCTGCTAAAAAAGCTGCTTTGTCAACACAGGAATTAATATTACTGTTTTAACTGTATACTTCTATTATTGTTTCTATTAGTCTACTTGTACTTTCTCTCCCCTGTCAACTGTCTACTGTAAAGCGTCCTTGAGCTCTGGAAAGGCGCTATATAAATAAAACTTATTATTATTATTATTATTATTATTACATTGGTTACAGAAAAAAACAATATAAACAAAGTTTGTTTGGCTGAACAGCAGCCCCAAAAGAGCAGGCGAATCAATACAATTGATGAATTTTAAGTGTTAAGTTTCCCCAACTGAGCAAGCCATAGGTGACAGCGGCAAGGAACCAAAACTCCGGCAGGTGACATAATGAATGAAGAACAGAATGGAGAAAAAACCTTGGGAGAAACCAGGCTCAGTCGGGGGACCAGTTCTCCTCTGGCCAACAGCCAAACAGTGCATGATTATTATATTGACAACAATTCAAGTCCAATATGAAGTCCAATTTGGTCCGGTTAGAGATGGGTTCATGATCGTCACAGAGGAGGTTCTAGTAGAATCACGGTCTCCGCAGACACTTCAGGGTAGTGCTGTGCTCGTGTCCAGGTCCTTCATCTGATCTGCATACGGCCCGGATCCGGCTGACCACGGTAACCTCGGAATAAACAGAGACCAATATCAGCGTAGATGCCATTCTTCTTCTGATGTATCGAGTACATCAGGTGTTATGGGAATGTTCGACCTAAATTATGCAGCCTAACAATCATTTTACATGATTTGGATAAAAATGTATGTATAATGTGTTATGTGTATGCCAGGTTGAAAAGATGTGTTTTTAGTCTACATTTAAACTGACAGAGTGTGTCTGCTTCCCGAACTGTAATAGGAAGACTGTTCAAGAGTTTAGGAGCTTAATAGGAAGGATCGACCGCCAGCAGTTGACTTTGATATTCTAGGTATTATAAGCTGGTCAGTATTTTGGGATCGCAATAGACGTGAAGGACTATAATGTGTTAAGAGATCGTTCAAGTACTGGGGAGCTAAACCATTTAATGCTTTTTAAGTAATTAGCAAGATTTTAAAATGTATTCGGTGTTTAATAGGAAGCCAGTGCAGGTTTGACAGAACTGGGCTAATATGCTCATACTTCCTGGTTCTAGTAAGAACTCGAGCTGCTGCATTTTGGACCAGCTGGAATTTGTTTATTAAGCGTGCAGGGCAACCACCTAGTAAAGCATTACAATAATCTAGCCTTGAACTCATGAACGCATGAACTAACTTTTCCGCATTTTTCTTAGTGAGCAGATGTCGTAATTTAGATATATTTTTAAGATGGAAGAATGCCGTTTTACAGATGCTAGAAACATGTCTTTCAAATGAAAGATTGGTATCAAAGAGCACACCCAGGTTTCTAACTGACGACGAAGACTTGACAGAGCAGTCATCGAGTGTTAGGCAGTAATCTAGATTATTACATGCTGAACTTTTTGGTCTAATAATTAGAATCTGTTTTTTTCAGAATTAAGCAGTAGAAAGTTATTAGTCATCCAATTTTTTATATCAGTTATGCATTCTGTTAATTTAGTGAATTTGTTCGTTTCATCAGGATGAGAAGAAATATAGAGCTCAGTATCATCAGCGTAACAGTGAAAGCTAAAGCCATGCTTCCTAATAACTGCACCCAAAGGAAGCATGTACAGGGTGAAAAGCAATGGTCCTAGAACTGAACCTTGAGGAACTCCATACTGAACCCGTGATCGAAATGACACCTCCTCATTTACTGCTACAAACTGATAATGGTCAGATAAATATGATTTGAACCAGACTAATGCAACTCCACTAATGCCAACATAATTTTCAAGTCTATTCAGAAGGATTTTGTGGTCGATTGTATCAAATGCAGCACTAAGGTCCAGTAACACTAACAGAGAGATACAACCACGATCAGATGATAAGAGCAAATCATTAGTAACTCTAATAAGAGCAGTCTCAGTACTATGATATGGTCTACATCCTGACTGGAAATCCTCGTAGATGCTGTTTCTTTCTAGAAAGGAACATAGTTTTAAAGATATTGCCTTTTCTAGAATCTTTGACAAAAAAGGTTGATTCGATATCGGCCTGTAATTAACTAATTCTGTAGGATCAAGTTGTGGTTTTTTAATAAGCGGTTTAATTACGGCCAGCTTAAAGGTTTTTGGTACGTATCCTAATGACAAAGATGAATTAATAATATTAAGAAGATGATCTATGATCTCTGGAAGCATCTCTTTCAGAAGCTTAGTTGGTATTGGGTCTAGCCTACATGTTGTTGATTTTGATGATTTAACGAGTTTAAACAATTCTTCCTCCCCAATAGCAATGAGGGAGTGGAATTTTTCTTCAGGGACACTAAAATTGACTATATTTTGGAATATTGTAGTAGACGGTTGCATGGTTATAATTTTCTCTCTAATATTATGAATTTTGCAAGTAAAGAAGTCCATGAAGTCATTTCTGCTGTGCTGTTTTAAAGCATCTGGGGTTGAGGATTTATTTCTTGTTAATTTAGTCACTGTATCAAATAAATACCTAGGATTTCTTCTAAGAGGGTAGAAAAGTAAGTAGATTTTAAGGCCTTTCTGAATGCAATAGAGCTGTCTTTCTATGAAATGCGAAAAAAAACCTCTAGCTTAGTTTTTTTCCAGCTCCGCTCCATTTTTCTGGCTGCTCTCTTGAGGGCCCGGGTGTGCTCGTTGTATCACGGTGTTGGACTATTTTCTTTAATCTTCTTTAAGCGCAACGGAGCAACAGTGTCTAAAGTGCTGGAAAAGAGAGACTTAATAGTTTCTGTTGCAACATCAAGTTCTTCTAGGCAATCTGGGATGTTAAGTAGATGAAACTGATCAGGAAGATTATTTACATTACATTAACATGTACTCATTTAGCAGACGCTGTTATCCAAAGCGACTTACAATTTGAGGAATATAGAAGCCATTTGTCCAAAGGATACAAAAACACATAAGAGCGCTTACAATACAAAGTTGCAAACATTTTGAACACAAGTAGCACAAGCATGGGGAATAGAAAAAAGGAATTATTTTTTTTGTGTGTGAGTGTATGTGTCATGTTAGGTGCTCATGGAAGAGGTGCGTTTTGAGTAGTCTTTTAAACTTCGACAGGGAATCTGCATTCCGGATGAGGACAGGGAGGGCGTTCCACCAGCCGGGGGTGGTGAATGAAAATGTTCTTGTGATCGTTCTTTTACCTCTCTGTGATGGAACCACGAGTCGTCGCTCATTGATCGATCGAAGGTTTCTGGTAGGTGTGTAGAGTTGTACCAATGAATGGAAGTATGAAGGTGCTGAGTTTGTGTAAGTTCTGTATGCAAGAGTCAGTGGTTTGAATTTGATGCGTGCTGAGAGAGGGAGTCAGTGTAGCGAGATGAAGAGTGGTGTGACATGAGTCCTTTAGGGTTGGTTGAATACCAGACGAGCTGCTGCATTCTGGATCAGTTGTAGGGGTTTGATTGCACTTGCAGGAAGCCCAACCAGAAGAGCATTGCAGTAGTCCAGTCTGGAAATGACCATGGCCTGCACCAGAAGTTGTGTAGCTTATTTATAAAGCTATCTTTTGTGTTAGGAGTGATAGTTCTACTATATTTATAACAGGGGGTCAGTTTTTTTCGACTTTAGCTAAAGGGTAATCTACACGCAACTAAGTAATGATCTGAGATGTCATCGCTCTGCTGCAGAATTTGAACAGTATCAACATTGATCCCATATGACAATATTAGATCTAAAGTATGATTATGAGAATGAGTGGGACCTGATACATGTTGTGTAACTCCAATAGAGTTTAAAATGTCTCTAAATGCCAATCCCAATGCGTCTTTTTCATTATCTACATGGATATTAAAATCACCGACAATTATGACTTTATCTGAGGACATTACTAATTCTGAGAGAAAATCAGCAAATTCTTTGATAAAGTCTGTATGGTGCCCTGGTAGTCTGTATGGTGCCCTGGTGGCCTGTATAGAATAGCCAGCACAAAAGTTAAACAGGAATTATTACTTGCACTAGATAATTTTACATTGAGGACCATCACTTCAAAAGAATTATATTTCAAATTAGACCTTTGAGCAGTACTGATCCTGTTACTATAAATTACAGCAACACCTCCTCCTTTACCTTTCATGTTTATAACAGTAATCTTGAGGGGTGGACTCATTTAAAGTAATATAATCGTCTGGTTTTAGCCAAGTTTCTGTCAAACACAGCACATCTAGTTTATGATCTGTAATCATATCATTTACAATAAGTGCTTTTGAGGAAAGGGATCGTATATTCAGTAACCCAAGCTTTATCATTTGTTCATTTGTGTTATATCCGTTCTTAGTTGTTTGTAAATCAATTAAATTTTTACTCTTAAACGGTTTTGAGAGTTTTTTGTATTTGCTAATTCAGGGAAAAGACACAGTCTCTATACGATGATATCTAGGTGAACGAGTCTCTATGTGTTGGAATTTATCTGACCTCTGTGACGTGAGACAGCTAGCAGACAGTCGGACCCCAGTTAGTCAAGGTTTAGCTCTAAGACTATATGCCAAGTTACTAGAGAGAAGAGCGGCACCATCCCAGGTGGGATGAATACCATCTCTTTTCAACAGGTCAGGTCTGCCCCAAAAACTTTTCCAATTGTCTATAAACCCTATGTTATTCTGCGGGCACCACTTAGACATCCAGCCATTGAGTGAGGAGCCATTACCCAGTAGCAGCCAAGGACGTCATCACAGGTGCGACTGCAGGTATAAAAGAGGCATCTGAACAGTACGTCATCCACTTCATATCTGAAGGAGACAACTGCAGGAAGG
Organism: Rhodeus uyekii; assembly: GCA_037043235.1. Classification (NCBI taxonomy): domain Eukaryota; kingdom Metazoa; phylum Chordata; class Actinopteri; order Cypriniformes; family Acheilognathidae; genus Rhodeus; species Rhodeus uyekii. Next base: position 2,416,421 of record JAWRVZ010000084.1, read on the forward strand.
CCTGAAGCATGGAAAAGGGTTGTAGCGTCTCGTTTCCTGTTCTCAGGGAAATATGATTACAATAGTAACCTGAGACATTGGCACACAAGGTAACTCAACGCTGCGTCCCCTAGGGGATGCTTTAGGGAAAGAAATACCAACGACACCATGCTGAAGGGCGTGACTGCACTTAATAGGCAAAAGCCAGCAGTCAAAGACCCCCAGGGGAACTGTTGCTGTGACCTTCAGTGACCCGGCCGGGGCTACTAGAGAACGGAGGCCTAAGGGGCTAAATCAGCTCCTGAATGAATCAGCTCCTGAACCACCAGGGCGCATATTTCACTGCTTGCCCAGGGCTGCTTCCCGGTGCTACCCCTGGGCTTCCCGCCTTCTCGGCTGCCTGTCAAACAAGGGTGGAGGCATATGAGAGGCGGAACTCGCCTTACAGCCGACTCGCAGATCCTCGGACTGGGAGTGTCCGTCCCCCTGCGTGGCCTGAGACCTGGGCCTGAGGTATGGCTGTGTGCAATATCTGAAAGCTTCTGAGCGTGCCCTTGCCTTCCAGAACATTGCCTCAAAAGAGATCCCGAAAGCTTGCAAGACAAGACCGGCAAATCAAAGAGGGACTCTCTTGCTGCCCTCCTGATGTCGGCCAGGTTCACCCAGAGGTGTCTCTCTGTTACCCATATTACACATTCAGATGGCCAGGGGCAGTCAAATTCCTCGCGTTTCCATGGCAGCTTCTCTCCCGGGATCACAGCACGAGCCACAACTGCCAGCAGCTCATCATACGCGAGACAGGCGAGCTGTGAGTGATCAAAGACATTTTTAACACAAACAGCTTCCTGCTCCCCTAGATTTGAGGGGAGCGCATTCACCCACAAAGAGGAGAGAGAGAACGCATCCTCCTGCAGAAGATCGCTCGCGTCAGCTTCCAATGGCTGAGAGAAAAACATTCTCACTCGCTGGCAAGCCCCATCTGCTCAAAGTTGGATGTGTCAATTCACAAGTGAAAGGGGACAAATCCGAGCGCAGCCTCACAGAGAGAAGCACCCTCAATACACACCCAAACGAGTCAGAAGCCACTGACACGGATGAATACAACGATATGCCTTGCTGGCCATCGTGGCAGACAATGCTTAAACAAAGATGTCCCCTAAAGATGTGAAAGAGGATGACGTACGGTTTAGGTGCATCTTTTATACCTGCAGTCGCACCTGAGGTGACGTCATAGGCGACAGGCGGACAATGTCAAGTTCATTGTCGTGATTGGATTAATGCTTCAGACACCTTTCATACCAGAGGTATTCCCCAAAGTGACCCCTAGGAGACGCAGCGTCTCGTTCCCTTTCGGAAGGGAACTTCCCAACCTTAAATATATTTCTGTCATTATTATTATTCAACTCATTGAGTGTTTGACATGGCAAAGGCCCTGATATAGTCACTCTAAGGTTCTTTTTCAGAGGTAAAAAGAAGTTTGAAATGCATGAAAGCAGCAATATATTTATTGCAAGCATCCTGACATCACCCACACTGCTTAAACCGGTTTTGATATGGGCTGTGCGTTTTCCTCTCAATGACAAAATAATCATACAACAAAATGAGAAAACAACAATCTTGTTTTATCTTTTTTTAAAGCAAGTGGTTTTACAGTATTAAACATGAAAACAGTGTCAGTGTCTGGTTTCATCAGAATTGCATCCTCAAATTCTACTATAAATTTCATGTTTTCACTTGCAGACGTTGACCTTAATGAACTGAACAAGAAATTAACTGGAGAAGATTTCCCCACCAAAGAAAGCGGAGCCTCAGAGCACACCAATGGTGGTATGAAAGTTTTTACAAGCCAGATCAAACTTTTCCTGAAACATACTCCAAATGAATTCCATTCTGTCCTGATTTTGTTCGAAATTACATCACATCAGTTCGTTCTTCGATTTCACTTTAATGCATATGTTTGCATATGCTAATATGCAATGCTAATATGTTTGATCTTGGTGGAATAGATCTGCTACGCTGCCACTGCACCTTATTGCTGCTACTGCAACAGGATTTGCTACTCCCAAAAACATTTGCTGTGAGCAAATAAGACATGCTGCTGCTGTAAAATATAGCATGCATGAATTACCCATAGTCGATCTATCCAGGTGGAGCTGGGGAAGTGGAGGATTTCTGAAAGCACGATGCAACGTCAACAGTAAATTCTAAGCTAGTATTTCAAGGTTGAGCTACTGATACAGCAGGAATTAATCAGCTGTGCTCCATTGAGAATTATGTCATTAAAAACAGATTGAATTAAGAACCTATCAACCTGAACCATCTAGCATTTCATGACAGAACTTCAAATTCATGCTGTGGCCATTTTGTCTGTGCTTTTGTATAATGTTAGTTATTAGCTAACATCCTGAAATGTAATCTAGGGTAGAAGTACTACCCCTATGTGGTGGCAAATCTTCCCACATTGCCCACTACAGTTCTTGATATCGAGATGTTCCTATGTGCCTGGAATTTTTAAATACACCCATGCAGTTTTACAATAAGATTAATTTATGCTATTTAATGTTAAAAACAGTTTAGGTCCAAAAGGTTCCACACGTGAAGGTCCCACTATTTAAGAACACCTATATTTTTGAGAGTAGTACACTCAAGGACAATGGTTACCATATGGCATGTAGATGGTTGCATAATTCTGATCTGAGTGGCATATTGGACCTCTCAATGTATTCCACCCCTGCGCTCCCTCGTGATCAAGATCAACACTCTGTGTAACCTTGAGGATTTGTTATTATGATCATGGAAACATTATAGAACCCAGTCTGACACAGTGACCTTGCAAACCACAGCCATTCAGAATCCACACCCCCTTGTCAGCAGAAAAGCTCATAACACTCCCCCTTCTTCTCACTCACACACCAGCACTTACACACACATCTACACACATGTTTAAATGTTCATACACAAAAAAACACATATAACTCACTCATATCCTGCTGTATGTAGAAGGTGATAAAGGGATGATACATGTCGGCAGAAAGGAGACACAGCATTTAGATGGTCTTTAGGATGAGATCATTATTATAGAAGAACATGAGGGCAAGAGTGAAGATTCATCCATTATGTTACAAGTGCAGACATGCTGAGGAAGCCAGCATATGTAGTTATGACCAACTCCACACTGAATCTATGGCCATAGAAAGATCTGCAGATTTCCACAGACTTTTTTAAACAAATTTCTATAATACATCATGTTTATTTATTACTGAATTTGGCTAATTAGATTATAATTTCATCCACTAGAATGATTGTAATACATTCTGCAGAATGTATACTTAGTCTTCCCCTCAAAAATCAGAATAGAAAACAACAAAAAATGTTGGAGGAATTTTAGCTATCTGTAAATCCAAAGTTGGGCCTGCAGTGATTGATTTGTCTTTCCTAAAGGAGAGTGTAAATGTCAAATATAAGTGTCCACAAATAAAAAAAAAAGACATATTTGGCATGTTTTAGAAATGTACTCTTTGTATTCGTGCTGGTTTATGATTAAATTATGAAAATTATGAAATTATGAAAATATTGTATACTGTTTTTAAGAAAGAATAAAAATCTTGGTATAGTGCAGTATAGCCTTTAAGGTTGAATACATGTCTGTAAACAGCAAAAGGACATTTTCACATTACATTAGGGTAATTAAAATTATCTGAATTTTTTAGACTTAATGACCTTGACAGTCATATTGGGCTACAGGGTTCCTCTTTATATAATTTCCTGTTTTAAATTTTTACTGCATATTTCTGTATGTTGCTGGCCTTCTGCACCACATGACTGATGGAAAAAAGATTTTCAAACATTTAGGACAAGTTTTTGTTTGTTTGTTTGTTTGTTTACTACGACATAATAAAAAAAGATTGATCCAAAGTAGGTAGAAAGAATTTACTTTCTGGAATTTCATTCTGTTAATGAAACCTTTTGTTTATTAAGATTTTAGGACAGTTCTATCACTGTTAGAATGATTATCATCCTAATTTTAAAATTAAAATTATTAAATGCTTAAGTCAGAAATTAAAAACATGCTAAAATTAAATTATGCACCACTTACCCTTGTAAACGTAAAAGCAGCAAATGGATTCATGCATGCCACAAATCTCTGTTTTTTGCAGGCTTGTTTTAGCAGTGAAAAGTCTGAGTGCAGTATCTGAACTTGTATAAGACTAATTAGTAGAGAAAGACTTATTAAAGTTCTGAAGAGGTAAGCAAACTGTGGCCTTTTCTCATAATGATGTTGCATCCACCATCCTTGAAGACACCTTACACTTCATCAAACAGATTTCTGTACAGGGTTAACTCCACAGTTGACTCTACCTCTGTCTCTCTCACACACACACACACACACACACACACACACACACAATCTAAACCTTGATGTCTATTTCATTTGGAAGAAAAATGACCCATCTGTTTTCTCTAACGCATAAATTTGAATTTGTGTGTCAGGTGGAGTTTTTTATTCTTCCTTACCTCCACTGATGAGGCTGAACTAAATGGTGGCAGTAAAGTTGCTCCTAAATCCATCAAAGCTCTTTCTCAGAGTTGTCAAAAACAGTCCCATGAAGCAACCATTATTCAGACACTGTAACCGGACAAGAAATCAATTTTTACCATGTTTTTATAGATTAGGTTTACTTTCTCATTGACTTCTAAGGTTTTTAAAGTTTATATTTCACACAGAAGTGGAAGTTCACGCAAGTCGGCAAAGTTATAAAGCAGAACATGTGTGCCTGTGCTAATGTAGTTGTTTTCACGTGTTAAAGAGCACATGAAGGCTTCATGTCTCGTCTAGCCAAGCAATAACAAGACAATCCCCGGGTACTGCTGTTAATCACACTGACTGCTCTTTAACTGCTTGAGAGGGAATTAATTGGCTCTTCTCCAACCAAAATGGCTTTAATTATGTGCTTATTTATTTATTTATTTTGACTATTATTTATAGGCGCGTATTGTAATTGAATAAATGTGCTGTAGGACCGTCTGAGATTAATTTTGTGGGAAATGTAATTTTCATGCGTTAATGGGAGCAGAGCATTGGGAATGTTGACCGTCTGGACAGCTGATCCCGTGAATGTCTTCAACAAAATCGGCTTTAATTCAGCTTGTTAAAGGCAAGAATTTGATGTCTAGTCGTGGAGGATGGTGCCTGTTTCTGGACGTCTGTGAAGAGAGTGAAGGCTGCTCATGCTTTTGAAATGGCTGTAATTAAGACACATCTGGATTTCCCTTTCATGGGCGTTTAGAAGTTGCTTGTGATTGACATTTGTGGTACTTTTGCTTGGAGTTGATGGTAGGGGCAAGACTATTAAGGATATTTAATTTGTGGTTTCAAGGTTCTCGTTTCTGTTCGTAATCTAATTCCTCATAGCTCTTTAAAATGTACAAAGTGTGTTCACGTGAGAGTTTGTATTGTGCACATTGTATTATAGCAGGTTATATTGTAGCTACTGTATGTAATGTGTACTGTGAATCTTATTTATAATGAAAGATATTTTCTGTAAAATAATATTTTACTCAAAGAGCGATGCACTTCGACACGAACCGTCTGATACAAGTGTGTAGTTTTAACAATGTCCTGCAGGCGGCGCTGTCGATTAATGTGCCTGATTGGAACAGTGTATTGTACAAAAATAGAGACGGCCAGTTTTGTAACACGTTTTGCTCAATTTAGCATCTCTCTGATATAATATCTCAAACGTATCTGGTTAAAACAGTGTATTCATCCACAAAGCGTAAATAAATTCTTTTTAAACGTGGTTATGTTACAACCTACTACTAGAGTGCGTTTTGAAAAACAGTTGAACGGTTTTTGCCAATGACTTTATTGTAGAATTATTATGGACACATTTACAGTAATTTTTATGCAGTTAATATTCCCACTTTTTCATTTAATTTAAGCTTTTTAATTCAAAGACAGAAAAAAGACACTTATATAAAAAGAAGTACATACAAAATATAATTCTAAAAACATAACAGTGGTGTTTTAATAACTAATATGGCTTTTTTTGTGGTCAAGCACTTTGAACGTGTTACAACCCTGGTCGGCCATGACATTTATTTTCTTTCTGTCAATTAACATTGATTAACATGAACACATCACATTAGAAATAAATAAAATACTTTTTATTTTCCTTGTCCTGTAAATGCTTCTTTTTTTAAAGAGATAAGTTCATGACATTAGATGTGAGTTGTCAGTAAATGGAAATATTTTTAATAATATATTTTGCTGACAGTATATAGCTATGGACAAAAATAACTTCTACTAAATAAGGGAGCATATAAAAAAGTCTTAGTTCCGTATAGAGTCCAGTGACTGGGCTGAATGAGCTGGCATGTTTATGGTGATCTTTTATAGATTCACTTAGTAGCCGTATTGATTTCCTTGCGCCGTGCATCACTTCATGTGCGAAGCGCTTTTGACAGACTGATGGTGACAGTATCAGAATGTTGCTTTTGAGGATTTGTAAAGCCATTCTCTGCTGCATTGTGCATTTGAACTGAGCTCCTGTGTGTGTGGGGTGCTAATCCTATGGTATCATTGTGCTTGCCCCTGTTGTTCATCTGTCTTGAACGTGCCCTGGGGGAGCAAAGCACTGATGCCTCACCTCATTTCCTCACTTTAATAAAGCAAGATGAATTGGACCATGGCACACACTTGTGTCGTGGTGTGATCCTTTAATGTGGAGCATATTAAAATGGAATGATGGTTTAAATTACGCTTTATTATGTTTATTGTGTCTATTTACCAAGTATAACTGGTATTGAAAATGTATCCTGAGACAGAAGTAAATGTCTCACAAAGCCAAATGACATAATCAAGTGAGAGTCTGAACAAGCATAAATCACATGCCTAGGGTAGTTATAACACTGACCTGCCTTTTACACTCCATTCCGTCTGCACTTACCAGACAGTGTGTTGTTTGTGTTATTGCTTCTGGAGAGACTTGAATGGAGTTCTTCTCAACTATATTTTGATTGGTGTAAAACAAAGGAATTCGGGGATTAAGCAGGAGCAAGTAGGATACAATAGGGCTAAAGCCACCTTTTGAGTGTTTTTCTCCCAAAATAATTGAAATCAATAAAAACAACCACAGTAATTTCCTAATTTTTCAGAAAGAGAAGTATTCTTAATTGTATTTAATTTGCACTTGTTGTGTACTTCAAATCTTAAAAGTATATTTTTAAACTAAAGATAATATATGATTAATGTATATGATAAATAAAAGAGCAATTAAAGGGTTAGTTAAGCCAATTTTGTCATTGATTACTCACCCTCGTTCCAAATCAATAAGACTTTCTTTCATCTTTGAAATTCTAAATGAAATTATCATAATGAAATCTGAGAGATTTCTTTCCTTCCATTGACAGTTTGCATAACTACCACTTTTATGGTTCCAAACATTCGTAAAGAGATCGTAAAACTAATCCATATGAATTGATCAGTTTAGTCCACATTTTCTGAAAATCACTTTATATGATGAACAGATTGGATTTAGGCTTTTATTCACATATAAACATTCATCAGCTCACACATCAGTTGTAGTAAACAGAAGCCTGACATGCAAGAACCAATGAGGTTAATTCTCGCGCATCAAGCTGGTTTACGTTCGCTGATCAATGTTAATATTTGAATAAAAGCCTAAATTCAATCTGTTCATCAAATAAAGTGATCTTCAGGAAATTTGGACTAAATCGATTTGTAAATATGTATTATGAATCTCTTTATGAACTTTCTGAAGCGTCAAAGTATCAGTTGCTTAGCTGTCAATGGAGACAGACATATTTCTCAGATTTCATTTAAAATGTCATCATTTGTGGTTTCTAATATTAATGAAAGTCTTACGGGTTTGAAATGACATGAAGATATAGATCAATCTTTGTGCTTAGCCCTGATTGATGACATTTTTTTATTTTTGGGTGAACTAACTGTAGCAGTCCTTAGGTCGGGGAAGAAGGACGATCAACAGACTTTTAATGTGAAAGAAAAATAAATAGAAAATAAATGTACTTGCGGCAGCCCCTCATGGATGACTGCTGCCCACAGAACACTCCTTCACTGTTGTCGCTCCTCCTTTTATGCAACCGCCTGTTGGTATGATGTTCTCTTTCTGAAATGCGGTGTGCTTTTACGCAGATATAATAGGACACACACCTTCCAAAAAGTTAAACTTTTGTCTTATCAGTCCACAGGGTATTTTCCCAAAAGCCTTGGGGATAATCAAGATGAAATGAGACTAGCTTTAATGTTCTTTTTGCTCAGCAGTGGTTTTTGTCATGGAAGCCATTCAGGACTTTTTTGCCCAGTCTCTTTCTTATGGTGGAGTCATGAACACTGACCTTCACTGAGGCAAGTGAGGCCTGCGGTTTTTTGGATGTTGTTGTGGGGTCGTTTGTGACCTCTTGGACAGTCATCGCTGCTCTCTTGGGAAAATTTGGCCAGCTGGACACTTATGGGAAGGTTCACTACTGTTCCATGTTTTCGTCATTTGTGGATAATAGCTCTCACTGTGCTTCGCTGGAGTCCCAAAGCTTTAGAAACAATCATTTGGCTTTATAACCTTTTCCAAACTGATAGATCTCAATTACTTTCTTTCTCATTTGTTTCTGAATTTCTTTGGAGCTCAGCATGACAAGCTTTTGAAGATCTTTTGGTCTACTTCACTTCAGGCAAGTTAAATGATTTCTTGATTGAGCACAGGTGGGGCAGTAATCAGGCCTGGGTGTGGTTAGAGAGCTTGTGTGATAAACTACAGTTATGTTTTAAAGGGACACACACACACACACACACACACACAGGGCCATGTAGGTTTGGATTTTGTTTTCCCTTAATAATAATTACCTTTATTTAAAAACTGCATTTTGTGTTTACTTGTGTTACCGTTTAATTATATTTAAATTAGTTTGATGATCTGAAACATTTAAGTGTGACATAAATGCAAAAAATAAGAAATCGGGAAGGGGGCAAACACTTTTTCACACCACTGTATGTCAAAAAACACTAAGTTCAATCACTTAATATATTATATATTGAAAAATAAAAACTAAGCAACTAAGTGTTTTAAAACATTACATCCATTTCACACTTCGGGATATAGTCACGGTTGTGGGGGAGATGAGGAGACGCGATTGCTAACGCAACAGGTAAATGGAAACACACTGGAAGAACATGGGAGGAAACAGGAAGTAGACAAAGACACGACTGATATGTAACAGACATTTTATAGTAACGGTATATTATTTTGACATTATATTATTATTTTTCACAAGGATAAACATGTTTGTCTCAATGCACTGCAAGAGTTTCCAGATCCACAATATCATCATTATGAACAATGACATGGTTCATTGCTTTCTAAGAGTTGTATATGCATCTAATAAGATATTTTGAGAACAGTATTTACTATGATTTAAATTTTTGTTTTAGTGAAATCTATTTTTTTGTAACTTTTAAACAAACAAAAGGATAGAATTTAGTTAAAAAAGCGCAGATGAAGCCAAGTGGCTATATAATTCACTGAAGGCAAAATAAATCCAATCCAGAATCCAAAATTGCTGTTAGGTTTTTAGGCAGTTTGAGGCAAAAGAGGCAGATGCAAAATACTTGTAGTGCAACTAATTGTTTCCTATAATTGGGAAGGAATAGATTTGTTGTGAAGTTAGTTCATGCGTTCATGAGTTCAAGGCTAGATTATTGTAATGCTCTACTAGGTGGTTGCCCTGCACGCTTAATAAACAAATTCCAGCTGGTCCAAAATGCAGCAGCTCGAGTTCTTACTAGAACCAGGAAATATGAGCATATTAGCCCAGTTCTGTCAAACCTGCACTGGCTTCCTATTAATCACCGAATACATTTTAAAATCTTGCTAATTACTTACAAAGCATTAAATGGTTTAGCTCCCCAGTACTTGAGCGATCTCTTAACACATTATAGTCCTTCACGTCTATTGCGATCCCAAAATACTGACCAGCTTATAATACCTAGAATATCAAAGTCAACTGCTGGCGGTCGATCCTTTTCCTATTTAGCTCCTAAACTCTGGAACAGTCTTCCTAATACAGTTCGGGAAGCAGACACACTCTGTCAGTTTAAATCTAGACTAAAAACACATCTTTTCAACCTGGCATACACAACACATTATACATACATTTTAATCCAAATCATGTAAAATGATTGTTAGGCTGCATAATTTAGATAAGCCGGAACCGAGAACATTCCCATAACACCTGATGTACTCGATACATCAGAAGAAGAATGGCATCTACGCTGATATTGTTCTCTGTTTATTCCGAGGTTACCGTGGTCAGCCGGATCCGGGCCGTATCCAGATCAGATGAAGGACCTGGACACGAGCACAGCACTACCCTGAAGTGTCTGCGGAGACCGTGACTCTACTGGACCCTCCCCTGTGACGATCATGAACCCATCTCCAACCGGACCAAATTGGACTTCATATTGGACTTGAATTGTTGTCAATATAATAATCATGTACTGTTTGGCTGTTGGCCAGAGGAGAACTGGTCCCCCGACTGAGCCTGGTTTCTCCCAAGGTTTTTTCTCCATTCTATTCTTCATTCGTTACGTCACCTGCCGGAGTTTTGGTTCCTTGCCGCTGTCGCCTATGGCTTGCTCAGTTGGGGAAACTTAACACTTAAAATTCATCAATTGTATTGATTCAGCTGCTCTTTTGGGGCTTCTGTTCAGCCAAACAAACTTTGTTTATATTGTTTTTCCTGTAAAGCTGCTTTGAAACAATCTACATTGTAAAAAGCGCTATATAAATAAAGGTGACTTGACTTGACTTGAAGGATGTTCAGTGTGCTCACATTGCAAAATAGAGAGTCATTAGGGAAATAACAACAATGCAGCTCTTTTGCACTGTTCTTTGCAAAATGTAAAGTTCTTATAGAATACTTGAGATGAACGGTTGGACTCGTTGCTAAAGAGAGTATAATGAGAGTTCATCATTAATTGCCCATTTAAATATTACTCAAAATATTGTACTATTTCTTATTACACAAATTCTGTATCTCCATAAATAAATAAAAATTGATGATCATGCACGTTCTCAAGTTCTTTAGGACGCCTTGTTGTGCCCTGTTGTATCTATCAGTGCATATCACACAGAATATATAATACATGTCTAGACTATCCTTTTGCAGTGAGTGTAAGGATACAGAGCAGCCTTAATCTGGTGGTTATTGACTCACTGGCATAGTGTGGAGGCCTGAGGACTGGTTGACTGAGATAGATCAATCTTTGTGCTTAGCCCTGAGCCTCGGGGAGAACCAGTCACGCATGGCCAGACCTTGAATGGGTCTGATCTGCTATCATCAAGGGATCATTTAAAGGTTAATCAATTGATTTCAAATAGATCTCATAATTTGAAATCGAAGGTCAGGCTTTTAATAGCCGTTTGTCTATGACCAAAACAATTTGAGAGCAAATTAAACATATATATGAAAGTGAGCCTATGCCCTTTCCTAATGCAACTGGATCAGAGAGAGGGAAACAGCGACTCGTGTTTTCATTGGGAGAAGCGAACTGTGCCGAATAAATTATAGCTGACATTTGGATCTTGATGAAAAGGTTGAACCTGAGACACAGTAACTAAATAATGTTGAATGGTCAAATGCTGCAGGCAACATTTCAAAATCCATTTCCCCTGCAAAACTGCATCGAGTAGCAATAAGAGGTCTTTAATTGGTTTGCCCACTGAGTAAACCTTCCTCGGATGCGGGGCATTCTCTCCGGGCCTCCTTCGGTATATGCTACACAATTAAAAGCATGTATCGGGCCGGAGCAGCCGCCTGTTTAAAGTGTAAAACTCTGCATATTATCACGACACAGTTGCAGTTATTGTCCCGTTCAGAAGGTCTTCGGGGTATGTCAGTGTTTCTGGGCCTTTTCTTAATTTAGCCCACGGTAACGCTCCCCTTCGCTTCTACATAATGGATGATTCTGCACTCCACCATGCAGGAAAGGTTTAATTAAATCATATTCCAATCATAATCCATGTTGTTAATTAAACTGGATAATTTATAAGTACAAAAGAGGGTATTTATTAGCTGCTCTGCGGTGCAGCATATTAGAAAGCACCCCCCCCCCCCCCCATCCTCTCCCTGTACTATTGATGCCTTCACATGATTGATAACGGAACAGTGACTGCTGTACTATTTGTCTAATGGTGGTGCAATTAAATCCCCTTGTAAATGACCCATGCCTCATTTCATCCTAATCTATGGAATTTTGATTGAATTTGTCAGCGTTAATTGAAAAATACTGCTATTTAATGTCTGCATTGCAGTTGCCGATCAGCCTGGCTTTAATGAGACTGTGTCCTTGTGACCCTGGGGAGGGGGTGAGGGGACTGCCCTTGATTTGGCAGAAGTGGGGGGTCGGGTCAAGGTTTTTAGGGTGCACCAAGGGAAGGAAGGTCCCCAAAGATTAGGACTAATCACCCGCATGAACAGAGAAAACGGGCGCATTCCTTTTAATTACGTGGACCAAACGATGCCCACATGACCAAACATTTATTGATCAACAATTCCACTGAATAATTCATTATTTAATCTTCCTCCCCCATAAAACATTGACAATTGCATTAATGTTTCTTGCTCTTTATTCAGGCTTTGTCTGAACTAACGTCATAGGTTTTCATTTTCATACTTCACTATGTATTTATGCGGATGTGAAGAACACAGTGGATGTGGGACTGAGGGCTATTAACTGCTGATTCACAGAGGTGTCTGAAATGACAACTTGTGATAAAGGGTCATAATGAACAGGGCAGTGTCAGTGTCATCTGCATGGCCGTCGCTGGCGGGGTGAAAGGTGCTGACAATTCTAGGGGCCCCTGAAGCAGTAAAATATTCATTATACGTTTAGAAAAAAAATGCATCTCGGAATATGCATGGGCTATGGCCAAAAGAATGGTAAATAGAAACAAATATTTCAATAAAACATTAGGGCGAACATTAAAAGCAATAGCAATCGCAGTGCCAAAATACACATCAGATCACATCTCACATGACTCTTGTTTTGACTGTTTTGGAATGTGAGACTGTGTTAGTGACGTTCTAATTTAAGAGACAGCAGCCAGCGCTCGCGGCTCTGGCGCGCCAGGACAGTTCCACATAAACGGACGGAAGTGGACCAATAGCGAGCGCAGAGTCGCGGTGGGCGGGGTCAGAGCGCGTGGTGGAGACGCTTAAACCGAAGGAGCGTAATTCAAACTCACACTTCAGTTGATGATCACAGCTGATACCGCAAGGAGCAATTTATTGTGACTTCCATCAGGTCGGAATGAAACCCGGCCAAGCAGAAGGGACAAGGACGCTGAAATAACTCAAGGGAGGACGATAAAGCTCATCTGAGATGCTCGACCTTTTCCCCGTCCACACATTTTTCAGCAAGGGATTTGCGCCGTTTGTTTGTGTTTTCATGCGTTTGTCTTGCTCTGTTCCTATTACGAGTAAAATCAGTTTGGTGCTGAACTGAGTCCAAGCAGATGCAACGGGTTTGCGAATCGCGTATCCAGAGAGTCGTTCGCAGGATTACCAAGTGTGAGTGTCGGTGAATGACTCTGTCCCGCAGTGAGATCCTCATCTGAGAAGCACAGGGGAGACCGCTGCTCCCACCGATTTCAGGAGGTCAGAAACTGTCCACATAAGAGCTTATGAGTGCAGCTTTCAGTACACCGTTCATGATGATGCAGCGTCCGGTGGGAAGCACCACTGCATTCAGCATCGACTCGCTCATCGGAGGTCCACCGCAGCCCAGTCCGGGACATTTCGTGTACACGGGCTATCCCATGTTTATGCCCTACCGGTCAGTGGTGCTTCCTCCACCGCCACCCCCGCCTCCTCCAACTCTCCCTCAGAGCGCTCTCCCCGCGACCCATCCGCACCACCCGATCCCGGGCTTGCCCAGCGGGTTCTGCTCCAGTCTGGCGCAGGGCATGGCGCTCACTTCCACGCTGATGGCCACGTTACCCGGCGGCTTCTCCGCCTCGCCGTCTCAGCAGCACCAGGACGCGGCGAGGAAGCTCGGCTCTCAGTCCATTCACGCCATGTTTGATAAATCTCAGGATATTCGTTTGGATGGAGAGGACGGGAAAACGTTTCCAACGAAGGATTCAACGAGCCATCCGTCATTTCACGACTCTCAGTCTGTGCACACCTCCTCCACAGGTGAGATCTCTTCACACATCTGTTTTGAGAAGTCTTTAAAAATAATATCGGAAGAGCAAAACTGATCCTGTTGTGTTAAATTCAAGGTATGTTGGTTTCAAATCCAAAAGTAAAACAGACCCATGGTTTTTTCTTGTTTTCTCAAATCTTAAAATGATTATATGTATTATCCGTAATGCTTTCTCGGACGCTGTATTGTATTGGCTACGCTTGACCCGTCTTATTTAGGCCTCTGCTAAAATTAATTTTGTCACGTAAATTCAATTTACCGAGTTGCACCGGGGACTGACGGAAATAATTCTATAAAATCTCCCTGAAATAAAATGCCATGATTGTAGAATTTCAGTGTCACACGCGTGAATTAAAGGCCCGTATCAAGTTTTCCAGGGAATCCTGCCTGAGGCCGAGCTGCCATCAAAGACTAAATTAGCTCATTTTAATTGAGGGATCGGAGGACCAGCGGTGTTTAAATGTCCATAAAACCGTAAGCAAAATTCACTGTCGCCTGGATCATTTATATGTACGCAGAGTAAAATAAATGTAGCCCCACATTACTATAAAATACCATGTCTGCAAAGTAAAGAAAAGGGACATTTGGTCAAGGTAAAAGGTCTATGTACAATAGTGCATGTCCAAAAAATACAATACAGGTTAAGATGTAGAAGGGAGGAACTTATAGGCCGGTTTCAGAAGTTTTGTTTTAAGGTGTGCACTCTACTTTCCTAAGAGATCCATCACCGTGCGTAATTGCGCGTAAAAGTGGCAGCAATAAACAGGAAGAATGCGCTGCGAGGCAAGATGCTTATGAAAACACGAAACTAGTTTGACCTCACTATTTAAAACACACACACACAAATGTACTCGTAGTGAATGCTCACATTACTATTTCTCAAAGTAATTCTGCATTTTCTTTTTATTCCCATAGTGCGAGGTCACAGCAAAGACGACGCGAAGGAGGACGAGTGTCACAGGAAAGATGAGAGCTTCTCCATGGACAGTGATTTAGATTACAGCTCCGACGACAACGGGCCCGGGAACGCGATGTGTCAGAAGGAAGACGGAGACAACGGAGGACTGGACGACGGCGTCCACGGCGGGAACGGGGCCGGAAACACCACGTCCACCGGGAAAAACCGGAGAAGGAGGACGGCTTTTACGAGCGAGCAGCTCTTAGAACTGGAAAAGGAGTTTCACTGTAAGAAATATCTATCCCTCACAGAACGCTCACAGATCGCCCATGCCTTAAAGCTCAGCGAGGTGCAAGTCAAGATCTGGTTTCAGAACCGGAGAGCCAAGTGGAAACGCGTCAAAGCGGGCAACGTGAACTCCAAAACCGGAGAGCCCTCCAGAAACCCGAAAATCGTGGTGCCCATCCCGGTGCATGTTAGTCGGTTTGCGATACGCAGCCAACACCAACAGTTAGAACAGGCCAGGCCTTGATACGCTAGAGGAGCGAGACAATTGTGGCGAGAGGACCCGAATAAGCCAAACTGTTGTTGAGGAACCCAGGACGCGCTGATAGTTTGCGCTATATAGTTTTCGTTTAAAGTTGTTCAAATGGGGGGGAAAGAAGCTACAGACTCAAACTGCAGTTTTATTTCCAACTTTGGACCAAATCACGAACACATTTTCGTTCTTGCAGATCCACTATGTATTTAAAACAGAATCAATTTTATGTTTAGTTTTGTGCGACTGTCTAGTTCACGTGTTTTGGGCGGAGATAAATATTATCCTGAAAGGAGCACTTCTGGTCTCTGCCGAAGAACACAATGTCATTCGATTCACAGTCAAATGAACAACATTCCCTCGAATTTATCAAATAATATGTGCTTTTTTATGGTGAATGGCCTTTATTTAATTTTATTCATTTCCTTTTTATGTAACATTTTCGGACGTCATGGGCACGTTGCTAATTTATTTAATATTGTGAGAGAAAAAAACTTGCTAACGTCTCATGAGTTTACTGACTTCAGAATATTGTGTGGATTAAAGCTGGACCATAAACAATTGTAAAGAAATTTGTCCCTTTTTTTGAGGTGCGCGTAAGGGGGAAATCAGCTAAGCTACACCAGAGCTCATCTTATGACTAAATAATCATCTACAATATATTGAGTACATTATTTGTGTAACTTTTACCTTTTGGGGGTTTTTTTCTGTATAATTTGGAGCTATGTTTTCAACATAATTTAATACTAATCATTTCTGCTAGTTCTGTTATTTCACGGCCATCTGTTCCGCGCCTGTCAGTGCAGATGATCTGAAATCAGGTTTGTGACAGGAGGCGCTTCATGAATAGATTTCAGGGTCAGGGTGAGAGAGAGCCTTGATCTCCGACCGGAGTCACTTCGCTGGACCTTAATTTATAGGAGGAAAAGGAACGAGCCTATTCGTCCCACGCGGGGAACGTCGGGAAAGCTTGAGACGCAAATGTAAAATCAAATATCATTTTGAAAGCAGCCTCTTTGTATATGCAACTGATTACAATGACACCTCGCAGCTCATGAAATTTATATATTTTATGAATATACCCCCCCCCCCCCCCCCCCCCCCCCCCCCCTCTTTGCGACAAAATGCACAAAGGCCAATTCATTACTATGTATAAAACAAATTTAATCATTTATCTATCAATAACATAAACTATATATTTGTTGCACTTGTGTCAACATGCAAGCTTGTCATTAATATACATTATTCTCAACAAACCTATAGCTTACTGGTCTATACAAATGTTTCCAAAATCGACAGATTAAAAAGGAGTTTCTTTGGTTGTTGTTGTTTTTTTGTTTTTTTACAGCAAACTTAAATATTATTGTTCAACCTTGTTCAAAATCAAGACTTTCGAAAGTCCAAACTTAACACAGCCGTTTAAGGACATCATTTATTGAGATATAATTAATATAAGTAGAATTTTTATGTCATTTTCATTTAGAAAGCATGTGTACTTACCCTATTATTAATTCCCATATTTTTTTAATGAGTAAATACTTTAGAACAAAATAACCAAGTAAAATTCTTACAGTGTCCATGTTACAATTAATATGCAATTATAATTAATTACTTTAATAACAAAAATGAACAATGTGTAGTTACTGTCTGCTGTGCAAAATAATTACACATTAAGTACTTTTTTTGTGTGTAGCAATCATGTACCTTTGCATAGAGCGTAACATGAAAAATGTAACATGAAACAAAAAAATTCAGTGGTTAATAGACTCCAGTTTCATTATTAAACTTGAATTCTAATTTTTCTTCCTAGAGAAATTGAATTATTGTTGGTAGTAGATTTATTGTTGTATGCAACTACAAGTCCTGAGCATTGCAATAGATCAGATATCATCAGTGCCTTATCATCACTGACACACACACACACACCTTGTGTTTTCATGTTTTATGGGGACATTCCATAGACATAATGAATTTCTATACTGTACAAACTGTATATTCTACCCCTCTACACTAACCCTAAACCTGTCCATCACTGAAAACTGTCTGCATTTTTACATTTTCAAAAACATAATTTAGGATATTTTATAAGTTGTTTTCATAGGGACCAAAACATTTCCCCACAAGGTCAAGGATTTTGATATTGCCATCTTACATCGTATCCCCATAACATACGGTTTACCAAGACCACACACACACGCACACACAAGAAGCATAGATAATTGAATGATGTTGGAAAATAGACAATGTCCATTATAAGTGACATGAAAATTGGACAGAAAGATATTTTAAAAGTAACAGTGATAGGAGAGAGAAAAAGTGAGATCTGACAATTGCCTAAACTCTAATGAATTTTTTTGCAAATTGTAATCAAGGCTGGCCGTAGCGGCTGACAGATAAATGGGCCCGCAGGGATCGGCTCGGGCCACAGCTTTTCACTCCAGCTTGTCCCTCCTGCACTAAATTAACAGCGTCAAATTAACCTCTGATGATTAATCCTGACGGAGAGCACTGGCTGCAGAACCAACGAGAGCTCTGAAACACACACATACGCTGGAAGTTTCTGTCTAATCTGTATCGAACAAAATGATAACGCTAATGAGAGAATGACAGACAAATTTGATTAAAAAAAAAAAACTTCTGTTATTATTTTAAACAGTTTTTTTTTATTAACAAAATCTTTTTAAATTACGACCAGGATTATTGCAATCATAATGAGAGACTATTTAAGAGTAAAATTTTTTTTTTCATTTATAGACCTGTATTGACAAATGTTTTGACACGATTTATCACAATAAAGCAGTAGTTTAAAGATGCTGATTTTTCTTTTTAGTTTAGATTTGTCTCATAGATATAATAAGGCTAATACTGGAAAAATCTTATATTATGATTGTATAGCAAAAATCATAACTGCTATTAATAATGAAACGTTCTTTCAAATGAGCATCAAGCAGTCAGTTTGTGTATGTAAAGGAGAATGGATGAGATCTCTCACAAATCACACACACACACATATGAATTATATTTACAGATCCGGTTTAGAATATAAAGGATTACAAGACAAAACTTGAGGTAATGTAAGTAATCAAAATTTCACGTCAAGGTTATAATTAGAGTCATATTCATTCATGTTAAATGACAGAACAGCTATAATCTGATTCTTGTTCAATTGGATATATGATATTTACATATTGAATAAGTTCTTTAAAAAGACCCATGGCTTGAAAAGAAAAACAGGGAAAACTTTAGCATTTTGCACAGGACAGGACAGGACAGGCAGGTGCGGGCACACACACTCGTTTTCATGCATTATGGGGACTTTCCATACACATCATGATTTTTATACCATACAAACTTTATATATATTCCATTTTCCATTTCACAAGCACAAGAACTTCGGATATTGCAATATTTCTTTTACAATTTGTCCCCATAATGTAGGGTTTAGCAGGACCATGTTAAACGTGGGAAACGTGTTTCACCTCCACCTGTGAACTGATGATCAAGTCCAGCACTCTTTGCACTTGACGTTAATTCAAACATTTTAAGCATTAGTAGTAGATTTATGAACTACTTTAATTTGTAGTAGAGAAATATGGGACAACTATGTACGGCAGGATTAGAGAACGTGATTTCCCAGCTCTTTCTCTCTGAACATTTGGATTATCATCACAACATGATGGTGCAGCTCACGCCTCATTTCAGGGCTTCTCTAGCATTTCTAATGCCATTATTGTGTGTGTGAGGGACACACACACACACACACACACATATCATGATAGATGAACAGCTCTGTTAATGCACTGAACCAGTGCTTTGCCTCATTGGATTTCTAAGTGGAACTGATTTATGATGAGAGATGATCAGACTAGATCTGGACAAGATGCTTCAGGGTTTTGTGCTTCTGGACCACCACTGACATTTTAAGGATTCATTTCCCATGGCTCCTTTAGCCTGTCAACCTTCAACAGCTTACGAGCTGCAAATGTTTGTGAAAGGAATTATAAGAAAACAAACACACTTCCTGTCAGTCACTCATAATCACGCTCCGGCTTCCCCTCTCAACCACGAAACATTTCCTCTTTCTAAAGATTGCTCTTTTCTCTCTCGCTGCCTTTCTGCCTTGTCTAATCTCTTTAATTACATCTGTTTTCCTGGGATGCTGAGGCCTCTTTTGTCCTCCCGGTCAGGGGGCTTTTGTGGGGGCAGATTCAAGCCCCGCATCCCCTCCTTGGATGCTTTGTGGAACCGTGGCTCTCTTCCTGCGAGGGAGAGGATGAGAAGGGGATTAGAGGATCTTTATCTCATTAGAGACACAGTGAGTCGGCAGGGCCCGGCTTTAACGCCTTCATCTGCACCGTGGAGACCAGAGAGAGCGGCCCGCACCCGTCCAGAAACCCAAACTAGGCGTACTGCTGCAGACATGCGAGAAGCACAAAACACACGCATTTATAGACGTTTTGATTAACATTTACTGACACAGAGTTGATTTGTATTTAAGATCTATAAAGTAAATGACAATATAGGAATATATATATATATATATATATACATAATATCGTAATATATTGCCATTTACTTTATAGATTTTAAATACAAATCAACTGTTTCAGAAAACGTTAAGTTTAATAGTAGTTTAATTGTATAATTTAATTTATATAAAGCCAATATATATATATATATATATTTTTTTTTATTATTATTTTTTTTTTATTAATACTGGTTCATAATATGCCATTAGATGTATATAGAAATTAATATATGTGTGTGTATATATATATACATATTTTAACTGTGTTATTTTTAAATGTAAAATTCTATAAATTATATATATAAAGTCAATAAATAAAATTATACATTTAAACTACCAATAAACTTAACATATTCTGAAACGGTTGATTTGCATTTAAAATCTATAAAGTAAATGGCAATATATGACAATACTCTAAACATATATATAGTTTTATATTGCCATTTACTTTATAGATTTTAAATACAAATCAACCGTTTCAGAAAATGTTTAGTTTATTGGTAGTTTAAATGTATAATTTTATTCATTGGCTTTAAATATATATATATATATATATATATATATATATATATACAGTATATATATATATATATATATATATATATTATTTATAGTATTTTACATTTAAAAATAACAGTTAAAATATGTATATTCACACACACACACATTAATGTCTATATATATCTAACGGTATATTATGAACCAGTACTATGTGTGTGTCTATATATATATATATATATATATATATATATATATATATATATAGACACACACACACACACACACACAATAAATGAAAAGGGAAGAAAATCAAGGAGAAAACATTATATTAAGAAGCTTTTTATTGAAAAGAGACATTACAGTATAAGACTCTGCATCAGGTATAATTTTTCAACACAGTACTGTACAGCTGACACAAACTCAATATAATAACAACAATAATAATTAGAAATACAACACCGATAATTTGAATCAGAATGATAGTTGTGATGCCAATGGACTGAATGAAAGAACAGATGCAAAATCCAAGTAGTGTGAGAGAGCTCCTTGTCTTTCAGATTAGCAAATTCATAAATAATTAAACGGGTCTCTTGGGTTTGAACGCAACACGAAGACTGTTGATGAAATGAGGTAACGAACACAACGAAAACAAAGTAAACAAACACTACAGGTTTCTCCATTTTTACATCTATTTACACAAAGCGACGACCGGTGAATGGAAACTGAAATAAAAACGAGGATATGTTCGAGCAGTTTGGAACGTACTGACGTCTAAAGCCACCGGATGTCTGCACACAAGAGGTGACATGATCCTTTGGTTTCTGTTGGATTTTTGTCTCTTTTGCTCATTCGTTGTTTCTTTATTCAGTTACAGATAGACAGATGAACAAAAAAGGTTTGCTCAAAGTGATGGATTACAAAAGAAGGACTGAAAAAGAGAGAGAAAATGTTCACAACTTGTTCATAAGGTTTTTTTGTTTTTGTTTTAATATTAAAATGGCAGACTCTTTAGTGTCACCTGTCAGGGTACTGTGATTTTATGAAGACAAAGACATTTACACAAGGAAGAGAACATTTACATCCGTTCATGCAAAAAGATCAAAAGCAAAAACGACTGTTTTTTCACAGAAAGGATTCAAAGTGGACATTATATCGTGGGTTCTTCACAACAAGTGATTTGTGTTCTGTAGTGCATTTAGTCATAAATAATGGTTATTGTGGAAAAGCCTCTAAAGGCCTGCTACGTTATATACAAGGCGAAAACTGCACCCTTTTGAGCTGAAAAATCCTCAATATTTCTCTCATGTCCTTCACTAAAGCTTTTCAACTCTCACGGTTTCCCAAACCATCCAAGTTTCTCTACATACTCCCAAAATGTCTATCAACTAGCTCAACGAAGAGTTTCCAGATGGTCTGTATTGCAGAATATGAATTCTACGACACCGAGCCTCTCACATCTCCAGCCCCAAGCCAAGTACCTTCACATTTCTACTACCTAGCGAAGAGTAAAATCAATGGACGCTGAGATTAAACGATCAAAGCCCATTAAATCATATTATGGAGTGAGTCGATATGCATGGGATCTTCTGTAATGATATACGCCCTGAGACAGAGTCTTACATCGGCTTTACATCTCTCAATAACAATGGCAGCTCAGACCGCTGGGGTGACGTCCAAGAACGCGCTGAGAAATTATTACTTGTGTGTCTACCTGGCTGAATCTTGGCTTTGTATTGCTTTAATACTCCTTGACACACAAAAAGAAGAAGATAGAGGCAAGGAGGAAAACTAAGCTATGAAGAACGATTCAGAGAAAGAGGGAGCGGAAAGAGTGAATTGGACTCAAACAGGCACGCATTCAGACGCCTAAACCCGCACTGAAACAAGAAAAGGGTCAGGTAAAAATAGAATAATAGAGGCCTATGTAAGGGGGGCCTATTGTTTTCGTCACATACTTGCTATGTAGTATACTACTTAGAGGAAAAATAGAACGAGAGAGCGAAGGAAGAAGTATATACAGATTGGGATTGAAGACCCAGAGAGCCCTTCTCTTCATTGAGACGCATGAGGTTTAGGACTCTGCGGTGTGAAGCGTGTGAACAGCGACGGAGAGATGACCTGAGAGAGGCACGTCACCGTACGAAAGCAACGGCCAACATGAGCGGATTTCATTTGAAAAACGTTGGGATGTTCTGTAGCGACCTACCTGTGATATTACTTTCATGACAACAAGGTGGATTGTTTTGATGATGCACTTCTGAATCAGTAATATGGTTCATCTGAATCTTAACACTTCACTGTAAGATGAAGTAAAGAATGAGCTGATGAACGGGGAACACTTAAGGCCGCTTTGACTTCAAAGTTGGCGAAATAAAAGCTGGAGAAAGTAAAAAACAGTAATTCCCTTTTACTTCCGAGAAACATACATCTTAAAACACTTCCTTTCTTTGTTTTAAGAATCTTCTGTTGGTCAAGTAATGAGCACTTGGCTTAAAAAAAAAAATTCGGTTTAAAAAGACCATGTCAGATTCAAACTTCCAACGTTTGACTTGATATTTGGGTTTCCATAAATGTCATCACATCCTTTCACATTACTTGAAAAGGGAAAAGATGTAATGGACTTCAAGAGTCAGAATTGATGCAAGGAGAAAATCTGAGAGAGAGAAAGAATAGACAGAAAACCAGTGTCAAAGTGATGAGACGAAAGTCCAGACGCGCATAGTGACCAAGTGAAGTTCTCTGGGAAAAGTATCCCATCATTTCCTGTCTTGCTTTGTCATCTATTGGACTCCACAGAAAAGAGGCTCATAAGACATACCCTAATCTCCCATCATGCACTTGGTAGCTTCAACTGGCACGGTCAGGAAAGCAGAATCCAGGATTGTTTTCATTTTTGTTCCACGATGCAGCGAGACATTGGACGTGGGGCACTCTCCCAAAAACAATAGATGACACACGACTGGCCATGACACGTCTCAGAGGGATTGTAGAGGCTGTGAGTGCAAACACAGCAGCTCTTCTCATGCATCAAGTGTTGGGATCATTCCCTTCAGTCTGGTAGAGTGTCATGATTCTGATGCAGTGGTGGAGCTGTACATATGAAGGTGTGTGTGTGTGTGTATAGGGAGGGAGGAGGAGTGCTGACCAGGATGCATGTTGGTTTGATTTCTCATATAACTGCACTGTTCATGCTGCTGCAGCTGTTATTGCGATTATTGTTCCTGCGGGACAGGTTGGGCGTGGCCATGAGAGGATAGCGCTCGTCGGGACAGCCGTACTGAAGGAGGATGTCCATACACTCCTGACTGTTGGCTTGCCGTGCGTACGCCAATGCCGTATTGCCGTGAGCATCCCGTGCCATGATGTCCACGCCGTACTACAGAGAGACAGATGAAGAGATTCTATTATTGCAATCTTACGGCAGAAACTATGTAACTCTAAGAGCAAATAAATTCAGACAAATCCTCTGATTAAAAAAAATCCTCTGATAAAAAAAGTAGACTTGACATGAAAATTAAGTTGCGATAATCTTTTCTTCGACGTATATCTGATTGAAACGGCTTCCCAAAAAACAAGAAAAAATGAGGGAGGGACTTAATTTTGTCCATCAGGAATCATTGTTTGTTATCGATGTAAGTGGCAGGTCTCACACAGAAAAACACACCACCAGAGAAGAGATGTAGTGTGAGAGGGAAGGGACATTTGATTAAAGACAACAAGCGCAAGTGAAAAAACAATGACTTGCGCAGATAAATCATTTATAATAAAAACTGCAATATTCTATAAAAAACAAGAATTGTGAATTTTTATTTCAAGATGACTCTAAAGGTCATAGAAAAGGTAGAAAATGGATTTTTATTGCAAAAATGTAAATGGGGAAAAAGATTTGATAATAAAATATGTATAAAATGAAAATTATGACCTCAAATGATTAAAATTGGTCTGATTAGAAACAATATTGGCAGAATGTCTTATCTTGTCTTGGTTTGTTCCAATTCAAACAGGATAAACTGTTTAAAACAACCAAACTTAAAAAATAAAAATAAAAACATTTATCATTTATCCATAATTTTACTTGAAATGTAAAATTCTTGATTAAAGTTTTCAGGACTTTATGGCAATAGTTACTTTATCCCTATTAATCATGCCCATAAAACAGGAAAACAAAACACTGACCTCTGTTAAAAAAAGTACAATAATTTAATTATTAAACACTTTATTAAATAGGGGTTTTTAACCTTTCGTATGACACAGATCCCGAGATATGATCGAGACCCGATTCTAAAATTTCTAAGGTATCTGTCTTCTATAAACACCCAATTTATACACAAATAATTGAATGAAAAAATATATATAATACAGTAGAACCCCTGAGTTACGAAATTAATCCGCTCCGAGGTTGGCTTCACATCCATGGTGAGTGATTAGAAAAAAGTTTATGCTAACTAGGCACAATGCTGACCAATAGGAGAGCAGGATTGTAAAAAGTGTTCCCCTTCTTACATGGACTATTCCAGCCATCCCTGTCATTCAGCGCGAAATGGACTATTCCAAAACTTTCCATCTGAGAGAGCTGACGGATGATTAAGGTAAAAGAGATCAGCTAAAGATTGTATATATAGTTTATTGAGTGAAATACAGGAAATTAGTGCCAATCGTTGAAGTTTTATCGATCATGCGTAACCACACATCTATGCACTTTAATAAATACCAGTTTGGATTATTCCCTGAGTGAGACATCATTGTTCTGACCGGACAAACTGTAGCCTTCATTCAACCCGAACCAAAATCAGCGCGAATTTCAAAACAAAACTCGGAAATGTTTTTTCGCATCTCAATCATTTTGTCGTTACTCGGGCGAAAAAACCCCCGAAATCTTTTATCGTATGTCGAATTTTTCGTACGTAGAGCGTTTCGTAAGTTGGGGTTCTACTGTAACTCTAAAAATCTGTTTCAGTTACATTATTATATACTTTGTTCTACTAGTAATGTATTGTTATATGTATTTATTATTGGTTTATAAGATTAATCAAATTTTTATGTATTTATATTAACTAAATCATTTTTTTTTAAATCACATTTATTTATTTAGATCAATTTATTGCCTTACTCTTTTTTTAATGTATTTAACAGTTTTTCTCTAGACCTTTCCACCGACCCTCTGTCACTCTATTCAATTGTGATCCGTTGAGTTTTTAGGTTTCACGTTTGGTGTGAAAAGGTCTTTACTCCAAAAGACATCCTGGCTGTGATCAAACAAGTGTGTGCTGTAGCTCTTACCCATATGAGCAGCTGCGTGATCACAACACTACCCTTGCGGCAGGCTAGGTGCAGGGCTGTCCGGCCATCCCCTTCCCCGCAAGTTTCGTTCACCTCATCTCTGGAGCCGTGGGCCAGCAGGATGACCACAAAGCGCAGGTCTTCCTCCGCTGTGGCGCGCAGTAGCTGTTGTCCTAGAGACAGCTCCGTGCACGTCAGCGATGCCAAAAACAACTTCTGCTCGTATTTGGCCCTGATCCAGCGCTCACGTTCCTCTCTGAAACGGCACACACACAGAATCTAGATTTAGGCTCAAGATTGAATTAACGCGAGGCCGTCAACACACGGTTCGCACTGGTGGCATGTTTTGATCTGGCTCTCATTCCAAATGACATTTAAAAATTGATGGGATTCGTGTACTACTTTTCGATTTCATTTCAGGTACAGCAGCCAAACCTTTACTAGCACTCACATCTCCATTACACACAGCAGCATCTAGACTTTAACACACAAGAAAAATATACTGAGCAGTGCAGGAACAATACCACCACATTTTGAATGTCTCTGTGTGTGTGTGTGTGTGTGTGTGTGTGTGTAAATGTATGTGTCACTCCAGAGAGACTAAGAGTGCACAGGTTCAATCGAAAAAACAAACAGAGAATGCAAGCAATGCACTGAAGAAGCATAAAAGTCTACAGGCCCCAATACACCAATATAAAATATAAGCAAAATCAAAGAACGAACAGGCGTGATATTGGGTGACGAAGTTAATTTGCACTTTGTTTCGGCAATGTTGGAAGCAAGTAAAACATGAAAACACTGGAGAGCTGTTTTATAAAAATGTAACTTGTATCGGTTTTATCCCATTTTTAATACTATAAAGCTGCTTGCTTTAAAGCAACCTATCGTATAAAGTGATACATAAATAAACAACACACGACTTGACTAGAATGTCGAATTGCAAAGTTTGTGCAAACATATCCATGCTGATTAACTTCTGTTTTCTCACCGCTGAAATTGTCGTCATGTTTATTTGTTGATTGAGAGAAAAAGTGAGCAGCACATTTTTCATCTGAATGCCAGTTCTAGCAGTATGGGTGGTGTCGGGATGTTCGCTAACAGTACACCTCTGCAAAGGCATTTCAAACTACGTTTACCCATAAATGAAGAACAAAAAAGAACTTTGCTGCGAGTATATCAGGGCCTTAAGAATGCAAGTTTGTGTTTGACGAGTTAACCAAGCAAAAGCGAGCAGGAAAGGGCCATCAGAAATGGTTGGATCGTTTACAGCACCCCTCCTCAAACTGTGCTATGATAGCACTTAATCTCTGTTAATCCCCACAGAGTAAACAGGCTTTCTTCAACAACTTGGGATTAGTTCGGCTTCAGCTCCTATCTGAGGGGCAGAGGGAGTTCTGATACCCCCCGGGGAAGAGGAAGGGAGTTGGGCAGAGGATATTGAGCTGTTCCCTGAAACACAGCTGCCCCTTAGGGAGTCCAAACCCATGACACCCAAGACCAGACATCCTCCTCAGCCGGAGCATCTGGACACGAACAAAGTGGAAACACGATGATTATATCAAGACTAATATCTGACTGATCGAACCAATGGAGCCACTTCCATTTTCAGGTTTTGACACACAGAAATCTTATTTAATTTGAATAATTATAATTATATGTAGAAGTATAGTTTTTCAATGTTTCATCTGAATGACTAACACAATTCCAGAAACATATTTAATGGACCGTACTTCTACAGTTCTGGTCAGAACTATAAATCATTGGCAAATATGAACCAAGAAGATTGTGAAAATAGATCTACATTGTTAAACTTTTTTACCTTTTATTGAAGTAAAACAATTCAAAACGGGAGGAGGGACTCTCATTGTGAAATAAATGTTTTTCTCTAATACACAATTAATGGCAACATTTTATTCACTAAAATTTGATATTCTCTCCTCTTCAGCTTTCTATAGGGTTCAGGTCAAGGAACTGTAATGGCCATGGCAGAACCTTCATTTCTTAACACATTTTTGTGTTGATTTTGATGTTTGTATTGGATTATAGTCCTGATGGAAGATCCAACCACAGCCCATTATACCAGTGTGCAACAAAAATATATTTTTCAGTTTAATCAGACTACAGAACCCTGTCCCGTTTGAAGTTCCAGTAGTGTCTAACAACCGAATATGTTGGACTTGGATGAGAGCAGAGGGTTCTTGAAACCCTCCTAAATTTGTGATGTAGGTGGTGACTCAACTATTTTCTGTAATTCTCCAGCTTTGGAAAGTCTTTTGCCACTCACACTATCCTCCTTGCCATGCATTAAGACAATATAGACAAGAGTCCTCATTGGCTGTTGTTACATATTTATACACATTCATATTTATACTCTTGTGAAACAGTCATAGTCATAGCTGTAGAATTTCATGTTCCTACTCACCCTGGTGTGTGTTTTATAAAACTGAGTAATATAAAGTAATATCTTACTCATAAGAATTTCTAGGGGTACCAATAATTGTGGCCAGTGTGTATTTGAGAAAAACATTTATTTCATTGTGACCCCCTCCCACAAGCTAGCTTTAATTTCCGTCGAAATAAATATGTATAATAGACTTTTTCAAGAGAGTTAACTGCTATTTGATAGATTGAGTAAATATTCTGTAAATAATATTGACACTATTTAAGTTAAGCATTTATTGAAACTTATTGTAAGTGAATAAATGTTAAAACACATTTAAAATGCAATCTATTTTGTGTACACATACATTTACTTTTAATTGTATTAATGTGTATATTTCAGAATCATTTGGCCTCTGCAAACTTTCCCCAATAAGTTTCAAAATGACTAAAATGAGATAAAATCTAGTCATTTTAACACAATATTAATTACAATGCAAAAAAACATAAAAGATGTGTTACCAGAGACACATCTCAGCTTAGACTGGAGGTTCTTAAAATATTGTCTTGGACATAGGAGGCCTTAGAGTTAAAGCGGTTATGAACCACTGAACTAGTTTGGGATTCTGATGCATCATTGCAAGTGTATTAGAAACCACAGATTATTTAAATATGTTTAAAGTGATAAAAACTTCCCAATTGATCCTAGTTGATATGGTCTATCCAGTGCCTGTAATAGAGGATGCGACAGCCATGATGGGCTTTGAAAGATGAACTCAAGTATGTCTCAAAGGGTTAAACTCGGACACCCCAATTACAAATTAGCCTTGTATGGATGTCAGGGGCCAGAGTGCAGAGGAGATAACATTTTATCAGAGAGGCAGATGGATGAAAATAGGTAATCAATAACCCAGGGGATCGATGGTTTAGTGACATCCTTCTTAATCAAAGCAGCAAAGCCATGCTGACGGACCAGAACCCCCCACAGCACACTCAAAGATTATCTGTCTAAGGTCACAGCAAGCATCATGGCTCACAGTTACAAATGCACACACACGAGAAAAAGACAAGTAACAATCACCTGTTGATGTCAAACTACGGCCAGACATCTGATTATCAGCCTAAAGTCTGGTTCACTTTCAGTTTACACAAGCCAAGAGACACAGGAAGGGGCTGTCAAAGACAAATACATTTGACCAACCACTTTTTTTATAGGAAGTCTTGCCATTTTTGTTCGTAAAAGATATACACCACAAAAAAATAAAAATAAATAAATACATACACACACAATTTCCGCCATTGATCATTTGATTCACAGTAGGACAAGTAAAGAAAAAACACACGTGGGATGAAAGAGCAGGAAGGAAAGACAAGGAAGAGAGGAGACAGAAGGAGGAGAGAAAAGCTGCAGCATCTGTGGGAAAGTTGAAGAATTTTATTAACTGTGTGTGTTTCAACAGGGGGGGGGGGGTCTAGCAGCACGGAATGTTCCGGGAGCTGATGGTCAACCCAGGGTGAGTGAGAGGGCTGGCACGGGGGCCACGGACCACAGCCCCCGCACAAAGCATCCTGGGAGCCATGGAGGAGGGAGATAGAGGAGGGGAAAAGAGAGAGGAAGAGGCTCGGCAGGATCTCCCCACTGCCCTTCTGCCTCTCTGTGTCTAGAGGAAATGTGGAGCACTTCACTGCCCTCTGAAACGCATGCCTTCCCCAGTTAGCGGCGTTGCTAAGGGCCGAGCCTGGCTGGCTTTTTTGCAGTTAACCTCTTAAAAGGTCACTTTACTACAACAGATTTCAAGAACAAATGTCAATTATATTTGAAAACAAATGGAGCTTTTGCTTTGGTTTAACAAATCATTTTAGATTTTAATTACTGCTCTATCTATAAACCTTGAGGAGGAGAACAACATTTATCGTTTGACTTTAGGTTTCTCTAAGCATATACAAAGACACATCAATGGAAGTGTAAATGGGTGTGACACGGTTGCAAAGACAACAACAACAAAAAAGGGTTCAGGAGTCATGGTGACAAATGTAAGGGGAGAGGATGGGCGTCCCGCTTGAACCTCTCGGAAAAGACACACACGCACACAGGAGGAAATAGGTCACCTGCTGCCTCCTGTTCTTGTCTTAAAGCCCACCCTTCCACTTTTACACACAAATGCAACAAACATAAATGTCCCAGAACTGTAAGTACAAAAAAACTACCTTGTCTTTGCTTGTCATAAATCCACATTTGAAGTCACGCAACAATATGATGACAAGATAATCATGCACAAATGTGCAAATAAAAGAGCAAATAATGCCCAGGGGTCAGACTGGAGAGCTGCTTACCACCTGGTGTCAGCAGGAAAAGGGTAATCAGGGCATGGATATGCGCACACACACACACACAATCATTATTACCTCATCTGAATCCTGGGGAATTTGTCCTTACATGGGAAGATGGCTAATTGAATTAATTAGACCGAGTATCACTGTGTGTGTGTGTGTGTGTCTGCAAACCAATATGGGAGGAAATGCTGCTAGCAGACTGCAGGTTTCAGCAGGAGTTTAATTAGAAATTACTGGTCATTCAAGTTAGATCCAAAATGGCTACCTGCAATGAGTCAACATATCTGAACATAATATACAGTTCCTTCAATCAGGCCCATTGGACACGTGCGCAAAAACTGACCATCTAGGTCAGTGACAAATAAGATTATAAAAGTTCACACAAATGTACTATTTGTATGAATATTGGAACAAAATTTAAATTAAATGACTCTAAATACATAATTTGGTTTAACTATCAAACTAAAAGTAATGACATTTTACTTCCAAATCGAATAACTTGTGTAAGTGTATCTCTTAGTGGAAAGAAAAACGTATTTTTCAAAAATTCATAAACATCTTTAGGTTTTCTGGGGGTCGTTATGATTTTACAGTATCATGTCATGGACTTTGATATTGTAAAATCATAATTAATATGGTATCTCCACCAAAACATGCAAGACTCTTTAGAATCTTTATTAGCAATACCTGTAGTAACTGATGCAATCTACAGATACTGTGTATGTAAAGCTGTGACGGCTTCATTAGTGTGTTGCGTTGATGTTTTGGAACGTTTACCTGGGGGGAAGGTGGGGGGGGTGAGACAGTAGTCTCATCACTGTTGGAATGCAACAGGCAGCATCTCGGGGGAATTATCCGGAGTCTACATCAATCCCTTGTCAGGATGGTTTCCTGTTTGTGAGTGTGTATGCGCTTTGTGTTCTCCCTGGACGATCCCTTTGTGGGCTTGTGTTTACCCACTTGCCAGCACTTCCTGTCCAGCTCAAAGCCAGCGGCTGTTTACCCAACACTGACAGGCGTCGGCTAATGCAGCCGCCCGTGACAGGACAGCCCTCCAGCTGCCATAGCCCCCCCGAGATTCCCTACTCTAAACACACACCTCTGAACTTCTGCAGAAGTTCAGAGAGACCACATATCAGACGTTAACTACCTTGTGCTTCTGAGATCACTGATTTAAGTTTGGCTGAGTAAAACTAAAGAGAGAGAAATTCATAGAGAAGAGATCGACGTTGATGCTCTTTTCTTTCAGGCTAATTATACCACTAATTCAGCTCATTAGTGTCCTACTGACTCACAGGTAATGAACTCTGACAGGCTAAATCTGTCAAACAGACAGCAGTGCACATTTACCTGCGCATGCGCAGCAGCAAGACACACACAAGCTCATTCATCTCAGTGCTTTAACCCTTACTTACAAAGGCGCACACAAATCTCAAGCCTCCCGTGACCAATCACCAGGCAGTTATCAGATTTTGTTAAGCTTCGGGAAACAATACTTTCATACATACATGGATACGTGATTGTTACTGCATGGTGATGAAAATGTATCTAAAAGTCTAAATGTAAATGAAGATCTAAAGTTTTTTGCTCTAATGGTTTCTTAATATAGATGTAAGTTTAAACCCTTGTTTATGTTTTTAATGCATAAACGTGTCATGTATGAGTCATTTGATGCAGAAACAGTTTTAATCAACATTATCTGATTATTTATAACGTTATTTCACTGGATTAAGGCCCGGATAAACTTTTTTCCAAGTCCTCAATTCACTCACACATGCGTTGCTGTCCAAGTTCCGTCTGTGTAAATGTAAAAATTGCGCTGACGTTCACGTACCCTCCTGATGTTGAAAAAAACATTAAACAGACAGCGTGCGGATCGTCGCAGAATAAAGTAGAGCCAAAGTATAACAAAAAACTAAAAAAAAAACTAAATGCCAATGACAGAGAACATTCATGAGGTGAATAAGGCCACAAAGGGACAATTTTACTCCAAGATCTGCTCTGTTCCTGCCCCCCCCCCTCCCACCCCCTTTTCTAACAAGGAAAAAACAAGGGCCTGAAATCAATTATCCTCTCTAGCCTAGTCGTTAGCTGCCCTTGGATAGACACAGATAATTAAGCTCAGCGCTTCTTTTAATATTACGGGCACTTAGCGATTCTGATTCTGACTGAGCTCTGGCCTGCGCCACACTCAAATCAGTCCCACTGGAGGCAATGGGCCACACTCGTATGAGGTTCCATTAACTGGATCAGAACGCTTCAGTGGCAGCATGCAAATGGGGGCCAAAGGGCAAAGAGAGACAGAAAAGTGTATGTGTGTGTGAGAGAGAGACGGAGACGGAAAAGTATGTGCTAAGCATCCGTAAAAACGCACATTGCTCAATCTTTGAGGATCTGTACTTGCTAAGCTCCCATCAGATCCATGTATGATGGGAGAAAGGCGGAAATGGCATGTGACACAGGCTGGATTCTAATCCACATTCGAACCTATACAAGAAAGGCTTTGAAAAGCTGACATTCATGTTGGGACATTCTGTCACATTAACAGATTTAACAGTTCAAAGAGAGGTATTTAAATAATAAATCGTGACATTTATACATTATTTTTTTTATTCACGTCAGTAAAAACTCTGCAAAAGCGAGAGAAAGGCAGAGATAAAAACACAAAAATACATACACATTATTTATTCTGTGATTCAGGCATTAAATTCCTCTTGCTTCATACTATCAGTCCTCCTCATAATGCGCCATGCTCTGATTGGATCTTGTCAGCCAGTTTAATGTCAATAGTAAATTGGAAGGCTTGTTAACCTAGTTGGGACATGATTACGGGCAATGGAAGGCAGTCATGTAAAAAATATCATCTATTAGACTAATCTAACCAAAAAGTCCTTTTAC